>CM032126.1:1705000-2905000 GCA_018894105.1 Jacaranda mimosifolia
TTTGAGCACGGATTTTTCTGGCCCAAGTGTATTTTGTCTTTACCACGTATTCAAGTCAAGAAGTTACAATTGGTCAAATCATATGAAAGAAAGAGATTAATTACTAGTCTCCTTCGAATTTGAAAATTCAAGTCAAATTAGGCATATTTTTCTTGAGTTTGACAAGTGACTAAAAAAAAAAAAGAAGAAGACATGCTTCCCAACGGAAGATTCTCCCGGAGACACACTAGAGTTATCTCGACTATCATATATGCAATTATAAGACTTACAGGATATTGGGGAGCTGGTGGGGAACTATGCTTTTTGCTAAAATATTTTTTACTTCATTAAAAATAATGTAGTAAAAAAAGATTATTTACTATGATTTTACTGTTGTTGTATAAAATTCTAAACGTGTGGTAAAAGTTATATTAAATACTACACTTCACTTTGTCGTAGCAAAAAATATACCTATTTACTATAATTTTTATATGAGGTGAATAATATTGTACATTTACTATAATTTTACATAAACTGTAGCAAAAAGTTAATAAATTAATCATACTTTGTTATTAGTGAAGTAAAAACAATGAAACTTGTGAAATTTTGAAGGCAAATATTAAGATATTGAATTAAAACTTTTTCACTAGAAAAGAAGAAAAATATGTTGGAAGTAATGCTTAATAAATAATATTCAAGGTATATTAAAATTTGCTTTCAATCTTTATTATTAAAATATTAATTAATTAATTTAAAAAATAAATTATCAAATAAAACCCCTAAAAAAATTCTTAACTGCTCATGATTTTAATTACTACAAGTGGAGGTAAAATAAAAAAATTTCTCTAATTTTTATTATTAAAAAATATTTGATTAATTAATCAAATACTTAATTTATCTAACTAGCAAGGTTCCTCAAAACAGTAAGAAAACCCCAAATTTGGGGGGCAAAATAAATATTTATCTCAAATAACTTTTATTATTAAAAAAAAGTTGATTTACTAATCAAATATATTTAAATTAGCTAAATAATAACTAAGTGATCATTGGCCTATTGGCATCACTTTCGCACATATAAAAATAAGTTTAAGAGTTCGAATTCTGATAAGCTCCTACTATTTCTGTGTATATAAATAAAAAAGTAAACTCCCTAAATTAATTAATTTTTACTATATTTAATTGTGGTGAAAAATAATCTAAGTATTTACTACACTTTTTAAAGTGTGGCAATTAACTATTATATGTTTTTTTTTTAACTGTAGTAAAAGACAGTTGTGTATTTGATAGTTTTTTACCACATGTTAAATTTGTAGTAATTGAAAATAATTGCGTAGCAAAAGTCAATTACCACGATTAAAAAAGTGTAGTGAAGCTTTTACCTCGGTCGCAATGCCTACGATTTAGTACACATAAAAAAGTGTAATTAATAACTTTTTACTACACTTAATAACTATTTAGTACACATAATTAACCATAGTAAAAAACATTTTTTTTTTTTTGTAGTGAAAGTGGAGAGAAATAGAAATAATGATAATAAATAGAGAATATATATAGTTTATTGGATAATATATTTTGAGAATGAAAATAAAAATATGTTGAATGAAAATGTGTAAGCATTGATATATTTTAATTTTTAAATAGTAGAAAATATGAAAATAATATTTGAAAATGAAAACAAATCCTAGTAATATACTTTTCTCTGTTGTGTGTGAAATCAATGAAACACCATTGGTCAGTCAATAGGGCGTACGCACCTAACATTTTATGTGTGAGATGTTGTAATTTAAACTTGACTAACCCAACACATGCGTGAATGATATGAGATTCATTTTCAAATGATTTCAGATTCAAATTTAATTGATTCTTTATGTGTGTGTATCTTTTTTTTTTTTTTAATAAACTTTTTATACTAACTTCAAATTCTAAATTAAATTTTAAAATATTAAATCATATTTTACCTTGTTCAATTACAATTCACATCTCATTTTTCACGTCTAAAATAAGAACGAGGGAGCTAATTAATTTCTTTTTCTTGAGATATATAGATGTGTCATTAATATTTGATATTCCAACTTGTCAGAGACATAAGAGATAATGAATTATTTGTTTTATTGTATAATTTTGTTTATCTTGTTTAATTTTATCTACTATTTTTTTTTTAATTTCAAATTTTAAATATAACCTCATAAATTTTACTTTTAAAAATATAGTCCTTATTTAGGTCCAATTAACTTTCTTAGTTTCATTGTATTAGTATATATGTATTAAATACGTAGAGATGCAAATACATGCATATATTTTATAAAAAAAATAATATTAGTGACGAGTATCGCAGTATTGACAAAAAATAATTTGTGACAAATAAGCGGTAAGGATATCTATACCTATTTTATATGAAAAAAAGGAGGACCATTTATGCTTTTAGAGTGGGTGTTAAATCATGTTACACATCAAGATTTTAATTATAAATTATACCATTGATTTTCAATTTATTTATACTAGATTAAGAAAAAGGAAAAAAAAAAAAAACTCTTATACATCTAAAGTGGCGGTAGATGGTTATGTCATATTACATCCTTAATTTTTTGATTTAAGTTTAAAATTATATTATATTTTAACACTCGAGAAATTAAATTACAAAATATAAATAATATGATTAAATCATGATGGAAAAATTTATATAGGTGGGTATATTCCACACTTTTAAATTTTTAATGTAAGAATTAATTTATATATATGTATATACATATTTATATTAATTGATGATTAATATTGTATGTTGTTAAATTTGGATATTGTTAATATTATGCCACTGTTCATCACATTGTATAAAAAATTAAGTATTTTATCATTTATTTATATACCTAGTAATAGTACAATAAACTAAATTTATACACACATACATGACATGTTGTGATTACTAGTTCAAAAAATTTATCATCAAATGAACATGACAATGAAATTGCAAAGAAAATTTTTGCAATTGAGTCCGTAAAATATTTTGTGATATTAATCAAGAACTATTATCATTCTGAAAAATAATTTAGATCTTTCCAAACTTATAAGAAACATCTATTTTATAAGTTCAAATTTAATTTTTAGCACAATATAATGATATCACCATAAATGACTGAAAGTTATGGGTATAATCTTCATTTGATTCATCATAAATCTTATTTTCATTTCTAAATAAATTTATAAATTGAGAAAAAATACTTTTCAAATTCCAAACTTTAAAAATTTCACAACAAATTACAAAGGAAGTGATGTTTGATTAGAACTAAAGTAAGTTGACTCAATTTTAATTCCTTTTACTATGAAGTAATGCTCTTCTTAATTATTTTGAAATTAATGCAAATCTTCATTTGTTTTATTACAAATCTTAACTTTCATTTTCAGTTAAATATCATAAATTAACAATTTAAACTTAAATTTTGAAAACCCAATAACAAACAATGAGAAGTTTGACTAGAATTAATTAAAGTGATTTGACTCACTTTTAAATTGTGCTAATTATTTATATTTCTAAACAAAAATATATTAAATTTGAGATATTTCTTGAAAATGACTCGTAATATTTTCAAAGACAAATCATACTTTCAAATTCTGCATCATAACTATTAACCAAAATTTCAAAGCACACCAGCTATTTTTCAAAATTCTATATGTCATCTTTAAAAAAATGCCTTTTTATTTTATATTTCAAAACAATTAAATCAAACATGATTTTCAAAATATAATATACAATCAAATTTCTTATTTTAAGAAAATCTAAAATCAATTTATCAATTTTATCAATTCAACCAATCAAGTCCTACATCCCACGCGTCAAATATATCACTTTGGTAATGTTTGGTTACAAATTGTATATTTCATATTATATATTTTGGAAGAATGAGTTTTGGGAATGAGTTGGAGAATGTGAAGTTGTATTAAAAAATATATATATATATTTTTTATTTATACACACGCACATCATGAGTGCGGTATGGCTCGAACTCCCTACCTCTCACATGATATGAGAGACTTATGCTATTGGGCCACATGCCACATATATTATGTTTTTTGTATTGGAGAATATGATGAATGTTTGTTTATGTTTTGAAAAATAGTTAGAAAATTATTTTGAAAAGTTTTGATATGTTTGTTTACGTTTTGAAAGGAGATAATTTTTACTATAGCGGTCAAATCAATACTTTTTTATTGAGTTTTTTAAGGTGAAAATGAAATTAAATAATTTTTTAAAGTAAGAATAATAATAAAATATATATTATATGTATATGATATATATATTGAAAAATAAGAAAAATTTGGGAATAATGAAAGATAAAAGTGGGTATTTTGAATTTTTTTTTTGTTGTTGAAAACTTAGAGAAAAAAATTTATTTTGTCAAAATAAAATTATTTTTGCCAAAATATAACTAAACATAGCCTTTAATTTTCCATTATTCTAGGTGCTTGATTTGTATTTTATCAGAAATATAGGTATATTTATAATTCGTGGAACACTTGTTTTACATGTACTTTTTATTACATTGCCACTTGAGTAATCAACAATAGTAATTCATACACACACAGTGCGTTTTCCGTTGAAATTGGAAATAACGGTGTAAAAGACACCGGAGAGAAGCTCTGACACGTATATCTAGGATAGATCTGGAATGTCACAGCTCAGCACCCCCCACGTGGCGCATTAACACAGGCAACGTGGACTCAGCCCCTTTAAAGAAAAAGAGAAAAAAGATATAAAGTATAAAAACTTCCGACCCATCAATTTCGTTCCTATCTATATTTCCACCCCTCACTTTGTTATTGTTCTCGTTCCTTCCAAATCTCAACAGCGACTTTTCTTCTCCCTAACTTAAAAGACAAGAATACCTTTTATTTGTTTTTTCTTTTTTAATAATATTGTAAACACATCTACTAGTAGTCTGTACCGCGAATCCAATTTTTCAGTTTTCGTTTGTTTCCGCTGCTTTCGTTTAATCGAAAAATTAAGAACCAGTAGCCAAAACCCTAAAAGCTCTTGTTCCGTTCTTAGATCTGTTTTATCCGTGTTTCTATATTTGTAATTACGTATAAAATGGAGGTTTTATATGTGTAAATGATGGTTCTAGTAGATCTGTGGGAGTTTTTAAGGATGGAGAATTAGATCCCAATTCGATTTTTAGTTTATTGGATTCAAGAGGTGGGTAATTTGGGATTGACTGGACTTTTTCTTATTTTTGGGGCTTTATTTTGGACATTATTTGTTGCTGTGACGTCAAATTTGTAATGAAACTGAAATCCCTGTATTGTCAGAGGCAGAAACTTGTGTTAATTGTTGAAAAAAGTTGGAGCTAGAGCTTGAGTATTTATTGGGATAGCTACAAAATTCGGTAGTGGTTTTTCTAGTTTTTTTAATCCTTTTTTGGGTTTGATTTTGTGACTGTATGTAAGGTGTTTGTGGATGGGAGAGAGGAAAGTGAAGCTTGGGTGGCTTTTTTGCATGATGGTATGATGGAAATCAACAGCGAATTGAGGATTGAATCAAAGCTTAGTCAGCATAGCATAGGGGATGGTGCCAAAGCAGAGTCATGCGTGGAGGAGGACACAAAGGAACCATGTAATGAAGCTGAAATTAGACCATGTGCAGCGAATGAAGCTACAGATGTTGCCAATGTTGCTGATTTGGAAATTTGCACACCAGTGCAGGTGATGGATAAGGAAATGGATAGCACCGAATTGAACTGTTCTGCTGACAGTCGTACAAAGGAAGTCTCAGATAATACTGAGCGACAGCCTAGGGTAGAAAGCCATGTGAAGGATGTTGGGGAAGTTAATGAATCAAAATCTTGCCCAGAAATTCTATTTAAAGAAGTTGCAAACTGTGCTCATTCAGAACCTTGCACTGGGACTCATTCAGAGGAAATCCTGGGTAGTGGAGAGCTAGAACCCAATGCCAAAAATCGCAAAGTTGAACCATTAGAAGAGCATTGCATGAAAACTTTGGCAGAGGCAGTACCAAATGATGCAGAAACGGAGCCAAAGGAAGTGATAAATGACACTGAAATGGAACCCTGTGCTGAGGATCATGCACCGGAACAGTTTGACAATGGTAACTTAGAGCTATTTCCTAGTAGCAATGAGGTGAAAGAAGCACCGGATGATTTTGGTTTGGAGCCTTGTCCTAGAAATCAAGTCAAAGAGCCTTCCAATGATGATATACACTCTGAAGTTACAAACCCAAATCTGTCCCCAAAGCATGTTACCTCAAGTTTGACTATTAACAGCCAGCCATTTGATGTGCTTGGCAGCGACCATGGTGGTTGTGGAGAGATTACATCTGCTTGTTGTCAGTATTCATTTGCAGATGGGAGTTTCTGTGATGAAGAGCAAAGTAAGTGCAAATTGGAGTCGGTTTCCAAGGCTTGTGTGGTGCTTGAAATTCCGAAGCACGTAAGGCCCACTGGTATTAGGAAGATCACATTTAAGTTTAGTAAACGGAAGGAGGATTATGGTAAGCCCTTGGCTGATGACGAATTTCAAGGGGATATTTATGATAACAAATTATCTGGTTCTGCAACTCAACCCTTGGCCACTAATAGCCTTCACAATCATGAATGGGATGCTTTGGAAAATGCAGAAATGAATTTAAGCATGGACAGGAGAGAGTTGCATGTAACACGAAGTCCTACCTCCTCTGTTCCTAACATGGAGCTGAAGATGTCTAAGAAAATAATTCCTGATAATTACCCTACGAATGTTAAAAAGCTTTTGTCTACTGGAATTTTGGAAGGGGCCAGAGTTAAGTATATTTCATCATCAAGCAGGGTACGTTATGTTGTGTATTTGTGCTTTCTCACTGATAAGATGCTTATCATAGAGGTTTTTTTGGTCTGTTTTTATTTTTTATCTTCATCTTTTTCCTTCTAAATGCCAGAAAGAGATCACAGGAATCATCAAGGATTGTGGTTACTTATGTGGTTGCAGCATCTGCAACTTCTCAAAAGTAAGTTGGGTCTGCAAGTTGAATTGTTTCCTTTTTGTCAGGTGTTTGGTATTTTGTTATGATATAGATTTGTGTAAGCAGGTGGTTAGTGCCTATGAGTTTGAACTCCATGCTGGTACAAAGACTAGGCATCCAAATAATCATATATATTTGGAGAATGGGAAGCCTATTTATAGCATAATTCAAGAACTGAGGACTGCTCCTCTCAGCATGCTAGATGGCGTCATAAAAGGGGTGGCAGGTTCTTCTGTCAATGAGGAGCACTTCCAGCTCTGGAAAGGTAAAATGTCAAAGACAGTTGCTCTTTGCCTTCAGAATGTACTGAAATAAGCCCCTTTTATAAAATTGAAAGAGTATATTTTTAGCTAGTCTTTCCTGGCAAGGTGTAATCTCATGGCAGTTCTCTGGACAATAAATGTTTAAACCGAATAGCCATCCTGTGCTGCCGTATGAGTTGGATTAAGCAATTACTCAGAGAAAGGAGAGTTGAACAATTATAATATTGAAATTATATTAACAACTTCCAAAATTAACTTTTTCTGAAGAGTCTCAGTCAACTCTTGCTTTACAACAGTCCCATGCTTTGCCTAGTAGACTTTTGTGTGTATTCTTCTATTACTATATGCATTAAGTGGACCTCTTAAAAAACTGTTAAAAGGTTTTTTCATGGGATGAAAAGACGACAGGTGATGTTTTTCAGGCCTATGTGTCAACTTCTTCTCTTAATGCTTAGAAAAATACTTTGATTAAGAGACCAGGGCTTTAATTATGGAGGACAATAAGTGCATCATTTTCTCTGTTTGCAAACATTTATGTTCTGACATTTCTCAAATTCTTGCAGCAAATCTCCTATATGGCAATGATGTAGCCTATGCAGACAGCGTATACCAAAGCAAGCATTTTGGCTTGTATCAACCTGCGACAAGGTACAATTATCTAATAAAATTTTCCTAGAATGCCCTACTGCACCACCTTAGGCAAATGGATTGGGGAACACTACTGAAGAGACAAAAGTGCTTATTGGTGCATGCTTAAATTTTTGGATCCAATTGATTGAAAAATAAAAGTAAGTAAAATTGCAAATCCATGATGCATATGCAATACTGATGTTGAAAGTTAGCAGTTTAAGATCCATGAACTCAAGTCTTTAGGTCATGATTTTGGTGCTTTTAATTGCATTTCTGGGATTTATAGAGCGTTGATCACATTTTAGTGCATAGAGCAGTAGTGGTCAAATAGATGGTGCTGGTCACTCGCATCATCAGTAATTCTTTTGTTGTTGTGGTGCATAACTTTAGTTAACTATCTTGATGGGTGGCTTGGTGGATCATTTGTTTAATGCTGGTCTTCTCACTTTCTGTCATGAACTTTCTTATACTCAGTCATCCTACTGAAGACAGCCCATCTCCAGCCTCACATCATAATTCTCAGGTGACTCCCTTCAATGAGCAGAGCCATATAGAGGTTCCATTAGAGCGGAAGCGACTGCTCAAGAAGTTCGTTCTCTCTCTCTCTCTCTCTCTCTCACTCAAGCAATGCACTTTTATCAAGGTTGCTCAATATGGATTTCTTGTGCAGGCCAAGGCACAACTTTTCTAGCTCATTTTGGGAACACAAGAAGGCCACTGAAGGTGGCAACAAAAAGAGGCATGCTTGTTATTACTTTTTTCTCGGTCCCTGTCACTCCTTTTCTTTGGTGTTGTCGCTAGGTGGTCTACTGGGGATATTAATGAGTTATTGCATGACAGGGACAATGATTTGCATAAGTTACTTTTCATGCCAAATGGACTGCCTGATGGGACCAGTTTGGCTTATTATTCAAAAGGAAAGGTTGTATTTTGGTCTGTGCATTTAGATTTCCATATTGTTTACCTGTTCAGTGTTGATAACTTGGGCAAATTTTCCTCTCTTCACAGAGGATTCTTGGGGGTTACAAGCAGGGGAATGGTATAGTCTGCAGTTGTTGCAATATGGAGGTAAGTTCATTTTATCTGTCCATTATGCTCACTGCTTCATGAAATGCATCTATTTCGAGAATTTGATGGTCTCTGTCTCTCTTCTTCCTGCCTTGGAAGACTTCCATTCTAATTCATGTCTCACTCTTACTTTTCAAACAGATTAGTCCTTCACAGTTTGAGGCTCATGCTGGATGGGCTGCAAAACGTCAACCGTGAGTATCTTTTGAAGACTAGAAGATTTACTTAATATTCTGTTGAACTTCAACAGTATAACTTTTGTTCCTGTTGCAGCTATCGCCATATTTATACCTCCAGCGGATTGACACTTCATGATATAGCCTTGATGTTGGCAAATGGCCAAAATCTTGCCTCCAGTGGCAGTGATGACATGTGTGCTGTGTGTGGAGATGGAGGCGAACTTATTATATGCAATGGATGCCCAAGAGCTTTCCATGCAGGTGATTTTTCTTTCCCTCCGTTTGCTTCATTTTTTTTTTTTCCTCTCATTATAGTTCTATTTTTCTTCTATCTTCGTTCTCACCTTCCTGGTCTATTACTTGTGCGAACTGGAAAATGATTTTTAAACTTTAGAAGTAACACTCTGGTACCAGAAAGGGACGGAATGGGTCATGTGACCTACTCTAATCTTACCTCTTGGGTGAAGTTGTGGGTGGTTAATTCAATTGGCATTTTTGTGGCAGCTTCGCTTGTTGTATTTGCCTTGATTTGCCACTGTTTAAATCCTAAGTTGATATATGGTTGTAGAAGCAACTTCTTGGCTTTTCTTTTCCTGTAAATGAATCACATTTTATCTCAGATGTGCTTGTGAATTGGTCTTACATTATTGTAATTTGTGATTGATTTACATTGAGCCTCTTGCAGCTTGTTTAGGTTTACAGGGTCACCCTGCAGATGATTGGCACTGTTCATACTGCAGAGACAAATTTGGTCCTGGTAGAAAAGCATCTGGGGAGTCAAGACCTATCATCATTAGGCTAAAGAGAGTTGTTAAAGCACCAGAATTTGAACCTGGAGGTTGTGTTATCTGCAGGTCAGTTGCAGCAGTTGCAGTTAGTCCGTTTACTCTGTTGTTTCTTCGTTTTCTAATTCCGAACTCTGTCCCAGAATCTTTTTTCTGGATGGATGAATGGCTTGCATTTTTTGAATCATTTTGCTAATGCATCCTGACATTTTAAACCAACTTAGGAGAGTTCTTGTCTTAGTAATATTCTCTTTTTGGCTCACCTCATCTTCTGCATTTTTGGAGGAGTCGCGACAAATAGGAACGTGAACTAGCCTTTTCAACTTCCTTGAGTAGTCTGCTGCATTTCCTCCTCCTTTTTGTTTTACTTGATATATATAATCTTGTGGACATCTCGTCAATTATGGCAGTACAAGTGCCTGTAAGTGGTAACCTGTTCTGTTCTTATTAAAGAAGCTGTAGTAATTTGCGGTAGCATGGATGGCCAATGAACTTCAGGCATCGTGATCACAGAATGCAGAATAGTAATTCAGAATTATGACAAGAAGAAATTATTATGATTCTGACATATATACTGCAATACTCAAAATTCTGGTGATAACCTGAATACAAACTGTTGATAGAAGGTCTTATTCTATGTGTTTTCTCTTCTAACATCATTAATTTAGCTGCGTTGATACTTGATCAATATTGATTACATGTTTGCTTTATACTTAGATACACATGCAGGTTGCTTGTATTCCATAAGTTCTGATTGTGTCTGTGCTTGTGTGGCTGTGTTCCCACTAACTGATTTTCTTTTCTTGTGTTTTGTAGGTCGCAGGACTTCAGTGCTGCTAACTTTGATGACCGGACAGTGATAATCTGTGATCAAGTATTGCTTGCTTACTTGCATATTCTTTTGGGCCTCTCATTGTTCATAACTTACTCGTTTTGCATGTTTTTAGTGTATCATTTTGCTATTGACGCATTATTTATCTTCTTGTCTAGTGTGAGAAGGAATATCATGTTGGTTGTCTGCGTGCGACTGGGTTGTGTGATCTGAAAGTAAGTCTTGATGTTTATGGTATCAGCTATGGTTGGACCTTTTGCTGTTTTGCTATTAACTAATGTCGAATGCATTGTCACAGGAACTTCCGGAGGATAAATGGTTTTGTCGTGATGACTGCTACAAGATTTTTGAAGCACTTCAGAAATTGGCTTGTGGTGGACCTGAGGTGATTCCAGCTTCAGTGTCAGCTATAGTATATGAGAAGCACGCAACAAAAGGTCTAAATGACGGGTCTATGGATGAGATCCAATGGTGCATTTTAAGTGGGAAAAGTCGATTTCCCGAGCATTTGTTGCTACTTTCTCGGGCTGCAGCAATCTTTCGTGTAAGCTCTCGCATCTAATTGTTTAAGTTCTTTTGCTAATCTATGCTGCAAAACAGGTTTGATTTGGAATATTGCCCTGCATTCACCATGTTTTAATAGCTTTTAGTTGTCCACTGATATACAGGGCCATTGTCAGTGTTAAGTCTTCTATGAGCTTCAAATTATGTTTGGTGAAGTGAGAAATGAAAAGTCATTAAAAAATAATTTCTTGCTTTGTGGAAAAGAATCTTCTTGTTTTAATTTCTTTCCTAGTTGCTATGAAAGCAAGCATTGATATGGAAGAGAACATGTAAGAACTTGTCTGTGCTGAGCCAAAAGTTTCTTCATATTTAATAACAAGTCAAGAACTTCATCCAGTTCCTTGTGTGATGGAGGGGACATTTTTTACTGTGCTTGCCAACTGTACACTTGAGCGCATGGTTAAGACACACGAGGCAGGCTCTGAGAACTGGTTCCCTTGGAAGTAACCAGAACTTGAACCTGGGTTGGACAGTGCAGAATATTTGCTTAGCGTAGAGAATTCATTTCAAGTCAACATCAAGAGTTCATATGTGCATAACCCAGAGAGAAGGGTGGAAGGGGAGATAACATTGCAATACTTTTATTTTTCCAATTGGTTCTGATATAACTTTCATCACAGATAGGTATAATACGAAAAATTGGATGCTAGGACTGTCATTTTGTGAAATATATCTCAACCTACTAAATAACTATAAATGTACAATTATGTTGCATAACCGCAATAGGATGCCAATAGGGGCTCTGGAGTGCTTTTAATGGGTGTTCACCATCCACAAACATACTTCCGCTTGCAGAACTGTTTTGAAATTTAGGTCTTTTCTTGAGCGCTCAGATTGGTAACATTGCTATAATGTTGGGGTAGGTATAACATACATGATTTTTGGAATTCATGTGCTTTAAAGTATAGGCTGTATTAAGTTATACATGCCTTTGCATGTTATTTGTTGTGAACAGTTGTCACCCACACGGACTGCTTTATGTGGAAATATTACTTGTCTTTTCAGAGAGTAGTTATATTTCTATTTTTGATGATCTTTGCAGGAGTGCTTTGACCCTATTGTTGCCAAATCTGGCCGGGATCTCATCCCAGTTATGGTGTATGGGTGAGTGTTCTTATTTGACTTGTTATAGCATTCTAGTCTATGTTTCAAATTTTGATGGCTGCCTAGACCAGCTTAAGTTGGAGCTGGTGATTGAGATCTTAGGGACAGGTTTTCTTTTATGAGGCATGACAATACCGACATTTTTTTCTGTAGCTTTATCATCTGCAGTTCAAGAACAGTTACTTTAAGATTTTCCTTCCTCTTGGGATAAAAGTTGTTTGGTAGCCGAGGATCATCAGGAATAGAATAATTTATCATGGTAATAATTGAATAGAAGAGGCCTAAAATATTGGAAGATGTATATGACTTCATAAGAATCATGTTATGTTTTAGATTGAAATCCTGGAATGAGATTTGGAGCGTTATTCTTATTGACAATTGTATTATGTTTCAAATTGAAATCACATTGCTGGTCAATAAACATTTCCAGTATTACTGGGAAATGAAAGTTACATTGCTTAATTCTCTGTGCCTCTGAATTATCCTATATTTCTTGTTACACTCTTTTAACTCCTTTATTTATTCTCATTCTCCTATAAAAATATTTGAATTTTTGTGCAGAAGGAACATATCTGGCCAAGAATTTAGTGGAATGTATTGTGTGGTTTTAATTGTAAGGTAACTTAAAATCAATTGATTGTTTTCCTTTTGCTTTGTTATTTCAAGACCAATGTTTCTGTTACAAAACTCTAACTCTCGTTATACGCAGGTCTGTTGTTGTATCAGCTGCTCTTCTCAGGATATTTGGACGAGAAGTTGCTGAACTGCCTTTGGTGGCTACTAACAGAGAAAACCAAGGAAAAGTAAGCATCGAACTTGGGTAGCTATCTTCTACTTGGGAACTGGGGAAAGAGGGTAACCTTGTCCTGCTGTCAAAAGTTTATTCTGCCTTTTCTTTGCCTTAAGCTGCGAGTTTAGACCTCAGTGTACATCTGATGGAGAGAATACGGTCCTATAAAATGCTATTTAGGGCAGATTGGGATTTCACAGAATACGGTCTTTCCTAATTTTGTTAACCTGGAAAAACCGGGTGGAAATGAGGATAGAGTGGCTGCCATTCTTCCGTTTTGTTCAGCAGTCCTGCTGTTGGAAAGTCGAGTCCAAAGCAGTAGTCTACCTCTTTTTCTATTTTGTGTGTGTGTGTCTATCCGTGACATCCGACAGCAGCAGGCTGGATTGTTCCCTTTTTTTTTTTAATTGGGGTTGGGGGGGTGCTTGGGTGGGGCATTGGATCAGTGAGGAAGGAATATTATTATTAATTTCTTTCTAGTTCCACTTGGAATGGCCTTTGCTCAGGTTGATCAAGCAATGCATTTCCCATTCTTGGCTAGAATGACCTGTAACTAGAATAAGTATTCCTCTTTCATTATTGACTTACTAAACAGAGTGTGACGCTATTGTAGGAATTGTCAATCCTAACCAAACCATCAAGTGTTTTCTTTTGTTACTTTGGTTTTGTTGCATGTGTGATATGTCTGCTCACTAAAAAGCAGTGATATCCTAATTAACCAGTATTAATTACTCCTAATATGTAGGGCTATTTTCAAGCATTGTTTTCCTGCATTGAGAGGCTTCTGTCATCTATGAGTGTGAAACACCTTGTGCTACCTGCTGCTGAGGAAGCTGAACCTATGTGGACAAATAAGCTAGGCTTCAGGAAGACAAGCAATGAGCAAGTAAGCCCCTTCTATCTGTGGAGTGTGATTTAGTTTTAGTCTTTGATGGAACCCCTTAGTTTTGCTTATAGTGAAGGGAGGGGGGGAGGAAAAAAAGGAAAACAGGTTTGATGTTTTTCTAATGGAAAGTTCTAGGGAATATGGTTTTAAGTTTTTTAGAAGATGTAAAATTGAGAATTTCCACCTAGCTGCATCTGAAATGCATGGAAGTTCTTGAGGAAAAAAGAGAAGTGTTTGCAACGTGTTTTATCGTTAACTGAGCAAATGGTTTGATTCAACATTTCTTAAGGATCGACTTGGTGCAATCCACTATTTAAAAGGAATGATCCATCAGCTTCAGGATTCCTCTCTGATAATGAATTAGATTGCACCAAAGCAAACCGTTTGAGGCCTAGACGCACCAAGTAGTACTGTAGTGATTGCTATGTGGTGAAGAAACTGAAATCTTTAAATAAAACAGCACTTTTGTGGTAATGCGGAAGTTGAACCGATAACTCTTGGGAATCCAATTCAAAATTTGAAAAGAAGAAAACATAAAACATAGGAATTGCTGCTTTCTTTAGATGGAAAAAGTTTCTTGTGCTCATCATATTCCAGTGAAACTTTATTTATTTGCATTTTATTCGCTTCCTACTTTTGTGAACAGAGTATCACTCTGCTTCCTACTTGGATAGAAGGAAATTAGGATGTAAGACCAAAGAACTGAACATAATAGCTGATGAGCTTTTTAGTTGCATCTTATTCCCTCCTCTCTTTTATGAATGGAGGCTCGCTTTCCCCCAAGAATTGATAACATGATAGTTTCATGTTCTGTATTAACAGCACAGTATGTCTTCTGCTTCTGCAACTGCTTGAATGGTTGATAAATAATGTTCCTGACTGTTGAACTAACATCTTGCTGAACAGATGCTCAAGTACACAAGGGACTTTCAGCTAACAATTTTCAAGGGGACATCATTGTTAGAAAAGGAGGTGCTGCAACAGTAGCGGATTAATGCAAGAGGATGTAAGCCTATGTGGCAGCGGGAGCAGCAGCAGCAGATAGCTCGATAGTGCTACCGTTTGCCCTCTGATTGTCGGCAGACTTAGCCACTCACTCGGTCAAGCCGCTGGCAGGCGAAATCTTTTTATCCTTCAAAAGCAGGCAAGGGACCTGAAGTCGGCTATCTCATGTGTAAATCAAACACCAATGGCTTTTGATGATTAACAGAGAAAGCACAACCATGGAGATCAGTTTTGTCAGATACAAGGAATGGACTCCGCAGAATAGAGCATCGTGGTCCATTTTTACAAGAATTTTCTCAGTCGGACAAAGGGCTTTAATTGGAAGTTTTCTTCGCTTTTAGTTATATTTGTATACATGCCGTTTGGTCTTTCTGACCTCACTGGTTTGAGTGTTTGCCTGAGATGTATAGACTAGTGAAAGAAGATATTTCTAAAATTCTTCAGGCATGCTGTCCTTTTAGCTTTGCATGCATGACAAGCTTTCTTTGTTTTTTCACATTTCAATGTGAAATGGAGAAATCTGGTCAAAACATTTTGATTGTAATGTGATATTTGTACATTGCATCCTATATCTCCTAAGTTATCTGTTTTCTTTTGTGGAAATAATTCAATAATTTGAATTAATTCATCCGAATGCAATTAATAGGTTGATATATAAATTATTTTATTTTCAAGCCCGTAATTAGTTTATTATGTCTACCTGTACATTTTAATGGAACATGATTGAATCCACGTGTGTTTCTAGTTTTTTTTGGCTATTTTTGAACTTGATTTTAGTTAAAAGTGTTAAAAAAATGTAGGTAGTGTTTGGATATATTTTTTGTTTGATTTTATTATGTGTTTATTGTGTGTTTTGGGAGAATGAATTTTTCTGCCAAAGTATATCAGAACAACAATGGTATTCGAAGTCGACATACTTTCCACAAATAAACACATAATTTATATTAATTAATCAGTTTAATTAATAACTATCATAAAATTTAATAAAATACTAAGATTTATATTGTTCAGTATTTCTACAGTACAAAAATTAGTTAACACTACATATAACAATGAACAAAAATATTATTAGAAAAGATAAAAAAAATCAACTCATGTTATACACTAAACTGAATATTTGTAAAAAAGAAAATTGAATTGAAATGTTCAATTCCTTCCAAATTTGCGTTCCACACAAAATGCAAATATATTAAATAAATGTTTATGTAAATAATACAATACAAAAAATAAACATATCATGAATATAAATTATACATACAGACAAAAATATGAATTTAATTTTTTTTATTTTAAATATTCTAAAATAGTTAAATAATTAATATGAAATTATTTTCAATTTTTACATTTGCAATTTATGAATTTATATTACTAATTACAATACAAATTACAATTTCATTTCTAATATGAGTTAAATATATTTAAGCTCATTTTTAATGCATTTTTGTGCATAACTTAACTAACATTTCTTTTGAAAGAATTTTTTAAATAATTTTTTATTTAAAAATTAATGAGGTATTTAATATTTTTAACTAATTAATATATTAAATATTTTTATCTATTTAACAATATTTTCTTATTTTGAATGAATTAATTTTGTAGTGCCCCGATCAGGAGACACATGCTCCCATCCGACGTACTACTCAAATCAATACTGCCAGTTCTCTGAATTACAAAAAATAGGTCTTTTAAAAATCAAATAATTAATTCCCACAAGTAACATCCATTAATAGTTTGACTTGTTACCAAATTATAATAAATCACACCTAATATTTTCAAAATCTACCTGTATATTGATATCAGTAACTCAACAGGCTACAATCAATATACTCATAGATTCATTGGTTGATCTGCATTGGGTTAAATATTATTTTCTTCAGTTTCCTATCTATATCAATCCAATTTAATAATTTCCAACGAAAGTTGTATCAACTTGAGACTAATAACAAGATCTTAATTAACCGTTTATGTCATTCAATATTAATTTATGCATCTAATTTTGTCATAATATAATTCAATCGTATCAAATCATAGCTAAAAATATGATAAAATTGAAATTTACGAAATTAAATTGAGTTCGAGTCCAAATCACGTCTCGAATTTAGTCCAGTCGCGTCCAAAATTAAATTTGGAGCAAGCTATTCACCGCCCGCCGCCACCAATTTCGCGGTCCGCCGCCTCCTAGCCGACGAATTGGACGAGAACCGCCACTAAAATCCTAGCGCCGCCGCCTTCTTTTCGCCTCAATTACTCCTCCATCGACCATCAAAACCAGGAATTGAGCATACCAACGCATTCCTCTCGTCGAGCCCGTCAAAACCCACCTAACCTTTCAACGTTTCCGCCACCGGCAGTGAGCAACCCACCATTTCCGCCGCCTTGGTCCGTCGCCTTAAATTTTTTCGGCGAAATCACTGTCGATTTGATTCACATTTCGTATGGTTGTGATCCTTGAACTGAGAGGAATCCAATCATGGTTTTAGTTTTTAATTTGGAGTTGAAATGAAGAAAAATCGAAGGTGGAAAGAGGTTGCAAAGTTTTGAAAAATAAAATTTTTTTCTCTTTCTATTTTCTAATTGTCTCTATCTATACTCTTCTGTTTGACTGCCGGATGAGGAAGTGCAACTTTCAACAGTAACAAATAGAAGTTGCACTCAGTGCAACTCACTACAAATTTGTAAAATTCCCCAATTCACAGTATTTTTATAATTATTTTTTTTCACAATTTTTTTATAAAAAAACCATCATTCACTCATTACGGGTTTTTTTATAATAAAAAAAATTACAAAAATACCGCCCTTTTTGGGGGTATTTCAAAATTATAGTAACGAGTGCAACTTTCAATAATAACTATTTGTCCCCAGCCGCCGTTTTCGACCGGAATAAAAAATTTTCTTTCTTTGTGTATAAATTCTTTTAGGGCTTGTTCTCTTATATTTTGGAAAAATATTTTTCAATCCTCCAAAAATTTCAAAATGCATGCACATTCTCCAATCTTTTTCTCAAAATACTACAATTTTTTACCCAAAAAATCCCCTCATAATTCACCCAAAAAAAACCCTACACCCTAAAATGCACACCTATCCTCTCATTTTCTCACTCCATCTTTCACATCAACCATTCATTACTTCACTTATATATACATATATATACACACATATATATTTACACATATGAAAATATTAAAATTTTGCTATTTAAAAAATTCTAAAACTTATGTTTACCTAAAAATATTTAATGTATTAATTATTTAAAAATATTAAATATCAAGTCAAGATAGCCTGCATCATTAGACACATGTTACAAGCGCACATATTTATTAATAAATGATAATTCCACAAACTAAATGAAAACTTAAATATTTAATACAATCCAATATGTAGTACCAGAAAATTTAACTCAATCATAATTCTAATAAAAATTTTAATTCAAATAAAAACATAACTCTAACAAATATAACAACATATAAAACTAACATAAAATGTAATTCAAATTTCAACTAATACATAAATCATTATTTCTGTTAAATCAAATTATTATACCAAAAATAATAAATTATTATTTGAATTTAATCAACACGTAAATCAAATTTCAACTAAAATATAATTAAATTTTAACTAATTGAGACAAATTATATAAAACATAATTCATAAAACTAAAACATAAATCAAATTTTAACTAAAACATAATTAAATTTTAACTAATTGAGACAAATTATATAAAACATATTTCATATAACTAAAACATAAATCATTTAACTAAAACATAATTAAATTTTAACTAATGGAAACAATTACCTAAAACATCATAGAGATAACTAAAATACAAATCAAATTTTAATTAATGGAGATAATTAACTAAAACATAATTAAATTTTAGCATAATTAAAAAAATTACCTCAATCAAGGGAAATAATGCACAAGTATACACCCTTCAAACCTGAAACAATAACCCAAACAACCATTTTAGTTTTTTTTTAAATTATAACTATTTTTTTTTTAAAAAAAATAAAATAAAAATTTCCAGATCTGGCCGGCCAGCTGGCCAAAGTAAAAGAGAGAGAGAGAGAGAAAAAAGGAAGAAGAAGAAGAAGAAGAAGAGGAGGAGGGAGTGAACCTGAGAGATATGAAATGAAAAGAAAATGAAATAAAGGTTTTATTACTACTAAACCAACATTTCTTCTGAAAGAATTTTTTAAATAATTTTTTATTTAAAAATTAATAAGGTATTTAATATTTTTAACTAATTAATACATTAAATATTTTTAGGTAAACATGAGTTTTAGAATTTTTTAAATAGCAAAATTTTAATATTTTCATATATGTAAATATATATATATGTGTATATATATGTATATATAAGTGACGTAATGAATGGTTGATGTGAAAGATAGAGTGAGAAAATGACAGGATATGTGTGCTTTTTAGGGTGTAGGGTTTTTTTTTGGGTGAATTACGAGGGTAAAAAATTGTAGTATTTTGGGAAAAAGATTGGAGAATGTGCATGCATTTTGAAATTTTTTAGGGATTGAAAAATATTTTCCCAAAATATAGGAGAACAAGCCCTAAAAGAATTTATACACAAAGAAAGAAATTTTTTTATTCCGGTAAAAAATGACGGCTAGGGACAAATAGTTACTATTAAAAGTTGCACTCATTTCTCGATCCGAATGGCGGAATTTGCCTCTGAATATTCTTTCCCAACCGGCTGCGGTTCGCTTCAGTTCCACCTTCGTTACTCTCGCAAGTCCTAAGCAGTTTGTCAGCGGTAACGAAATTTGTCTTTTACGCTATTTTTTCATCACCTTACTTCGGCAAATTTGTTGATTTTGTATATCTTCAATGTTTTGGATGATACCTCGGCGTAAAATCTCTGGCATTTTATTGTTGAGGTCCTTATTTTATTGACTTACCGATTATGCATCTTGTGATATGAAGAAGAGGTTTGCTTTGCCTGGAAGTTGAAGTTAATAGATTGAGCTATTTTTGTGATTCTTTAAAGCAATAGAAGTGTTGGTTTCACTTCATTCCTTTGATGTTTTACCGTGTTGGGACGTGATATTGGCCATAATTTGAAAATCTTCTATTTATGTTCAGATGGACTTCCATTTTGTTCTAAAGGAAGTTTGTAGGAGATTTCATTAGCAAATTTTGAAAGAAAAGGATTCTAGTTCACACTCTTTGTAGCGTCTGAACAGAGACAGCATGGACATTGGTAGTAGACATATGAATGTACTATGTTTGTTCTTAGATTAAATGGGACAAAAAGGTGCAAATAAGATTGTGGGATGCTAGTGCACACGAATGTAAAATCATTTGCTCTGCAAGGTCTTTTTTCCAAGTGAACTTTAAAGTTCGATTTGAGCCTCATTATTGGTGGTTCCATACTGGATTGACTTATATCAATCATGCAATTTATTGTTCATAAAAGAAATAAAAAAATAAAAGAAGCAGCAAAAAGTAGTACTCAGTTTTGTGTTGAAACAGCGGGTGAGAGTTGTTAATCTTGTTTAACATGGTCCATATCTTTCAGGATTCCACATCAATGTATTAACTTGTGCCTTGTTGGTTGTGCAAAAAAATGATTATTAATACAGGCTGTGGGCTATAGAAAGGGTATATTGGATAGTATGGGGTGGGTGATGCTCTTAATTATTTTTGGCACTTTCATCGGTTTGCAAAGTGGGTGCTCTATTCAGCAATACAGAATGCCCCTGCATAGCTTCCTGAAGTATTTCCCATACAATTGGTTCTTTTTCCCGAATTTTACTCTTAGCAACTCCTATGTTCGAAGCAAGATGTTGTCTAATTAGACCACGAATTATTACTCGCCATGAGAAAGGCCTTCCCGCACGAAAGATTTCCTCCTGCCCTTGGGAGGGGAACAACAGCTGGAAACAGTTGCTAATACCCCATAGGCTGAAGAGCAAAAGAAGGAATCCGCTCGAGGAGGAGCTTGCGTCTGATTAGCTAGTTGGTGAGGCAATAGCTTACCAAGGCGATGATCAGTAGCTGGTCCGAGAGGATGATCAGCCACACTGGGACTGAGACACGGCCCAGACTCCTACGGGAGGCAATAGTGGGGAATTTTCTGCAATGGGCGAAAGCCTAACGGAGCAATGCCGCGTGGAGGTAGAAGGTCCACGGGTCGTGAACTTCTTTTCCCGGAGAAGAAGCAATGACGGTATCTGGGGAATAAGCATCGACTAACTCTGTGCCAGCAACCGCAGTAAGACAGAGAATGCAAGCGTTATCCGAAATGATTGGGCGTCTATAGGTGGCTTTTTAAGTCCGCCGTCAAATCCCAGGGCTCAACCCTGGACAGGCGGTGGAAACTATCAAGCTGGAGTACCAAAATGTTCTGCGTCATATTTGTTTTATCTATATACTGAAACTATTTATTTCCAATTTTTAACAGGTGATGATCCGGGGAGGGGGCAAGCATAGGACTATGGTAATTTGCGGTGAAGAGCAAAGTGCGCAGGGAACCATCCAATACCACAAAAAGAGAAATAGAAGCTCAAAGACTCGATATAATCAATGGTCGATGGTTGTAGCGTCAATAGATACAAACACAATGAGAGGATAAGTAGACAGATAATTAAAATCCAGGCCACCAAGATCAGAGATAACTAGACAATAATCAATTCAAGGATGCTACTAAACAAAGATATACAGTACATCACAATAGAGGTTCATGATAAGATAACCATCTGATAAACGTTTTTAATGTCTCAACTCTTAGAAGTTCCACGACAAAATCACCAGTACTTATTTATTTACATTGGTGAGATAAAAGAAAAGCATACTAATTACTTGCATCATCATGTAGCTTCCGCAACTGGAAAATGCAAATTTGTGACAGATTTCTTCAGAAAGCTACTTCCACAGAATGGATCTGGGGGGCTCAAGATATTCAAATCGACAATGTCTACCTGAGGCTCACTAATACCACCTACTACACTGTCATCATGCAGAGGCTTGAGCTTGGTTGTACCCCCACTGTCCTTCCGAGCTTGCTTCTTGTCCTTGCCTCTGCTGCCTCGTGATGATTTGCCACCACCGTTCTGCTTGTTCTTCCGGTACTTCTTGCCGCCATTGCGATAGCGTTGATTCTTGCTTGATGGAACATGTGATACAGATGTTGGAGTTGGGTCATAGACATCAGGGGCCCAGGTAATTGACCGCTTCTTAGGTGCTATACCCAGCTTTTCACGGCTACCTTTCAAGGCAGGTACAAGCTTCAAAGGAATCTGAGAGATAATAGCATCAAGCAGAAAGAAGAATATCACAGCCGTCAAGAATCATACCAAGACCTGAATCCTTACATGTCTATCATATACTAAAACAAGCAGCATGCCTGGAGCGGACTATTTCAAATCCAGTGCTTTCCAAGGGAAGAGAAGGTGAGCAAGAAAAGAACTCTCAACGGCAATGTATAGATGAAATCACTACTCAAAACTCAAAAAAGAAAGGGAAGAGCTATACTCGCCTGTATCATCCAGAAAGATTGTTTCTGATGTGAACAAATCAAGAAAGAGAATATCTCAACGAGTTGGAATGATTTCAAAAAATAGTTAATGCAAATACAACCTCAGGAATTAATGCTAGCATTTGAAATTAGAAGGAAATGTAAAAATATATTTGTATCAAGCAAAGTCTTCGGAAGACTTGTTCTGCTTCAGCCTGAACCCAAAAAACAATAAGAAATCCCAGACACATACTGGGCAATACAGGCGAGCACACGGGATGAAAAACCAATCTCATAGACATAACATTATCAAACACAAACAGCAGTGTAATCCTATTTATGCCCAAGTAAACAGCACACATAGACTACATTAAATAGCCAGACAAAATACAGCGTATGACATTCCTGGATATGCGAGTGTTGTCAAGAGGTTGAATTAGAAACTTACGGGCCGCAATGTGGACTGTGAATCGCATGTGTCAACAGATTTACTGAATCCATTTTCTTCAGAAGCTTCAGAAGTTCTATCATCCCCCTGCCCTTTCTCCCCACTTAACAATCCATCAACAGAGGGCTTAGGCACACCAAGAGCCGGAAATGCACCACAGTTACTAGAGCATTTTTCAGAAGCTGAATTACAAAATTTTGTCTTATCTAAGTCTTCGCATTCATCTTCACTCACCACATTGCCTTTACTGTTTTCTCCAGGAGATAGTTTGATGCCAATAGTTGATATTTCAATATCTTCAGTACTCAGAATTTCAGTCAAACATGTTTTGAGGCCATTCATAGAAAAATCCCCAGAAGTGTAGTCAGTTGAACTTGGATCTGTTGAAGAACCACTACAGCTGCTTATATATTGGCAAGTTGGTGCATTACTAGGAACACAGACTTCCATTTACAACAGTGGCAACTGAAAGGTGAGCTGTAAAGCCAAAATTTGAAGTCAGTTAAGTGCAATTATGGGATGGTAGCATAGAAACAATCCAAAGCACAACCAATAGAATACTAGTATATCCAGGTGATACCCAGCTAACTGAAAAGATATTGGTTTGTCCCAGTAACTAAGAATACATACACAAACACAATAAATATATGGTAAGTTGCAGGTTGGTACTTGACTATTACCACGATACAGGTGCATGTGTTCTGGGGGGCAGAGGATTTGTAATGCTAGGATATATCATCTTACAGTAAAAGCATATGAAACTGCTATTACATTAAATCCACTGATTCATTTTATACTCTTTGGGATGTCATTTAATGATAACAACTCAAAATCCATTTATATAGTGGCGACTCAGTCATTATGCACTCTGTTACACCATTCAGATTCATATCAATCATCTTATTAGTGAAGGTTTATGAACTGCATAGACTTAACAATTCATTCATGTTTCGCATTCTATCCACCATTTAGATTAATCTCACCCACACTCACTAGGTAAGGGTTTTCAACTAAATCGACTTCACAAACAAAAGTTGTCATGCTCAGAGAATAAATATTAAGACATTACAGAACAGATAGCACAATCAAGCTAATGGACAAGGTTTTAGAATAGAGGATCATAAGGATCAAACTATCTGGTTCCACTATTTTCTGTTCAGCAATTGAGTAATAATGACTGGTCGATCACAAATGCAGTCAATTTGACCTAAGATTACAAAAAATATGGGACAACATAAATCAATATGCTGCAAAACAAACTCCTAACATTTTCACCAGATGCATAGAGCAAAAAATAAATAAATAGATAAACAAAATGAATTAACATATCAACTTGCTTGCATCTCAAAACAACGCATATGTTCCCTATACAAAGAATAAAAATAAAAGCTATGCAAAACTCAACATAAATTTCATCTAGAACATACCTTATATTTGTCCAAGATCTGTCGACAACAATCCTCGATGTATTCAAAACGAGATCCAATCGACAACAAATCAGAAGATCGTCAAACCGCGATAGCTCAATTTCCAATCAAAATTAGCTCTACCGCCAAATTTATCGGTATTATTAATATGTAACAATAACAATAATACCTTGCCGAAAATTGAGGAAACAGCGGAAAAGAACACCCGAGAAAATGAAACCGGTACTAATACAAATTAAAACCTAGGGCTAAATGTTAACTACTAAGATTACCACGCCGATCGCTCTTCTGAAGATGTTTCAGGCGATGAAAAGACGAGCCGCCGTAGAAGGAGGTCACGTGTGGGCGCGTCAGCAATAGCAAATCGTTTGAAGGCACCGAATGCATGTTCGATGCTCTTCGATTCAACAATGCTCCTTCTTATTTTCCTTGTTTCTTATGAATCAAGCTATGTACAGAGCGTTGAAAGAGAGCCAAAAACTAGCAAAATTGTTCTTTGGTACAACGCCGATCTATCCGGTATTTGAATCGCGAAGTTACAGAATGATCAACATTGGGAGTCGGAACCCTAAGAGAAGGGCTAGACTCATTGGAGCAGAGGAGGAGGAGAAGAAGATGGATTATCTGATAATAGAAAAAGTTTTCAGCGATAACGGACAATTTCGCTGTATATATAATGGAATCCAAATATGTATGTGAGAGCATTGTAGGTTTATCTGTTCAAGGCCTAAATTACTATTCTGCCCACGAAATTAGGGAAGTCAATTTATACTCGGGTACCACTCCGCTCCGATCGTTCTCCATTTCCATCCCTGCAGTGGATCGGATCGGGTTCTACATTTGTATTGGATAGAAAATATTCAAAAAATTTATACTTATTCGTTTTATGTTGAATTGATATGATATTTGAGTTAAAATTGTAATATTTCGTTAATTGTATAGTGGATAATATTTTTTGTTAAAAATATTAATTAAGTAGGAGTAAGATCGGATGGGGTTCAAATTCTACATTTACATTACGAATAGAGTTCGAATTTTCACTCTTAAAATCCGTGGGGCAAATAAAAATACTCTTAAAATCCGTGGAGCAAATAAAAACTGTATAAAATCTTTGTGGGACGGATTCGAATTGAGTCAAAATCCGTCCCAATCTGTTTCGTTGTCATGCCTACACGAAATGCTTCCACCCCAACTTACTATGTCCACTCTATTTTTACTTTCTGCACTTAACATATCGATATGAAAGTTCATATTTCAGAAAAAGCATTATGGTAAATTTGTTAAAATAAAACCGCCGTGCATAATTTGAAGAATATCACTTTTGATTTATTTTTTCAAAAAACCATATGCTCGTAAAGTTATATCGTAACATATTTAGACTTTAGTGTTTAAAAAATTAACAAGTGAAAATTGAATTTTATCTCAATTTAATTATGAAATAAATGCAAAACAATAAACATTTTCCAATCTATGCCTTAAGAACTCAAAAACACAATATTCAATATATAAAATTATTAGTTGTATAATCCAAATTCTTCAAATCACATCAATTCATAAATCTAGAATTTGAAGTACTTTGTGAGGGGTAAAATAATATTTAATCTTTTTCTCATGTTAGATAGTTAAACTTTGAATATTTTTATTTCATTTCAACGATCGTGAAATATTATTAATAAGTCATTTTTGTATAATGTGTGTACATATAAAAGTTTTATATTATAAAATAAATAAAATATTATTTATTTTTATATGATACTAATTTTTTAAGAATTTCAACATATTAATTTAAATTTTTACATAAATAAAAATAAAAAAGTCATGAGGTATAGGATGGGAAAGTAGTAAATGTTAATTAGTATTAAAAATAAAAATAATAATATTTTAAATACATCATTGGAAACCACAATAAAAAAAATTATAGCTTCATTTTAATAGCATGAGTATAAGTAGGGCTATTAACGAATTGAATCGAATTGAATATCTAAGAATTCAAATTCGATTCGATTTTTTTTACTCGTATTCGTATTGGTATTCATATTCAAATTCGACATGAATTCTAAATTGGATTCGAATTCGATTCGAGTAACTATTCGATATATCATGATTCGACTCAAATGTTCAATTTAACTCAATTTTGTACTTGAATTTTGAATTATTTATTAAATTTTCACCTTTTATTATTGTCACAAAATAAAAATACTTTGTTTACCCAAAAAGAAAATATCAAATACATGTAATAGACGACATAATATTCAATAGCTTCGCTACTATAAATCATCAAAAAATTTAAGTTTTGAGAAATAAAAATATTAATATGTAATAACATATATAATAATATATATTCAAACACTTTATCAAATATCAAACTCGAATATTATACAAGACTTGAATACAAATTTGCCATTCGAATTCAAATATTGAATTATTTAATAAAAATTTGATTCGTTAACAATCTTAAGTATAAGTGAGAAACAAAATATCGATCAATGCACCGCGAGGGTAAATATGGTATTTCAGTAGTTTATTGTTAAAAGGCATGGACGGGAAAATGAAAAGCTTTTCGTCAAGACAAAGTCGGCCCTCCATGGAGTCAATCGTGGCCGTTCACGTGTGGCTGAAGGATAAAATATTGACTTGGGCATTCGTCCTTATTTTGAATAAAATACCAGAGAAACGGCTATGTGACAAAGGACATAAGAGTAATGGGGCTTTTGTTTTTCTGGATTAGAATGCGATGTTTTTGGTTTCAAACTTTCAAGTCAAGCATGAGTATTGATTGGAGCAAGAAAATAACAATGGTTTTAAGGCTGAAATATCTATCAGTCTATTTCTTTATTAAGTAGTGTCATTGAAGAAAAATATCTTATTTTCATATTTATAATATCCAAGCGCACGCGTATATACACATATAGACACGAAGTCTAAATTCAATAATTCTTAAAACTTGTAGAACATAAAGTGATAGTTACATGACTATTTAATATATAATTATACTATATATTTTTTAAAATTTGTTGAACTCCTAATTATTTTAATATCTGTGATCAACATGACCCAAAACTCTAATAAAAAAATATAGCATGTGATTATGGGTGGTCTTTGGACAAAAAATATTAAATGAACCATAAACGGTGTCGACTATAAACACTTCCACCAAGAAATTAAAAAACTTAGGTCTGGATTGTTTGTGTTTTAAAACACATTTTTTTCATTTTACATTATTTCGAAAACAGAAAACGCGATTGTTTGTATCATTTTTTATGAAAACATCATTCATTTTTATTTTCATACTTGATAAAAACATATACTACCTACTAATTTAATATTAATTTTTCATTAATACCTATAAAATATTATTTTTAATCGATCTTTTTTAAAAAAAATATGATCATTATCCAATCATATTTTTATTTTTACATGCAAAATAATAATAAAATAAAAATATATTTTAAAATAATAAAAACAGAAAATGAGAATGAAAATACAATCAATCGGGCTTGTTTTGTACTTTAGATGTGCAGTTTGTCAGGTGCAATTTCACGCCACGCAATCTCATATTCCAATATGGAATGAAAAATTTTGTATCTAATCCAGTTGACGCCTAAACGGGCTGAGGCTCGACCTTGATGCGAGAGGGCTTAGAATCAGACTTTGCGTTTGCATTGACAAGATCAAGTTCATTAGATGTGACGTCTTGAATAGGGTTGCCTGTACCCACCTCAGTAGGTTAGCCGAGCCTGAGAAAGACTTAGGGTCTGTTTAGTTTCATTTTATGAGGCCTTTTTCATTTTATAGTGAAAATGCTTAATAGAAAGTTAATTAGAAAAAGTATTTTTAAAAATAAATTGTATTTCGATGAGTTATTTAAAATTATATGTTTATATAGGTGTGAAAATGAATTGTATTTGGATGTTGAATTTTTTATATTAAAAAGGAAGAATGAATTTGAATTTGAATTTGAATTTAAATTGATGATGTTATATGTATTTATTTGAAATATAATATAAAATAATATTTTTGTGGTGAATGATGGTTGAAAAGTATTGGAAAGATAAAAAAGTAGATATATATAGTAATAGGGGTTGAAATAAGGTGAAAATGAAGAGAGGATATATAAAAAAAAAGTTTTGAAAATGAAAATATTTGAGAAAATTGTGTAGCTAATGATAACTTTCATTTTTCATTTTGAGAAGAAAATGAAAATGGATGTTGAAAATGAAACCATTTTAGGGCCCGTTTGGTTTCATTTTCTGAGACCATTTTCTTTTTCTAGTGAAAATACATAGTAGCAAGTTAGTTAGAAAAAATATTTTTAAAAATGAGTTGTATTTGGATGAGTTGTTTAAAATTATAGGTTTATATAGGTGTGAAAATAAATTGTACTTGGATGTTGGGTTTTTTGTATCCAAAAGGAAGAAATGATTTGAATTTGAATTGATGATGTGATATGTATTTATTTGAAAATTAATATAAAATAATATTTTTGTGGTGAATGATGGTTAAGAAGTAGACTTTTTTATAAAAAAATTGTAAAAAAAAAAAATTACAAAAATACGGCACTATTCACGACTTTTACGTTTTTGTAGTAAGTTGCAGTCACAAACTGCAACTTTCAACAGTAATGAACAGTTACTGTTGAAAATTGCAGTCTGTAACTACAACTTTCAATAGTATCACTGTTCATTGCTACAGTACAGTGATGCTGTTAAAAAAAAAAATTTAATTTTTTTTTTTTTTTGGTGTGCATAAATTATTTTAGGGTTTGTTCTCCTATATTTTGAAAAAATATTTTTTAGCCCCCCAAAATATTTTAAAATGCACTTACATTCTTCAATTTTTTTTCCAAAATACTCTGATTTTTTATCAAAAAAATTCTATTATAATGCATCCAAAAATCCTACACCCTAAAAAGCACACCTATCATCTCATTTTCTGATTACATCTTTCATATCAACCATTCATTTCTTCACTTATATATACATATATATACACACACACATATATTTTACATATATAAAAATATTAAAATTTTGCCTTTTAAAAAATTCTAAGACTTATATTTACCGAAAAAATATTTAATGTAATAATTAATTAAAAATATTAAATGCCTTATTAATTTTTTAAAAAAGTTATTCTAAATTTTTATAAAGGTACCTCACTAACTAATAAAGCTATCTCACTAACTAATAAAGCTATCTCACTAACGAATAAAGTTATATCACTAATTAATAAAGCTAACTCACTAACTAACAAAGCTATCTCACTAACTAATAAAGCCATCTCACTAATTAATAAATTTATCTCACTAAGTAATGAAGCTATCTCACTAATTAATAAAGCTATCTCACTAGCTAATAAAGCTATATCACTAACTAATAAAACTATCTCACTAAGTAAAGATATCTCACTAACTAATAAAGCTATCTCACTAACTAATAAAGCTATCTTACTAACTAAAACTATCTTCTCAACAACAACCATATGAAACGAGAAGACAACGAGCACGTCGCATTGATGAAGTTTGAAATGCACAACAAGGCCCTGGAAGACTCAATACCTAGCGCTTTTGTACGATGTCTTTGTAATTTATGTGTCAATTTTTTAGTACTTATTATTGTGCAAGTTCATTGTTACATATTTTGCATGCTTTGTTACTTATTTTGTGGAACCATTATTTACTATCGTTATCATGATCCTAATTCAAAGCATAGAAATATAATTTTATAATTTGTATTTTATGAATCAATAATACTGATATACAATATTCTAAAAGGTATTCCTAATAATGTCCTCCAGTGCCACATGCTCGGCGTTGCCGATGCCTTCTTGGCCGTCGTGGCCTTTCATCATGTGTATCATCATGTGACTCACGATGGCTCGAACCAGCCTCATGGTCATCACGATGATCCGTACTATCTATAAAAGGTAATGGCGAGATATGAAATGAGTGGCGTGCTGGTGTTGAATAATCATACTCCGTTGTTCCCCATCCTAAACCAAGATCAGTAGCTACTAGTTCGGATACAGACTGTCTTCTTGTTGACATATATGGTGGTATAGGCGTTAATTCTGGATCTCCTAGGGGTTGACAATCGTCTCTGTCGGCAAACAAGTTATGCAGCCTATGAACAGGACCTCCCACGTCACTAACACCACCTGACCTAAAAGAATGAGCATCATCATCAGTCGTGTTGTTGGATCTAATGCTGCGTCTCCTCCTTCTCGTATGTGTACTACCACTGAGTTCTTGTTGTTGAGGGACTTGGCTGGGAAAGCATTGTCTAGATGCCAACTGATGAACGTTATCAGCAATTAATCGATGATCATTCCTCATCTGAATGAAGTCCATAACCTCAGCATCATCGGCAACAGAATCACAACTGATAATCAAATTGTGCATTTGATCTGTCTAGAAAAAATATAAGCGCATCATAATGTTAAGTATCATTTAAACTGATGAAGGGTGTATTCTATGATTACTATACATACCACATATTGCCAAGCGCGTGGATCCTCTGGATGGTACCCCGTTCGTGTGTTCTCATATGATGGACCTATTAGTCGACGTGTAATTCGATCATACCATAACATATATCCACTTTTCATAGTGATTGATCCGACAATAGGAGGCCCATGCACAATAAGCTGCTCTCTGTTACCCCATTGACCAACATAATTCATGTGATAAATAGACCAATCTTGTCCAGGATGACCTCTACGTGATACGTCATGTAATGTTGAACCTCTTTCAGCCGGTGGTGGAGGAATATGTTGTCGCATACCAAATTGCCTAAGCACTCGTTCTGGATGATGCATCTCAATTATAGCAAAGTTGATTAATGGACACGATGCAGTCCAAAGCCTCGGGGCACACTGGACTGGCAAGGTTTGAATGTCTTGGATCGGATCATATGGTTGCCATATAAACTGCATACAAATGTATTGAGTCATATTTACATAGATAAATAACGTATAAGAATATTTGATGTAACAAGTATTATTCATACACAATTTTTTACCTCATTTGTCGACATTCTATCAAGCATATCTCTTATGATTCGTACAGAGTGACTTGCTGTTTGCGTGAAGGAATTATAATGCCACCACCTAAAAATCCATTATGTGGGGTGTTAATATAACAATTTATATTATCCATATACACAGAAAAATGTTAATAAACTATAACATATATTATCTTACCGAGCACCATATAGAAGAATTGGCAGTCCATCAACTACTTCTGGAGCTTCATTGTTATCGACACGAGAACTTAATCTTATAGGTGTCAATGTTGTAATGCGTGACCACGCCCAAATCTACAATTAATAATTTTTTAAGAGTCATACCTAATTGCTAGAATTAACATAAAGGCAAAATAATACTACTCCACCTGTAACAACTGCATCGCTCCACCAATATTTGATCTTCCTCTACGTGATGCAGTGCAGAGCTCACGATACATGAACGATAAAACTGCGCTACCCCAACTAAAGTTACGGACTTCATAGATTTGCTCCATATGTTGTAAGTAAACCAATGATATTGCAGAACCTGATGAGCTTGGGCACATAAGACCTCCAAGAAGTATCAATGCACAAACACGTGCGTATTGTTGGACCTCCAAAATTGTGCTATGATCCGTAATTCTATTATTATGTACATGGTTTGTAAGAGCAGTAAGATGAAGCTGTGACCCCCTAAGGTCTTTCTCATTCGGAATAAATCCAAGATAACGATGACAATAATCTTGCCACTGCGTGAGGTTGCGAATATAGTCTACACCGGTAACAGCAATACCATCTATCGGTAATGCCCAAATAATTGCTATGTCTTGCAACGTAACTGTAGCCTCTCCTACACGTAAATGAAATGTGTGAGTCTCTGAGCGCCACCTCTCGACCAGAGCCGTGATCACATGAACATCAGTCTCAATATTTCTACAACTGTAGACACCATAGAATCCCATCTCATTTAATAAAGATAATACACGAGGGTGTAGAGCTTGGCGTCCTATAATTCTCCAAAATCTTCTATCTCCTCGTCTAACAAGTAAAATATCATCTATATCTCCAGCTAATACACTCTCTGATCGATGGCCATCTTGCATGTATAAGACACTGGGATCATGTGGACCATATATATCTCTTATATCCATCTTAAAATAGTTGCTGAAAAAATAAATTCAAAAAATATAATTAGATACATCCAAAATTTAACTCAATAACAATTTTAACAAAATTTGTAATTCAAATAAAAACATAACTCCAATGTAACAAGGTCCGTGCACAATAATAAGTAATAAACATGAGACACATAAATTACAAAGACATCATAAAAAACGCTAGGGATTAAGTCTTCATGGGCCTTATTGTGCATTTCGAATTTCATCAATGCGACGTGCTCGTTGTCTTGCTCTTGCTTGCGGCCAATCCATTTCATTTTCAATTCAATTGGTACGATCTCTGCCTACATTACGTCGCTCTCGGCGTGCAGGGTTATGAACTAGCTCAAAATTAGGATCATCCCAATAATCCTCCGACCACAATGGTTGAAATCTCCTTTATAAGTTGCAATATAATGTTCCACTTTATAATATTCCTTCACAAGTGATGCACAGTTGACCCCAAATGATCGGCATACTTGCATTGCATATGAGCAAGGAATTCCATATTTAGCCCATTTCCCACATGAGCACTCTCGTGTCCGAAGCTTCACAACATGAGTACGATTCCCACGTGATGTGTCCATCCTAGTAATGACAGAAGCTGATTGTTGAGCGTAATCAACATTCTGGACGAAGTGATTAACAGAATGATGCTGCCATTTTGTGTATATGTGAAAAGCATAATCAGCCCATAATTGATCATTTTGCCTCATCCTCCGGCCATTAGTGATCCGGTGAAGAAAATATTTCACGCAACGATCAAATGTTGTTTGCACAATAGTTGTAATTGGTAGTCGGCGAGCACCTTTTAACACCCCATTTATACATTCGGACATGTTTGTAGTCAAAATACCAAACTGCCATCCTCCATCATGAGATAATGTCCATTGGCTCTTGTCTATCCGCTCCAAGTAGGAGTAAGCACGGTCATTAATACTCTTTTTGTCCTCCATCAATTTTTCAAATTTTCAGATTTGAACTGCAGCATCGGCTTTCCAACACATGTCCTTCAATTGAACGTTCTTAAAATGTTTATTGAAATTTGAACACACATGCCTCAAACAAAATCGATGTACTCCACGAGGGGCCATGAATTCAGGTATGCTCTCTACAGCAGCCAAAATACTACGGTGACGGTCAGAGAGTAAACAATAGCCATCTTGTCCTCTGATAATGTGTTTCGCCAACATCTGAAGGAACCATTTCCAAGACATCAAAGTTTCCTCATCTACTATGGCAAAAGCTATAGGCATCACATTCTGATTTGCATCCATGGCTACGGCAACAAGCATTTTATGTTTACACTTAGTGTATAAATGAGTTCCATCTACACTGATAAGTTTGCGGCAATGTTGGAACCCTTCAATACATGGTCGGAATGCCCAAAAGACATATTTCAACATTTTTTGTCCTGGTATGCCTGTTTCAAGATGACTCCATTCGACAACTGTTCCTGAATTCCATTTCTGGAGAGCTCCCATATATTTCGGTAATTTTCTTACCGAGGTCTCCCAAGTCCCATAAAGTTTTTCCCTCGCGCATTTCATGCTATTCCATGCCTTAGCATAAGAGATTTCATAACCATACTTTTCTTTTACCATCATTTGCACACTGGCAACCCCATAACTTGGATTACCTCGAACAGTGTCCAATAGGTCTAAAGCAATCATATTTCTGCTTAAATTTCGATGATCCATTGAAACCTCATCCATAAGGCATGTGTGAGGACCTCCATACTTGGTTATTCTCCATAATCCCTTTTTCTCTTTAAATATCCCCCTCACACTCCACGAACAAGAAGGTTGTCCTCTGTTATAATGTTTGCACACCACTTTCCATAACTTTGGTGTGCTCTCAAGAACCCGATATTCTCACCTTGACACTCGCACTGAATAATCTTTCACAGAAGTGATAAGATGCTCCTTACTCTTGAATACCATTCCCACGTGGAGTACTCCTTTACTTGAGTCGTAAAACTAAGTCCAACCACGAGTTGGAATATCCACAGAATCTGCTGGTATAAATATATCATTATCATCTATTGCAGAGAAAAATGGATATACGGGATACATACTTGGTTGCGTAGTCATGGATGTGTGCCTTCTCGTCTCATGTGGTAGTTGTTGAGAAGATGTTCCCTCGCCGTGTGAAGGCAACAACTCTTCCATTGTATCAATATCTACCTCATCATCGTCACTACCACTGAAATCATCATCACTATCATTTTCATCTGGTTCTGAATCCCTTAACTCTTCATCACGAAAACTATCTACTCGTGGCTCTGGTTCATCATCATGAACGTCATGCGTTGGGTTATCTTGCTCTCCTTCAAAAACTTGATGAGAGGTAGAAGGGCCTTCACCAAAATCATAAATCCCAATATTTTCAAACCCTTGCGTGTCCACAGGAACATTTATTTCTGTTTGAGTTGGGTATTGTTGATCCCATTCAAAATCTTGGTGAGAGACAAATTGACCTTCAGGTTGCATCAAAAGCCCCATGTAAGACCCCACTCCAACAGTATTATCAACACCAGTCTGACTTATTGCTTCTGTCTCAACATATATTTCCACATTATCAAGTTGGCACTGTGGACCAAACAACATAGATAAACCACCATCATTCTGTATTTCCACAAGTGTAGATATCCCGTACTGTTTATCCAAATAGAATTTTGCTTGAATTTTTAGTTTGTAGCTACTGCTATCAATAGCTGTCGCTCCATAGATTTCGTGGCACAGATCAGAATATGCAATTTCACGAGAGACTCTAATAATACTGCATGCTGGACGATCATAACCCACTGAGCGAGAATCTCTAGTAATATTTCCGCCAAAGTATATTAGAACAACAATGGTACTCGACATCGACATACCTTTCACAAATACACACATAAATTATATTAATTAATCAGTCTAATCAATAATTATCATAATTTAATCTAATTTAATTAACTCATAAAAATATATAAATTTAAATATATTAACAAAAATTTAAATATACTAACAAAAATTTAATTAACTCATAAAAACACAAATCTATAAAATATAACAACATTTAATACATTAATCAAATTTAAACTAATATAATTTAATCTAATTCATAAATTAAATTTAAGCTAACATAGTAAATCATATTTTAAACTACATTTACAATTAATAATATTAATAAACGCATAATGACATATAAACACTCCTCCCTATGTCCATCATCATCACGCAAGAAATTAAAAACCAATCAGCAACAAATGAAAAGGCTCCACCCCTTCTCCCAACATCCCATCCTCCTTTGTGAATCCACCAATTCTAAATATTTTTAAAGTACTATACTATAAAAATATTACAAAATTAAAGTAAGATATTCAAGCTTACCTTTATAATGCTCCACTAAAATTAACACAGACAAAAGATTTCCACAAAGTCAAGATAGCCTGCATCATTAGGCACATGTTACTAGGATGGACACATATTTATTAACAAATGATAATTTCACAAACTGAATGAGAATTTAAATTTTAATACAATTCAATATGTAGTACCACAAAATTTAACTCAATAACAATTCTAATAAAATTTGTAATTCAAATAAAAACATAACTCTAACAAATATAACAACATATAAATCTAACATAAAATGTAATCCAAATTTAAACTAAAACATAAATTATTATTTCTGTTAAATCAAATTATTATACAAAAAATAATAAATTATTATTTGAGTTTAACCAACACGTTAATCAAATTTCAACGCAAACATGATTAAGTTTTAACTAATTGAAATATAATTCATAAAACTAAAACATAAATCAAATTTTAACTAAAAAATAAATAAATTTTAACTAATTGAGACAAATTATATAATACATATTTAATATAACTAAAACATAAATCAAACTTTAATTAATGGAGATAATTAACCAAAACATAATGAACATAACTAAAATATAATTAAATTTTAGCATAATTAAAAAACTTACCTCAATCAATTGAAATAATACACAAGTATACACCCTTCAAACCTGAAACAATAACCCAAAATATCATTTTATTTAATTATTTATTTTACTTAAAATTAAAAAAAAAAAATATATATATATATATATAAGGAGAACCATATCTGGCCGGCCGGCCGGCCGCTGGCCAGCAGCAGCAGCAGTAGCTGCTTGTGCTGCTGGCCTGCTGGCCAGCACCAGCAGCAACCAGGTGCGGCCGGCCGGCAAGTGCCCCGCCGGCCGGCCGCACCAAAAAAGAATAAAAAAAGAAGAGAGGAGGAGGAGAGGGAGGAAGAGAAAGAAAGAGTTACCTGAGTCGTATCAAATGAAATGAAAATGAACCAAAGGTTTTTATTACTATTAAACTAATATTTCTTTTGAAAAAAAAATTTAGAATAACTTTTTAAAAAAATTAATAAGGCATTTAATATTTTTAATTAATTATTACATTAAATATTTTTTCGGTAAATATAAGTCTTAGAATTTTTTAAAAGGCAAAATTTTAATATTTTTATATATGTAAAATATATGTGTGTGTGTATATATATGTATATATAAGTGAAGAAATGAATGGTTGATATGAAAGATGTAATCAGAAAATGAGATGATAGGTGTGCTTTTTAGGGTGTAGGATTTTTGGATGCATTATAATAGAATTTTTTTGATAAAAAATCAGAGTATTTTGGAAAAAAATTTGAAGAATGTAAGTGCATTTTAAAATATTTTGGGGGGCTAAAAAATATTTTTTCAAAATATAGGAGAACAAACCCTAAAATAATTTATGCACACACAAAAAAAAAATTAAAATTTTTTTTTGAACAGTATCACTGTTCATTACTGTAGCAATGAACAGTAATACTATTGAAAGTTGCAGTTACAGACTGCAACTTTCAACAGTAACTGTTCATTACTGTTGAAAGTTGCAGTCTGTGACTGCAACTTACTACAAAAACGTAAAAGTCGTGAATAGTGCCGTATTTTTGTAATTTTTTTTTTTTTTACAATTTTTTTATAAAAAAGTCTAAGAAGTATTAGAAAGATAAAAAAGTAAATATAGGTAGTAATAGGGGTTGAAATAATGTGAAAATGGAGAGAGAATATATAAAAGAATGTTTTGAAAATAAAAATGTTTGAGAAAATGTAAATAGTGATAACTTTCATTTTTCATTTTGAAGAGAAAATAAAAATGGGTGTTGAAAATGAAACCCAGCAGGCCCTTTGAGCTCAATAAACTAACAAGAACCTCATTATTTACATACATAAAATTATTGTTGTTGGAATTAATTAGAATTTCCGGATAGTATATTAACTATTGAGTGGAGAAAATATGAGAATTCTTTTAGGATTTCAATCCCACATTTAAAAAATAAGAAAAAAGAATCCCTTTATTAAGTAAATCTCTTGTTAAGTTTTTAGATTATTTTTAGATTTTTGAAGAGTGTCCAAGTGCATGGAAATTATATATATATATATATATATTTAAAAATCAAGACTTAACACTTTGCACGGTGCAATTAAATTCAAATTATATTTTAATTCATAATTTAATTAAATACATAATTTATTTAATTATTTAAATTACATTTTAATCATAAATAATGTGATTGTTAGGAAAAAGACAAGACTATTAAAATCAGTGTATTGTTTAAACTAACAATCATAATTGTTGTAAATAGTCGTTGTAATCTTATATAAGGGGAATTAATCTACATAATTCATCATGTATTTTTAAAGCAAAGTATTATTACTCTCCAGAAAAATATATTCTCATATTCTCTTAATTATTTTTTAACATCAACAAAAATTCTTAAGTATGAATTTCAGAATACTGACTGCAATTCCTTGGGTGACTCAGTTGAATCCTAGAGGTAAATTGCCATAATCCCTACAACACACATAATTGGGGAACTATCGTCTCAAGAACAGTGTAGGAATTTCTGCACGCAATTAGACATATTGAACTTTCAACTTTTCAATATTTTTTATAGCAATTGTGAGAGTGCTTGTAGAAGCCCTAAAGTCCATAATGGGTGTCCTGACCGGATCAAACTTCAACTTGCCCAATTTCATTTTGTTCAGGGTCAACAAGAATATAATGTTTACGGAACTTCCGTTATCGACCAGTACCTTCCTGACCTCGAAGTTGGCTATTTCGAGGGCGACCATCATTGGGCAATCTATCTTTCGGTCAACTCATTTGTTCTCCATGTGGTTTAGGTCTGCATCGGTGAAAAAAATTGGTTCAGTACTAGTTGTCAGCTGGAAAACTGTCTCGACCTTGGACGGTCTGGTCGAGTCGACTTGCCTCTGCATTTGTTTTCTCGCATTTTGGGAATCTCCTCCCATGGGTCCCCCTGCGATCATGTCAATGATTCCCCTAACGGGCGGTTTGGGTTCCTGGGCGGGTTGTTTTCCTTTGTCTTCTCTCCTCAGGCTGACCGACCTTTCTCTTCAGGGAGTTCGATCGGCCACACCCTCCTCTCTTTGAGCTTGCTCTTCGATGAACTTTTTCAAGTGGCCTTGCCTAATCAGCCTCTCAATTTCGTTCTTCAGGTTAAAGCACTCCTCGGTGTCATGCCCTCTCTGCTTATAGAAATAGCAGTACTTCTTTGACTTCTTCATGGCCTCGGTTTCCATGATTTTTTAGGGCTTCTTGAGCAGATTGTCGTGTTGAATGGCGAACAACACTTCTCTCCTCGGCAGGTTCAACGAAGTGTATTCATGGAAGCGCTTGATCGGGGAGCGGCGTCCCTCCTTGTTTTGTCTATCATCTTTCTCCTTGCCTTTCTTCTTGTCGACTTCCATGCTGCCGTATTTCATCCTATTCATCTCTTCCTGGGTCATGTACCTCTCTGCGAGGTTGAGGAGCTTCTCCATTGTTCTAGGCTGTGCGCGCACCAAGGCGTTGGCGCACTCTTTGTGTCTCAAGCCCAAGAAAAGTACATCAATCAAGAACTCAATCCCCGGGCTATTGATTTTCAGCACTTTTGTGTTGAATCTAGTGAAAAAATCCCAAAGGAATTCTCCTTCAGCCTGCCTCACTATATGTAGGTGGGTGTGGGGGAGTTTCGCTTTCCTCTTGCTCACAAACTGGTGCAGAAACCTATCACAACACTGGTCGTAGGAGAAGATGGACGCTGGTTCCAATTTCACAAACCAATCGAAAGCCATTCCTTGAAACGTAGTCAACAACATTTTTGCATGGATGTACTCATTGTGGCCATGCAACTGCAACATGTGTTCAAACTGCAGTAGGTGCTCGTTTGGGTCTATGGAGCCATCGTACCTCGGGAATCCTGTTGGGATCTTTGCATCGATGACGATGTGCTCGTCAATGATCTCCTAAACAAACGACGAATCTCGCTCCCTCTTGAACCTTGGTGGCCTGTCTGGCTGAACAGCTCTATCTGCATTCCTTTTTTGAAATCTCCTCCAGGCGCTTGTTTAGCTGTTGCACCTGGTGGGATACCTCCTCCAACTCTTGCTAATCTGCCTGGGATGCGTTTCTACTTGGCCTGATTCTGGAACGTTCGACCCTATCGCGCTGCGGGGCTCGAAGGGGCCGAACGTCATGGTCAAGGGAGTCTGCTACCTCCTCTCTCGGTGGGGGGCGGGCTGCTTCCCTAGGAAAGCGACCCAGGCTCAATTCTCTCCTGGGCTGGTGTCTTAGCAACTCCGGTCGTTGGGAGTGCTCTTCTGGTTGTGCCCTTTCCGGAACCGCAGGTTGAGGTATGGTATTAACTGTCGGCTTCGATTGCACGGCATGTCTATTTAGTGCGGCGGAGAGTTGGGCTGAAATCTGTGTAGAGATCTGCTCACTGATGAGCTGCATTAATTGGGGCATTGTGAGTGTGACCACGGGCTCAGGCTGAGCGCTGGATCCTTGGGCATTCGGTTCTGGGTTTGTCGAAGGGGAGGAGAGCTGGACCTCCTGTTTTCTTCTCTCCCAGATGGAGCTCGCCTAGTGCTTACCATTTTCAATAGAGGATTCAATGTTTCCCACAAACAACACCAAATGATGAGGGGTTCAATCCGTTGGACAGGTGTCCGGGTTTGGATATAGGGGGAACTCGCCTTAAGAAGTTCGGGCTCCTACTTGATTAGGGAAGAATCCTGCAATCACAGTAAACATTAGGCTAGCTGAGAGGCCCTCGGCTCAGGCCCTCCGACGCTCAAATCAGTAGAAATCGACCTCAAGAATCGAGTAGCGGAGTGAGGGCTTTTCAGTGTATACGAGTGCGACCTTTAGAAGGTTAGATTGAGGGTATTTATATCCTTCTCCACTCGAGGAAATATCTGGGAAGCCCCCCGGGGCCCCTAGCCTTGTGCCAGGGGTAATTAGTCATTCCCCTTGTTTGAATATTTCCAGCTAACCGTCCTTCCAAGTTTTAAGGACAAGATAGTACACTGTAGCGGTGCCTGCTGTGTCAAGTGGTGAGGGGAGGATAGCATGCGCCATTAATGCGGAGGTGTGGTGTCCGTCAGGGCATTTAATGCGGTGGCAGGGTACTGTACTGTTCTCGACCTCCAACTCGACCCGATATGGTTGGCTGAGGTCGAGAAGTTCCATGGGCCTTGGGCGTCTGGCTGGGCCTAGCGGCGTGTCTCTGTGCTGGCTTGGTAGAGCGAGGTCGATTAAGTTTATAGGCCCTAGGCACCTGACTGTGCCGACTTAGTTTGGGCCTAGGAACTTAAGCCATCCCATATCAGAAAGTAATAGGTGTTTGGTTTTATTTTCAGAATCTATTTCTATTTTCAGTCATTTTTAAACGTTAGAAAGATAACTATAATTTTGAAATAGAAATAGAAATGTGTTTGAATGAATTGTTAGAAAGTAGTTATTAGAGTAGGTAAAGGATTGAAAAAATAGTTGGTTTATATTTTTTTATGTTTAAAAAAATTATTTTTTAAAAAATATATGTATATTTTATTAATTTTAAAGTAATAGTGGATAGTTTATGTTAAATCAAATTTGAATTTAATTAATGTAATAACAGAATGATGGGGTATGTTTAGAAAGAGTTTAAAAATAAAAATACTTTGAGTGAAAATAGGGAGAAAGTGATACTTTCATTTTTTATCCCCGAATAAAAATAAAATTGAGGCATGAAAATGAAACCAAACGGGTGTAAGTAGTTAAGTGGTGGAAGAAGTGAAAATAGTAATGGAAGCAAGTTGCCAATTTGAATAAGACGCAACACTTTCCCCAAAAGAATCAAAGAAGTATTGGGAAACATAAAATTGTATTGGCAAAGAGAACATTTGGATATATAGATAGGATCGATAATATTATATTGATACAGTGGGATTACACAGTTTAAGATAAGATAATACTGTATTTGGGGTTTTGAATTATGTTCTTTGGATATGTATTTATTTTATCAATTCTCTGTATGGATACAATTATTAAATAATTGGACTACTCAATTTACTAAAATACCCATTATAATAAGATAATTTCAAATCCCAATATTTTCATTTATGAGTATAATTGTCAAATGACTAATTTCTTTTTCCCACCTTCATTTTGGATTACACAATTTAGGCAAACTTGAAAAATTATTTATCAATTGAAATTGGAATTGTGGACTGAGCCTTTATCTATCATGGACTTTTTCACCAAAACCAAACACTTGATGGGCTTGATAATATAATTTATTGATGCGAAAATAAAATAGCACCAATAAAGGAAAAAATGCACTTAAAAAAGAATCGCTCTAATTTTCTGAAAAAACTACAGCCTCCCTTACAATGGATTACATAATGGGTTTTTATACTTTAAACAACGTCACTTTCTCTTTTTAACTAGCCACTATTCCTCATATCGAGCCCACTATTAGTCATGATTTATACAAAGTCACGTATGATTGCCACGTGTGTATTGATCTCTAACTATGTCCTAAAATTTCAGAAGATCCTTTGTCCTTTTGGCAAATCATTCCGCTAGCTAAGCTAAATTAAATTCGAACAAGGGGTTTAGCTCGGTCTCATCCCTCTTTGATGTAGCTCAGTCTCATCCCTCTTGGATGTAGCTCAGTCAGCTCTTCTTACTTCTATCCTAGATGCAGCTCAACCAGCTCTTCTTACTTCTATCTTGGATGCAGCTCAAATTATTTATTGTCTACGAAGTGTGTATAGGTGGTAGTTTAACACAATCACACCATGCTCTTCTAAAATTATAATGTATAAGTGCTTGAGCGTCAACAAATACTATTTAAAATTTTTAAATTTGAAGAATTGTTGTGAATTTTGGTTAATGAGGTGAGCATATAAATGAAATTGAAATTTTTTAGCAAACGAATGGATGACCTTTTTTTTTTCCCCTCATTTTTTGTTCATTTATTTTTTTGCAAAAAGTTAATATTTATGTTGCAAAAATGATAGTACATTATATAGATATCATGAGGCCAATTTGGGAATAAAAATTTGTGAGGCCAAAAAGGGAGCATAATTACCACATCATCCATTTCTTCCATTAATTCATTAACGGTGTGAGAGGTCTAAAGGGTGTTTGAAGATTTTGTTAGTAGATGGAGGTAATTGATACAAATTCCACAGTACAAGGGGCAAAATGAATTTAACCTTTTTTTTTTGTTTCTTTTCTTGTTCAGTTATTTTTTCGTAGAAAGTTAATGTTCGTGTTGCAAAAGTGATAATACATTATATAGATCTCGTGATGCCAATTTGGGAATAAAAATTTATAAGGCCAAAAAGGGAAGTGCTTGAGCGTCAACAAATACTATTTAAAATTTTTAAATTTGAAGAATTGTTGTGAATTTTGGTTAATGAGGTGAGCATATAAATGAAATTGAAATTTTTTAGCAAACGAATGGATGACCTTTTTTTTTTTCACTCATTTTTTGTTCATTTATTTTTTTGCAGAAAGTTAATATTTATGTTGCAAAAATGATAGTACATTATATAGATCTCATGAGGCCAATTTGGGAATAAAAATTTGTGAGGCCAAAAAGGGAGCATAATTACCACATCATCCATTTCTTCCATTAATTCATTAACGGTGTGAGAGGTCTAAAGGGTGTTTGAAGATTTTGTTAGTAGATGGAGGTAATTGATACAAATTCCACAGTACAAGGGGCAAAATGAATTTAACCTTTTTTTTTTTGTTTCTTTTCTTGTTCAGTTATTTTTCGTAGAAAGTTAATGTTCGTGTTGCAAAAGTGATAATACATTATATAGATCTCATGATGCCAATTTGGGAATAAAAATTTATAAGGCCAAAAAGGGAGCATAATTACCACATCATCCATTTCTCCCATTAATTCATTAACGGTGTGAGAGGTCTAAAGGGTGTTTGAAGATTTTGTTAGTAGAATGAGGTAATTGATACAAATTCCACAATACAAGGGGCAAAAAGAATTTAACCTCATTACTTAACCAGGAGAAGACACAATAATCTAAATAAGAAATGACTAGAAAAATATGTAAGTGCCAAGTGAGTTGACGGCTTTAAATGTTTCAAAATTTGGCGCTTTTTGAAATTTGAAAATTTTCATGCTACAACTTGTCTTGAGGAGTCCTCCTACTCCTATTAGATTTAAAGAAAATGTTTTTGTTTAATGCTTTCTTTTTGTATTTTCTACCTTGGTCATTTATATTCTAAAGTTTGTAATTTTGTAGTTCTTTTTAATAATAAAATATTAATTTAAACAAAATTATTTATTTGAACTCAACTATTTTCACACCATCAGCATTAAATCGGTTGTGTGCACTATTTTATATGTACTCAATCCCATCTTATTAATTGCTTGACCTATTATCTATATGAATCTATCAACTTACTTTCCAGTTTTGTTATTGTGCATACAAAAATTTGAAACCTTAATTTCCAATTTGAAACCTTCATTTTGAAAATTAAAAACCCAGATTACATGTTGCTAAACAAAAAGTACGAGATAGTTTAAATAATTCACATCAACCAATAATATCCAGTGAAATATGAACATATTCAATAAAATTCAATTTTGTGAACAACCAAATAAAATATTTAATGATAAAATATCAAATAACGGCAAAATAAAATTCATTAGAAATGAACAATATTGTTGAATGAGGATGTGAATAAATCAAAATTAAAATATTACTCAAATTATCTATTGCTCTAATGGATCAAACTAAAATTATTTAATAAATTGATGAATAGTATAAAGAAACAATTAACAATAACAAAAAATAGATATAAGTGGGAACATAACAAAGTGAGAAGTGAGAACAAAGGATGTTAGTGTTATTGTATAATTCATGGAATATTAAGGTAGCTTTGACACTATCTTAGAAGAAGAATAAAGAGATGCAAAAATTATCATTATTTATTGAAGTACATATGAAATGACTACAATGCGTTTACTTGATATATACCATTTAAATTCAAACTTTCATGAAATGATAATAATGAATTTAATCATGATTAAAAGGGTGTTTGACTAAATTTATTTCGATGGTGTTTGAGTGAGCTTATAAGCTCCTTAAAATATCTTATAAGGTCCTAAAATAAAATATTAGCATCTTGTAAATTCTTTTAGAAAAAGTAAGGAGACTCTAACTTATTTAAAACATCTTATAAGCTCCTATATCTTATAATATATTTTTGGAGCTTATAAGATGTTATATCTTATTTTTAAAACAAGTTATTGAAATGTTTGAATAAAATAATATCTTATAGCTTATAAGATGTCAATAATGGCAGTTTTGTAATTAAAATGGTTAAAAATGAAAGAGTTTGTTAAGATCTTAAAAATAAATTAGGGTTTCCTTACTTTTCTTAAAATAACTTATAAGATCCTAACATCTTATTTTATGAGCTTATAAGTTATTTTTTAAAAAAATTACCAAATACTTTTTATTTTCTTACAAGCTTTTAAACATCTTATAAGATGTTTTAAGGAGTTTATAAGCTCACCCAAATACATTATAAGATCTTAACAAGCTCATTTATTTTTAACCATTTTAATTACAATGTTGTCATTTCTAACATTTTATAATCTCAAAATTCTTATTTTATCAAAATACTTCAACAACATATTTTAAAAATAAGATCTAACATTTTATAAACTCAAAAAATATTTTATAAGATGTTTTCAATAAACTTAGAGGGTGTTTGGGCTGAGTGGCCTGTGGGCTGTAGCCTAGCGGCATAAGTCTCTCACATAATGTGAGAGGTCAGGAGTTCGAGCTTTAACAGACTTCTGATGTGCGTGTGTATAAATAAAATAAAATAAAATAAAACTTAGAGGGTGTTTGGCTAAGCTTATTTAAAATATCTTATAAAATATATTTGGAACTTATAAGATGCTAGATTTTATTTTTAAAATAAATTGTTGAAGTGTTTGGATAAAATAAGATTTTGAAGCTTATAAGATATTAATAATTACAATTTTGTAATTAAAATGGTTAAAAATGAAGGAGTTTGTTAAGATTTTAAAAATAAGTCATGATCTCGTTACTTTTTTAAAAAAAACTTAGATATTCCTAATATCTTATTTTATGATCTTATAAGCTCTTTTTAAACAAAAAAATTATCAAACACTTTTTATCAATTTATAAACTCTAAAACATCTTATAAGATGTTTTAAAGAGCTTCTAAGCTCACCTGAACACCCTCTTAAAACATTTTATAAGCTCTTATATCTTATAAGATTTTTGGGAGCTTATACAATGTTAGAATGATAATTTTGTAATTAAAATGAGTAAAAATAAAGGTGTTTCTTAAAATCTTAAAAATAAGTTAGAGTCTCCTTATTTTTTTTAAAAGAGCATATAAAATTCCAACATCTTATTTTATGATCTTATAAGCTTAATTTAAAAAAAAATTACCAAATATTTTTTTTATCTTGTAAATTCTTAAATATCTTATAAAATATTTTGACGAATTTATAAGTTCACCCAAAGACCCCCTAAATACATCATCATAAATATTACTTAGCCAGGAGAAGACATAATAATCTAAATAAGAAATAACTAGAAAAATATGTAAGTGCCAAGTGAGTTGACTGCTTTAGATGTTTCAACATTTGGCGCTTTTTTTAAATTTGAAAATTTTCATGCTACGACTTGTCTTGAGAAGTCCTCCCCCCACTTTTAGATTTAAAGAAAATGTTTTTGTTTAATGCTTTCTTTTTATATTTTCTACGATGGTCATTTATATTCTAAAGTTCGTAATTTTATAATTCTTTTTAATAATAAAATATTAATTTAAACAAAAGTATTTATTTAAACTCAACTATTCTCATGTCATCAGTATTAAATTGGTTGAGTGCACTATTTTATATGTACTCAATCCTGTCTTATTTAATTGCTTGACCAGTTATCTATATGAATTTATCAACTTAATTTTCAAATTTGCTATTGTGCATACGAAAATTACTTTATTGATGGACTAATTAACATTTTCTTCAATTTATCTATATCTAGAGTCACTTGACATAATTCTTGTAAAATTTTCGAACAAATAAAAAATTATTAATTTTTTTTCTAGATTTAACATTTATCCTATTTACTAATTAACCTTTTTCCTCGATTTATCTAATTTAGAGTCACTTGAAATAATTTCTTATAAAATAAAAGATTATCAAAAAATTTTTTTAGATTTAACATTTATCCTATCTATCATCATCAAAATCTAATAACAATCTCTTAACACACTCAAACCTACTCAAATCATCAAAATCCTAGATAAAACTATGTGCTAGTTCGCTTTATAAAATTTAATTTTACTTTTTCCCCCATAATTACTTAAAGAGTTTAAAATATTTTATCATGATTGTTTAAGACACAAATTTGAAAATAATCATTTTTACAAATTATTATTTAGTTATTATTTTCAAATACGAGAAATCATACATTTGAAAATTTCGCAAAATATTTTCATTTTGGAGGAAAAACTTTGATCTATTTCTTTTGCCTACATTTAATGTATTTATTTTTCTAATAAATTTTTTTAAACCAAACCTAACCGTGCAATTCAAAATTTCAAATATTCTCCAACACTATTGTTTTTCTTACCCACAAAAGTGTGTGTGTGTTTTCTTTTTTTATATTTCCTCCCTCAATTCCAGGATTTTGTAAGTCACTTCCTGATTGGTCCAATTCCAACCACGCAGATCGCAAATACTTTCCGCCACAACCGTCGATAAATCTAATCCAACGCTCCAAATTCTCCACCCTTTCATCCCAACTCAAGCCCCACCTATTTAACCAGCAGCACCAACGCCGTAACGTCTGTACGCACTATTGCAACTACTCTCAGTTCTCTTGTTTGAAATCTTCTTGTTTATCAGTTTTTCGGAGCAGAAAGAAATGGACACAGGTGGAAAAGTGAAGAAGGGAGCTGGGGGAAGGAAGGGAGGCGGTCCAAAGAAGAAGCCGGTTTCCCGGTCCGTGAAAGCCGGCCTGCAGTTCCCGGTTGGCAGGATCGGCAGATATTTGAAGAAGGGGCGCTATTCTCAGCGCGTGGGAACTGGTGCGCCGGTCTACATGGCTGCCGTGCTTGAGTACCTTGCTGCTGAGGTTTTTCTTCTTTCTATTTGATTTCAATTTATGCCGCTTTTCGTTGTTAATAATTGTGAGGATTTGAATTTGGTGTTTTCGTTTTCAAATTAGGGTTTGAGCATTCAGAGCATTGAATTATTCTGTCCGTTAGATCTGTTGAGCATTCAAATCTTAGGGTTTTCTGGAGGATATTTGCGTTGAATTTGGCTAACTGCCTTGAATTATTGAACTGTGGTCAGGTTTTGGAATTGGCTGGAAATGCTGCAAGGGATAACAAGAAAAACAGAATTATACCGAGGCATGTGCTGCTTGCTGTGAGGAATGATGAGGAGCTTGGAAAGCTACTGGCTGGAGTTACAATTGCTCATGGAGGAGTTTTGCCGAATATCAACCCAGTTCTTCTCCCTAAGAAGTCTGAGAAGGCTTCGGAGAAGACCCCCAAATCCCCATCTAAGGGGACCAAGTCTCCAAAGAAAGCTTAATGCTGGTTTATTCTCAGTGAAAGAATTGAATGGGCATTGTTTTCTAGTGGTTTTAGGTTGTTCTGTATGTAATTTGAATTGATGTTGGTATCTAGGGAAGGCTGTTTATAACCAGATTAGTCCCTTGTACTTTTGTCCTAATTTAACTGTTGCTTGTTAGATTTCCCATGATTTTAGATTGAATGGAAAGAGCATTGTTGCTTAATTTTTGAAGCATGTTTTTCTATGGCTGTGGATCTTGCATTTGAGAAACAGATTGATCAATGAGCCCATTATGGATATTTTGTGGTGAAATTGTTTTCTTTCAAGTTTGGCTGCATCAGATCTTGGCCAAGAGGCTGTAAACTGGGCACAAGAACACCTGATTTCTTTAAGAGGGGCCAAAGTCAGTGTAAAAATAGCTAAAAGATGACATAACTTGAGGTGGAGGTTATGGATTTCATGGGAGAATTGGTGGAGAAACTAGTAGACATGCAGAGCTTGTGAAGGAGAAGTTCCCAGATGCGGGCAGCTATTGGGGGCAAACTGTGTAGAAAACTGTGAAAATTTTTAGCTGGATGGTATGTTACACTAAAGTCATCTATCTTGAATAATTTTTGCTTAAGTGTTTGGTTTCATTATCGCACTTAATTCGTTGTAAAATGATCTTTGAAAGTTTGATCTTGAATAATTTTGATAGTGTGTGGTTTTATTTTGAGTGATGCCCAATAATGGAGAAATTAGGATCTTGTTTGTTTGTGAATTATCAAAATATTTTTCAACTCTTAAAACATAAACAAATAAACCATTACATTCCTCAATTTTACTATTCAAAATACATCTAGAAATGCCTAAAATAACTTCACAATTCATTTTCTACCTATTTCTCAATGTTTAACTCTTTCATTTTTTGTTCCTCCTACCAAATCTATACTTATATATACATACATAAATAATTTTAAAATATCAATTTCATCATATCAACCGAATAAAAAAGATATTGATATGACAACTTATCCCCTCATAAAACACAAACAACAATTTTCTTCCAATTTATTCTCCACTTAGCATCCAAAAAACAAACAACCAACCATTATACTCTCCAACCCCACTTCCCAAACATCATTTTGCCAAAAATATTTTGATAAAATGCTCCAATTCATAAATAAAGAAGTCCTAGGATTTTAGATGGTGTTTTGAGAGCTTGAAAATGGATGTTTTGGGTCGAAATATCAAAATGTTAAATATGTTTGGCTTTACTAAAATGTGATATATCAATTTGAATTTTTTTATTTTATTTCATTTATCATCTCATTTCATTTTATGAATACACGGGAATTATATTAAATATTTGTTATAAAAATGATTCATTAGAAATTAAATAAATTTGATTTGATATATTTATCAAGTTGAAACAGATAAAAACGAAATATAATAGAAAACTCAAAATATTATATTACTCATAAAGCATAGGTGTGGAAAATACGTTGGAGAAATTGTCTCAAGCTCAATGTAGTAATAAAATGTAGTTATACAAGTGAATGCCCTTTTAACATGATTGATTTGCACTAATTGTTGCAATTTTGGTTGAAACAGCGACAGAAATAGAAAATATAACTCTAATAGTTGAGATATGAAGGGAATAAACTTAAATTGGGAGAAACAAGATAGTGATGGAGGATTTTTTAACCATCTAAAAGAATGGCTGTTGACTGGCAGGTTAGCCACCAATTATGTGAACCATAATACAATTAGTATATACTATTATTACTACATCAATTTTTACTTTAAGACTATTTTAATTGGAATGATAAGGCGGAATACAGTATTTTTATTCCACCTTATCATTCATTTGGTTGGAGTTACAATAAATACTCAAATTCGCATGAATACCAAAAGCATGTGTTTACATATACAATTTTCATGATAAATTAACATGTCACTCCCTATGAATTTATTTATCATGTCAGTCAAACTATAACACATTGATAAAAAAGTTACATAAATTATCATACGATAAATAATTATGAGATAATTTAAAAATCCAACCAAACTAGCTCATAAGGTACACAAAGGTGAACCATGAAATAAAAATTGGCTATTGCCAATTTCTCCTTAGGGCTCGTTTGCTTGGACATATTGGATTTTATATTATTCACATGTGAGTGATACATTAGCTAGGAATTTGCATCCGCAACTTGATAGTTTGCTGTTTGGTTTGAGATTCTAAATTACTTGATATCCCAAGTCTATTGTAATCAAAATGTTTGGTTAATAAAATTGTCCAACTTGATTAGAAATGAAATATCCCTAATACCCCAAGTCAGATTATGAATAAAGGCCTTTGTAGAGACTACAATGGGTAAATACGTTATTTTGCTGTACAATCAAACTGCCCATATTTACAACGACCCATAAACTCAATTTCTTTAAAAAAAAAAAAAAGGGAAAAAAAATCCATGAGCATTGAGCCCTAGAAATAAGCCCAACTAGATATTGGGCTAAATTCTTTCACAACAACGGAAGTAATGCGGCTCATTAAGGGTGGAAGCCGAACTTGAAGCTGGATTGTTGAAATCTAGGCCGTCCATCAAGGGCACTAACATACGCATACACGTCAGCGATCCGCGTGAAAGCCAATGAACCAATGAAAACACACCTCATTCTCTATATAAACAATACGCGACCTTTCTTCTCTCCAGTAACTCAATTCCCATCTCCAAACGAATTCCTCTCCATTAGTGCATCTGTTTCTTTAGTTGCATTATCGCAGTTAGATATCTCAATGGCACCCAAGGCAGAGAAAAAACCAGCTGAGAAAAAGCCCACCGCGGAGAAGAAGCCGCCGAAGGCGGAGAAGAAGATCCCCAAAGAAGGCGGCGCCGCCGATGGCAAGAAGAAAAAGAGGACTAAGAAGAACGTCGAGACGTACAAGATATACATATTCAAGGTTTTGAAGCAGGTGCATCCAGACATTGGTATCTCGAGCAAAGCTATGGGGATTATGAACAGTTTCATTAATGATATCTTCGAGAAGCTCGCCATGGAGTCGTCGCGCCTCGCTAGGTACAATAAGAAGCCGACGATTACTTCGCGCGAGATTCAGAGTGCAGTGAGGCTGGTTTTGCCTGGTGAGTTGGCCAAACACGCCGTTTCTGAGGGTACCAAGGCTGTAACTAAATTCACCAGTTCTTAGAGGAGAATTAATCTTTGTTTACTTTTGGTTTTGTTGTTAATTAATCAGCGTTCATATGGAAATTAGGTGTATTTTTCAAGTTACTTTGTGAATGGAGTGCAATGGATTTAGGGATTTCTTATGATGTTAATTACTGCATTTTCTTTTTAATCTATCAATTTCTACATAATAAATTTCCTACAATGGGAAATAAGAACTTCTAAATTATCATAATTTATAATTAATTTAAATCATTTCAATTATTAAAATTGAAAATTGTTTTTGTCATTTTATTTATGAATTTAAGTGAGAATGGAAATTAAGATTTACAAGAAAGTAAACAATTATATACAATAATGTTACATAATTAATAAGGCTTTGTTTGGTTATGTTTTTTTTTGAAATAATGTTGTTTTAGGGAAATATAACCAAATATATTCTTATTTCTCCTCCAAAATGTATATTCTCTAAGATATATATATATACTTATATTATATATATTTTATTATTATTTTAATATTAAAATAATAACTCAATTTTATTTTCACTTCAAAAATTCAATAAAAATGTATTGATTTAATTATTATAATAAAAAATATTTTACCCAAAACATAAATAAATATGCCAAAAAATAATTTTTACATTCTCTAATAATTCATTCTTTTAAAAATATATAATAAACACATAATAAAATTAAACAAAAAACTTAACTTAATGTTTTTTTATCTATAATAATGATTCAAAGTTGTGATAATTGAAATTTAAGTTCAACTTATTTTAATAATGGTCAAATATATGTATGCTTTATGCATGGTCTTGGACTTTTTAAGTAATCCATTTTATGTTGGGCCTCATTGTGAGTGGATCCATAGCCGAAACTGGCACAGCCCATACAATTATGCAAAGGAGGGTCATAATCTGTCTACTCACCCTAATACAACTCTAGCCTAAGGCTATTTGGTTTCATTTCCACACTTCATTTTCATATTTTTTATTATTTTAAAAATAAAATATATTATTATGCTTTATACATTTTCATCTAATATTATTTTCATTTTTAAAATATATTTTTCAATAATTTATATATCTTTTGTCTCTATATATTATTTATATCTCTTTCTACCTACAACCTATTAAAACTAATATAATAATTACTTTTTCAACAACCTATCCAAATACAAATTTATTTTTTCAACTCATTTCCATTAACTAACTTTTCAAATTTTAAAAATGATGAAAATAAAATCAAACAGGCCCTGAGTCTAATGGTGATTTGAGAATAATCGTTGTGTTCATCATTTAGTACTTTTACATCGAATGCATATAAGAAATTTTCGTTACGTATTACCATTATTATCATTAGCTTTATCTAAAATAAATGACATTTCAATTTCTAAAATTCAGCATTATATCATGTTAATCCCCACAAAATAACATAAAAGCATCCCACTCTAATTTACTTTTGCTCTTTATTCTTTACGCTATTTTTTTTTAATTAAAAAGCTCTTCGTTAGGCACCACCTTTCATCTTTTTCCCTTTTCTCCTATTCCAAAATCAAGCAAAATGCTTCATAATTTATTTATTTTTTTTATCGTTGTTGCTCATGAAATTACGATAATTTTTTTTTTTTTTGGCAGATAATGTTAGTTGCCATTAAAAAATAAGTAGTTGCATATGACAACAATGGATAATGTAATATTTACATTATTATATAATAAATTGAAATCCAAAATCTTGAGCAAGTGACCAATAAATTTTTGGTGAAAAATTTAGTTTGAAATGCCATTGAGAAATAGAATGTTAACAATTCTAAATTAAGAGAATAAAGTACTTATAAATTATTTTGAAAGATATATTGAAATTGTGAAATTGAAGAAGCCAAGGGTCACTTACCCTTCAACTTACTGTCACAAATTATTTTTTCTCAATTACTTAGGGAGTGTTTGGTTATATTTTTCCAAAATAAAAGTGTTTTGAGGAAACATAACCAAACACGTCCTCATTTTTCCTCAAAAACTTTTATTTTTCAATACATACATACATGTATATTATATATATCATATATATTTTATTATTATTGTAATAATAAAAAAATCATTCAATTTTATTTTTACTCCCAAAACCCAATAAAAAAATATTAATTTGATTGTTATAGTAAAAAATATCTCCCCCCAAAACATAAACAAATATGCTAAGATACAACTTTCACATTACCTCAAAATACATAATAAACATATAATAAAATCAAACATAAAAACATAACTAAACATTCCCTAAATTGTTTTGGAACTAATATATATCTAGAAAAGTAGGAAGTAGGACCTATTGATCCAGTATTAATAAATCTGATGCAACTGTCCAACCTCCATCCAATCCACATAAAGCGGAAAAAGCCAAAAAAGAAAAAAGAAAAAAGAAAATAACAATCATTAATTAATTCTTGTAGTCCAATTAATTTTTTTGACTCCTTCCAACACAAATTTTAATTACTCCGTCATTTATTTTTTTAGTGCTTGTTTGTTTGTAAATTATCAAAATATTTTTTAATTCTTAAAATACAAAGAAACAATCATTACATTCTCCAATGCCACTATCCAAAATACACCCAAAAAAGCTCAAAATACTCACCACAATTCATTTTCTACCAATTCCTCAATGTCTAATCCTCTCATTTTTTATTCTCTTACCCAATCTATATATACACATACATAAATAATTTTAAAATTTTAATTTCACTCTATTAATTCAATAAAAAAATTATTGATATGATATTTTGTCTCATCACAAAATACAAAAAAAAATATATATATAAATAATTTTCTCTCAATATATTTTTCACTTGCCACCCAAAGTACAAATAAACAATGATCACATTCCCCAATTCTACTTTCCAAAAATTATTTTGCCAAAATATTTTCAATTAGTAAACAGACAAGTCCTTGTTTATTCATTATTTAAAAATAATTAAAAAAATAGAGAATTTCAACGACCTACCGCTGCTGACGTCCGACAGACGCTTCCCTCCTCTTTTTCTTCATTCCTCATTTATTAGATCCCTCTTTTCTCTCTCTCCTGCGATCTGGTAATTACTTCTCTTTCTCCCTCTAAATTTCTTTATCCTTTTTAATCATTTTTCCAAAATTCAAATTCCTGGTTTCGTTTCATCTGTTCATTATATCGAATATAATTCCATAAATAAGAGCCATTCTTTTTGTTGCTAGGGTTTGCTTTTAGCAAAGAAAATTGAAAAAATAAAAAGCAAATCAGATGGCTGCTCCACCCGCCAGAGCTCGAGCCGATTACGATTATCTTATCAAACTCCTTTTGATTGGCGATAGCGGTGCGTTTTTCACTCAATTGCGTCGATTTTTGCAGATTTTTTTGTTGATTTTTTTTTTCTGCCTTTATAGATATGAAATTACGTGATCAGCTTATGGATTTTGGTGCGGTATCAGCTGCATTTGATGCGAAATGGTTATAGTTTTTCCGGGAGTCATTATGGTTTTTATTTTATTTTATTTTTTTCTTTTCTTTTCTTTCTTTTTCTTCTTTCCTTGTCTCTGGTTGTTGGGGGGAGGGGTGGCGGGGAAATATCTAATGATATTTCGTTTGCTAATTTGTGTGGCTTTTCCATAATGGAGAGTAAAATGTTTTATATGATTTACTGACAAAAATTTGTCTGTAGCTATTTATCTTCAGTTACGAGTACATGCTGATAACAGGAAAAATGAAATACTGCACGTGATCGTTCTTTTGTCCTAGATTCTTGTGGATTTAAGTGTAGTTATGACTATGTGATAAAATCTGAATAATTAAATACTTGGAATCAGATTAAAAAAGTGCTTTTCCAGCGAAGAACAAGTTAAATGACAGAGAATTTCAGTTGTTTTTCAGCGCATGAGAGGTTTGAGCTATGCAGAAGTAAACGTAATGTAGTGAAAGTCACCGGTGGTCGATGTTGTCTGGAGTTGTTATGTTAGGCTGTGCCTTGGATTTTATGTTTTAACTGATTGATGAGGCTATTATTCTGTTTGTGCATATGCTAAAAAAATTCTTTTGAGTTTTACTCCACAGTTTGATAAATTATCTTGTATTTGTTTGAAATTGTTGTTTGACATGGTTGGTGTTGAAATTATCATTATTTCTATTTTTTTTCTTCAGGTGTGGGTAAGAGTTGTCTTCTTTTACGATTTTCCGATGGTTCTTTCACCACCAGTTTCATTACCACCATTGGGTTGGTTACCTTCAATCATAGAGAGCTTACTCCAGTTAAGCTTTTCAACATTGTTCTGCCTGCCTTATTTGATACTGTTCTCTCATGCAGGATTGATTTCAAGATAAGGACTATAGAGCTTGATGGGAAAAGAATCAAACTACAAATTTGGGATACTGCCGGACAAGAGCGTTTCCGAACCATCACAACTGGTATGCGACTGATGCTGGAATCTGCTTCCTTTTCCGTCTTGCATTTTTGGACCTAAGATGAACTAAGTACTGGATTTCAGCTGCAGCTTGTTTCTTCTGCACAAGTATTACATGATATATTTTCATGATATGTTTGCAAGTGTCTTATAGCAATTTTAGAAATGTGAGGTGCCAGTTGGCTACCTAAGAAGAAATTAGAGAAAAGAGGAGTTTGTCTGTGATGAGCTACAGGATGTTTTGTATTGATATACAAACTTTTCTTTAGTTCAACGTGGGATTAGAATATTTTGCTTCTTATAAGCCTTTAAGGACTATTTGTTAAGATAGTCTGTTATGCATGGGCAGAAGTGCTAATTGGAGAAGCATGTACTTGCTGTGTTTGGTAAAGTAGTATTGGTGAGTTTTTGGTACAGCTGATAGACTAGAAAGCACCCATATCATTCTCTTGTGCTGGACAATTTTCGAAATTTTCATTAAAATTGCAATATCAACATCATGAATTCATGATAGTGCCGCACCATTTATTGCTAGTCTTATGTGAATACTGTACTTTCTTTACACTTCTTTCTGCTTATTTTCTGTTCTCCACTTACACTCGTTTTTCATTTTCCTCCCTGCTCCAGCAGACGATGCCCTGTAGTATCTCTCCCTTCTCTTCTTTTCTCCTTTGCGTTCCATTCTGTTCTTCGCTGCCTTCTTCCTTGGTTTTCTTTGATGTCAATGATAGTGGAAGGTGATGGACAGGATAGGGATGGTGGAAAGCAATGTGAAAGGGTGGTGGTGGGTGCAATTTTTAAGGGGGTTGTGATTATGGGGGCGAGGTCCCTGTAAAATGTGGTGATGATTCTAATCCATCGAAAGAGGGCATGCATGTCTGCTCCGGAAGGGTGGTCAGGGAGTTTGGCAGCATCCCGGTTAGGGTTAGTGGGGTAAGATGAAGGCTAAAGAAAGAAAATGTTTGGAATATATAGAGGTGACAGTGCCATTATTTGGGCCATACATTAGGGGCTTGAAAGGAGAAACCCCAAACCCCCCGCCACCACCAACAGCAAACCAGAGCGGGTCCCTCAGCCAAGGGTACCCCAATCTCAATGTTCTGGTGCCTACTTCCTGATAAAGCTTTTCTAGGTTTAGACGTCTGAGGGAGGATTTGTGAAACCTAAAGAAGGATTTCCTTACCATTGATTCTGTTTCCTGTGAAGTCCTTATCACTCGGGTTTTGTAGTCTTTTGATCAACACAAATTTAGATGAGTTCTATTTGGTATGCTTATTGTACATTATATCATTTTTATTTCCTCGTTGTGTAGCCTTTTAGGTTCCCTAAAGCATCTTTTTCTTTCTTGAATGTTGTGGCTTTTTGCCTAAGTAATGGTTTGTTTTGCAGCTTACTACCGTGGAGCAATGGGTATATTGCTGGTGTACGATGTTACCGATGAGTCATCTTTCAACAGTAAATGCTGTTGACTTTCCTTTTCTAATTCTCCTGATCAACCATGAGCAATTTCTTTTCATTGTTTTATTTTCTGGATTCATCTTGTCTTTTTAAGTTTATTAATGTTTTACATATGTGTCAATTAACTTTTAATCGTATGGTTACGTATCATCGCACATGTTCTGTCTTGTCAAAGCTGACTTATCTGTTTTGTAGATATTAGGAATTGGATCAGAAATATTGAACAGCATGCCTCTGACAATGTCAACAAGATATTGGTTGGCAACAAGGCTGACATGGATGAAAGCAAAAGGGTATGCTCTCTCTCTCTAGACCTCAATTAAATTGAAACTCAACATGCATGTATTCTGTGGTAATCAGTGTAATACAATTAAACAAATTTGGAATAATCAGAATTACAAGTGAGTCCTGTGGAAAATCATCTACATTTACTGCCAGTGTGATTATCCAAAGACCAACGCGTTATATATTATCTTTTTATAGTGTTTGCCCTTCTCTCTAATCTAGCTTGTTTTTGCATTAGAATCTGACAGAAATTACTCGTACTTCTGTAGGCCGTTCCTACCTCTAAAGGTCAAGCACTTGCTGATGAATATGGAATCAAATTCTTCGAGACAGTAAGTAGCAGCCATTGTTTATGTTGGACTCTTAAATTGAATGATTCAGTCTAAATATCATAATGTTAAAACAGAGCGCTAAGACAAACATGAATGTGGAGGAGGTTTTTTTCTCAATAGCCAGGGACATAAAGCAAAGACTTGCTGAAACTGACTCGAAGTCTGAGGTATCAAATATCAGCTTAAAGATTACCCAAAATTTCTGTGTCCGCGCCCAATATTGAGTCTGAGCTATGATTTCTTTTCATGTGTGCAGCCTCAAACCTTAAAGATTAGCCAACCAGACCAGACAGGAGGGGCTGCCCAAGCTGCTCAAAAATCAGCTTGCTGTGGTTCTTGATTAAACAAACCCATTGAACTGGGGATAGGATGGCTAAATACATCCTTAAATTGACCATTTTGATAGGGACCTAGTCTTGTTGTGACGGTATTAATGTTGCTTGTATTGTTACACCTCTAATTAATTTTTAGAGTATTTTTAGATGTTTTATTGAGAGATCTTTATTTGATGAAGTGATTAATATTTCTTATGACTGTACTGGGCTGAATCTCAAGCTTTCTAGTTTGAACAAACTCCTTTCATTTCCTTGTGACTGATTTCTTGAACTTGTAATAACTCTTCCCGACTTTCTGAAGTTTTAATTAGTGTTTCATCATCTATTCCATATGGTATGTAACCCGCCAAGTATATTGAATACCTTTTTTAAAAGAATATTCGATTGTGAATTACATATATGTGGTATATATCTAGAAGAAGAAACATAATTTTTCTAAGAAAAGGCACCAAGATTTCTTCAAAATGCTTTAAATCTTCCATTATCTATACTTCTTTCTTTCCATTTATGGAAGACATAATTTATTGATTTCATCCAAAAATGTTTTATCAAATATAGTGAGAAGTTCAAAATGTTGCTTTGCTTCTTTTCAAACCGGCCAATAGTGCAAGTAAAAACGACAAGAAGTCAATAACCATGTGGCTGTCACTGGTAACTTATAGAGTAGATAAGTTGATGTATTGTTGCTAGTGAAAAAAATTGATCCTATTAGTGAACAAAAGGAAGCATGCAAAACAAGCCAAAGCCATGTGGATGGTTTAAGCCACCACCTGTCACCTCTGCTCCATATCATCTATCAGTTGAGCGTTACACATTGTATTTTCCCCACATCCACAAGCACTATCACTTGACAAATCAGAGAAGAAATGCATTAGAGTTTTCGATAAAATTATCCACCAAAAAGAGTATAATTTGACAGATCTTGGAAATAAGACAGAGCCCATTTAAGGTAAACTTCTTCCTCACAAATTCTTCAGTTTTCTTTGAAAGCTTCTAATTCCCATTTGTAGACAAATAAGTTCTTAGTGTTGCAATGGTTAAAATGTTGTTAAATGGAGAAAGTAGTTTATTTTGTATTCTCTAACTTGAACTTTTACCCTTTATTTTGATGGTTTTTGCGTGTGGGTTTGTGCATTTAGCCAAGATTTGGTACTATATCCGTTTATCTTGCTAATGCAATAAGTGGGTTCAAACAGGTCTTGATCTGGGACGTGAAATCTTGAAAAAAAAAAAAAAAAGCTGGAGAAATGAAGATTCAGGTGTCAAGAAATTGTTTGCACCTTCTCTTTGTGAAGGCAAAGCCATTTTTGGCTGTAGTTTTCCTGCAAGTAGGAGTGGCGGGCATGGATATCATTGCAAAAGCTGCATTAAACAAAGGCATGAGCAACTACGTATTGGTCGTCTACCGACATGCCATAGCCACCATTTTTATCTGCCCTTTTGCATTAGCTCTCGACAAGTACTCAATCTTGATCCTTCCCCTTCATTTGTCTGTTTTTGCATCTATAGAGCAAGTAAATGTATCAATATTGTGCAAACAGGAAAATTAGGCCGAAGATGACTGCTTCAATATTAGCCAAGATTATGCTTCTCGGCCTGTTAGAGTAAGTTGGATCCATAACTTTTCATATGCATCGATTTCAGTAGTTTATTCATGATTAACTTTTGAGGTTTCACAAAACAATAGGCCGATCATAGATCAGAATCTCTACTTCTTGGGGATGAAATATACTACTGCAACGTTTGCAGCTGCTATGGCTAACGTTCTTCCGGCCATTACGTTCCTCTTGGCGTGCTTCTTCAGGTGAATTTTGAATTTCAATTGTTTCCTTTATTTGATTGGCTACAATGCACGTTTCCCGTGCATATATACACACACACTCTTTCATAGTTGAGTGGTCATTTGATCCAATAACATAAGTTTCACATATAAAATGTGGGATTAGGAGTTCGAACGTCTGTATGCATACATATAAATAACATATATATATATATGTGTGTGTGTGTGTTCCGCATTCGTCTAGGCTTGAGACGATAAATTGGAGGAGCAGCCACAGCCAAGCGAAGATCTTAGGAACGGTGGCCACCGTGGCGGGAGCCATGGTCATGACCCTCGTCCGAGGCCCGGATATTCATCTACCGTGGACGAAAGAAGGAAGCGGCCGCAGCCATGCACATCAACAAAGTGAAATAAATCTTCAACATTCGATTAAAGGTGCCCTCATGATCACCGTGGGATGCTTCAGCTGGGCTTGCTTCATGATCTTGCAGGTGTATTATTTTAAAAAACTAAAAATTAAAAGGGCTTCAAGAGACAGAATTGGAAAATCGACAAAATTTTGTAAATTTTTATTTTTTATTTTTTATTTTTTAATGTATTGTCAGGTGATCACATTACGGACGTATCCTGCTGAACTATCCCTCACTGCTTGGATATGCTTGTTTGGGACGGCTGGGGGAGCAATAGTGGCAGCAGTAATGGAGAAGGACAAAGCAGCTTGGACCATAAAATGGGATACTAAGTTGTTTGCAGCTGCCTATAGTGTAAGACAACCACATATGGACCATTTGCTTGCCAATTATGATCACCGTGGATTTTTTTGTCTGGAGCAACATCCACTAAATTTGCATTAATATTCTTTCCTACGTGGCGTGAATTTATTTGTTTATGACAGAAAATAGAGAAATGATAAGATTTGGAGTATACTTTGGATCTTTTATTTCATTCCGTGTTCATTTTCTATTTCAACTTGATGCATATATGTCAAAATGTGCCTGATTATCTATCAATTATTTTTAAAAGGTAATATTTAATACACGTGTCATATGTCCATAAATGAAATAGGAGATGAAAATTGAAATAGAAGATATGAACCGTTTAGAATAACGTATCATTGATTTTGCAGGGTATATTTTGTTCGGGTATTGCCTATTATGTCCAAGGAATAGTAATGAAAGAAAGAGGCCCCGTGTTTGTAGCTGCGTTTAGCCCACTGAGCATGGTTGTCGTTGCTATATTGAGTTCCATCGTTTTGGGGGAGCAAATGTACCTAGGAAGGTAAGTACTAAAATCTTCATCTATCTTCTCCGTACATCCCTAGATGCCCCAACCCCCCCACCCCCACCCAAAAAAAAAATAAAAATCTTAAATTGACGTATCATTTGTCTTCTGATCTATATTTGTGAAATAAAATATAAAATAAAATACTAATTGAAACAAGAGATTCAAAATACCCTCAGAAACATAGAAAAATAGCAACACATAGTAACTACGATTTATGTGCTACAAACATATAGTAACTTCCATTTATACATGCAGGATCATTGGAGCAATTGTCATAATCCTAGGCCTTTACTTTGTCGTGTGGGGCAAAAGCAAAGACTACAAGTCTCCTTTGGCTGAAGAACGACAAGAAATAGCACTTGATCAACGTTTTGATGCAATCGACCCCATTGTTGGTAATTCAAACATAGAGATTATTACCAACGATGCATCTAGCGGAGGAGCTAGTAAGTGATAGAATATGATACATTAGCACTATAACTAATCTTTCAAAATGAGGCTTTCTCCAGACAATATGTTATAAATCTAACTAGTTATTAGTGAAAACAACGAATTGTGGACTTCTAATGATTACTAGCTGCATATATATATGTATATGATTATAATTAACCATGTAGAACTTATACATGCCAAGTAAATTTTGTTTAATTTTAATAAAACAATTGAAAAGGCAAATAATTAAAAAAAAAAAACAAATACTTAATGGGAATGGTTTGGGTTGAAAATCCCGGTCCACTTTTTTTGATTAGGTAATTAGGTAATGGGCCAGAAAAAGGTTGTTGCCAGTCCCACTCCAGCTTCATTTGCTAGTCCGGTTTGTGTTGGGTATCGGCCCAAAGAAGGAAGCCAATGTATCAGCCCAAATAGGGAAGCAAATGCCAATAAATAAATCATGCTTCTGTTTATTTCTTGATTTGTGCTATTTACCTTGAGTCCAATCGGTAAATCTGGCCTATCCAAATTAAAATCTTTCGCACTCTTTGCTTGTTTATGTCTTATAAGGCAAGGCTAGAGGGCGAAATTGGCCAATCCTAAGTTTGTTTATCATTACGATATGTGTCAAGTGGAATTGTAGTGATGTATGCAGCTGAGACATCCTAACAGATCGGTAGACTTGAACCTTGTTCCTACATGACCTGATCAATTCGATCAGGCATTCGCCATCTATTTTCATTTTTCAAATCTTTGAAAACATGAAAAATCATTGTTCAACTCTTTGACAATATGAAAAAATCGAAAGCTCTGCCCTCTTCCTTGTCTATTTATCCCAAGAGATGGAACGACAAAGGCCTTTGATGTCCCTTCCAATGAAAAAGAGAGACCAGTCAAGCTAAAGCTTCAAGCATTATGATCAGACGTGAAAGATGTACAACAACTAAAGAGGTAGACACCAATTAGGATTCCAAACCTAATGTTCTACCTCAACGCTAAATGAGGTACTCCAAGTACAATATGGGCTCGTTTGATTTGGGATAATAATGAAGAAAATACTCCTTAATTAGTTGTAGTAGTATGTTTGATATTAGATATCAGGATAACGGGCCGAGTTACAATTATCTTTGAGCCTGCTCCAGAACTGTTCTGTTCACAACATTATGTTCCAATGAAATTATAGAACCTAAATTGTGATTATTTAATCACACTTCTGAAATTACATACAAATTATTAACTATGCCTCTCACCTAACCTTGATAAATTTGAAAAAATAAAGATAATGATAAAAAAAAAAAGTCGATCAATGCATCGCATCAAATAAGAACAAAAAATTATGATGACAATAATTCCATTCAATATCTTTAAAATTAAATGAAGATAAGAAATTATTAGTGTAGTTTTGTAAAATAACGAATTCAACAAATCAAAAACAACCACCGCCGCCATAAAGGCCACCGTGCAAGTGGGACAGCTATTAGTCAATTTCTGTGTTATTAGCTGTAATGTGGAGTGGCGGTTGGCTATTCTCCATAGAAAGGCGGTGTAGGTTGGCGTGGAAGACTTAATACAGAGAAATAAATAAAAACTCAAAACAGAGTTTTTTTTTTTTTTAATTTTATGGATTCACAAGGGATAGGATAGTTTTAGTGCCCGTTTGGTTTTGTTTCCAAAGTTTTCAAAGTCCCTTTTTATTTTTTGCTGGAAATAAAAATAGAGAATCATTAATTTTTTTTCTTTATTTTTACATACATTTTCATTCTCAAATATTATTTCAGACAAATTTTTACGGCCCATTTGGTTTCATTTTCTGGAGCTATTTTCATTTTTCTAGTGAAAATGCATAGTGAAAAGTTAGTTAGAAAAAATAATTTTGAAAATGAGTTGTGTTTGGATGTGTTGTTTAAAATTGTAGGTTTATATAGTTGTGAAAATGAGATGTATTTGGATGTTGAGTGTTTTTTGTATTAAAAAGAAGAAATTTTTTTAATTTGAATTGATGATGTGATGTGTAATTGTTTGAAAAAATAATATTATAGTTTGAATTTGAATTTATAATATTTTTATGGTGAATGTTGTTTGAGAAGTATTGAGAATATAAAAAATATATATGTGTAATAATAGGAGTTGAAAAATGTATGAAAATGGAGAGAGAATATAAAAAGTAATGTTTTGAGACTGAAAATATATGAAAAAATAGTGTAAAAGTTAATAATTTTTTATTTCTATTTTGAGGAGAAAATAAAAATGAGGTTTGAAAATGAAAACAAATGGCCCATTTGGTTTTATTTGCACTCACTTTTTTCATTTTTCACTGTTCCAAAAATGAAAATATCACTTTTTTAAAAAATTTCACTCAACATTATTTTCATTTTCATTTTCAAAATACATTTTTTCAATAACCTACATATATTTTCTCTCTATTTCATTATCTTTATCTCTCTCCACCTATAACCTATTAAAACCAATATAATCATTACATTTTCAATATTTCATCAAAATACAATATTTTCAAAACACATTCTCCAATAACCTATATATCTTTTCTCTCTAGTCCATTATTTCTATCTCTCCACCTACAACCTATTAAAACCAGTATAATTATTACATTTTCAATATTTCATCCAAATACAATCTCATTTTCAATTCATTTCCACTAATCAAATTTTAAATTTTAAAAATGATGAAAATGAAAATAAAACCAAACAGCCCCTATTAGTAGCCTTTAGGCTTTTAGCTTTTAGGTAAGTGGTAGAAAAAAGGAGGTGGGGGTGGTGGAGGGTCTGCTAGGGTGGTGCCTGGTGGTGGCGGTAGGAGTGGGGTTCACTTCCCATATGTACGCCGTAGTGGCGCATGCTAGCATCACCCCCCCTTCCACCTCATCCTAGTCATCATCACCATCATCCATCTCCACCCACTCAATCCAACCCATCCCAACCCAACCGGTGCCCAATCTCTTTTACTACGACCAACTAATTCAATGCCCTCTGTACCTCTGCCTCATCATTCCAACCACCTCCCAACCCCCACCACCATACCCACCCACCCCAACCTTTGCCGCTGCTATCGTGCGCCTCATGACTATTGCGCCCATTCCCCTCCACTAGTCCATCCCCCCTCGCCACTAGAAAACAACGCCTACTCCCCTTCCTTCCTTTATTTCCTTATCCCAGCTGCTTTTATACGATCGCTCCGCCGATGAGAAGTCCATAGCCGCCTGATCCCTTTCCCCACGGGAAGACTAATTTTTTGGTACCAAGATTGCGAATTTGCCGCCAATTACAGCCTCCAATCTCCGACGGAATCAATCTTGAATCTGTCGTCGTCCCAATTTGTTAAATTTTTACGGGTCCCTTAATCATAACCACATGTCGTCTGCCATAACCGCCGCCTCCGCCGCCGCAGATGCAGTCACGGTGGCTGACACTGTTGAAAAGGCTCCACGGAAATTCCCGCCGCCGTGCTGGACCCAGGAAGAGACCTTAGTTCTGATCGATGCCTACCGCGAGCGGTGGTATGCCCTCCGACGTGGTTACCTCCGCACGGCTGACTGGGATGCGGTGGCTGCCGCCGTAGCTAATCGCTGTCCCGGCGCCTCCCCGGCGAAGACCTCCGCGCAGTGCCGGCACAAGATGGAGAAGCTCCGCCAGCGCTACCGGGCGGAGAAGCAGCGCGCGCTCTCCTTCCCTTACCCTGCCGGCCGCTACTTTTCGTCGTGGTTTTTCTTTGAAAACATGGAAGCGATGGAAAACGGAACCACCCCTCCAACTTCCGTTCAAAAGCCAGAGAATTCAGCTGATGGATCTCGCTTGAAATCATTTCTCGATCAGAATATACTGAAATTGAAGCTCAAGGCGAGCAATAATCCGGATTTAGGATTTGATAACGGCGTCAAAGCAAAGAGATTGAATCCTGGCGCTAAGATTCCCAGTGAGTACCCTTCGTACTTAGATATGGAAACTGTTGACGAAGAGAATATGCCTCAGGATGAAGATCTTATAAATTTTGAAAGGCAAAAGCAGCCGATGATGGACGGAATTCCAAAACCTGCCTTCAAGCCTAAAGCAAAAAAATCAGGCAAAATCTTCAACAACTTTGACGTTGGCGGTGGGTTTCATCAAGAAATGCTTCCCCCAGGATTAAGAATCAAAAAGTTTGATCCAATCATGGATTCCGACAATAATAGGAGCAATCCGAACGGAGAATTCTGGGCAAAAGCCTCCTACAATTACAACGACAACCACCACCACCCCGTGGCTCCAAATTTCAGATCAAAATACTGGGCAAGCTTAAATCCAGGTGCGACTTCTAGAGCCGCGATACATGGATCAAAGAGGGAGAGGAATAATGCAGTAGAAGAAATAGTGGCGTCGATCAAATTATTGGGCGAAGGGTTCGTGAAAATGGAGAAAGCGAAGATGGAAATGGCGCGAGAAATGGAGGCCATGCGAATGGAAATGGAGATGAAACGAAACGAGATGATGCTTGAATCCCAGAAACAGATTGTGGATGCATTTCTGAAGGGATTGTTTGAGCTTAAGAACAGCAAGAAATTGAAATCTGATTCAACTGAACCTTGACAGGGGTGATTTTTTCCTTGCAATTTTTTTTTTTTCCAAATCCCAAATGGATTTTTTTTTTTTTTTTTGGTGGTTTTGTTTATATTTTTAATAGTTACAATTTATTAGTTCGTAATATTGTAGTAGATTGAGCAATGAGGTTATCTTTGTGCTTGCTTGCTAATGGGCCTTTGTTAATGGGCTATGGATATTTGGGCCCATTGTATGATAGTTTTCTGGTGGCCCAAAATGCAATTGTGAAGGACTTGGCCTTTATGAGTTATGTATATTGGGCTTGACTGAAAATTAGAAATGTAATTCAACAAAATTGTCCAATACATGCAAATGATGTTTTATTCTAATGTTTGCTTAATTTGTATGGGCCTTTTAATATACTTTTATCCAAACTAATACCACACATATACAATTGCCTTTATTGGTAAAATGCATGTCCCTAGATATTATAATCCATTAAGGACCCATTTACTTTGTGATATCAAATGGATATGGGACGCTGAGTGATGGGAGAGAGAGTAGGATTTAAGATAATTTTATACGTTTTAAGTTATATTTACTTTGTAGGATAATATGAATTATGAAAGTAGATAATTTTATCAATTGTTTACTTGGATTGATGATAATATAAAAATAAATTTTAAAAATAATTAAAATACCCTTTAATTAAAAGAAAGAGAAAGAGAAACATAATATTTTTCTATATTTGTAAATAGAGTATGAAGAATTCTTTCCACAACCCAATAAGGTTGTTAAAAAATTGGAAACAATGTGATTGGCGTCGTGGCTGCAAGTTATTTGAAGCAATAGCATTGCGGTGTGATTATTTCACCACACCAAAAAGGGGGGGTGTCTCACCTTTCAAAATATAATTTTATACTGGCTTCTATACTATTAAGTAAATAAGATATTAGGTGGCATAAAATGCCTCATCCCACCTAATACTACAAAGTAAACTAGGCTTAATAGTATACATGTGATGGTTAAAATTGACTAATTCATCATTTGAATAATTTTAAAAAGTATTCATGATATTTGTTTAATGATTTTGAACTAATTAAAGGATGACTTTAATATAATGATGCGACGTGATAATAAACTTACAAGTGTTCATGTAACAAAACTATTAGCTTATTTTTTTTAAAGAAAAAATAATGTGTTGTCGTAATAAAACTATATAAAACATATGATTTCGATGTTCGAGCAATTGAAACTTACTATGCATGCGAACTTTTTCTTGAAGAAGAAGAGAATTTTCTAACACTGAACAAGTAGAATTGAGTGTTATCATTAGGTTGATCGATATAATATCATTCTTTTTTATAAAGGAGAAATTTTTGTTCAAATACAATCGCATCAAATTTTTATTCTATCGCATTGCGTAAAGAAATTTATATACATGAGGAATGAGTTTTGTTCACATTGTACCGAAAGAATAGTAGAAAAAAAATGAGAACTTATTTGTATTGGGTTAAAGAAGAAATAAACTACAAAATTTGCGGGCTTGTATAAAATGGCACTTATAGACAAAAGAAGAAGAAAAACCCTCCAATTAGGAAGTATTTAACCAAAAAAGAAGAAAAACTGAAGCAAAGAAAACGATCTCAATATTTTTGTTGTGAGTTACGTTGCAATAGAAGATTCAAAGTGAACCTACTGTTCACATAAGGTTAATGCGTAGTTACATTCCTATTGCTTTCTAAAATAGCCATTTTTTTTCCTCTCCCCACTTTGGGAAATAAAAATCTCAAAATTCGAGAATCTCAATGGCTTCTCCTATAGGCCGGGTTACTTTTTGGCCGTTACAGAAAATCTTGTTACATTACATGAACGGTAGTTGGAGTCGGCGGTTCTTACAAACGTGAGTTTGGGCTAGCTGTGTGGATTTACTTGTACTGAGAAGAGTGAATAGACAGGCCTGTGGTCTGAAAATCTTGATTCACCCCTAACATAGCACATTTGTTTGAGCCCGTGGCCCTTCCAAAGAATCCTGTCACACCTATCATATTATACTTGGGAGAATTAGTGAAAATGCACCTTTGCTACACGTACAAATAAAACTTAATCTCAAATTGGGTTTTTAGATATGGCAAATATTTTTCAATTTTCCATGTTCAAGTTATATATATATATATATATATATATAATTTATGTCATACTACTTGTTTGAGAGGGTTGGGTTTAGGGATGCAAACGAATCGAGCCAACTCGCGAGCTGGCTCGAAAAGTGTTCGAGCTCGAGTTCAAAGAATTTGAGCCTGAGCCAAGCTCGTGTAAGTTTCGAGCCGAGTTCGAGCCAAATAATTCTTGTTTGCAAGTTCGTGAGCTTATATTTTTTATTAAAAAAAACAATAAAATATACTAATTTTAATTTTTTTTTATAGAATAATTTACTTTTTCGAGCTTGAGCCTAACTCGACACTATAGCTTGATTATGAATTCGAGTCTAATGAATAGAGCCGAGCCGAGCCCAGCCCAGCCCAAACAAGTGCTCAGGCCAAGCTCGAGCCTGAAAAAAATGGTCAAAAATCGGCTCGATTCAGCTCGTTTGCATCCCTAGTTGGGTTTTTAGAGTGGAATATGGTGATCTTAAGCGTCCAATCATATAGAAAGATCTAATGCCACTAGTCAATTGGTTGAATGACACAATCTATACATATATATGTGCGAAGTCCAAGTTCAAATTCGGCCGACCACAAGTACGTGATCGTGTGTAAAACCAAAAACGAATAGAAAAGGCCCAATGAGTTGGGGTTTTGTGATTTGCATTATATATCCAAATGAGCCGTATGAAATTTTCTCTGAAATATTATCAAAAGACAAACATCGTTATACCGAAAATTCCCAAATGCTTCATTGTCCTAAATTATGCTGCTTATTAGAGGTAACTTACATGGGAAAGATCAATTAAAAAAAAAAAATACTAGAAATCAAAATCAAAATAAATACTCCATTTAAAATATTCATTTGGCAAAATTTTAAATTCCAGGCTCAAAAGTACTTACCAGGCAGGCGTCCGGGGCTTCTCTTTACCCGTGGAGGCTTGGACAACATAATGATCTGAATTGGTAAGGTATTTATAAGTTGGAGCAAAATATATTTCCCCTTCTTCCCATCCTTTGAACACTCTCCCAGCCTTTTGTTCTAACTTCAACTGCAATTTAACCATACAAACACTTCTTCTTAACAAAGGAAAAAATCGAAGAAACGAGCTTTTTTTTTCCGATTTTTTGCTATATTTTTGTAAGTGATTTTATACATACTCTTCTACCTGATCTTTCTCCAGAAGGGCTTCCCAATCATTCCTTTCTAGTAGCTTAATTGTATCATTGCAAATAGATGCAAGCCGATAATTCAAGTCTCCGAGCCAAATTATCTTGCTAGATAGATCAAAAACAACGATAGGAAGGCTTATTAAGCACGTTGAAGTTTATAAAGAACCAACGAAATATTTGTGCACTTATAATGAAAACTTACTCATGATCCAAAATGCTGTCCGGTGAGTTTGACTTTCCTATAATTCTACACGAGGGAGAGAATCTTGTTCTCTTCAAAATTTCCACGACATCCAAATTTCTTCTCGTTGCATCCCCTTCTTTTTCTCCAGATGCTAAGTGAGTACAAACGAAGCAAAATGTTGTTTGGTGCAATGTCATGCTGATAGATATTGATCCCTGATGTGATATCAAACAAATTCATTAAGAATTTAAAAAAAAAAAAAGAGAAACATTCTATGTTATAACATATGTGTACCTTATTTCCGAGGTATCCCATAATGCCTCTTCCAACACAAGAAACCTTCAAACTACGAATATACTGGTTCAAATCCTCACGAACCCATACGCACAAAAAGATCCCCACCATCTGCTTGCTGGCAGCCAAGCAGTACTTATGTTGTCCTTTACTAGGATGTTTTGTCGAACCGTTGGGTGGACTAGGTGAACCCTCTTCACTGGAACACGAAGTGGATCTCAAAGTCAAAATCCTTTCCAAATCCCTCTGTTCAATAAGCTCACCATCTATGGAAATCAAATTTGAGAAACTGCCTCTTGGATTTTGTTGATCATTCAATCTTGGGCTCTGTTTGGATGCAGAATTAACTGTATCCCCATTTAGAGCTTTGCGGATCAAAGAAAGCCACTTTGCAGCAGGGCCACAGTCCTCAGGGCCCAGAACATTGCCTGCATTTAGAGGTACAATCTCCTGGAACCTGGTTTAAAGAACCCTTCCATTTATACAAAAATTACTTCAATCTTGATCAAGTTTTTGATTGATCAAATGGAGGACATACCCAAGTACATATATGTCGGCTGGTGCTTTGGTCTTTAGCCAGTCACTTAGGTTCAGACCGTCATGTGGAGACTTGCCTCCGACATTCCATGTCCCCACAAACATCCTACAAAAGCAAAAGACTAACAATTAAACATTGGAATCTCTGAAGTAATAGGCTAAATAGCACAAGAATAAATTCTATTCTTGGATATTATTAGGCCCTTCTCAATCTAAAGCCAAAAATCAAAAGAAGAATTACTTCTTATACATCTCATGCAAGAAAAGCAATTCTATATCTTTGTTCTTTGATTGATGATGTCCAGATTCATTGGCACAACCGTTTTTAGGTATTATCCTGACAACACGCATATGATGAGGGATTTTATCCTTAAAAAAGTGCCTCGAAGGGTGAGAAAGAAGAATAATTTATAAATTATCTCAAACCCTCAACTCTTTCTAATGTTGGACAACTGGATATCATCACTATTTCAAATCACGTTCATGTAATTGATGATCATCAAAATGTGATGCTATTTTTCAATTTTTTTCAAAATAAACAAAAAGTCAATGGTTATTATGGATTCAAAGACTTAATTGTCCCCAAGCCGAATTTCGAGCCATAATATTGGAATACAAAATGAAATTCTCAAGAAGCCCAAATGGATAGTTTTAATGTCAAACGAATAACTTTAATGTCAAATGAATTGTAACTAAAAATACGAAAAAAAGGCAGCAATCATTTATTTTGATTGACATTTCATTTCGTACTTTGAAATACAGATAAACACCAAAAATAACAAGAAAGCATTCAAGAAAAACCCCAAATCCATCAATACAAACAAGGAAAAATAGCAAGTGGAGAAGGAAAAACAGATATGAATTCCGCAGTCTCCTTACCTAAGGTTGTGGCTGCTAGAGACAGGTGATGCTACCTGATCAAATCCTGGCCGTCCACTTTCATTACTTCTTTCCATCAACCACTCTTCTATAACAGAATCAGATGAAGACTGAGTCATCAATGATTCACTCATAATCATGCTATATTTTCAAAAATAAATAAATAATAATAGTAATAACTGATCATATTATATGATGATAATAAAATAAATAAATAATTGCTGGAGGGCCGGCAAACTACCTGATAATTCTTCCGGGACGACGGCGTGGTGCCCCTCCTCTGGGTAGCTCTTCCTCCTCCTCTGGAGAAAAGCTGAAATCACAAATCAATCCAATCTATTACAACATAAACTAAAAAACTAAGAACAACTATAACTATGAATCAAAATCTATGTACCTTTTGTTTCATAATCTGAGTGAAAATCATCTGTGTCGCTCTTTATATTCAGCCATTTTCGAACAACCTCTTTTGGCCACGAGGAGGACTGTAAGAAAAATTCTTCATTATCCAAAAGCGGGGGAAAAAATACCATATTCTTGGAACACTTTTAACTTGGGTTCCCCCGAATCAGGTGCAAATGACATAAAGATCTCTATTGCTGAAAACGTACCCTGAGATATTCTCCTTCTTCTCTCATTGATTTGTTCCAGAAATGGAGCCGTAAAACAGTGGGGTCAGTTCCTGTTCATAACAAATGGAGATATTTGTGAGATTTTTTATCTTATTTTCGTTTTTTTATCCTAAGATTGGTACGGATCGAAGTCTATGCAAGAAAAACAAATGGGCTATCTTCAATTGAGAATCTTATTTGATCGTATGGATAACATAAGTGTTTATAAAAAGAATTGAAGGATGTCGACAAGAGAATTGTTTAAGTTTGAGTTATAAACAAGTGATATATGCAGTGTTCAGCTGTGAATAAAAAAGAACCCATTTGCAGGAGAAATGGAGACAGCATCAAGCATGCTTTTTTGCGTGATATGAAAGTTACCATATGTGCAGATAAAATATATATACACAAAGTTGCTTTATTTGAAGAGTTATTTATATGTCTGTGGTTTTGAGGCTTTTACATAGAGAAAAACAGAGTGGGGATGATGAATAATAAAGGGAGGGTGGGGGGGGGGGGGGGGGGAAGGCAAGATTTTGTGCTCTTTTAGCTTTACAGAATGGAGATCAAATCTTCATCAACAAAAATATAATAAAAAAAGAGTCACCTTATGGAGTTGAATCAACTCAAGAACTACCCAAATAGATATATAAAACTGCAAAATCATATGTAAAAACCACTAGAAATGTGATGAAAAACATTAGATTTGATGCTAATCCGCCTCAAAAAGAGGAAAAAATGAAAACCTTTGAATTTTAAAACTGGGGTCTTGATTTGGGCCGGAATATTTGGACATTCTTGATCGATTTTAAGGACCCATATCAAGATTCTGTGCAAAAAGACAAATAATTCTGGAGATGCTACAGAGAAGACAATGGAACAGGCGACATTGCAGAATCAAGGCAAAAAAAAAAAAAAAAATGAAGACCCAAATTTGCATTAGAACCATTGAATAAATATGACAACCTTAACACAAACTTACATGGGATGAAAGAACAGACAAAGAAAAGAGTTGTCTTTTTCCCTTGGGCTTCTGTATCTGTTAGTTCGATCTTTCCTTTTCAAAGTTTTTATGGGGAAAGGAAAACAAAAGAAAGAGTGTTCTATTGGTAGGCAGAAGAAGGTTTGTGTGGGGGCGTTCCTCGGAGAAACAAAAAGCGGCAGTTGGTTCTTGATTTATACACAAACTCCACCAACACTGTATGTATGTATAGTACGAGAAAGATGATTGCAAAGAGGGGCATTATGGTCACTGTCATTTGTAGGGGGACAGCAAAAGTGTATCAGCAGTTGATTTTTTTGACAAACGTGGGTTGATTTTATTGGTCTTGTGGATACTGTTGCTCTGCTACTGTACCTTTTTCTTATTTTTTGGGAAGTCAAAGCTAAATTTATGAATTTATAGGGTAATTATTATGTTTATTTAATTTTCCTTTTTGTACAAATGTTTATTTAAAATGAGTTTGTGTACGGAAGTTACTTTTGGTTCATCAATTTTATGTGGATTTGTTTAATATAAATTTTATTTAAGTTTGATTGATGAATATAATTAATTACGTATTTTAGATATCTTTCTTTCAGTATGTTGAAGAATAAATATGTGCAAAATTACGTAACATTAAGAAAGTACTTATGCGTGTGGAAACTTAAAGAAAATATAATATTAGTGAGAAAAAGATTAAGTAAATTATTACTAATTTAATATATTGAATGACAAAAGTCTTTATTTTGTTATTATGTTTCAATAATGACAAAAACTAGTGTTTTAACTCATCATCATTAATAATTAATGATACATATATAGTGACTACAGAATTGTCACTAGGATTTGTGACAAAAATTCTCATTATTAGTAGGTTGTCATTATTGATATGTCATTAATTTATGAATATGGATAATAAGTTAAGCACGAGTTTTGACACAATTAAAATTTGTGAAAAATTTTATTTTGTCCACTAACATATTATTCTAGTGACAATTCTCATATTTTTACTTAGGGCTTGTTTGCTTGGGCATATAGGATTAAGAGGGATTAATATGTTAGTGATACGTAAGGTAGAAATGGTATAAAAAATTATGTAATCTATTGTTTGTTTGAATTTTAGAAATTAGTTATATCACGTACTTAATACTATCTAATGTTTGGTTGGCAAGATTGCTTAATGTGATTACACTTTGTAATGTTCAAAATATCCTAATTTCTAAGAAGATAAATTTCCAAAATTTGGCAGAAGATGTTGAGGATAGGGTTTTTACAAGGGTAAGAATGTTATTTTCATTCCTTATCAGATCAAATTACAAAGGATGGAAAATGGATCAGGCCAAGATGGCTTAATTCATAAATCAGTCTAACCCATGATACCATGTTGGGCTGCAAAGGTATCGTGAATCATAAAAATATAAAGCAATAAGAGATAAAATTTAAAAATAAATTTATCAAACTTTATCTAATGAAACAAACAAGCCCTTAATATATTATCAGTTTCACTTTTCTCATAGTATCTTATAATATAACGAAAGTATTTGAATATAATGTAATAGGAGAAGGCAAAATCATCAACCTTTCTTCCTTTTCTTTTCCTTACGAAAAATAATTCTTTTTATCAAACTTCAATTATGATAAATATTTGTTATAAAACTTATGTCATATCATATACTTTTATATATATTTAAATAAATAATATAATAATATCAATATTTTACTTATCATCACATTATTATTATTAAATAATCTACCGCCTACCTCGCATAAAACCCCTTTAATTATTGGATTCAACGTGGTTTTATACCTATAACCCACCTATTAAGCTATAATGCATAGGATTTTTGACACATTGCCTACAAAAAAAATATATAAATACCAAGAAAATATACCCCATTCAATGTACACTATTTTTTAAATCAGAAAATAAAAATTGTAAAAAATAAAAGTCAGGTAAATGACATAGGGAGAGGAACAGATGTCATCCCCAGATAAAATAATCAATTGTTTTCTTTGAGCCAACAGATTATGATGTGGGATTAGATTAGCCATCAATTTTACCAATTTTACCCACAAAGATAAGACACCTGTCAGGCCTAATCCATTTTTGTATATATATATTTGTTAATAAACCATAAAAGTGGTTGGGGGAAAGAGTGGAAGTGAGCAAAGCAAATCAACAAAATCTTAATTACTTTAAATTATGATGTCCCATTTTGATTGCTTAAGCTAACCAAACGTGGCATTATGGTATGTCTCCAAGTTTGAAATTTTACACTTTAGTATAAAATTTAATACGAATTTATTGACTAAGTCACTAAGTTATCTAATAAAGTGCATACTTAAACCAGCACAAGTGTTTTTTTTTCTCTTTTTTAGTTATAGTTTAATTGAGTAAGGTTATTTTTACCCGAAGAATTGAAATACTGATAAAATTTTATTCATTAATAATGAAGTAAAGTCGTACTTGGCAGCTTAATATTTTGCCATCTTGAATCTAAGTTTGTGTATCGTAGACTTGAAATAAAAGGGCAATAGTCTTCCCGTACGAGAATTTTAGTCTCATTAAATGTAGGATTGCCATAGTCAATTTATATTTTACAAAAATAATTAATAGAGTATTTTAGAATTGGGTAAAAATATACGTGGCAGGTTGGATTTATTTGTTAATCTCTAATTAAACTCGTGTGTTCCATAAATAACTACTTTGTTATCTCTAAATTATACTATAATACTTGCATACTTATGTTTAGATGAAGAGGATCACCAACTCACATTTTCCAATACATAGGAGTACTTGTTAGAAATCGAGTTGAGAATAGTTTACTTAAAGTGCTTTTCCTATTTTGGACAAGAGTAGTGAAATGAACACTTCTTGAATTTGCTATACATTTATTTGTTTTATTCGGGGTTCTTAATGTTATGAAATAATAGTTTTCTTCAAAAGAAAAAAGGAAAAATGGGGAGTATATATTTGGGATAACCAACTAAAGTATAATATACAAGTGATTGGGATTTGCATCGTTATATGTGAGTTAGATTCGCATAAATTAATTTCAATTCAAATTTTAATGGGATGCATCGATTGGTACCTAAATATTTCTAATTAATTGATGTCCTGGTATATATTATCCATGTGATTAACATGCACCATATCATCCGTCGGATCCAAATTAAGATTGTCTTACTCCAATCATTCCTGAATCATTGACATAAACACTTCTAACTACTTCAATCTGATCATAGATCATTACAAACACATATCTAATTATATTTACATATCGCATTTAAATATAACTTTAAGCTAGATGCCCTAGTGGTAGTCCAGGCAGTTTTAAGAGATGTGGAGCATATTTCTTACTTTGAAGTAATGATAGGTGATGGTAAAACGCTTCTTTCTAATATTCCCAATAATCGAGTTTGTTTTATTCATCGTTCAGCGAATCAAATGGCCCATTGTATTGCTAGGACCTCTATTTCTATGTCTGAACTGGTTGTGTGGGAATATCATTTTCCTGCATATTTTAACGATATAATTCTTTTTGAGATGCAATGAAATTTCCTTTTTAGCATCAATACATATATATATATATATATATATTTATATAACTTTAACATTTAACTTATTTCGAATTTGAATCAGTGTGTAAATTAAAATATTGAAAATAAACAAAACTATTTATATTTCTTTTCAAGTTGTGGTTAGGGTAAAAGGGTGTGCTACTTCCACATTTGATCCATCCTAGGAGAAAATGCAATCATGTTATAGAAAATATAAACCAAGAAAACGAATAGAAACCTTAATGAAGTCAAAGAGAGTATGAGCTTGAGAGTTGAAGGCAAAAAACATGTGACACGTCTTACATTGATTTAACATAGGAAAAAGGTAGTGATAACAAAAGGGCAATATTAGTGGTAGTGCGACTGGCAAAGGGATTTGAGCCAAACGTTTGACCCATATATTTGTGGAAAATGATTCATTTTTCACATTCAAACTCTAATCCATTAGTGGAATGAGAATGGCTTGTTTTGTGGTTACGGGTCCATAAGATGGGATGAAGAATGCTTCAGGTGCAAATAAATTTTACCAACCCCCTTCTAGAGCCCTTCTTGATTTGACCCTAATTATTATGATTTGACCCCAAAAAAAATGAAAGATAAAAAAAAAAAAAAAAAAAAAGATTTGGATTCAAACTTAGTGGGATTCAGTTCAAGACTTCATTGAGGGACGAATTCCCTTATTTTAAGATACCATCAATTGTTAGTATATAATGAAATTTCACTCTTTTATTTCAAGGCCTTTGCCATTTCAAATTTCTTGATGTCATCTCTCCATTTTTTTTGAGAATTTGATGAAAATGGGTTAGGGTTTTTGTGTTTATAACCTTAAGTACTATAAATAAAATACTAAGAATTCTTTTTTTTTTTTTTTAAATTACAATGTGATGGAACAAGAATTAGGGATAATTTGACATTAAAGCACACTACACCCTAACAATCTCACTATCAAAAAATTAGGTATTTACTGTGAAAAAAATTTATATGAAATTAATTTCATAGTTATGGTTACAAATTATAATTGATTATGATTTTTTTGTAAAAAATGTATTTTTAAAAAAAAAAAACAAGTAATAAGAATTATTAGCTATCTATCTGTAATTATGTTTATTGCAAATGCAACAGATTAGCTACGCATTATCATAGGACAATGAGTATTTTAAGCTACGGATTGGTCATAGCGATGGTTAGCTACAAGAGCATATGATTCGAATTCGGCTATATCAATTTCGTAGTTTCTTATCTTATTACAAATGCATCCACACTAAAAGTCTATGATTTTTCTATTCACACACACACACACACTAAGGATTCGTTTGGGTTCAAAATCCTAAGAGGCCTCGTACATATAAGTATGAAGGCAATATCACTAAACCAATTGATCACTCAACAAGGATTCATTAGAAGTCAAATCCAAAACCTCATATTTATATGTGTGAAAGTGACGCTATTGGGCCAATTAACTACTCGAAAGATTAATTTTGTAGCTAAAGCTATAAATTATACATCAATAATGAATTGATCATAGCTGATACTCTAATTTTTGTAATGTCTATCATTTCATGTCAATTATGCATAAGTCGATTAGTTAGTAGAGATAATGCTTTCACTTATTTTTCTAGTAAAACACTTCATCAACTCTTACTTCTTCCATACTAAAAATACTACTATTTACGATGGATTTTGAGACTGAAAAAATTCGTTTGCAAGCATTTTACAACAGATTTGAGGCGTCACTTTTGCGATTTTGCGATGGATTTGTGTCCGTCCCAAAAATTGTAATTTTTTTTTAAAAAGGAAAAATTGCGACGAAAATTTTTGTCGCAATATTTTAAAGAATTTTTTTTAAAAAAATATTATGCATCGTACACCAAATTTGGTACCTATAATCAACCAAAAATTATGCATCCTCATTCTAAATTGCAATGCCCAAATATAATAATTCAAATAAATAAATACATAAAACTCAACAAATACAACAAACTCTTGAAAAATATGATAAACTAAGTTCTAACTAAAATATAAATTCACAAAATAATGCCAAAAAAATTATCTTACTCAATACAAAGACTTATACTAAATTTCAATGTCTTGAGATATCCAAGTCTGTAATTTCAAAGCAAAATTAAAATTAGAATAATGAAAAATAGAAACATAAATTAAGAGACACATAAAAAAATTCAAAACACTTAAAAATATATATATTTTGGAATCTAATTAAGAAAAAGCATAAGTTCTGATTGAAATAATTCTTTACTCAAACTCCCCAAAACACATGATTTTAAACACGTCATCTTAGTTGCCTTTGAATAACAAAATCCAACGGAAGGATGTCCAGCGGAATTGTCTATCGAAAATCTTTTGAAAACTTAAATTTAAAAGTTAGATGAGTAACCCCTAATTTGAGATAGACTATATGGATATAGATATAGACAACACAAAAGTTTGGTATATAGTGTTCAACCATATAAGATATCTATTGGCAAATATACATGAAAGTATCTACTTATTGTCGTATTGATGTCAATGATAAACAAATTGAGGATTATTTTTTAATTTGTTTATCATTACATCAAACATATCCAAGTAGATAAAAAGGCCAAAGATTTAACATGATTAATGATACATTCCATCAAAAACTCCCTTAAATAGAATACTTCAAATTGCCAACAAAAAAAAAAAAGAGTCAACAAAATGAATAGCATTGCTTCAATTAAAAACAACTTATAATATTTATAAATACATATTGAATCAAAAAACTGGATATATGTGTCCCTTACTATAACAAAACAACATATTTCATAATTACAAAGGATTATCAATCTAAAATTTTCTTACAAGTGCACATATTTATCTATAAATCATAATTCCATAAACTTAAATTAAAATTTGTAAACTTAATACAATTCAACATATACTAACATAAAGTTTAACTCAATTAAAATTCTAATAGAATTTTTAATTCACATAAAAATATAATATAACAACATTTAATACATAATCAAATTTAAACTAACATAATTAATCTAATACATAAATTAAATTTAAACTAACATTTACAATTAATAATATCCGTAAACACATAATGGCACATAAATAACCCTCTTTCTATCCATTATCATCATGCAAGTAATTAAAAACTAATCAACAACAAATGATAAGACTTCTTCCTTTCTCTCAACATCCCATCCTCCTTCCTAATTCCACCAGTCTAAATACATATCTTAACTAAATACATAAATCAAATCTTAACTAATACATAAATCGAATTTTAATTAAATAAATCACAATTAAAAAAATTACCCTAATTAGTCGGATATTGCAAAATATAAGCTCTCCAAATTCGAAATAATAAATAAACTAAAGTCATTAATATTTTTTACCGGCCGGCGGCCAGCACTTGCTGGGCGCATGCCCAACAAGCCTAGCAGCTGGGCACTATTGGAGGTGCGTCCAGCATCAGGTGCGCGGCCAGCAAGCTGCTGGCTGCAACCGGCCGGCCACAATAAAGAAGAAGAAAAAAGAAAAAGGAAAAAGAAAGGTGGAAAGGGGAGGAGATGTTACTCTTGCAAAAGGGCTCCAAGTGTGTGTGGGTAGGGGATTTAGGGTTTATTTTCCCCACCCGCCCATTTGCAACAAATTCAAAATTCATCATTTTTTTTTTTTTCAGATTTGCGATGGATTTTTTTCCGTCGCAAAATTTTTTTCTTTTTAATTTCCATCGCAAAAAGTCAAAATTAATTTTTTCAAAAATTACCATTTTACAATAGTTTTTTTTTTTTTTTTTTTTTTTTGCAACAGCTTTTTTCCATTGCAAAAAATAGGTTTTGTTAGTAGTATAGGAAAAATAAGTGTCATTTACAAGTCAAATATTTCTTTAAAAAAAAAAATGCTTGATTAAATCATAATTGTTCAGATTAGTATTGGCTCTGGACCAAATTAATCCTGGGACAAGCCCCTGGTCCTCTCTCATTTGACTAAATCATGCCTAATATTAACTAACCCATTAATCCCTTCAATAAATTTAAAAATAATCACATCATTATATTAATATTTATATAAAAATCTGTATTAATTTATGCCAAACACCTGCGGAGAGGCAACCCGTTGCGCCATTAAGCCGCCTGTCGGCCCCATTTTGCGCTTATCACAATAGCAACATATTTAGTATGTGAACTAAGTTGTCTGTAGGGTGACTAATGGAGATGTAGAAAGGGCACTGATCCGGATATTATTCATCACATATTTACACATTGATCCCTAAAAGATTGAAAATTGTATTTGAGTCAAAACTTCGATACTTGATAATCAAACACAATTATAATCGGTCTTGGATTAAGTTAATATGTCGATTTCTTTATTCATTTAAGTCGCTTACAGTAAACAATTTAAGTTCGATTATTTATCAAGAAAATAATTCATACCCTGCTCGTTTTATTATCCCATTTGGGCTTTTGGCTGACTTGAGCAACGAAAAATTATTGCTGAGACATACTCCGACATCCCTAACATAGAGTTTGTGAGTTTAGAACCAAGAATCACATTAAGATCACACTGATCTTGAGAGGATCTTTGTTACCTTAGTTAGTTTAGAGGGTGTTTGTCTGATTTTATAAGCTCCTTAAAATATTTTATAAGATATTTATGAATTTATAATATGATAAAAAGTGTTTGATAATTTTTTTTTAGAAAAATGCTTATAAGATCCTAAAATAAGATGTTAACATCTTATAAACTTTTTTAAGAAAAGTAAGGAAACCCTAACTTATTTATAAGATTTTAACATTTATACTTGAATATTGTCGAATATCACATTCAAATAAACTACATTTTTTATTGAATTGAGAATCTGTTAAAGAAGATTTATTTAAATGAGATTCATCTCCATGTAACAGACATATATATATATATATATATATATTCTTTTCTCGCTTTTAGATTTCGAATTTTAGTGAGGGAAGAAAATCAGAAAAGCTTCGATTCGAATAATATAATTTTGTGCTTTATGTTTTAGACATTTTACTTTTTTAATATAAAATTTGAGATCCAAACCTAACATTAGCTAAGCCCTGACGTAATTAAAAACAGATCGAAATTTTTTTTTCTTCCCAAGTGGAAACATGTTTCACGCAGTAGCATATAACACTGAGGTTGAAGCCATAAAAATTTCTAACTAAATTGATATCTCTGGCCCCAGCTGCGACTTTATAACCCAAATTATTAACAAAAGATGATTATTAAAATGTGATTAATTTTAGCTTATAACGTGCGACAGTGATTACTGATTTCAGCTGAAAGGACATCCAGCTTTGGAGAATTAGAAGATCATGAATTATTTAGTGACTTTTGGGATGATTAAGTTCAAATTTTGGCCATTAGAAAGTTTGCTAGGATCAACTTAGCAAAACTTGGCCATATTTCGAACAGCTTTCTTAAGTGTATTGGAATGTGACACTCAATTTTGGTTTTTTGGCTTTGCACATCTAATGAACTTCTAAGTGGTTGCGACGAATGCAAAATTATGTGAACTGAACTATCAGAGATATAAAAGCCCTCGGAAAACTATAAAATGACTAAGAGGGTGTTTGGCTAAACTTATTTTAAATATCTTATAAGTTCCTACATCTTATAAGATGTTTTTGGAGCTTATAAGATGTTAGATCTTATTTTTAAAATAAATTGTTGAAGTGTTAGGATAAAATAAAATCTTGGAGTTTATAAGATGTTAATAATGGCAATTTTGTAATTAAAATGATTAAAAATGAGGGAGTTTGTTAAGATCTTAAAAATAAGTTGCGATTTCCTTACTTTTTTCAAAAGAGATTATAAGCTCATAACATCTTATTTTAGGATCTTATAAGCTCTTTTTTTTAAAAAATTACCAAACACTTTTTATCAACTTATAAGTTCTTAAATATCTTATAAGATGTTTTGAGGAGCTTATAAGCTCACCCAAACACCCTCTAAGTAATCCTAGATCCACGTCTTTTCATTCAGGTTGAATCTCAGCCCAATCCAGAATCAACATGATGCAATTCAAATGGTTTAGAGGTGGCATGTGGATAAATCTAAAAAGGCTAACTAGACGAACAGTGTACTGTTATTTCAACCCGCAATTATAAATACCCCCTCATATAATATTGCAGGGCAACCAATATTAGGTCTAATTTTCCCTCTTCCGTTGTTTTTCCTACCTACACGACCACCTGACCAACATTTTCGACCTTCTTAAACGCCAAGTTCCTATACCGACTTTCATTGTGCACTCAACAAGTATAGACCCAAATCCAATCACAAGTCAATCTTTCGATCAGTGGAACCAACATACAGATGTTGTATTATCCATCATCACAAAAACTATTAGTTAGGAATTCTAACTTATCAACCTATATATGTACAAAGTAAAATACATACAGTGGCACATAGGCTCATGTTATGTTCTTGATTGGGCTTATATTAAATTTAATTATGAATTATTATTATACATAATGAAATAAACGTTTCATTTTATGGTATAATCCTGTCCAATAATTTATAATCAATTGATCACAAGACTGATTAGACTTACAAGCATGATGGCTGGTTGACTTCTAGAGACACGATATCATGTCAAGCTAAAAATTCAAAATGTAGTAATTCTATGACAAAAAATTTCGAGTAATAAGAACCACACACTGAGTCTTCTTTTTTGTCGTCATTTTAACATATGGATATCCGCAACTCCGTGCCTAAAAATTAGTCAAAATTAGAAAAATCATTAACCCAATGAGTGACCTTCTTGCAATTAGCTGGCCATGATCTCGTGGCTACTATTGCAAGATATGGTATATTTTAGCGGTGTACGCATGCAATTATTTACATGTTTTATGTATTCTAATTCTATTTCTTAAACGGAAACTGGCTGCAGAATTGTTGACAAATTTTTATTCATTTTCTGTAACATTTTGGTATGTTGCAAAATATCAAGGGACATTGTCCAATACCTCTAACAGAATTTGTGAAGGATGCAGTTCAACAACTCTAACCAAATTTGTGATTTCAGAACTGAAGTAACTCAGAGAATCATTTTGACCCTCAAAGATCAAATAAACCTTGAGACTATTTGAGTTACCCGAATCCTCGTCAAACATGTGTATATATATATATATATCCAACACACGTAAGCACACCAAAATTCCATAACAGTTCTAACCTAGAATCTCACGCATATAAGTGTGAAGATGATACCACTGGGCTAATCGCCACTTGAAAACCATAGTCAAACATAACTAAATCTTCGCCTCTTCTTTCTATCTTGCCTCTCCTGAAATAACTCTTACTTTCCGGCTTTTCAGTTAATGTAGAGAGGGGCCAACAATCATAAAAGATAAGAACAAAGGAATAGTAGCAGTACAGTTCATTACAGGATTAATATTATAATCTACCTCAAGACATATGCATGAGAATTTGATCATAGGATAAAAACATTTACTTAAATTATTGGTCTCATTAGCAAGATACGAGAATCATCACTATAATTGAGTGGTCCTATCACTAATTAAGGATTAGTTATTACGTGATTATAAAACCTTGGGGCTAAAAAAGAGGTTCAACTATTAACAGGAAAAGTACAGAACAAATAACCAACCTGTAGGCATCAGATCATGCATGTGATAGATATGGATGTATCATTTGGATATGAAGAGAAAACTTTCAAATTTTTTATTAATACTTTTTTGTCGATATACCACAACTAACCATTTGTACGCATATTATTTTGTGTCATATTTTTTTTTCCATTTCAAATCAAATTACGGGTAAAAATTAAGGTATAGCCGTTTAGCTCCACCTCTCATGTAACAATGAAGTAAGGAGATTTTTTCAAGACTCCCCAACACATTCCCTAGCCAAAGTATAATTGTACAACAGCGAAAGAACCAGCAAAATACTCTCATCAGAATATAACTTAAATTCGACAAAAGTTGGTCCGCTTACGTGGCAATTCTCGTCCAGGCCAAAATCAAAGGATCAGAGAGGAACGGCTCCATAAAATACTAGTTCGGCTGGGCCTGTCATGTAGACATGGTTGTCATCTTCCCTCCACTCGATGTCCAGTGGCCCTCCAGGCAAATCTACAGTACAACTCTGTTTTGAAGAAATAGAATGAGGAAACAAGAAACAAGACGTGTGCAGACAGAAAGTTGAAACAACTAATACAAAGTGTTCATTCTTCAAGACATCTAATATCCGTAAGGCATACGTTGGGAGGAAGAAAAAGGGTTTCTTGAGTGAAGGCTCAACCTTACAAAGTGTACCCCGGAAGACAACAGTTTCAAACTTACCCTCAGAGCACGACCCTCCAGAACTGCAGCAACAACTACTGCACAAGCTCCTGTTCCACAGGCTAGTGTTGCACCTGCAGCAGCAACCAAATTAACTTCATGTTTGAAAGGATTGGGGGCCAGCAGCCTTAAGCACTTATAATGGAAAAGTTTAAAAATGCATAAGAAATTTTACACATTAAGTAATGCATGCATAGGAATAAGCAAACAATATACCTGCCCCGCGCTCCCAAACACGCATTTTAAGGTGACTTGGGGAGAAGACTTGAACAAATTCTGCAAATGACAACAAGGTTTCATAATTAACGCTGCATATACATTTCTGTTGTGAAGTTGTGATTCAGAACCATGAAATTGCCACAAGCTGACGAACACAGGAGAAGACTTCAACTATTCTTTTTCCCCCCTCAAACAAGTTAATATAAAGACCTTCCAATCACAATCAAAAGGGATCATTTAAACCTGATGCATGGAGGAAAAAGAATACAGGTCTGAGGTGGAGCCCCAGCTGGAAACAACTTCGTTTACTACAAACTCAGAAGATTATTAGGGGTTGAGGCCATGATGCTAAAACCAATTTTTTAATATATGCAGATGGTAATTTATGTTTAACATTCAGAGTTTTCTGTAAAAAAAATTCAGTGGGGACCCCACACATGGCATATCTATGTTCCTATTTACATTTTAGACCAACAAAACAGAGATAATTCAGTTTTATAAGTGCATGCATTCACCAACATATAGCATTACTAACCCCAATTCAAAAACTTCTAGTTAGCTATACTCATCCTTGTGTCATTGCGAGCTAGCATATGCATAATTAAGATGAACGCTGAACAAACAAATTAAACTCCAGAAGAAGCAGATTCGGTCTGTAGTTTCAGCAAAAACCGATACCTGTGTTCGTCCGGGCAGGGAACATCACATGATGTTCAAATTTTGGGCCAATATCAGCTAAATTCAGTTCATCTACTTGCAAATCCTGTGTACTCACAATCAACAAGGAAGAAAGAAATGAAAACATTGATGAATCAATCACCCATTAAACCAGACAAGAGTTGTAAAGAAATGGCATACCTTGCATGACTCTGTACCGAAAGTGACACAGTGTGGATTTCCCATGCTAACACAAGTAACATCCCAGATTAATCCATCTACATCCAATTTTGCCTTAACAGCAGACTGATCTTTATTTGGATTTAACTTTGTAGGAACATCTGATGCCTTCAGAATTGGTTCGCCCATATCAACTCTGACCTGAAGATGTTACCATTCAACAAACTTGCATAAATGCTGATGCACAGCAGTGGTTGTGTACTGCTGTGCAGAGCATGAAGTGCTTCAAATAGAAAACCAAAAAATAGCCTGCTCAAAGTATTTATGAAAAGTATACCACCTACAAAAACTGAAGTTATAAACTGAATTGTGAGATTCTGGGAGTACCTTGCCATCTTCCTGTATTTCAGGAACAATTAAACCAGCACCAGTATGCACAGTGCAGCTGCAAAATCATAAATATGAGAAGATAACCACAGTTTCTGACAGTCCATATAATTGGCTGCTGATATAGTGAACAAATAGCTCAGAATGAGAAGGTGGAAATATCAACTGATATGCCATTTCTGTACTCTATAAAAGCACTAATCATTATATGTACTAGAAAGTAGCGGAAGGATTATATAGATCCTTCTAGGAGAGTCCGTTGTAATGCTGGATCATGTATGTCAAGGTAAGTCAGTAATAGAGGACTGACCAGGTCATGTTTCACAAGATAATCTATCTCAAAAAGCTCAAATCTTTCTGTTAATCATAATGGTTTTCATCCAAATCATGCAACTATACTATGAGCAACATAGAGGTCAAGGCCAACTATCAAAGAATACCCAATAAAAAGTTGAACCTTAGATGCTAGATACAATACAATTAATATAACTCAGATACTTTTAAATGGAATAAACCTTTTCTTCCCGTGAAGATTTTCAAGCTCAGCTATAAATCTAGCAAAGCATCGGACTCCATTACCACACATCTGTGACAACAAAGCAAAAATAAACCTCAGAACAAACAAAAGCAGATCAATTACCTATGAGCTATTCATCTAAGAAAATAGGAATAAACAAATAAAAAGAGAACACTAAATAAACAAAAGATGAAAATTGTTCTTTATTTTCTTTAGATGAAAATTTTGTTTAAGAAATTTCTAGTGCATGGTTCAAACAAAAGGAGCTTCATGACAAGCAAAGTCGGAACAGATGGACTCTTGTATATGATATTCCATTAACGTCCAGAGGTAAGTAAACACAGAGACATAGAGCATATAACAATTCTTTCTTTCGTTTCCTCAAATGCTAGCTAATGGTAAAATAAATGGAACCACCAATCTTAGCAAATGACCAAAACAAACTACACTGGCACACTTAAATAGCGAAAAACACAAATTACCTCGGGCTCACTACCATCAGAATTAAAGATCCTCATGGTATAATCGGTACCATTGATGCCTGGCATTGCAAATATCACTCCATCAGCTCCAATCCCAAAGTTTCTATCACACAATTTCACTGCTTGCTCCGGAGTAATTTTGGGCTCCACTGAGTCGCGATTATCAACCTAGTCAAATCAACTTATGCGCTATAAGCATCCAATTTAAACATTTACGTGCGCTATCAATTGTGTCTCTTGCATATACGTGTAGCTCAGTGGCTCTCTTTACGACAGGAGGAAAAATAAACAAATACTAAAACCAACAAGCTCTTCGTTGCCTAAAGTCTTGAGATATTAGCTGATTTCAAAAGTTAACAAAAATAAATGTCAAGAAATGTAGATTTCAGCAGCTTCATACAAAGTAATCTGTTTAGTCAATGTTGCCATTTTACATAGATTTTGAAAAGGCCCGCATTTTACATACAGAAGTTTTGTACTTCAAGGAAGCAGAAACCTAAATAAACTTTTGTTATTTATACCTACAAACAAGTAAGCAGAAATGTAATTTGGAACATTACCAATATGAAGTCGTTGCCGAGTCCATGATACTTGACGAAATGAAGAATTCCGCTTTCTTTACGATCGAGAAACGACGTCGAAGAGCTCTCCTCCGGAGCCCGAATGCTCATTGAAGAGGAGACGCGGAAATTAGGTTTTTGGCCAGCGCAAACGGCGATAGACTTGAGACTCCTCGATAACTGAATCGGTGAACAAGAGAAGCAAAAAGATGAAGAAGTCAAGGAAAGAGAGCGGTTTTTGACGGTGGTAAGCGGCAGCGTTATTGCGGCGGCAATCGCCATTGGCGTCGGCGAATTATGAGAAATCGAGGAAGACAGACAACTGAGGAGTCAATGGCAAGCTGCTCAAAATAGAATATACACAGCAGTTATGCTATCGATTTTAGTAATTTATTAGTAGAGATATTCGGACATGTTTTACATCTTAAGCATGGCCCAGAATTTGGAGCGAAAACCCATGTGGGCCTCAGAAGTTATTGGGCCTATTGCAGGCTGTCAGGAGTTCCGTGGGCCATGGGCTCGGCCCTTTGGCCCGCTGAACTATGAAAGGTGAAACTAAAAGTGAATCTCATTTTCCACTTCTGTCAAACAACGAAACAAATAAAAATAGAACGGCCTGTCAAACTGAACATTTTTCACTTAGAGGGTGTTTGGGTGAGCTTGTAAGCTCATTAAAATATTTGATAAGATGTCTAAAAATATTTATTAAATTTTTTTTAAAAAAAATTTATATGCTCTTAAAATAAGATATTATGAGCTTATAAGCTCTTTTTTTTAAAAGTAAATAGTTCATAACTTATTTTTAAAACTTTAATGAGTTCACTTAATTTTAATCATATTAATTACAAAATTATCGTTACTAACATCATATAAGTTCCAAAATTTTACTTTATTCAAAAACTTTAATAATTTATTTTAAAAAATATATATATAGCATTTTATAAGTTCCAAAAACATCTTATAAGATTTAAAAATTTATAAGATCCTTTAAATAAATTTAGCCAAACACCCCCTTAATTTTATAATTTCAAATTTAATCTTATTGTTTAACTTAATATTTGTAATTCCGAAGGAAAATTATTATTAGCGTAAATCTTAAATTACATTGGACATAACTTTCCATTAATGCGAAAAAAAAAAAAAAAATCAATTACACACGCCTAGAACACCAAGATCATATCTCACAATTACATATGAAAACAAAATCATTAAACTAATTGACCACTCAGATCCATTAACTTGCATATTAATATCCTGTAATTCAACCTATCCACAAATTTTATACATTGACATCCTACTTGCCAACATATTAACTAAGGGATATTTAATGCAAATTCTAGTGAATGTTCACAATATGAACTCAAACTAATTAGTCTTATATTTGGTGAGAGAAGAAAGTGAAACTCAAGTTGAAAGACATAGAAGGAAGAGCTCAGTCCATGAAAACCAATAAGCAAAGCAGAAAAAGACTAATGGCAACAAAATTTAAGGTGGTCTAAATATTACTAGGGTAACTGTCATTGCTGGCACTCAAGAATCCTAAGTGCAATGAAATTTGGATACACATCCGAACTTACAAAATCTTAAAAGAGCGTCCGGTCCCTTTAAAGTGAACAAACATGAAACATAAATCTGGAAGGCCAGTCATTTAGATAATTCCAATTTTGTTTGCAACATCCAAAGCATCATAGTCAGGTGTCAACCTAACATAAGCCTTCTTAGTCCCATCCGGCCTGCACAAAAGAAGAAATATGTTCATAAGATTCACGGGCAGGCAAGGTATGCCATGTAGAAAGGATAAAGCCATCCGCATTTCCTACACAAGCCAAGGCGCGTGAAAAATAGATAAATGTAAAACTTCTCAAGAATTCTATCTTGCAAGTTATATCAATAACTGAAATAAATTCATGAATTCTAGCTCCAGCTGAAAGGGAAGAGCACGATTTGAATATTTGGAGTGATTTTCATATTAGCTAAATAAGATTGCCATTGGCTGGAGCAACTAATGAACGCTCAGCTGCACTAAATAAATCCTAAGCGTTGCCTAAAACCCAAAACTTATTTGATAGAAACTGATTAAAAAAATCCAGGCCCAAAATATTAGATATATGTTGAAAGGTGTTCTTCAATTGCACGATGGGAAAAGAAAAAAAAGTAATCTTCTTGGTCATGGTATCCTACTGTGCTTCATGAAGGTCATACTACATTTAAGGGGAACCATGATCTTATGAATGGGAACTGAGATTTATTGCTGAATTAAACATATATCATATTGCAGCAAGTAAAGAAATATTGCTATACCTGATAAGAGTGTTGACCTTCTTGGCCTGAATCTCATACATTTTCTTCACGGCCTCCTTGATCTTCTTCTTGTCAGCACGAATGTCGACAATGAAAACCAGGGTATTGTTGTCTTCAATTTTCTTCATGGCAGATTCAGTGGTGAGAGGATACTTCAGAATCTGGTACTGATCAAGTTTGGTGCGAGGAGGTGCACTAATGCGAGGGTACTTGGGATTCCTATCCTTCTTCAATGTCCTTGGTCGATGGAAAGTAACTTTAGTACGTATCTTCTTAGACTTCTTCTTAAAGGTTGTTGCACCTGATTTTACAGCCTTAGCAGTCTTCAAGGCCTGAGTCTTTGGGTCTGACTTCTTGGCGGGATCAGCTGGGATAAATGGAAAAAAGGAAAAACTAAGTAACAAATAGAGAGGCAAATATAGGGTTTCTGATGAAATGATGGTGCACTTCAACAACACAATCTATAAACAAGGTGATAATACATCTTATTTTAGTCAAATGAAAAGGATTCCAATTTCACGTCTTAACTTAAATGAAATGAGCAATCTATAATCGGCAGTATTCTAAGAGATAGATACTATGGTAAGAAAGAAATAGATGAATCTTTCTTTCTAGCATACTATCTATCCCTTAGTCTATAAACTTAGTCTATAAAGTTGTAATCTAGAATAAATATGAAGGCTTAAGTTTCTATAGATCAATCTACTCTCTTCATATATGTGTATATTAATTACATATGTTGCATCGAGTTGACACCCAATTTGCTACATCTATTTGTTTCGATCAATCTGAAATACTTAAAATCCAAATTATGACAACCACAACCTAACATCTCTCTCTGTAGCCACATATGATTGTCATCTACCCCACAACTAGCATCATTCAAATTCTTATCAAATTGTCCAATTGCCTACCGATGCCAAATAGAGCAATTATAAGATTTTTGCTAATATTGCAGAGAAGAACCATCAAATATATACTGCAATATCTTATTAACACCACTTAAACAATTACATATAGTCTTCATTCCACCTTCTAATCGGTTTTGGCAATACCTTAACCCTATAGTAGTATTTTCATCTATTCTTTTGTGACAAGAAAAAAAAAATTAAATAGAGCCATCCATCCTAAATCCATGGAACTGTAAACTCTAAATTGCACAAAACTAAAAACCAGATCAATATTCGAGAAATGTTGTTCAATTCAGCAGACTATAGAACTGAAAAACGCAACTAAAATTATATGCTAAAGCAATAACTCAATGAGAAATAATTGAGAGCAAAAACCATATCTCCGATATCACTGAAATACAAAATCGCAGTCCAAAAATGCTCACCTTTAGCTGGAGCCATTTCGAACTGAAGCAACCTATACACTAGATCTCACCTGTAAATTTAACCAATTGATTAGCCTAAGACTCAACAATCTGAATAAATATAGTAAACAATGAATGAAAACTGCGAAAATCAAAAGTGACAGCCAGAGAGAAGAGCAAACCTGGACAGCCGTTCTAGGGTTTTGGAGGCGGGTAAGGTGCAGAGTTGTTCTTGATGGACTTTTAAGTCGAGAATAAGGGATTCTGCCTTGGGCCCATGGATGTCGGGCCAGCCCAGTAACTGAACTATCCCAAATGGGCTGCATTAAAAGCCATTCGGGTGGGCTAGATCTCAAATTAGATCATCAAATATTTGATGGACTTGTAAAATTTTACGAGCTAAATGTGGGGTGTCAACCCCCGATGACCCATTGCATAAGTTTTTGTTCTATTAATTATTAAATTCTTATAATTTAATAACATCAGTCTTTCCTATTATGTGGAAGGTTTCGTGTTCGACCCAAAATGAGAGTCGTTGTGTATTTTATGTGCATTTAATTGTGTTGTATTTCAATTTACTTGATTTGATAATAAGATAACATTAATTTATTGTAAGGATAAATTTCGTTATTTGTAATATTATTTTCAAAAAAATAAAAATCATCTGCCACAGTTGATATTCTAACATTTATCTTGTATACTATTCATACATACTAAGTGTTTGTTTTGACAAATATTTTACATTTGGTTGTTTATTTATAATATGAAATGTTAATTTAAATAGAAGATCTGAATTACTTATCATCTCTAAAGTGCCTCTTTTTATACTCTTTGCGAATATATTTTAATTTTTTTTATTTTAGAAATCACAATTAATTCCTGCAAATTCGATCTTGGCAAATAATAAGCATATTGGATCATCTTTAATTCATATTCTATCTGTTATTCCATTTCATTAATTAAAAGTTTTTAAACTTTAGTTCACTAATAAATTATTGATTTTCGAATCCTCTATTTTGAATGGTGTTTCACCTTTTAATTCATTTCACATATACTTGTTGAGTAGAGTGTATTAAATATTCCCTTAAAGAAATACTTATATATAGATTACATTCAATTGATATTTACTCATAAAATATAAAATAAAAAATAAAATACAGATAGAAATATAATATCGAAAATAACATAATAAATACAGCATCCAACCTTTCTATTAACAAGTTAACGCTCAAAATTTGTCATTTCTTTCCTATAATTAATTCAATGGTTATTGTCATGAATTCAATAACATAAGAAAAAATATTAAAACATATCTATACTATTATATATAGTACAACGGTGTGAGACCTATAATTATGCAATTTTGATTGCAATTTTGACCAAGTGGCAAATTTGTAAAATTTTGAATTTTTTAATTAAATTCAAAATTTTTATTAATTGTTGATTATTAACCTAACCGATATGATCATATCTTATATCTAATTTTCTTTCAACAAATAAATTTAAAATTGAAAAGGTGTTTTATGAGCACCAAATTAAGGACCCCTACGAAAAAATTATTCTATAAATTTTATCACATTAAACAAATTATAACTTATTTATCTATACTTCCACTCGTCCTCTTCTACTTCTTCTCCTTCTTCTTCAAGATAACTCTTTTATTCTAAATTTTCAAGTAAACTTTCATTATGTTCTATCAGCATTCATATATTTTTTTTTATCTTTATATTGATTCATTTTCAATATACTCAATTATCATTTAAATCTTTGTTTTTCTTTCTTTCTTTCTTTGTGTGTGTTTGTGTGTGATGAATAAATGTTTTGCTGACAATAAAAAATATTACAGTAAAATTATAAGTAGATAATCTATATTTAACAATGATAAACCTAGAAGATTAGAAAGTTTTTTTTTTCCTTTTCAATTACTTGCAAACCACCTTACTTTTTTTTTCCCTTTATTTTCACATCCGCTTTTGTCATTTGGGATTTTGAACCTTTATCAAGATGTGTGAGGTATTTCTTTAATTTGCAAGTTTTGCTCTTTTTCTTTTTTTCTTTCTTTCTTTTGTCAATTATAATAATTTGGTTTAGTGTGTAATTTATTATAATTCCTTCTTTATTGGGTTGATATTTTTATTCAATATTCTCTAAGTTCATATGTATTTTTCTTTTCTCTATTGTGGATCATAAATATCATGTTTGAAAGGTATCTTTTAATTCTAATTTTGGAAATTATTATTATTATTTTCACTTTCATTATTTTGTTGTGGTTTTTATTCATTTTTTTTTATCAAATTAATTCAATTTTTCCAAGTGACTTTTATGTAAATAATGTATGTATAATATATATACATAGACATATATGCACCAGTTTTTCACTTTTCATATTTACTTGGTTTTAAGGACTACTTTTTAATTTGTTTTTTCATTTTCATTAATTAATTTAGTTTTATTTAGTCATTACAAATCTTTTTTATTTGATTAATTAAATAACCCAAGTTTCTTTATAAATATCCTATTTTTGATGTGTTACATAATTTTTGTAGTTTTATCTTATTTATAAATTTTTTTTTTTTGTATGCAACAGGAATTTCTTAGACAATATTTTATATATTTCTGAACTGCTTCTTGATTTAATATAGAATATTCAAACTAATAAAGAATCTTAATTTTTTGGACCAAAATAATTATATTACTAAAAGATATTTTGAAATAGTGTAGATTTGTATTTTTTATGTGGAACCATTTGACCCAAATGAATTAGATCACGACTTGAAATCAAAATCGTTGATCTTCTACAAGATAAAGTTTGAAGTGAATAAGGTGTTGGTGTGTGTGTGTGTGTGTATATATTCCCTCATATGTTGTGTATGTTGCTCTCTTCACATTAATAATTTTATTTAAAGTACTATAGCATTTTTATTTTAATGAATACTATTAAATATTACTACTTAACTATTTAAAATAATATTTCCTTTTAAAAATGATAATATTTTTTTTATAGAATATAAAAAATTGTAATAACTTATATGTGAAATCACAAAAAATTAGTTGTATATTTATATATTTTTTAATTTATTAGTTAAATGAATATACCGTGCATAACACAGGTTTTACGCTAGTTTAATTGTAAATTCAAGCATTACAATATATAAGGCTATAAGGATGTCAACATGTCAAATTTGGATCGAATAAGCTATATTCAAATATAAATCTGATTATCAAAATCTATATTCGAATCCGACCAAATATCCTATAATTAAGATATTTGTTAATTAATATCATATCCGAATTCAATGGACATCCAAGATCCGATAAAAAATTTCAATCCAATTAAAAAGAATTGTTCTTTTCTTTTCTTTCTTTTTTTTCCTTTTGGATTGTATAAAAATATTGTATTTATAAAGTAAATTTACATCATATTTCAATTTTTTACAACTTTTTTATTATATATGAGTCCAAAAGTTAAATATTTGAATACTAAACCCTTGTTTTACATTATATTAATATATAAATAAATTATTATACATTCTTATATTTGATATTTTATCAGTATTCTTTTTATTTTTTAGGCTAAATGCTTAATACTAGTAGCACAATATTGCGTTAAAATAGATATTAGATCAATATGATATATAAATTTAATTTTAAAATCTTTATTAATATTATATATAAGAGTATTAGTTTAATAAAAATTTATTAAAGTTCGAATTCGGATCTTTAACGAATCGAATTACTTAATTTCGTATTCGATCCACTTATTTCGTATTATAAATATTTATAATCGAATTTGATCCATCGAATATTTTAATCAAATAAAAATCATAAAATTCAAATCAAATTCAAATTCGATCCATTGACAGCCCTAATAGTATCTAAACAAATCAATTTTAAAATTACTTCCAACATAATTAAAACCAAAAGCCTCCTTAGTCATCCAAATCTTTGATCCAAAGTGGGTCAAATAAAAAAGTAGCTTTCGTACCATCCCGTATTTTACAACAATTTCAGCCCAACATAAGTCACAAGGAAAACCCTAAAGCGGGCCCCCTCATCAACCCCCCAAAGGCAAAATACCCCAAAACGACACCAACACAACATTTTCACCAAGGTCCCCTCCCACTATTTGAAACCACCTAGAACAACAGTAATATGGACAACAATGCCCTCGGCCACGTGTCGTACAATCATTTGGTGCAATCGCATTTCCCAACGCAATATAGTTTGCAAATTCCGAAATGGGCCAATTTATTTTTTTCCCAATACTAAAATAAGACTTTTGGCCAAGTGGGGATAATAGTACTTAGTCGGTCGTGTTATATTACATCATGTGAACCAATTGATAAAAGTCCAAAGGGGAATGTAACATCGTTGTTGTTGTCTGAATCAAACATGTAAAACTCATTATTCATGTCATTGATATCTTTAGTAGAAGAATCCAATAGTATTTCTTGTGGATTCTTTAGCTTTGGCTTTCGCCTTGGCTTTGGCTTGTCTCGACTGTTTTTTCTTTTCTCTTCTTTGCATACGCATCAAAGAATTTCTTGTTCTCTTTCTCCAGCTCCTTCCACACTATTTTCATGTATGTCAAAAAAGAAAATTATGGCCGAAATACTTGCATGGCGAGTATAGTGCCAAACGAAAATAAGATTAAAGAACGTGTCCATATGTGTTAATTTGTTCATGATTTTTCCTTTTTTCAATTCAAGTTCTCTATTTTAAGTCAAAAAAATTTATTATTTGGAAAAATTGTAAAAGTAGGACCATAGCAATGGTCATTTTGCGTTTTATGACTGAAATTTGATGTAGTATTAAAATAGAACCAAAACTCATAAAAAATCGACCAAAAAGGACAGCAACCGTTGGAAAACACAGTCAACGCATGTGATTGCTTGTGTGGTGCTTGTGTAGAACATCAATGCAGGTGCCACGGAAGCAATCACCGATGCTAATTTTATTTTTCAATGGCCACTCTTCTTTTTTTTTCCCCCTCAATATTACTATAATTTTTGTCTTACATTGCGAATTGACCATAGTCACAATTTTATTTTTGCGATTTACCCTTTTTTACTTTATATGGGAGAAGAGATTAACTTTTCACAAAATATATAGTATTGTTTTATTATTTTATTATTTTTAGGGAGAGACAAATTAAATTTTAAATAAAATTTATAAAAAATATATAAATTTGAGGGTGGGTGACCGTCCTCACCAACCCCTCATCGATCTACATGTATATGATCTCTATATTTATTAATAAAATATTGTGATCTATAAGTGTATATTCATATACGAGTCAAATAGACGAATAGAATACGAAACACCTGTTAAAATAAAGTAATTGATATGATTGTAAGGGCTTGTTTGGTTGATCCTCAAAGCTAGTAATTACATTTGGAAGAATTATAATTAATAGTGAAAATAAGTACCTGTGGAAGTAATAACAGGCTTGATGTTTGCATGTTTGGAGAGGGCTTCCATGCATTCCTCTTTGCTCATGTTGAATACTATGCACTCTTCTATTAGGTGTTGAACCTGTTTAATTCCACATCACAAAAACTATATGTTGTATGTGTGTATAATTGTGTGTATAACTGTGTGTATATGTATATGTATGTATCAATATATATAACAAGATTTCTCCAAAAGAATAGAGAGAAGAAGAAGAAGATCACAAGAATAAAAACCTAGAAACTGTATATACTGTACAGAAAAGTACTTTACCATGTGGATGTATTGAGCAGAAGAATCTGATCCCATGGTTTTGTTCCAGCTGCACCAAGTCTTTGTTCTTGTATCAAATGTGGAGAAAATAATTAAAACAGCTGATGATCAAAGCCCATGTAGAGAAAGTAAGAAGAAGGGAGAAGAATGATGAGGAAGTAAAAAGAAACTGCGTGAATAGTACAGAAAATAACTGGAGAGGAGAGAGGGGAGGAGCTAGGGTTAAGAAGTAGAAGAAAGAAGTAGATTAAAGAGCAGAAAGCGTAACGTTGGTGCGAGAATTTATTAAATGATGATGATACAGAAAAATGATTATTTTATTTTTCAAACAAATAAAGGGTAGTGATCAGGTGATGTCATGGGGTGGTGGGGGTCAGTAGTCCCACGTGGGAGATGATACGTGATTGGTTGGGAGGGGATTAGAGTAGATTTTGTTAAGCAGCCGTTGATTGTTTTAATGGCCACTTCACGTGGCGCAGTGGGCCTACACCAGAAGGCGCGAGATTGGACCCACGTGAAGCCCAATGGGGTCTTTCATGGCTGCTTGAACGAGGTTTTAATCAAGCCAATTTTGGTAGGAGTGAGTGGAGAAAATAGGGAAATAAAGCTGTGTTTGGATTCAGGGTTAACGAGTGCCCTTTTTTTTAAAAAATTTATTTATTTATTTTTTCTTAATAGTGTATTCTATGTTGGGATCTAATAAGTGAGATTTTGAATAAATGTTTAGATAATTTTCTTTATGGATGGTAAGATTTAGATCCTCCTCCTCGGAGCCATCGCGCTTGGAATAAGTTTTAAAAGTATAAATGGGTCTTGGAGCGGATATTGGGTTTTAAGTTTTAAATCTGGAACTTAAAACCCAAGACCCACTGCAAACCCGTCCCGTTATATTATATATATATGTATATATATATTAATTTTTTTATTATTTATATATTTTATGTGGTGTGTATTCATATATATCTGTATTAAAAAACTTGAATATTACATATATATTCTATATAAAATAATAATATTGTCATAATAAATAACTTATACATTCAATATGAACATACAAGTAATAATAATGTTTGCAACTATCATTTTTCAAAGACTAAAACATGCATATATAAATTATTTAAATAATAATTTTTTTATTAATAATATTATTTTATCATATTATGAAGTTATGGTGATTTCATTTTTTTTAAAAAGAAATATTTTTAATTTTCTAAAACATTTTAAATGGATCTAACGGGTCTAGCCCGCTAAATAAGAATTCGAGATGGAACGGGTCTCGGGTCCATAAAAATTTTGACGAAACGGGTCTTGAATTTTGTTAAACCCGACTAATTCCCATCCCTAATTTTCTTCATATCAATCCCAACTCATAACTGCTAATCATATTCAATTTGTTTATTCAATTTGGAAGAGCTCTTTTTATCTTTGGCTCGCTCTTACACACTCAAACGTTGGGGGTCATTTGAATTCCAAATTCGAACATTTACATATAAGTATAATGGCTATAATACTCGATCATTTAACAAGAGTCAATACGATGATTGAGAGAATTAAGAATGTTATGTTTGTAATAGTATTTTTTTGTATTTAGTTGGATATTTTTATGTTGGTACAATTTCAAAAATCTTTTTATTAAATATTTTAATCATTTTTCAATCATTACGATGATTTTTATAAAGTAAATTGAAATTATTAAAATTCCTAATATTGTGGCCAACATAGTTTCTAATGGGCCCACAATAAAGCTCATGTTTGGTGGAATTTTTCTGATTGTACGCAATTTGAATTCTTTATTACAATTCAATGGATACATGCTAAAAATATATTATTTATATTTAATATTTATTTAAAAAGTATAATGTAAAAAATAAAATATCAATTAAAATAAAGACGAAAAGTGGGTTGTGTTGACCAATGTCCTCCTCTGTTGCAACCGAAAGATTTTTCTTGATGGTGGGAGCAAGGAAAAAATAAACTAATAAATAATAAAAATATATATAAGCAAAATCATCAGTTCTTTATTTATTTTTATTATTTTTTTATATATATATATTTTAATTTTTTTTCGCATTATTGAGTCCGCAATGCGGCATTTTCTGCAGGCCGAATTTGTGCTGTTCTCAATTTTGGGATGGTGGTTTATAGCTTCTTTTGCAGTATTTGGATTTTACTTGTCTTCTTGCACAACAAGTTCATTAAAGTTAAAATATATATATAGATAATGTTTCGTTAGAAATTGTATGTTTTGTATTATATGATTTTGGAAAATGAATTTTGAAAGTGGGTTGAAGAATACGAAGTTGTATTAGGAAATATGATCAATGTTTGTTTATATTTTGAAAAATAGTTAGAAAATTATTTTTGGAAGTTTTGATATGTTTGTTTATATTTTGGGAAGAGATAAATTTTACTGTAGCAGTCAAATCAATGGTTTTTTATTGAATTTTTATGGTGAAAATAAAATTAAATAATTTTTTTACAATAAGAATAATAATAATATATATATATTCTATGTATACAACATATATGTATATATATATTGAAAATTAGGAAAATTTTGGAGATAATGAAAGATAGAAGAGGGTATTTTGAAAAATTTTAATTTGGCATTTTGAAAGAAAAAAACTACAGCTGTGTTTGGTTACATTTTTCCAAAATGAATTTGATTTGGCAAAATGTGACCAAACATATGGGTTACTTTTTTACCCAAAGCAACAAATATTAATTCTCAGAGTTCTCCTTCAAATCAACTGGTTTATTACCAAAAACCACATATACATATCATAATATTTTATCATTCTTTTTTACAATTAAAAAATCATATCCAATCATCATATATACATATTATATATTTTATTATTATTTTTACAATAAAAAAATTATTCAATTCTATTTTCACATCAAATATCCAATAAAAAAGTATTAATTTGACTATTATAGTAGAAACTGTCTCTTCCAAAAACATAAATAAACATACTAAAAATTCGTAAAATAATTTTCCAACTGTTCCCAAAACATAAACAAACATACATCACATTATCCAACACAAATTTCACATTCCCCAACCCCACTCTCAAAATGCATTCTCCCAAAATAGACAATCCAAAACATACAATTCATATTCAAACATTACTTATGTATGTTTGGTTATATTTTGGCAAAACAAAAATGTAACCAAGCATATCCATAATATTAGTAAGAAAACTTTAAATAATAATATTATTAAAAAGAGAGGTATTAAGTAAGTATATTTTTATTTTATTATAATATAACCTTAAATTATTTATTAGTAATATTATATCTAAACAATCACTTAGTCTATAATTATTTTGACAGATATATATTAGCAATATAAATATAGTTACTGTATATATATTTCACTAATTGTCTATATTAAATATTATGTACAATTATTAAAATTAAAAAAAGCTATTAATATAACAAAATTGAATATCACATAATATATAATTAGTAATAGTCCTGATATTATCACGTTTTCTAACTAATAATTCTTTTTTTTTTTTTTCTTTTTTGGTAATATAGCTTAACAGCCAAAGCTATTAATTGGACCATGTGGGCCATGTCCTCTTGAATGGTCCATTATATTGTACAATAAATTATTTCATTGATATTTTTGCATGGTTATATCAAATTAAAAATAGTGGACAACAAAACTTTCTTGAAAATCAAATTACAAATGTCTCGAAGGCTCAATCCTATGTTGATTGCTAAAAATTTATTTGTACTTAATTATAGTACATAAAATTTGAAAGCCTTTTTATATATTAAGTAAAATTTAAAATTCGATTCGATTAATATTTGTTCAAATTTAGCTCGTTTAATAATTAAATTAAAGTTAAATAGATTTTCATCTCGAATTAAATGTAAATAATATTTTTTTCAAATTAATTTATCTGTACTTTTTAATTTAACTCGATTTATTTATTTGATTCTAACTTTAGAAAAATACAATTATTGATTTTTTTTTATTTGTACATATGCACATATATTAAGAATTCGTTTTGGCTCGAATTTCAAATTTTCACATTATGTGAGAGACTTACGTTATTAGGTGGTAATAGAAAAATGCAATTATTGATTTCTCTATTGCTTTCACCTGCCAAGAAGCCGGGGGGTGGGCGTGGGGGGGGGGGGGGGGTTGTTCCAATGAAAACGAAATTGCCCATCAATAGTACTACCTAATGCGATTGAGAGTTCTTTCAACTTTCAAGAGAAAAAGCAATGCCAAAGTTGCGCTAAATCTACTCCATTTCAACTCTCCAACACATCAGCCAAACAAGTACTACCCACCTGCACAAGAATGGGAAAAAAATATTAACGGTAAAGTATTAATTACAAATGTAAAAATTATAATTTTTTTTTTTTTGACAAAATTAGTGATTTTTGTAAGTTTGATAAACACAAAAAAAGTTCTATTTAAATTGTAATGTTGTTAAAATAAAAATATTATTACAAATCACCAGTCAGGAGATTTAGTACTTGTACTAAATTGTCGTTGTATGTGATAATTACTACTAATCATATCGTCTTAAAGTATTTATTCTTATTGCTATTTAAATTTGTAAAAAATATTATCTATGAAAAGGAAAAATTATTATTATTTAATATATATATATATATATAATTACAACTTTTAGATTATTGATCGCGTTTTGCTATTTATATTGTTAACTTTTTCTTCTTATAATGTGGTAATGATTCTCCCATTTTGAACATCTCAGCTCATTTTTCACGTTTTCAATGCTTAGATGTGTCAATTGAACTGTTAAACATGTACCATCAATTGAAATTTTGGTACAATGAAGTTGGTTTGATTGTTTTTCTGATCAAATTGATTCAAATTAAATATATGTTTTTCAAAAATATTATTAAAAATTATAGTCAATGAAAGAACTTAATAAAAATCTTATAATTTTTAAGTTAGTTATGAGAACAATAAGCATGCATAAGTTGGAGAAATTATAAACTATTCAATATTAACTATAGCAGTGAATATAACAAAAATAAAAAAGAAATATAGCAATGAATAGGAGTGTAAGATGAGTCAAATTTACTCAAAAACTGGCTCAATTATAACTTGACTCGAGCTACAATTTAATTATCGATAACTCATGAATCAGCTTGTGAGTTGTCTTCTTCATTTTTAAATATATTTTTCATATTTTTACTAAATAACATTAAATATTAATAATTATATATTAATTAATATTAAAATTGTTCGAACAATTCATTAATTGAGTCAAGATTAAGCCCATACTCGATTAATACAAGCTCGAACTATTAAAATAAATTTTAATGTGTTTAAGTTCGAGCCTATAATTTTTAATTAACCCCATTCATTTACATCCCCAACTATAAATGTGTAAAAGAATAGTATAATATTTATAAGATAATGTCATTTGGCAAGTGAAATACCATAAAGTTGGCATAATATGAGATGTCTACATCACTGAGATCAAGAGCTATGATGATCAACGCGTCAGGTCGGATCCGCCCAACAGTGATAGATGTAGAAGTAAAAGTATGAAGGGATCAAAAGTTATAAAAATATAAAAGTTTAAATATAACTTTTATATTTACGAACTCACAATATGTGATTTACATTGAAGTTGAGCACAACGATCTTTTATACCATAAATTTTATTAGTAATCAGATCATTATAAAAAAAATTCTAATATTATTCTCAATACAATTAACCAAGCAATTGGCTAAAAAATTCTCAATATAATTTTCCATACCTGTAGCTGTTAAAAGACAAAAAAAATTCAAAAAAATCATTTTAAAATATTCACTTACTCTTGTTTCTTTGTCTCAATCTTGTTAAAGTAAAAAAGATAAATTTTTTAGTTGTTTTGCAAGTCCTTACAGTTCTTTTTAACTAAATCCCTATACTTTTTTCTCACACGAATAAAATGAAAATATTCTAATGGGTCTAACCTAATTATACTCTTCATTTGATTATTTGATTATGAATATAAACTTAAAAATTTTATCTTGAATTTATAAAATTAAATAAGTAAAAATTAAATTTATTATTATCATTAATTAAAAATCAATTAATTTAATTCAACAAATGTAAATAATTAATTTTTTATTTAAGGCCCAACAAGAAAAGTTAAATCTTTTAAAATTAATGAATATTAATTAAAAATTAATATTTGAATTAATATTAAATGATGTATTCTTTAAAATCTAAATTTAAATTAATTATTATTAAAATTTTAATAGTTTGGGGGGGGTCTCGGTTCCCCCCCCCCCCCCCCCCCCACCCAAATCCGTCCCTGCCACCCGAGTTGGTAGCCTATTTGGACAGAATTCTTGACTTCTTACAATGAGGTCATATGTTAGAGCCCGCTTCATTAATAATTTGTGAATAAATTATCTCTGTAATAAAGGGGTTTCAAACTAACTAATACTTCGGTAGGACTATGATAACGGGCTCACCATTTGAACAGTAGTTATAACTCAAATTGAATATTCCATAATGACAAAAAACTCCTATAATCACGTGTCAAGATGATTGCTACATGGATCGCTCTTTTCCTATCTTTTTCGACGATCATTCGCTATCTTTGTCGTATTAAAACAATACGTCAGGTTAGAACAAGTCAAAAGAAAAATCATATAACACAAATTTATAGTATTTCATCATTTTATTCAAGCAGCTCGGCTGAATATAACATAGCCAAATCAAAGAGAGATTCACAGAGGACGAATCATGCAGCAACTTAATAATTTTGTTCAAGTACCAAGCTGAACAAGTCATCTCATGAATTTTGTTAAAGCCATTGTTTGTTTTCTGTGTAAGACATAATTAAACCCAAGATTCATCTACATCTATAGAATCAAAACACTATACAAATAATTAATTTTGGATACCTGTTTGAACCATAATATTGATGATCAATAATTCCTACAATTTTACGATTGATTACTAAGACTTCATCTTATTTTTGCACAAACCACTTGACAACTTTAATGGGATAACAATATCAAAACGTGGAGTGGAGAGGGGACTAAGCCACAATATATGTAAAATAAAATTCTAAAGAGCCCTCCCATCACGGCCTTCTAAGATTGAGCTTATACCAGCTGTCATACTAAGTTTGTTTAGAAAAGGCTTTAACAATATTAGGTCAAAATAATATGCTCTGTGAGTCATGTCTCATTAACCACATTAATTTAACCCTTTTTTTTTTTTATCAGAAAACAAATTCATTTAATAGAAGTCCACATATTGAAATAAAATTCTAACATTCTGCTGAATAGTTGAATTCAAAAAGTGAAGAATTAGTTATGAGTTTATATTTGAAAATTGTTATTTATATATTTTGTTTAAAATTAAATAATTGTGCATAGTTGAAAATGAGATATATTTTAATATTGTATTTTTGTATTAAAAGTCATAAAAATGAGAATAGAAAAAATAGAATGTGAAAGTAAAAAGAGAGTGTAAAAGTGGGTTGGAAAAATGATTTGAGAATAAAATGTCTGTCAAAATGGAAGAAATTGATAATTTTTTATTTTTATTTTTAGGTAAAAAATGAAAATGAAGGGTAAAAACAAAACCAAACGGGCACTTGACCAAAGGCATGGTGTCCTAGTCCATGTCCTAATATTATAATAATACTTTAAATTGGTAATGCGATTACACATAGAATTGATGAGGACAGATTTCAGAAAACTATTTGTGGATGCATTGGGTGTGAAAAAAGCCATATTAGTTGGATGGATAAAAGGATCCAGCTGCAGAGGTGAAAATCTTGGAATTGATATATACTAGTACCGTGGAAAATGTCATTAATCACTTGACATGTAGGGAATCTATTAGCTACTATTACTCATGTGAAATCATATGCAATTAAAACATGCCCTTAAAGTTACGTTAACAAATAAAAGTATATTTAATTTAATATTTTTTATATGAGTACAATTCATAAGTATGATATAGTCAGCTCAAGAGTCAATATCACTGTCAAGTCCAAAATTAGTACTCGAGTCTAGGGGCGAGCGCCTAGCAACATCTAGAAAGTAAAATTGGCCGACATCAGTCGACGAGAACTACAAGGAGAGCTTGTTTTAATCCTTTCGACCTCATAATTGATGCCGCTTCAATCCTCTCTACCAGATGAGGTCGAACAAGAGGCGCAGTGGCGCCAGTCAACATCACTATCAGGCCTAAAATCAGTACTCGAGCCCAAGGTCGAGTGCTCAACAACAGCAAGAAAGTAAAACTTGCCGACCTCATGGGTAAGTTGATGGGAACTATGAGGAGAGCCCACTTTAATCCTTTCCATCTCATAAGTGATCCCGCTTCAATCCTCTCGACCAGATGAGGCCGATGAAGGGGCGCAATGACTCCAGTTTCTAGTTGCAGTCGCATTAATTGCAGCGCCTGCAATCGATCACATCTACATTTAATGTGATCGAACTATCATCCTATTCGCATTAATGACTCCATCAACCATTCACATCCTCATTAATGATGAAAATATAACCGCCCTTATTTTTGGCCGGTTAAAAGCATGCTAGCCAACTAGCTCAAAAGACCTACAATGTCTCTACGAGAGGGGGAGAAGCATTATTATGGGGTAGAGAAAACACCGTCTTTTCAACCTTCCTCTCCTAAATGACAACCACTATAAATACCTTTCTTTTAGAGACAAATGCATGTTTTTACACACTCTCACTAAGTTGGTACTATGCCAAAATACTTTTCAATCGAATATCTACTAATTTAAATATCGGATAGTCATAAGCTAGTACGCTTTTAGCTAGCCTAACGTTTGATATCTGGTTGTAGAATTCAACCCACACCTTTCGATTGTCTCCTGAGCCAATCTATTCAGTCGACTAACCTACTAGGTCGACAAGGAGAGCCCAAACCACAGAAAAAGATTCACTAATTTTGAAAAGAACTTTTTACTATAAATATTATTTTTATTTAAAAATTATTTGTTTAATAGTATCTATCAAAATTTCATATTATCATAATATGAGTATGTTGGTAAAATACTATATATTCATATTAAAATAATAACTGTGAGAGATCAATAGATTGATTCAGATTACATTCACGCTTATACATATGAAGTTTGAAGTTTAGATGCTTTAGTACATGTATGCGTGTATAAGTAAAAAATAAAATAAAAATTAAAAATTAATGTTTCTTCTGAAACAAAAAGAAACATATATATTTCCTTATAATTCTTATCCCATATACCCACAAATTTTTAGGGAAAGATGATCGAAATAAGGAGCTACTATGGAAGGTAATAGAAAAATCATCATCTAATAGGAATGACTGATAGCAAATTATTACTCTGCAATTTTGTTTTATTTTTTTCAAAATAAAATCTAATATTTTTTAAAATTTTATTTGATTTCATTTTCCCGAAACATTTTTCATTCAAGATAACCAAATCAAACAATTCAAGATCTTTCTCGAGGCTACTTTAGAATTCATACTTTTCTCTCTCCATTTGCCCCCAAATCCTAAATCTTATTCGGATATTCTCATTTCCCATAAAAATTAATCAATATATATATATATGCATATATCTCACTTATTATAATTATACATACAAAAATTAATTAACATAGAATATATTTTTATGCCCATCAAATAAGAATGTTATTGATATCTAAAATAAAAAATATTTCATCCCAAGATAAAACAAAACAAAACACGTTATTTTTGACAAAATATAACCTCCAACTACCCTTCAAAACAAAATCAAATATCCATATATTCCCCAACGTCAATGTGTATTCTCCAAAAATGTTTTTTTCCTAAAACATCCAAAACAATATTAAACAAAACCTAACTGCATTTTTAATATTGTCAAGTCTTGACAATAATTTTGTGAGAAATTAAAGATCACCAAAAGCTGGCAACCCACAGCTTCGTTTGCAGGCCTGATTGTCCAATTTCATTTATGGCCCGTAATCATTGGCCTTTATCTCATTATAGGGCTATCAATGAGTCAAATATGGATCGGATATGTCATATTAGAATTTAAATTTGATTGTCAAGTTTCATATTTGAATCGGACTTGATATTCTATATGATATTTGTTACTTAATACCATATTTGAATTCGATGGATATCCAAAATTCGAATTAAAAAAATTCAACCCAATTTTTTTCTTTTTTCTTTTTAAATTTTATAAAAATATTGTATTTATAAAGTAAATTTATGTCATATTTGAATTTTTAATAATATTTTATTATATTTTAGTCCAAAAGTTAAATATTTGAATACTAAATTTCTATTCCATATTATATTAATGTATAAATGAATTATTATATGTTATTATATTTGATATTTTAGCAATATCCCTCTTATTTTTTATGTTAAATATTCAATATTAATAGTATGATATAGGCGTTAAGATAGATATTAGGTCAATCTAGTATATAGATTTTATTTTAAAATATTTATTAATATTATATATAAGAGTATTAATTTAATAAAAAAAGATTAAAGTTTGGATTCGGATATTTAATGGATCGAATCGCTTAATTCCATATCCAAACCACTTGTTTTGAATTATAAATATTTCTAATCGAATTTGATCTATTAAATATTTTAATCGAATATAAATTTTAAAATTCAAATCGAATTCAAATTAAAATTCGATCCATTGACAGTTCTGACTCATTCCAATTGTCTAGTTTGGCCCATTTCAATAGCCCAGTTTTCGGGCGACACATAAATAATCCGCAGGCCATTTAGGTGTTGGGCCCAACTCATGTAACAGAGAAAAACGCGACTTTAGTTAAAATCGGATGTTACTGGAGAAATTTTAGCGGGAATTTCTTCTCCCTTCGTCTTCCTCCATGTGCATCGAACTGTCCGACTGAAATTCTCTTAAGCCTAACCCTAACGCCGTGAATGCTCTTTATCCCCTAGTTCCTAAAACCTCCCGCTGTCAACTGGCGCTCAATCCCCACCGTACATATTTCTCCTAACCTTTTTGTTCTTTCTCTTTCAGAATCAGAATAACGCCTCAATCGCTGCCCATTCAAAGTTAATAGCAAGAATCCCCACCTGGGAAAATTCATTTTTGATCCAATTGAAATCACCCTATCACCACCATTTCGGCCGACACACTTTTATTTTCCATTGAAACCCTCCATTGCCGTGCCAATTTCAACCCTGGCGACGGCCCAAACCGTCGCGAAAGATTCCGTTCTGAACGAAGGAAGGGAGAATTTTGTTAAAGAACACTTGGTGTCCAACCTTGATGATGTAGACGGGCTCAAGAATTGGATTAAGATCAATGTAAAGCGCAAAAAGATTCCGGAAGCTATTGAGGTTCTCGATTAATTAATGGAGCATGAGCCGGTGGAACCTCAGTGGCGATGTTGAGATCACACCTCTATTTTTATAATGGGGAGTTCGAATTAGCAAAAAAAGGGGTTTAATGAGCTGTTGAAGAAGGACCCTTTTAGTGTGGAGGCTCATGATAGGCTGGTGACTGTGGCTCCACATGAGGAGTCAGGCGAGGATTTGAGAAATATTCCTAGAAGGATTGAGGAGGCGATGAAATTATGTAAGAAGGAGAATCCAAAGACTGGTTTGAGGAAATTTAAGCTATTAGTTATTCTTGGAGTTCTTGAGGATAGGTATGATGATTCATTGAAGGTTTATCTGGAGTTGGTCAACGAGGAGCCTAGGCGTTTAAGGCCGTATTTATGTCAGGTTAAAACATATATTTTGTTGAGGAGAAACAGTAAGGCTGAGAAATTTTAAGTATAGGAGATTGGTTCCTAAGGGGCACCCTCATGCAGGTTATTTTGATGATAATATGATTGCTACTAAAAAGTTTGTGCAAGGCAGAGGATGAGAAAGGCATGTCAAAGAGATGAGAAACTGAGGTTCTTGTTTTCTTTTTTCATTCAGTTATAGAAGGAGCAGGAGTAGAAATTGTCTGCTCATGATTCTGGACTGTAGATTTTACTATGGTATTAGGTAATAGTATTAATGTTGAGTGATGTAAAGGTGGGAAAGTTGCGTAGCTGAGACGGATTATATGGCTTTTGAATGACAATAGATTATTGAAAATGCTAATTATACAAAGATCAAGTGAATGAAGGCTAAATGCATTCAAGACGATGCTTTGTTTCCATATGGGTGATCAATAATGATTAATGGCTATATTTGGTAATTGTGTTTATTTATTTGTTTATTTTTTGATAAGATGGGGTGGAAATTTGAAATATCCAACGTGTTATATATTTTGGTAAGCTGTGATGTAAGATGGCTTTATTTTGTTATATTGCTAATAACCTTGAACTTAAGTTGCCTAACTTCAGTATATTTAGGATTTTGGCTGACATAAAAGACTTCATTTGGTTGCTTTTGCAGTTTTGCTAATGAGTTTTAACTTGAAATGCCTAAACTTGGAACACAATTAGGCAGAAAGACAGAGCTTATTTTGATCTGTTGTAGTGCCATTAACTCATTCTTTAATTATTTCCATTTAAGTTAGTATGTATCTCCTAATTTAATATGGGACAGATTTGGCAATAAAGCCGATGAATTTATGCAGTAACTATGATTTTATACTAGCAGATAGAACTTGCTGATTCTCATCTGAAGATAAAAGAATTTTTCTCTACTGTTATTCATGCCTAACATTGCTGTTGATTTTCTTCTTGTACAATACTCCTGTTCTGATGGTTTTGACACAATTCCTTTTTTGCTCTAACACTCTCCTCTTTTGCTTTTGTTACCATTATTTTTCGGAAAAGTAAGTTTCATCCAGCTTTTTTAATCCATAATGTGCTAGATGAACTTTCAAGTGTATATAGAGAGGTGGAGGCCATTCATGGTGATTGCAGAGTGTTGAAGAAAACGGTGACATGAGTTTAACTTCAGAGTGGGAACTCTCCTGTTTGCCACTGGAATACTTTAGGAAAGGTTTTGCTAAAAAGTTCATAGAAAGTACAAGGAAGACAGATTGGCATGACACAAACAAACATAAAAATGTGAATTATTTGGATGAGAAAGCTTTGTCAAGTGGTTATCTATTGTTGCTTTTCGTGTATCAGTTTTTAATCATTTCAAAGGATGAATGGATGAGTAGAAGTCTGTGCTTTCAAATAAGCTTATTAAGTTGGGTTCCCACAAATTTGCTCTTTTTCCCATTCGAAGACCAGCTTTTGTTTTTATATTGAGATATTTGCAGATGAAGAAACGCCATAGGGATATACGCATCAAAAAGCAAGTCCATATTGCTAGGGATCAACTGTCATAACGTCTTAGCCTCCTGAGTTCCTTGTAATCTTTACTGAGATGATAGTTGTACATTGAACTATTGCAATTGAATCTGAGGGTCCTATTTGCAGATTGGCATCGTCTAAGAGCAGCTGCTAGTAGATGCAAAAGCATATGGCAAATTTCCACAAGCAAGTTATCATGGAGTTGGGAGTCTTATCGGGCCATTGTGTTGATTGGACCTCTCTGCACTGTTGGACTCCTTCGGCCTGTTTGAGGTTTGGTAATGTAGTATAAAACCTTGCCCAGCAGATTCCTCTGGGGCTCTAATGTCGTAGATTTAATCTGTCCTTTCTTATCCAGATTGTCCTGAAACTTTTCTTTCAGTTTATGGGGTTTCTTTTATGTGGGATGCCTAATGTATAAGAAATTGACATAAATTTCTGTAAATGCTGACATTTCTGGATCAATGTAACTGCATAGTTGACAGTTGTTGTCTAGTTGATAATCCTATGTGGTATTATCTCAATTTCTCTATTTCATTTTTTCACTTGACAATCCATCGGGATGGACCCATTTTAGAGGGAGATGCTGTCAATTTTGCTTTTACTTTTCCGCAATTATTCCTCCCATACCCATGATGCTGATTTTTTTAGCCGTTGCAGTATGGAACCTTTTTTTTTAGAGAAAAACGGCGCTCATTCGGGTTGAACATGAGATCTCTTATGTAATAGGGGAGACTAATGCCACTTGGACTACAAACCAATGGACATAGTATGGATTCTATGGAACCTTGAATTGGACCTTTTTGATTGAAAAAGCAATCTATTTCTAAATCTGTGACACATCAGATTTCAGACCAATCTTGGCATATTAATGTTGCAGAAGTCTGAATCATTTCTTACCCAAAGGGGAAAGGGAGAAAGAATCCCAGAATGCTGTCTAATTTAGGTAATACGCACACATGTAGAAGACAAGAGAAGCGCAGTCATATATAAGTAGGACAAATAAATATGGGATGGTAACAAAATTTATGTTACAGTTACACCCAAAATAGAACTATCCAAATAAAGCTGTGGGTTTCTTCTTCTTCTTCTTCTTCTTCTTCTTCTTCTTCTTCTTTTTCTTCTGTAAGCTGGAAAGGTTGGACAAAGTGGAATAAGAAAACTTCATTTGTGGAGATTATGGGCATAGAAAATTCCATTTATGGGTCGACGTCTCAAGAAAAAATTGAATTTTGATAGTTAAGAATCGATACTATATATAAAGCACCAGTACTATGTCAAAAATGAATTCTTACATTTATAAGTTAACAATTTTCACATCATTACATCAAATTCTGATATACCATTTATGCATTTAAATGTTTTATTAGTTACTAAGATCCCAAATTGAATTTTATTTCCCAATGGAAAACTAATTATTGTTCATGTTTCTCTTTTTTTTTTTTTTTTGCCTATTCTATTTTTTTCTTCCGTACAATTAATTCACAAGGAACCATATATTCTTCAATTAATCACACAAGATCGCTCTCATCAGTTCTTTTTTCAAATTGTAATATTGAACATTTTAATATTTATTAATATAATTAAGATCACTACTATGTGACTTAAATTTACAAGAATGGCGTGCCTTAATAAATAGTATTTAAAAATTTTAGCACATCCATTGAATGTGCCAAAATTATCAATATATAAATTAATTTTTTAATTACTAACCTAGCACCTAAGATCTAGATGTCAAATAACTTAGAAAAAAGAATTTTAAGCAACGTATAAAACTTTTACCTTTATTAAGATTCAATTGTTATAAAAAATATTTTCTATTCTTAACAAAGAATACATCTGTTTATTTGAATTTTAACCATAAGATCCTCTTTTTGATCCAACGAACATTTTATTTTTTTCATAAACTTAGGACTTCATAAATTAAATATTAAGTTAAACAGATATAATAAATATGACTAAATTTTAATAACTTATCCCCCACCCCAACAAAAAAAATAAATTTACTTTTTTCACTTGGTGCATTTACCCCTAATGCCCTTCCCATTGCAACGTGAATCTTTTGGAATGATTATGTCAAAAGGGTTATGTTGGAGGCATTGACACATGTTTCTAAAATTATTATTATTAACAAAAATGAAAGAACAAATGGACCACAATGTCATAGAAATGGGAGGAACATCATAAATGGGTACCATTGACCCCCTAATTATTTCCTTATTTGGATCACACGCCATTCCAATGTTTTGAATTGGTGAATTGCAATGTAAGTTGGAATGCCAATAAATATAAAGTACATTTATAAGGGATATTTTCAATTTATTCTTTCATTGATGTAGTAATATTGATTGAATTAATCATGAAAAGACTATTCTGCCCTTGTACGCTGGATTAGTTGCCCAAATAGGACAAGACCCGCGTCTTTTTGTTTGGGTCGGGTTTGTGACCCGGATGAACCCGACCCGGTGCGGGTCATGACCCACGCATTGGACCATTGGACAATTGAGGATCTGTCATGCGATATAATGTCAGCTCAGCCCATACCGAAAGGACAACCTGTTATCTATAAGAAGCAAACCCCACACAGTTTTAGGTCAAGTAACTATTATTAATTGTCACCTAACTTCTTCTCTTGACATCAAACCTATTCGATCACCTCACTAACTTAGGCGTCGGAAGGCCTTAGTTGAAGGCGATCTCAACTAGCCTAATGTGCTCTCTTGTGGTCAAGTTAGAGATCCAAAATACACTTGTGCAGTTCAGGGGTCGAGGTCGTGGTTCTGGGACACGAGACGCATCAATATATAAGAAAATAGATCAAATTTATCGTGGGAAAGAATAAAACACATTTTATCACTCATTCTTGATTAGCTTCGTCATAAGTTAACGCAATTGTGGACATGGACATTACAAAACTAAAAAAACTAACTTAATTGGTGGACTTGGATCTCCTAGGATTACTTTAATTAGTTAGGACAACTCCTGACTTTTAACCTCTTTTACCATGATTGCTTTTAAAGTCAAAATTCTTTCAGGTAAAACAGACATGTCCTTTTAAAGAAGTCTAATTGTTAATCTTGCTCTAGATTATAATCTCATTAATTGACTAATAAGTGCTAAACACATAATGGTCTTAGCCTTAGGCTTTTTTGAGAGTTTTAAGGCTCCTAATTCTAGAAGAATTTTCCTTCTTATTTTGTTAATAATGCATAATTTAATTTACCTCTTATTTCACAATGATGGAGTTCTTAATTATATTAATTAAATAATAAATACCTATGAATCAATAATAAAGAAGAATAATTATTAAAAGTGTCTCCATTAGTATTGATCTAATGCTTGAAAGGAGACATGGGATGGTCCAAATTACACAATAATTCATCTTAGGTTTGGTATAATTTAAGATTGAAATAACGGCAGCTACGAATTAATTGTCTAGTGTTAATGGAGGAATGAAGTGGGTAATGGAGCAGTTGAAATTTACTACAATAGTCCATCTTAGGTTTCTAGTCTAAAATTTGCTTTTATTTTCTTTGGTTTATGAAATTGTGATCATTCTTAAATTTATATCTTTTATTCTTTTTTGTGAGATAAAGTGCCATATATATTATTATTTTTTTCTTTGTCTTGAAAAAATAGATTGATTTCTTTTATGTTGTAGTATTCATGGAGCTTCAAACTAAGAGTGTCTAATTGAGTTTAATGAATTGTTGCCTAATTCAAAAATTCAATCGCTCATTATATAAGAACAATCAAAATCGAATTGAATTACTGTTAAAAGGGATATTGAAATCTGTTCGATTTCAATTAAAATCGATTAGAAGTTGATTTAATATCAATTTTAGCAAAATGGACAAAAAATAGTGCCCCAAAGAATCATAATTTAGTACTATTTATCATCATATCGCATTTTATTTGGTTTCCCAATATAGGAAGCAAACATATATACATATATATAATAGGGATTAAGGCCATACAACTTGAAACAAATTTGAAGTCAATTAAAATTGCCTAAGAAAATTGTCTAAAATTTAAAACGAACCAATTAAACTTAGTTTGATGTAAGTTTGGAAAACACAACTCTTTATAGTCTATGATTTGAATGGATTAGGAAGAATTAAGTCAAGAATGTACAGATGAACTCGATTCAAGGTTAAGGTTAAGGTCATTGAGAGTATGACGACTACGGTTGCTCGGAGTTGGCTCAATGATCAACTAAGAGGAGAAAATTGGAATAAAATTATTTGCTCAAGACAAAAGCAATGCCTGGCAAATAATATATAGATGATGCGGTTTGATTTGATGCCTTACAGTCATTGAGCTTTTTTGATCATATTGAAGATTCAAATTTAATCGAGTCAACTAAATTAATAATACATGAATCATGAAGTATTAAAATACTATCATAATTTATTGGAAGTATTTTAATATATTTTGGATATAACCACCTCATAGCCCTTAAACTTTACCTAAAAATAAGAAGAAAAAAATAAAGAAAAATAAAGTGAAGGATAAGGTACTTTGAGTTTTGACATATATAATTGGAATTTAAAACAAGATAATAAAATAAAATAAAATATAATAAAGTTGTTTCCATGTCATTTTCCTAGATATCTCTCTCCAACACCATAAAGTTTTGTGATTTTACATATTTGTAGGCACGTGCATGTCAGCCCCAATTCATTAATCATACGTTGTCCGTACTAGTTGAAAGGTGGCAGAACAAATCTACACATGTTTTTTTTATCACTGCTGCAAATAATCATTCAATTATGGTAACCTTTGTCCTACTTGCCACTTTCCCCACATTCTACTATCTATGCTACCTTGTTATTATTTTTATATAATTTCTTTTGTACTACATTTTTTAATTTAGCATAAGAACTTATGCTAAATAATTCCAATTTAGTTTCTAAAATTATATCTCACCCCCAACTAGATCCCATACGGAAAGTAATTTAGTAAGTCTACGTTTGATACGAAAGATTGTAGTAATTTGTCCCTCTAATTCATGTTAGTGACCTATTTGATAGATGAGATTATAGTGACGGGTTGAGCCAAGATTGACTCTGAGCCCTGCATCGAGTCTCTACTATTCACGTGATTGAGCCCAATTGTCATCCATGATTGGAGGTAAGATTGTAGTCTGGCCAGATCAACTAAAAAACAAATGGACAAATTTGTTCCTCATTTTGAGATGGAAAAATGAGGACAATAATGAAATTTAAGAAAATAATTTTTCTCAATCTTTTAAATCAAATATGAATGTAAGATTATGCAATTTATAATCTGAACCACAATCTCTAATATTAACTAGGTATATTAATACATTCAAATAATCCATAGTCTTACTGGACCATTTTATTATTATTTTTACAATAAAAAATATTATTCAATTCCATTTTCACTCAAAAATTCAAAAAAAAATATTGATTTGACTACTATAGCAGAAATTCTCTCCTCACAAAACATAAACAAATGTACAAAAACTTCCCAAAATATAAATAACATAAATCATATTCTCTAATACAAATGTCATATTTCCCAATCTCACTCCCAAAATTTATTCTTCCAAAACATAAAAAAATTCATATCCAAACATTACCTAAATATTTCATTAAAGTTAAGTGAAATATACTAAATAAGAAGAGTCGGACAAATCTTGTCTTTCCTTTACTCCCAACTTTGAAAGCTCGAGTTTGCATATGGTTATATATCATTTGGAACCAAATTTGACCATCATCACCAGTAACTTTAGAAATATTTTTATTACATTATGAAATGTTCGATTTTATTTTCTAAATTATTTTAGGTATTTAACCTACAATAAATATTTTTCTTCTTCTTTCAAAGTATTACTAAAATATCTTAACCATTTTAAATCATTACATCAATTATTATATTATAAGGCCACTTTTTAAACACATGGATGGATAAAACTTATCGGCTACGTTTGATTTGGAATGTGAATAATAGTGGAGATTTGAATAAAAGAAGATAAAATGAGATTAAATAATATATTAGTCTATTTAATATAGAATATTGACCCTATAATTAGGTGCAATTATAATCTACTATAATCTTTAATACATGTTTGATGTGTGAGATTAAATAAAAAAAATGACAAAATTATCCTCAAATAACAAACAAACAAACAAGAAAGAGGGCAAGCAAGGGAGCAAATTTTTAGTGGAGGGGGCGATTATGTAATCGCACCTCAATCTTGCCTAATTGCTGCTACAGCAGCGAATTGGCACCAAAAAGTGAGCTCGCCCCCTCCCATAATCTCTCATATCAAATATGAGATTAGTAATATAATAATTATAACAGTTTCTTACTTTTTTTTCAAAAAAAATGAAAAAAGAAAAAAGAAAAAGAAAGAAGGTGCTGAGACAAAAACCATAATTTTATATTGATGATTGCTAGAGAAGTAAAATTTTGTGAGACTAGTTGTACAAGAATGTTTACTGTTCATACAGTACAATAATTTAATTTGTATTTTTGGACTTATGATAGAGTTAATATTATTTTGACTCTAGTACTTGTACAGTTATATTATTGTGATGAAGTGGTTCCAACTAAGTCATCTGAAGCCAAAGTTTACACTATTTAATTTTGCAATTAAATTATTAAACCCCTTAGCTTCAGCTTGGTACACAAATTTGGACCACAATAATATCTAATGCTCTAAGGTAAGGAAAAGATCAATGCATGCTTATTTACATTATTTTAAATTTGAAATTGAAAAATAAGATTTTTTTCCAAGTTAAATTGGTTAAATGAAGCAAAATCGTTGTATTTATCCATTGATAAAATTGCGACAAAAATAATAATCTATACTACATGAAAATACTTATCTCTTTTTATTGTATTTTTTAATGGTCTTTCAAAAATGTCCGTATTATTATTTTTCATCCAGTTTGTAATTAACTATTAAGGTAATTTTTTTCCTTTTCTCTGATATGTTTTTCCCCCCTCTAATTTTGTTGTTGTTGTTGTGGTGCTTTTTTTATTTTTATTTTTATATCTTGTTTTTTTTATTTATTATAAAAATTGAATAAGTATATGGAAAATATTAAGTACCATACAAAAGGTAAATGAATATTTTATTTATTTTATATTATAAAATTTTAGTATATGCATCAACTTTGCCATAAAATATTAGTATTAATAGAAATCGTATGAGGTATGTGCAGTGTTTCTCCTCTATATACTAACAATGTTGGCTCACTTTATGCGCGTGGTAAAATTTTTATAGTACAAAAATATATAAAAAGTATTTATTCATTTTTTTTTATAATACTACAAATGTATTTATAAGAATTATGATGAAATGACAACATACTAGTAGTAGAGCTATAAACTGGCGGCAGCGGGTTTTTAACAAGTAGTACTCTATACATGAGTTGTAATCAATATTCAAAAAGTCGAATTGTTGTCCGTTCATTGAACAGGAAAATTTATTGATTTACGGTTCAGTGGTTCAATCATTGATCAGACCGTAATTGAACCACAATTGAATCGTAATATCATAATTCTGCAATATATATTTATATTTGATGAGGGTAAAATCCGTTTTAAGCTGGATCAGAGGGTAAACTTGGGTGTGCTCGACCTTTGCGGTCGATATATGGAAATATTTGGGGCTGAGTTCTGCAATCACGAATAAACGTCAGGCTAGCCGAGGTGCCCTCGGCTAAGGCACTCTGACGCTTAAATCAGTACGGAGTCGACTAGATATAATGAGCTGCGGAGTGAGGGCCTTTTGGTGTAGAATAGCATACCTTTCAAGAGGCTAAAGTGCGGGTATTTTTAGCATTCTCTCAGTGGGGATTTGTCTGAAATGCCCTTGACATATAGGAAGGATCCTTGTCCTTCCATGAGGGGCATTATGTCATCTCTCATTCTTGTACTATTTTAAGTGGCTGCCTTTTCAGGTTTATTGGGCAGGTTAGTACACTGTAGACGCGCCTCCTACCTAGTGCGGCAACATGGGTGGTACTAGAGTGGTAGGCACTATTTATGCGGAGGTATGCTGCCTGTCAGAGAATTTAATGCGGCAGAGTTGATTCCGCGCCGAGTTGACCTTCACAGTTGGTGGCAAGGTCGACTTTATGACGAGTTAGGGCGTGACACGAGAGGTGGACGAGCGCCGCAGTCGAGGGGTCGACCTGCGGCCTTGTCTATGAATGATGTCGATCTATATGGTCGATTTGGGTCACTTGACATCGGTAGTGCCATTGGGCCCGAGATATGAGGTGGGCCTGACGCTACATCCTTGATCCTGCAGTATCTGGGCCGAGCCCATTGGGCTATCCCATATCAATATTATGTATTACTTAAAAATTCATAAAATATCAAAATATAAAACATAAAGAGTTTAAATGATATTGTCTAACTTCACAATTCATATTATAAATGATCACCACAATTTAAATATTTCAACTCTAAAGAAGGGTTTTTTTGTATACAATTTTTTTTTTTTTTAGTGTATCTTAACCTTAAAACTTTGTACTTAGACAAAAAAATTAAAAAATAAATGTTAATTTCATTAAAAATTAAATGAAAAAAATCGCTCCGGTTCAATTGAACGGTTTTAACAAAATAAGGTATTTTTTTTTTTTATGAGAAAATTGGACCGATTCAACGGTTCGATCGGTTGGTCCAGTTCGATTTTTTAAATCATGGTTGCAATCATGAAAATGAGGATAATAATGAAAATGTTTTAAAATATCATTTGAAAACACATTAATAGAATAGTGATACTTTATTAAAATGTGTGCGTATTTTTAAGTGACAAAAATAAAATAAAAATAAAATTGAACAATGAACAAGTTTCGTTATTTGTCATAAAATAGAATGTCTCTTTGTAATCTTTTAGTGGGGCTAGAGAAAGTACTCTTTTGATGTAAACTAAAACTATACCTGCGCTAAGATTTTGAAAGCAACGATTGAGATTGATATGATGTGATGTAGCTAAGGAGACGTCACTTTTACCGGACAAAGATTGCAAATGGTTCTAATTTTGTTTGTATCCCATCATATAAAATTTTGTAAGAATATTCGACAGCCCTTAGGATATATAATCTGTTTTTCTCTTTCTCATCAATTAAGATATTCTTTCATAAAAATTAAAAAATAAATAAATTAGATATGTAGTAGGATAGTATTTTGTGAAGTTGGGCTTTTGTTAATGCAGATACAAAAAGTATTTTCCGTGATGCGAATTTTGCGTTTTCGAGTCTGATTTTAAAATTTGATCCTAAATTCGAAAGGTTAGTGCTGTTGATGAACTGGCAAAGATCCTCAAATACTCAAGTTAATTTTAGGTTCATAAGTGAAGATAAATAAATAGAAAAAATCATAATGTCAAAAATTAGCACTTCTAGAGGAGATTTGATGAATAATTACTTGACCCTTTTGAATGTTTCCTCATATTAAATGCCCATTTTCATTTATGATATTTGGTGAATTCATTATTAATAAACCTTAAAAGAGGGATTAATTAATCTATGAGAGTATTTGCACTTTCTTTGTCTTAAATTTTATTAATACATATTTAATTATTAGTGATTACATGAAATTTTCATTCTTGTGGTAAGTGACCAAAACTAATCAAAGCTTTAAATCAAAATACCTAGACATAAAATTTGCTATTAATATCATCATAATCACAAAATCTATAAGTCTAATAAGGCTTGGATGATGGATCTTCATTATCCCTAAAGGTTGAAATTAAATGCATACTCATCCACATTACATTTTTGAACGATAAATTTCCCTTTTTTCCTTATTTTTTTTTCTTTTTCAGGTCAAAATTCAAAATTTCTTTTTCTTTTTACACAGGTACGGGCACATTCAGAATTTTCACTATAATAATAAGAAAATAATAAAAAAAATAAAAATTAACATCATAAAACGATTAATTTATTCTATAAAGTAAAAAAAACACCTTTTTAATTTTTATAATCAAACACACTTTTACCCACTACATGATCTCTCTCTCTCTCTCACACACACACACAATCTTATTAGGGCTTGTTTGGTTTGGTGGATATGGGTTAATAGATAATTTTATCAAGCCATATCAAGTGTTTGGTTGTAGTGATAAAAGCCCATGGTTGATACATGACCTGGTATACAATCCCACATTCAACTGATTGTTTATTATCATCCCACTTGAGGTGTGATTGTGTAATCCAAATTAGTGGGAGAAGGGAGAATTTGTGATATGGCAATTATATCCATGCAAATTCAATTTTTAGTCATCCTACAATGGATATTTTAGTAAATTCATTATTTAATTCTTATATCCAAACTGTGTAATCCTAGTCACAAAACATAATATTATATTATCTCAACAGTGTAATCCCACCATATCATTATAATTTTACCAATCCTATTTATAAAACCAAACGTGCCCTTACATAATTATAATCAATCCATAATCCACACCTTACATACAAATCACTATCCCACACACAATCCAGCGTGATTGGCCAATCAGTTGACTTGTAATCCAGCCCCGATTTTCCTACAAACAAACAAAATCTGGTACCCGATTTCTGTAAAGCGAACTAACGCTTCTTCCCTTTTTTACGCGCTTAACCAGACACAATCCCAAGATACCCATAATCCTAATCACAGGAGGATTACAGTTTAATCCATAATCCCACCACAGACATGTGACATAAGCTGGTAATCCCATGCATAATCAAGCGTTTGGCTGCAACCTGATTTTCCGAGAAACAAACAAAAGCTGATACCAGCTTTCTCAAAAGCCTTGCCAAACAGATCAGATTTTATCTCTAGTTTGGATTTTCCCCACCAGATTATATGTCCTTTACCTGGAGTTTGTTTTGCTAAAAATTGACCTCTCAAACTTCCAAAGATTCTCCCAAATCCCACAAACAAAACCACCAAATTTGTTACGTGGACAAAGTGGGTGTCCTCCACGTGGCACGTGGGTCCCCCTCCATTTCCCCCACCATCACCCCTCTGCCCACCCAGAGCAGAGAGTCCAGTCTCAGTATTCCTCCCTCGTGTCACTCTAAATTCGAAAAATACATCACTCTCTTTTCACACTGCCTCCATTAATGGCCGCTCGAGCTTTCTCTCTCTGAAGGTATATGTATGTATAGGTGGAGCATTTCTTTGGTTCGTTTCTGCTTTTCTATTCTGTAATTCTGTCTTTGCTACTGTTATATTCGTGTGTGTAATTTGTTACTGACGTGTTTTCTTTGATGCTGCTAATGTGTGTATGGCCGCAGACTTTTTGTCCCTCTAGAATGTGGGTGGATTATGTGCTAATGGCGGATTTTTTTGGGAACGCAGGTGGTTGAAATGAGGTAAAGATAAGCAGGCGATGGTTTTCGAGGTGGTGTCGGGCTTTTTTCCGATAATTCGGATCTTATTTTTCGCTTTTTTCTCTTCTTTTTGATTGTTGGAAACTTCTGTTTTGTTTTTCGAAAAAGAAAAAGGCTTTACTTTTTATCATATATGTATATATAGAAAGAAAAAAAAAAGTAAAATATATATATATATATATTGTTTCTTTTTTTATTTTTATTTTTATTTTTTGGCTCTGCTTAATTTGAATTTTATATAAAGAAAATGGAGAGAGCTCGACACAGGAAGTCGAAAAGTGCTTCAGGCCTCGAAGGTACAACTTTTCTTAATCTCTCATTCTCTCTTTTAGGCCGTTTTGATCCTTTGCAAACAAAAAATTTTCTTTCTTTTTTCTCTTTGCTTTTTCTGTCTCTCAGAAAGATGGCTTAAGAATCTTTCAAGCTATTTCAGCTGTTAGTTTTCTTGTCTATTTTTGTGTACGCATTTTTTTCTTGAAAATAACTTTTGCTGTTAGTTTTTTGGAGTGAGTTTTGTCATTTTGCTTCTGGATGGCTGAGGTTTTTCTTTGAATTTCACCATTTTCTTGAGAAAAATTTGAACTTCTTCTCCTCGTCGTCGTTTTTGTCGATTATTTGAAGAGTAACTGTAGCCCAGAATTTTCACTTTCAAGAAAGGATACTGAATTTCGCCTCTGTATTTCAGGCGTTTGAAATTTAATAAGATTAATGAATTTAGAGTTTCATCATGATCTTTACTACTCTAACAAAAAAAAAAAAAAAATCATGTTTTTTACTACAGTTATTATTCTTCTCATCCGGTGGGGCTTATCTCTTACTTTTGTTTTATGAGGAAAAAGATAAAATTTTGAGCTAATCCCTTTACTATTTTCAAAAAAATAAATTTCACAAAAGTCTTGAAGTCAGAATTAATTGATTTTACTTTCCATCTCATTGGCTTTTTCGTGAGCAAAATCCAAAACTTTAAGTGGTTGAATCATTAATTAGCAGAAAAGAAACCCTTTTAGGCTATTTGTTTTAATTTCTTGTTTCGGTGGAGCGTGAGTTCATAAATGAGCTTGTTGGTTACTAGCATTGGTCTTTCTTTTACTAAAGTTCTGTTGACAAACGGAAATGAAGTAGGAACTTTTCTGTAGTGGGATCAGCATTATTTTGTTCCTCTGTGGCATTTCTCTAGTTATAGTGGGTTATAATTGCTGGTCCTGGTCCTTTAGACAAGCAGTGTTAAGTGTATTCATACAAGATTCCTTCCCAATTGTTTAAATGACTCCTCAAATATAATTATAAAGTTATTTATGAAGAAACCATATTCATATTTTTACTTATAATCTTTAGTTGGAGGGCTCTTTATTTCTTGACAGCTTCACACTGATCAGTTTATTGATCCTGCTTTTTTTGTTTCTTCCCTTTTCTTTTTTCCTGCATTTCTTCGAGGGTTTGATGATAGAGAGATTCTTTAGGAATTTGTGCTGTAGTAACAGTTGGATACCTTGATCAGATCTTGATGTTTTCAAGTTGAACTTTTATGCAGCAGTTCATGGGATTCAGAAACATAAAGCTGTTACTAGATTGTCGTCGGATTCTTCTTCTTATATTGATGGAAGCACTAGGAGCGATATGGTTGTTTCTATAAATATTTCGCATTTGTTTATTATTTTACGACGTAAATTTTAGGTGCTCAGATGCTGTAGTGGCTCTAACATTTGATTATTTTGATATGCAGTTCACGCTGGAGTTGGGGCAGAGCTCCTCTGGACGAGCCAGCGGAAGGCTGATGACGAAGTTGATGGCAGAAGAAATGTACAAAGAAATGAAATCCAGGAGACGATCTCCGAGTGTGATTGCCAAATTAATGGGTCTTGAAGGGCTGCCGTCCTTATGGCATGTTCATAGACCAAAGAAAAAGTCATCAGACAGCCACCACCAGAAAGATGTCTCGATTAGCATCCAGCCAAACAGACAATGCTATGATGACAGATCTAACAGGAGAAGCCCAGTAGAGCAGCAAGAATTCAGTGATGTGTATGAGGATCTGGAAGCATCAGATTTTGTCAATCGGCGTTTTTCGTCAAGATGGAGTGCAAGCTCAATGATTACTAAATCTGAGATGGCACTCATTCAGCAGAGGTTTAAAGATGCAAAACATCTTTCCGCTTATGAAGCCATCGATGGAAAGCTGCGCAACTCGGAAGAGCTAGATGACACCTTAAATATGCTAGACTCTAGGAAGGACCTGCTGATGAAGTTTCCCCGGCAACCAGATTCATTTTGTGTGAATCATTTGCATGATATACGAGTTACTACTAGCAGTTCATTTGACAGTCATCCAGCAGCTTTGAAGCCATCAAATTCTGCAAAGTATGAAGGCAATGCCAAAGCATGGATATCGGAGAGAGATAGTACAGGTAAACGCAGAATCACTTCTCATCCGAAACGCATGGATGGTCTTCTGCTCGAACAACACAATTGCCATAGAGCACATATTTCTCGCAAGTTATCAAAGATTCAACTAGAAGAGAAAAATGAGAAAAATTTACTTCCTACAAGGATTGTTGTCCTAAGGCCAAACATTGGGGAAATGCAGAATGCTGGTCTATTTGGTTCATCACCTGATTACTCAGATGGCTATGTGTGCAACTCTAGGAAAATGAAGGAATACACAAGTGCCGGAGGTGGGGAAGAAGTATCATGGCGATGGAAAGATTCATCTTATGATGTGGGATTCTCAAAGCCTGTTTCCAAAGAAGCAAGAGAAATAGCTAGGGAAATTACAAGACGAATGAGAGGTGGTTGTGATGAGACTATGGATGCAAAGTCTTCTGGGTTCAGAGGATATGCAGGAGATGAGAATTCGTATGATGCACGAGAAAGTGATTTTGACAGTAATCCAAAGATGTTTCTGTTGCCGTCTAGAAATTCTTTCAAATTGTCTAGGAATTCTCTCGGTGATGGTAATAAATGGGGTAGGTATGCATCTTCTAGTTCAGTTGAGTGGTCTGTCAATAGGGAGGCAAAGAAGAGACTTTCAGAGAGGTGGAAGACAACTCACAGATATCGAGATTTGGAAATACTTGATGAGGGCAGCACATTAGGTGAAATGCTTGCCATGCCTGATGGAGAAACAAGGTCTACACATTATGCTAACTCGAATCTTGGGAGAGCAAGCGCTCGACTTGGTAGTAATAGTCGAAGTGCTATGTGGAACGATCCATCAGGCATCAGCAGTAGGGATGGTTGGAAGAATGAAGTTCATGGATCTTCATCTAGATCGAGATCACTTCCTCCTTCAGTAGGTGGAAGAAGTCACAGAAGAGGCACATATCGTGATGAGTTGGCTGAAGAGAAATATATGATGCGTAGTGACCCCATACGCTGTGGTAGAAGCAAGGCTTCTAAGAGCAATCTAAGTCACAAAGAATCTTTGTCATCTCAAGATCCAAAATCCAGGGGCAAGAAGCCCCTTCTCTGTCAGCACATACATGTTAAGGAGACAGACCCTTCATCAAAAGCTAACTTTGAGATTCAAATGGAGGCAAACATTAAGGACTTATCTGAACAACAACTGATGTTTCAGATGGCTGCAAAAGATGACAGCAGTGGAATTCCTGCATCTGACGTAATGATTGCTGAACATGGAAGCACAACCTTGTCTTCTGAATCTTCTCTTCTTCATCCAGAGCAATCTTCATCTGTAGATGATGACAAAGCTGCTGCTCCTGATCAAGAGGACTTCTGTCTCCAGGTTTGGATCTTCACTTTCCTCGAACAAAATTCTTTCTACTACATGCTTGAATATCACAAGAGCTATGTTTAAATGCCTTTTATTTATTATTCTTACCTTTCCTTATAAAGTATTCCATGCCAAATAATCCCAATTACAATTGGACCGTGTTTTTATTTTCTCTGCTTTTTATAGGTTGTTGAAAACTATTTTGCTCTGTCTATGTGTGCAGACACATGCTTTGTTGTTCAATTTCTTTAACTATTTCTGAACGCTTCTGTTTCTACTTAATTTCATTATATGTTCAAATCTACGTGGCAAAATATGTATTTGTTTGTTTTTCTCTGCAAGTTATGAATACTTCTGTGTTTGTCGGTAGCTTTGTACTTTGGGGAAGAATCTAATCTTGCTCTCAAGGGTCGATACTCTTCCCTAACTTTTAAGTTGTATAAAACCCACATCACATGGGTTGCATCTATCAACATGCTCTATGGTGCTCAGTGTTTCAAGAATAAACGTGTGGAGAGCTACTTGAATGATAAAGGTGTTGCCATGAATAGAGTTATGAAAGGCGTGAGGCGGGCGAGAGCCCCATTTTAAGGCGAGAGATGAGGCGGGCGATCAAAAGGTAAACGAGGTTATAATATAAAAAAAACAAATACAAAAATTACAAAAACATGTTACATATAAATGACAAAAAAATAGTTAAAATTAGAAGAAGGAAAAGGAAAGAAAAATAGCGAAGTTGGAAAAAACCCCCAGCATAATAGAAAGCAAGTCTAGGCTATGTAGTAGTTAATGTTGTTGGAAATGATAGAAGTACTTATTAAATGTTAGTTAACATAGAAGACCTGATAAGAATTAATACAGTCTTGAAAATAGTAGTCAAGCAATTAATGTGGCCTTGGGAACAATAGAATTATAGGAAATAGTTTAGGTCATTCAATACTCTTCTAGTAAATTGTAGTTATATCAATGCTCTGAGATAAAAGAAGATCAGTTAAACATAAAACTGAAAGAAACCATAAAAAAAAGGAAGAAAAGAAATGACAACTATTTCAATCGGCAGAGATCGTGGCGGCAACCATGGCAAAGGACCTCCCCCCCCCCCCCCTCTCTCTCATTTTTTAAGTTCTTGTTTCTTTATTTTCTTAGTTTTTACCTTTAAGGGTGAGGGGCGCCTTTTTTATTGAGGCAAGGCATCGGGCGCCTCATGGCAGGAGCCTCGCCTCACAAATTTGAGTCGCCAAGGCAGCGCTTGGCTTGCCTGGCACCTGAGGCGAGCCAAGCGCTAGCCTTTGATAACTGTGGCCATGAATGGTGCTTCTTTTTGGTATTATCTTAGAGGTAGTAATATGTGCACCGGCACACCTTTTTGGGAATGCTGTATTATTTATGACTTGACATTAGATATCAACAAATCATACTTTTTCGGTAAATTAGTCTCCTCTTCTACAATAATAAACTGAAAGCGATAACTTACTAAAAGTGGTTGTTCAAGATAAATTTATACCAAGTTATGGCAGCTTATGGCTTCAATCCTGTAAGTATGTGGATATTCTTGCTTCTAGTTGATCCATGGTATTCATTAGAGATTTTAAAAAGAAAGACAATTACATTTGTCTATGTCTGGATAATTTAAAGTCGCGTTTAAGTCATACACATGCTCAATATGATGCTAGTTTGGATCGATGAGCTATTTACAGTGAGTACTATTAGCTTCTATTGATATTGGAAATTCTTCTTTACCCCAAATTAAGACTAATAAATCCAAAAGAAATGATATCGAGTATGAATTGGCTTCATATATATAGACTGTTGCTATTCTTTAAAGTGGTTGAGGTCTTACACAGACATAATTGAGAATAAGCAACATTATTCATATATGGTAGTACACAATGTTCCGTGAAGACGAAAGATGCTTCATAATAGTGATCTACTATTCTCCATATAAAGTAATGCATTTTAAGCTTCCAATCCTAATAGAACGATCATTTTTTTGGCAAGCCTTTAGATGGCAACCAAATTGTGGGTTCTCAAAGAGTAACATGAATTTCTAGCGCATGTGCCACATAGTTCCAACAACAACAAAAGTTGTAAAAAGGGCAACCACAATACTGTTGGAGAGTACAGTTTCAATATTTCCCATACGCAATCCTTTGTATAGACTCTGTGTCGGTTGGATGCTAAGATGGAATCAACCCACTGATATGCCCAATGTACCTGCTGCAATGTGATGAGAAGCTATTCCTTCCAGAACAAAAGGATCAAAACTGTTCACGCCCCTTTCAATGGATTTACAGGAAGTTATAATGCTAGCGAGAATCATCATTGTTGCCTGCTAAGACTGCTTTAGTTTGTTTTGAAAATTTGAATTTTTAATTTGAAAACTCATGCTATGCCTTCTATTACAAAATCAATGAATTAGAAAAAAAAAATGGATTATTTTTTGAAAGAATTTTTGGACTATCAAAAAATAGAATTTGTCCTTGTAGAAATTATGGAGTAATCGGAGATGAAAAAGAGAACTCCAAATTTTTTAAACAATGCGGAGGTCGAATTTGTTGATTCTCAATGATGCTGGGCAGTGCCGGCCCAACGTAGTACATGCACAATACAATGCAAGCCCAAGTCCCCGCCCACCACTGTAGGAGGCCCTTGCTTACCTATATCCCCAACATTCCATTAAGCGAACTTTGTCGGGTTGAGATCCCTCTACGAGCCCAACATGAGGTAGCTTGGGTGCACAGGCCAACCTGAGAATAGTTAGGCCCTTCCTATACACCGAGCTGAAGCCAAGGTAGGGGAGAAACTATAAAGACCGCGAGTTAGAAGATATCATACTTACCCACAAGGATTCACTCTCTAGCATGCTGAGGTGAGGAGTAATTGCTCTGCAAATCGAGATATGTGACAAGCACGTCTATGATGGTGCCAAGATTCAGGGGATTTATGGATAAGTTCTGGCTAGAATGGAGGAGGCAGTTAGGCAACATGGGGAGGAAAATGCTCTACAAACTTTAGGGATTTCTAAATATAAACAGTCATGTATTCTCTCTGAAAAGGATGATCCACAAATTTGTATTCAAATATGAATTACTTTTTCATTCGTGTGTTCTTGAATTTTTCGAGAACTGTTCTTTTATTTTCTTTTATCTTGGTGCACTTGATTGCATCACTCGAATATGAAAATGTTTGAATGGGCTTCATCAAACTCGGATGCTCGCTCATAATTACTTGCATAATCTCATGCTTTCCAATTGGGATTATTTAATGGCATGTTTATAATTCCTTATGTTGTCATGCCTCATGCTATTAACTTACTCATTGACAATTCTTGAAGCAAAGAGATTCACTATGATGAAGCTAATAATTCTAGCTTCCATAATTATGACTTTAACAACCTTTATGTCGTGAAACTAATCGTAGCTTTTTTTAATAATTAAAAATTATTCATTCATTAAGGAAAGAAGTCCATTACAGTCGAAAGTTGCAAAACCTCCACCACACAAAGCCTTAGGTGGGATATCATTAAAACAAATTATTTTGAAGCGACAAAAAACACGCCCGTTTTGCTAAATTATGGGCAACAAAGTTAGCATTCCTATTAATAAATCTAAACTTCCACTTTGGCCAGAACGCTACAATATCATGGATGAGGACTTGAATGGACCAATTTGTTGGGCTTGTCTAATCATTGATAAATTGCACGGCTCTAAGGCAATTAGATTCGAAGATAACTCTTTCCATCTTAGTTTTGTCTATGCATTGGCATGCCTCCAAAATTGCCATAGTTTTCATTGCTATTGAGTTAATATGCATTTCTTTTCCAATTTTGAAAAAACCATGGATCTATTAACATTTCTAGCAACAATCGTTGTAAAGCATGTCCCTTCTCTAAAATAAGAGTTTGCATTGATTTCAATTCATCCTTTTGTTGGTTTTTGGTTTTTGCCGCGCTGCTCAACTTCATTCTCGGTTCCATTTGCTTGAGTTGTTGTAATTCCCAGTAGTCTCTGGCTTGTCTCTTAAGTTTGATCGCCAATCCTATATTATAAATATCTCAGAGAGTAATACAGTTTCAAAGTTTTCAAATAAAATCAATCACTAAAGAAATAAATTAGAATCATTATCCAAAAGAAACCATATCCAATTACACATTGGTTCATCCCTAAATGGTTTAATTAGAAACTTCTATTTAGATATGAACCAAACTTGAGTTACCAGTGGACATCCAAGAAAATATGGTGAGCATTCTCCTACTCACTCCACACATAGACAAACAAAATCATTAGTAGGAAAAAGACTTCTTCTTCCTTTTGTTGGGAGTACTAAAAAGATCTCTCCACCTCAACAATTCATTCTTCCATAAATGGAGCTAATCGTAGCTTGTAACCAATTATAGTTCCATATCATTCTTAAAAAATCCTACCTATATTGGCCTCTCGCTCAGTTTCCCTATTTTTGGTTTTCTTCAAAACCTTAAGCCCCTTTTGTTCTTATTACCTGTTTTCACCTGAAAAATTATTTGATCAATGAAACCAAAGACAAATTGATTGCAACAATATTTCTTCTTGTTGTTTAACTAATCAAGAACTTCATAACAAGTTTCAAATGGCCAAGCTAGTTCTTTTTGCCTTCAAAAATTCATAGCCGGAAGGTTATGTCGATATTAGCATAAGGAAACTTTTATTGTTTGCCTCATCTCGCTATAAGACATAGTACGCGTACCGTTAAGTCGGCTATCCCATTATAACACTATAAGATGTGCCTTCGCAATTATATATGTGTGTGTGTGTGTATATATATATATATTGGTGCTTGACAGGCAAGCAATTCAATAAAGTCGAAAGCCTACCAATGTATAAAGGTTCTGATTCGAGCGCTCAAATGGGGGAGACAAAATGATCTTGATCAAAAGATCCACTATTAGACTTTTCAAATTTGGTTAATTGATTGAGAATCTTATCATCTCTCAGGTGGGCCAACCAACTGAGTTGGGCTTGGCGTCCATGTCACAAAATGTTTCTCTAGCCAAGAATCTCGTTATTGATTGAACTTTGAACCGATCCAATTCATTGGCAAATGAAAAATCTATCATATTAAATCTTTGACCTATTGATCAAGGGTATAACCATCTAAAAGCCTAAAAGAATATGGCATCTCTGAGTCATGTATAGTTGAAGTTATGCTAATTTGAATTGAAAGTTTATGCAATAAATAACATGACATGGTGATTATTTGTGATTGCCAAGTCAATACAAATTTCTCATGCTTAACCTTATTTTGAGGGCAAAAGAAAAGGAAAAGGAAAAAAAAACAAAGAAGAAATGTCATCAACCGATTGCTTTAAGAAGAATCAAATGCAAGAAATGTGTTTTAATTCTTGTAATTCTTTATTTATGTATATTTTGTGGTCCGTATCACAATCATCACTTTCTTGTAGAGAAGTGAAACCTACCTACTCACCTATTATGTACATGCAAGGACATAACACTACAAATAAAACATGACACTGGTATGGCAGTGACATTTCTTAAATTTTTTAGGAATATTGGACAACTCCGATACGAATTCCTAATATAAATTATATGTGGCAGCTAACAGATTTGTAAGAACATTGGTGCAAGTACAAAGAAAAGAGTTCACATCTGTAATGGTGTCAAATAATTACTACTGTGAATCTTAGACTATATATATATTCTGTGGAAAAATAATGTAACGAGAGAAAAAATGAGTTTAGATGAGGTGGCACTATCATTTCAGTTGGTTTAAATTTTGACTTTTTGTTAATTTGTTTATTACTCATTTACTTTCTAAATATACATGAAAAAAGATCCTCCCACATGCGAAATGTAGGACAAATGAAAGATTCACCTTAAGTGTCAGAACTCTTTTATTTCTATTTCATTTATGGACACGATAGGTGACATGTCATACATGAGAGGTAAGCTGTTATGTCCAACTCGACAAAAATAATTTTTTAAGGGGTGTCCGTGCATTATAGCCACCCACTATAAGTAGTAATACGCAAATAAGAAAAGCAAAGTGGTCGTTACTTGTTAGCTGATAAATTCATTAGCAGTTGCAAGACAGCCCTTCTTAAGCAATTTGAAGAGATGAAAACATTAAGATGGTGTTTTGATATTAAATAATTGTTGCCAATACTTACATCCTAATAAAGATAATAAGTTGTTTGGTATTGTCTTTTAGTACATCACTAGCATGCTATTTCTGTCTAGGATTGAATAACATAGTTTCCATCTAAGCTGTCAATAAAATCTGTAGTTCTCTTAGCAACTGATTATCATATGAAGTGTAGTGTGCATAAGAAGCTTAGAAGTTTGTTCAATTGTCAATACTAAGACTCTATCGTCTTAATTGTTCTTTAAGATCTCTCAAATCTAATATTTCACTTTCTTATGGAGAATGACTAATAGTCAAGTAAAGCATATATTTGTAATTGGATATTGCACTTTTGATGTGCGAAGATACTCCAGCATATATTTTGTTAGACTTTTAATCATGGTGCTGTTCAGAAGTGTTTTTAAGTTCGAAAATTTTTGGGGTTCTACTGATATAAGGGGTCACTATATCTAGAAGGATTTATTGATTCTAATTATCAATTTGTTATCTAGCAAACACTTCCTCCATAACGTGTGAAATTAGTAGAGGTGTGATCTAGTTTTGGTCATTTTTGGCTGGACCCTTGATGTCAACTGAACTCCCAAGCGTAATAAATTCCTAGACCAACACTCCTGCAACCACAAGGAATTTGTTACTGGGATTTCTCAGCGAAAACCCTTCAATCCTTGAGTCAGAGATATCTAGGTGAAAATAACCTTGCAGAGTGTAAGTACCAATGAAGATTAAGCGCGTACCTTGTACCTTGCTGAAAGATGTGTAAGTAACTTACCGTATTTATGTGAGCCTTGATTTGCAAATCCTGGATTTGTTTCTGTAATCTATATTATAACTCCTCCTCCTTCCATTTCTAGAACAAATATGTCGGGATTGCCTTGAATAACTCTACACATTACGATTTCTTTCCCTTTATGATTTTGTAGCTTCTGCTTCCGATCTACAATTCACCCAACACACCTATTCCAGATGCGATTGGGCTCAGCTGACCCCTTAGGGGCTCAGAAACTTAGAAGCTTGGTTTCACCTCAGCTTGGCTCAGCTGCAGAGCCTACACTGCATCAACCAGCATCTTGTATGTTCAATGATAACATATAGAATACACTTTTGCACTTGTTAATATTCTCATATAGTTCTAAATGAAGTTATGGATAGAGCTAGGAGATATGCATCACGTCGAGCTTAGTATAACATGACTGAATTATGTAGAATGTTCAGCCCCCTTAATAAGTTGAATAAGCAAGCTTATGGTGTATAACCAATTAGGAAACTTATGACTTGGGCCGAATTCGTTCATAGATTGTATCTACCAAGACTGGTTAAGTTTCTAAGACGAATAAAAGTTATATTAGGTAGCTATGCAGCCCCACCCATTGCATAAAAAGGTTTTCGTGCTTTATAATATATACATATATGTACATATATATATATATATTTCAATTTTTTCCATTTGTTGCATAATGGTGGAAGTCCGCATAAGGAACAAGTCTGTCTGCCTATTTAAATACCCAGCTGCACAGTTGCTCCTGAACATGGAATTTTGTTGGATATTTGTCTGTACCATCTAATTGCCTCCATGTGGTTCTTAGGCCTACTTGCTATACTGCATTGATGTTTGATCAATTTGTAAAACAAAAGCTTTTGCCTGCAGACTGCTTGATCACATATGTGTACAGGATAACGCATAGTTCAAATTTCACATTGAAGTATCGATGAGTGAAACCGCTATGGCTTGTTTCTTAAGATATATATAGTTTCCTAAACATGGAAGTTTTAAATAATTTCTTTGTTGCATTCAAGCCATATTTTCTATAATCTGTAATTGGTGAGCGTTAGAGTGCTTGAGCTGTTACTGTGTGAATGATGTCCTTCTTGTTCTTTTGAAATTCTCAGTTCTATTTCTCTTTTCTGTAGTATCATTAATAGTTTGTGTTGGAATCAAGTTCACAATGACTTTTGCTGTCCTTGTCCTTTTATCATACTTATAGGATTGAACTCTGTAGGATGTTTATCTATGGCTGTAGGAGGTGTTGCACACATATAAACGCCCTTTCTCTTCAAATATGTCTTTATATCACCTCTCGAAAGATTTGAGAATATATTACAAGAACCTTAAACAATGAGTGCTTTTACTTCCGTTCGCCGGCTTCCTCATACCCATTTATATGCTTCTTTTACATCTAGTGTCCGTAAAGGTGGTTTTGAGTATATACTGATTATGGTGATTATGAAAGTTATTATCTTGGGTGCATATTTAATTTGGCTGTTTAGTCTATTTAAGATGTTGCACCATAACTTTTGGACCATGAATACTTCGTTAATGTAAAAATTGCTCGTTTTTTATTGATGATGTTTCAGGAACTGCACAAGGGACCACCTGAAGAAGGCTCTTCTCCCTTGCAGTCCCCTGGAGCTCAGCCTGCTTCTTCAGAAATCTCCAGAGAGGCTGATCATGCTAGTCCAGTCTCAGTCCTTGAGGTCCCTTTTATGGAAGATGCATCAACAAGCTCCGAAAGCTTTGACAGAGTCAGTGTTGAACTGAATGGTACAAAAACCTCTACCCTATACTCTATTTAATTACCTGATCTTTGCAATTTCCTCTTTATCCATTCCTTATCACAGGATGATCTTTCTAAACATCTTATTATCTTTTTATTCTAGATCTCCGAATGCAATTGCAGCTCCTCAAGATGGATTCTGCTGAGGTATCCACTCTTATCCATATTGAGGAAGACATTGCACAACTATCTTCAATGCTTTCGGATGGAAGCTACATATTAGGAGCTGACGGCTGGGAATTCTTCTATGCTCTTGATGTGCTAATCCACTCTGGTCTTCAAGAATCCGGCTTTGATGTTTCCAGAATAATGTGGCACTCCCCGGATTCCCCTTTGGATTCCAGCCTGTTCGACACCCTTGAGAAGAAATACAACGACGATACAACTGGGCTGAGGCCAGAAAGGAGGTTGTTATTTGACAGAATAAATTCAGCCCTCTTTGAGATTTTCCAGCAGCATGTTGATTTGTACCCCTGGGTGATGCCAAAATTAGCCGGATCGAATTCAACTTGGCAGAAAGAAAGGGTGAAAGATGCTATTGAGAAGTTGATCAACGAAGAATCTGTATATGGGCAGAAACCAGAAAAAGTACTTGATAGGGAGATGCAGTGGGAAGATGCTAAAGAAGAAATCGACGGTATAGGTAATGAAATTGAGGAACTGTTGATAGAGGATATGATAACTGAGTTAGTTTCTATGTAACTAGTTATAGTGTTAATTTTCTGGATTAAGCTGGTGTGGTTTAGTTGGTAAGATATGAAGAACAATAATAAACTTTTTAACTTAAATCAGAAGTTATAAGTAGATCAATTATTGGTAATGTTCCTTGATGAGATCTGTTGTTGTCATAGGTTGTATTTTCACTTCTAACATGGGAAATGGGAACGCACCTGGCCTAGGCTTTCAGAAAGTAGAACTATGCAGCCTATTCTAGTTAATAAAACTTGGGGGGCAGAAGGAGGTAAAATGATGGATGTTACCATAATTTTCTTTTAATTTGAATAGAATTTTTAGGTCATATTTAGGTAGTCATGGTAATTTGAAAGCTTTTCAAACATAGGTTAGGATTTTAGGGGTTATTCAGCAAAAATATAAATAAATACCATATAGTTTTGAATATAATATGAAAGTACTCATAATTGCACTGTTTAAGATGGCTAGTTAAATACGGCACTTAATTTAGATGTATCATACTCCTATCATATCGTTTGAACAATTACAATTTTTCATGAATAGTTGACGACATTACATATTCATGAATAGTTATAATGTGCTCCAAGATGCTGTTTGGGAGAGATTATTGAAAAATATTTTATAAGATATTTGAGAGCGAATAAAGTGTTATATAGTGTTTAGTAAATTAAAAAAAAAAATAATTTTATAAGCTCTTAGAATAAGATTTAGAAAAAGTTCCCAACTTGGGGGTCCTCGTGGGGATTCCCGAATTTAGGGAACTTTTCCCTATGGGGATAGGGATAGGGATGAAACTCCCCTTGAAGCTAATTCGAGGACGGGGATTATACTCCCCGTCCCGGCCCACCCCGTGGAGTATTTGACCCGATCATATTAACTAAAATACCCTATACACACACACATACATATTTCATATATACTATTTTGTATATATATACTATTTTTTTATACTTGTTTAGTAATTTCATATAATTTATAAGAATTTATTAATCATAAAATATAAATAAACAAAATATATTGATTGAGACCTAGTTATTGTTTATTTTTTAGCTCATTTTATGCACATAAAAAAATATTTACTAATTATTTTGTGGATCCCCATGGGGATTCGGGGAACTGGAACAGGGGGCAAAATTTTCCCACGACGGGGCACAAGATGGGGTTTGGGGATGGGGACGGGGGAGTAGTTTCCCACCCCATTCCCCATGGGTGCCATTCCCTCATTCAGGGTCTTATAAGATCTTCTGGGGAAAAAAAAATTCTTAACTTATTTCAAAATCTTGACAAGCGCTTATTATCTTAACAATTTTATAAGTTCTGAAATCTTATTCAATTTAAATACTTTAAGAGCTTTTTTTATTATAAAATCTAACATTTTATAAGATATAAATGGCTTGTTCTCTTACATTTTCCCGAAAAATTTTCTAACCCCCCAAAAAAATTTCAGAATGGAGGTATGTTTTTCAAATTTTTTTCCAAAATACTCAAATTTTATCCCAAAAAATCCTTTCCAATTCAATTTCAAAATTTCACTATGTTTAACCTGCCCTGCCCCTCACGTAATCTAACACCCCTCTTCCACGTCTCTATCTCTCCATCTGTTCTCTCTCTCCTCATCATTTCTCTCCCTCCCCCCTCCCGCATGCATTCTCTGTGTCTTTGTTCCTTTTGTTGCTGATAAATAATAAATTTCGGCCTCCCATTATTGACTTTATTTAGCTTTTCATTTTTTTTTTCGGTTAATTTTTTTTTTTCAACTAATGTGGCGGGAAAACATCCCTTTAATTGTAAAGTACGTGAGATTCTCCCATAGCCTACTCAATTTCAATGCAGAATCTATTTGGGCCTATTTGGTTTCATTTTCTGAAGTCATTTTCATTTTATAGTGAAAGTGCATAATGAAAAATTAGTTAAAAAAAGTGTTTTTGAAAATAAGTTGTATTTGAATGTGTTGTTTAAAATTATAGGTTTATATAGTTGTGAAAATGAGATGTATTTAGATGTTAGGTGTTTTTATATTAAAAGTTGTGTAGTTTTTTTAATTTGAATTGATAATGTGATGTGTAATTATTTAAAAAAATAATATTATAGTTTGAATTTGAATAATTTATAACATTTTTGTGATAAATATTATTTGAGAAGCATTGGAAAGATAAAAATGTATGGGTTTGCTCTTATATTTTGGGCGTTTTGTAAAAAAAAAATTTAGGGGAATGGGTTTTTGAAATTTTTTTTGGAGAATGTACCAAGTGTTTCTTTTTATTTTGAGAAAGTATAAAAAATAATTTGAGAATAAATTATTCGTTTCTTTATTATTATTATTTTTTTTGTTGGGGGGGGCGCACAAACTTTACTGTTGATGTCAAATCAGTTTCTTTTTTATTAGGTTTATAGGGTGTAAGTGACTTTTTTATGTAATATATATATGTGTGTGTGTGTGTGTGTGTGTGTGTGTGTGTGTGTGTAGTTGGATGTTGGGTGTATATATATATATATATATTCGTAATGATTGAAATATGGTTGTAATGAAATAATTTTTAATTATTTAATTTGACATTTTTATCTTTTGTGTAGTAAAAAGTAAGATATGTTGTAATATCTTGGGACGAATAGTGATTAATTAAAGTTAAACTAGTACTTAATAAGTTAATTAATGATATGAATCATATTATTAATTAAATAATTATATTAAATGAATTATTAAATTTAAAACAAAAATAAATGAATAAATTACACACGTAGTATTTAACATTATAAAAAATATTTTAAGAAACTTAATAAATTACAATAAATTAATTAAATTTAACTTAATTTAATATGTACTAGAAAATATATAATTTATGAATAAAATCGAACAACATTTACCACAAAATATACTTGTTATCTTCCCAATACTTTTTAAACAACATTTACCACAAAAATATTATAAATTATTCAAATTCAAATTCTAATATTATTTTTTCAAATAATTATACATCACATCATCAATTCAAATTAAAAAAACTACACTACTTTTAATATCAAAACACCCAACATCTAAATACATTTCATTTTTATAACTATATAAACATACAATTTTAAACAACACATTCAAATACAACTCATTTTCAAAAATATTTTTTTAACTATTTTTTTACTATGCACTTTCATTAGAAAATGAAAATCGCTTCAAAAAATGAAACTAAACGGGCCCAAATAGACTCTGCATTAAAATTGAGTAGGCCATGGGAGAATTTTATGTACTTCACAATTAATGGAATGTTTTTCCACTGCATTAATTGAAAAAAAAAATAACCCAAAAAAAATAATAATAAAAAGCCGAACAAAGTCAATAATGTGGGGTTGGAATTTATTATTTATCAGCAACAAGGAAGGAACAAAGACACAAAAAAGGCATGCGGGGGGAGAGAAGGAGAGAGGGAGAGACAGAAACATGGGAGAGAGGTGTCAGATTAGGTGGGGAGTAGGATAGGTTAGGTGTAGTGTTATTTTGAAATTGAATTGGGAAGGATTTTTGGAGATAAAATTTGAGTACTTTGGAAAATTTTTTGGAGAACATGTGTCCATTTTGAAATTTTTTTGCGGGTTGGAAATTTTTCGGGTAAATGTGAGAGAACAAGCCCTATATTCTTGTGGTAAATGTTGTTCGATTTTATTCATAAATTATATATTTTCTAGTACATATTAAATTAAGTTAAATTTAATTAATTTATTGTAATTTATTAAGTTTCTTAAAATATTTTTTTTATACCATTAAATACTACGTGTGTAATCTATTCATCTATTTTTGTTTTAAATTTAATAGTTCATTTAATATAATTATTTAATTAATAATATGATTCATATCATTAATTAAATTATTAAGTACTAGTTCAACTTTAATTAATCACTATTAACTCCAAGATATTACAACATATCTTATTTTTATATACCCAAAAAATAAAAATGTCAAATTAAATCATCAAATAAAAATAATTAAACATCATTTCATTACAATCATATTTCAATCATTCAAATATATATATATACAAATATATATCATAAAAAAAATCACTTACACCTATAAATTCAACAAAAATACAACTGATTTGATAGCAACAGTAAAATTTATCTCTTCCAAAACATAAAGAAACAAACAATTTATTTTTAAATCATTTTTCATATTTTCCCAAAACAAAAAGAAACATTTGACACATTCTCCAAATTTCTCCTAAGAACTCATTCCCCCAAATTTTTTTCTACAAAACCCCCCTAAAATGTAAGAGAATAAGCCATAAAGATTTATAAAATATTTTATGTAAACTTAGCCGCTTGGATGCAATGTTTAAAGAGTCGCAACACACAACAAGAAGACATAATCCTCATGATCAAAAAAGAAAAAACAAGAAAATATAATGCTTAATAAATTAGGTTTCTTTGAAATGAATTACCACATTAAATAAAAATTCATTCCAATAACTGATAACAATAACAATAAAAGATGAGACGAATTATCATCTCTAATAAAAGCTTTTGCTGATAAAATTATTATTCAATCGAGACATTATAATGCATATATATATATATATTTATATGCATATATATTGAGAGTTCGTTAAGACTTGAACCCCCGACGAACATAAGTAGACTTAGTGGTAGTTGAGCGGTCGTGATTTCGGCTCCGGGTTGTGAATTATTGGGGACGGCCCAGATGGAGGAATAGGTCCCTTTGAAAGCTCCCCAAACATAACCTTTTGCTGATAAATTCCCTTCTTTGATGCTATGGGCCTCCCCTCTGCATAATTGCAGCCAAGGCCCAAAACAGCCACTACTACTAAAAGAATTGCACACAACAAGAATGGAGTAAACTTCTTCATCTTCTTGAAGATGAAAATTTCTTGTGAATTTTTTGATTTATGAATTTTTTTTCCCTTCTAAGAGGGATTTAAATAGGAACCCAAGGAACTATGAATTACTGAAATTGGTTGTGGATTTTTTTTTTTTTTTGAATTATTAGAATATGGTGGCTACCAAATTTGTTGAGATTTTTTAAATGTATTCCTTAAATTCATGCATATTGATGAATATATTTACTATATATAATAAGGGGTATTTTCACCATAATTGTGTAATTTTTACTAAATTTTGGATTATGAGATTTTGAGTTTTTTTGTGTAATTTTTTTGAAAGATTTTGTTGGTTATTTACTATTAATTGTGAATTTTTTATTTTTGAATTATCAGAATATACCAACTACATAATTAGATGAGCTGTATAATGTAATTTTTAAACAAATTTACACATATATGAAGGGTTTTTTTTTTTTTTTGAAAATAAATGTGTAGTTTTGACCAAATTTTGAATTTTTAAAATTTAGAAAAGTTTTTTGTTTTAAGTTCATGCATGTATATGTATATGTTTACTATATGTAATAAGGGGTTTTTTTTTTTTTTACCATAAATGTGTAATTTTTACCAGATTTTGAATTATGAGGATCTATAGTTTCTTTTGTTGTTTTGGATGATTACTTTGGTTACTTACTATTAATTGTTATTTTTAAATTATTAAAATTTATCAACTAAACAAATTTAATGAATTTTTAAATGTGTTTTAAAACAAATTTAAGCATATATAGCTCTATATCTATATTATTATATATAACAAAGGGGCATTTTGATCATAATTGCACAATTTTAACGAAATTTTAATTTATTTTATTTGAAAAAAATAGAAATATTTTAGTTGTTAAGAATAATTTCATTTGTTGCGAATGTTAGTTTTGATTTTTTTTAATTTTTTATATTATTAAAATATGACAACCGACCAAGTTTAATAATTTTTTTTTTATTGCATTTCTTGAACTTGTTTCACTTCACATGATTTTATTGTTATTATAGATATATGAAGAAAGTCTTTCAACTGTCATTATGTAATTTTGATCAAATTCTGAATTTTTAAAATTTAGAATATTTTCAAATACTTATAATTATTTCACTGTATGCTTAATATTTGTTATAAATTTTAAAGTCGCCAAAATATGCCAACTAAATAAACCTTATTCATTCAGATAACATAAATTAAGATAATTTTTAATGAAATTTTATATAACTTGCACAATTCAATTAAAATTTAAATAATGTTACCAAATTAACTAATACTTATAAAAAATTGAAGAAATTGAATGTGGACTATATATATATACCATCTATATATATAATACAATTATGATTTGTCCTTATTTCATCTTTATTATCTTTTTCTCATAACTTTTATTTTTATAAATATCATTATCAACCTTTTTTCAAATCTTCTTGTATTCTTTTATGTTCAATATCTTTAATCTCAACAAATGTATTTTATATTTAATATATTTGCTTGACTGTTTCTCTCTATTCTTGCTTCACTCACGATTTATTGACTATGATTTATTTTTGAATTTTTTATTTAATCCTGTAATATTTTATAGGGATCCATTTAATTTCTCCATTGTTATATCTATTCTTAGCTTATAATTAACTTTCTATTTGTTCAACACTTTCATGTATATATATATATATATATATTTATTTATTTTTTCATGCTCATTGATAAAAATTAATAAATACATCTGAAGTTATAAAAAAACTCTAATTTAACATAAATTAAAATAATTAATTTTTAATTAATATTAATCCATTTAAAAAAATAACTTTTCTTGTTGGCCTTAAATAAATAAATAATTGTTTAGATTTATTAAATTAAATTAAGTGATATTTAATTAACGATAAAAATTAAATTAATTTAATTTTTACCTATTTTTAATTTTGTAAAAGTCGAAACAAACTTTTAAGTCTATATTGACAGTCAACTATTTAAATAAAGAGAATTAGATTAGGCTTGTTAGGATATATTCATTCTATTTGTATGAAAAAACCTTATAAGAGTTTAGTCAAATAGAATGTTAAGAGACTTACAGAATTACCAAAATCACTTTTTAGTCAATTACTTAGGTAATGTTTGGTTATGTTTTTTGTTTGATTTTATTATGTATTTTGGGAGAATGAATTATTGAAGAATATGAAAGTTATGTTTTGGTATATTTGTTTGTGTTTTGGAGATGATATTTTTTTTTTACTGTAGGAGTCAAATCAATGCTTTTTTGTTAAGTTTTTAGAGTGAAAATAGAATTAAATGATTATTTTAATATTAAAATAATAATAAAATATATAATATATTGAAGAATGTGTAATTTAGAAGAAAAATGAAGATATATTTGGTTATGTTTTCTCAAAACAATATTGTTCTGGGGAAACATAATCAAACATTCCCTTAGTTTCTTATATTAAGAATAATATTACTAAAACTTCTAATATTGATTCGACCATTAATGAAAATTTATAATATAAAAGATCGTTGTACCTAACTTTGATTAAAATAATGTATTTCGAATTCATAAATTATAAAATATATATAATTAATTTAAACTTTTTTATTTTTATAATTTTCAAACTCCTACATTCAGTATCAGAAAAATCCAATTCATTTCTTGGTGTGAAAATCGATTAGGTCAAATTATTTGGAGAAATTTTCAATTGTGATTTTTCTTTTAAAGAAAAATTAAGCTAACTAGAATTATCGGACACTAGAAATCTAAATCCTAAAAACAATTGACAAGGGTCATACATATGATTTGATATAAACCTATAGATTCTAGCATAGTGGCTTATAGCCCAAGCAGCATTAGTCTCATTCAATTATGTGGAAGGTCTTGTGTTCGACTTTAAGGGGACGCATTTGTATGTACTCTATGTGCATTGTTAGTAGTTTATACTCTAATTATTTGATTTAAAATAAAAAAATTAATATTTTAATTATTTGGTTTGGTGATAGAAAAAATATTGATTTGTTGATATGATGATAATTCACCATTTGTAATACTTTCTCTTAAAAAAAAAAAAGAAAAAACCATAGATTCTACTCATTCGAGCATCTTACACGAATTGCTTATCAATTGATCAAATAGATTATATTTATTCATAAATGACAAAACAAATTAATCAATTTAGATAGCCCCAAGTAAATTTAATTCACAATTTTTTTTGACTAAGAGGTTTGAATCAATATTGTCCGAGTTGATCGATTGAATCAAACCTAAAATTAGAACCAATTTAGGCTACCCAATGTTGTTAGACCACATATTTCGTGTTATTCTGCGCTTTAAATGTTCATTTTTGGACGTACGAAATATGTTAGTATCCCCTATATTGGTGAAATAAATAAGTTATTATCTTTATATATGACTTTGGATATTCATTTCTGGGCGTGCGCGAGGTGTGTCAGTGTCCCACTTCGGTGAAACAAATAAGTTGTTATTTCTATATATTGCTTTGGACAATTATCACATTTTGAGCTAACTTTTGAGGCAAGTTAGGCCCAATATTCATTCTTTAAGATAGGAACTAGGTCTTATATTTTTTAAGTGTCATTTTATAATTCTGATTAAATTTTGAATTTGCAGAATTTATTTAGAATAATTTCTTTTTTTATTTAAAATAATTTCGTTGATTGCTTCTTGATTTTTGTGAATTTCTTAGATTTTGAAACTATTCAAATTTGCCAACTAAGCAAATTTTAATGACCATTTAATGCATTTTTCAAACTTATCCACAGGCATAAAAGTTTCAGATAATTTTCAACAAAATTTATATAGTTTAGACAAACTTTAGGAATATTCAATTGAGATTTTAATAACGATGACAAATTAGTTAAAATTTAAGAAATAATGAAAGGATTGAATTTAGACTCCATATCAGTTATAATACAATTATCTTTATTTTTCATCTTTTTCTTTTTTTCATTTAATCTATTTCTCATTGCTGTTACTTTTATATCAAAATATTACTAAAACTCTTTCAATGTATTTCAATTTCTTGAATAATTTATATAAAATTGTCAAAAAAATTAGTTTGTATTTAATATTATATGCTCCACTCTTTTCTCTATAATTTTATTATTTTATTCGATTCATTAACCATGATAATTTTTTTTTCTTTTTTTTGAAATTTTCTCTTGAATCTTATAATGTTAGCATATAATTTCCTATTTATTTAAATAAATAAAATTTTATGAACTTCTTATCCCCTGATATGTTTTTAAGTATGTGTGTGTGTGTGTATATCATTCATGTTCATAATATTTACCAACTTATTATTTCTATGGCTTGTTTGCTTGGGTATATAGTAGTAGGAGAGATTAATATACTAGTGATATATAAGTTAGAAATGGTATCCAAAACCATATAATCTATTATTTGTTTGAATTTTAGAAATTAGTGATATCCCATACTTAATACTATCTAATGTTTGGTTGGTAAAATTGTTCAATGTGATTATACTTTATAATGTATTAATTTCTAATAAGGTAAATTTCCAAAATTTGGCAGAAGGCATTGATGATAGGGTTTTTGTAAGGATAAGAATGTTATTTTTATTCTTTATTAGATTAAATTTGAAAGAAAAAAAAAATAAATCAGGCCAAGATGGCTTGACCTATAAATCAACTTGACCCATGATACCATATTGGATCACAAAAGTATCATGAACCATAAAAATATGAAGGAAACAAGAGCATAAAGCTTAAAAATGAATTTATCAAACTTTATCCAATAAAACAAACAAGTCCTTATTGTAATATGTTTCAAAATTAAATTGCTCGTCCATTAAAATAATATGTAAATTGATTCGATGTTCAATCTGACTTAAGCATTGCAGAATTTTCATCAACGAATTCCGAACGACCTTAACTTGTTTGTGATTTCAAACTCACAATAAAAAATGCAATATTTAAAATGGAAATCAAATTATCATATCAATAAAAATTCATTCCATTAATTATAAAGGTGAGACGGAGGCCTCTAATAAAAGCACCAGAATACTGCATAAAATACAGAACGGAATATCTACAGCTGAATATCATATCATCACTGAACTCGGGCCGGCGGCCGATCTGGTGAGTCCGGCGAGTCACTGGTTCTAGACGACGGTCCAGAAGGAGGAATAGGTACTCCTTTTGGAAGCTTCCCGAACACAATTTTTTTCAGATCCGCGATTCTTTTGTCCGCCGCTGTTGGCCTCGCATCTACACCATTGCCGCCGAGTCCTAAGAGCGGCGCCGCCACCAGAAGAGCTGCGCAAAGCAGAAATGGAGTAAACTTCTTCATCTTCCTCAGAATTCTTCTTCTGAATTTTTGACTCTGATTTTTGTTCTTGTGAGCGGGGGTTTATATAGGAAGTTTCGATTTTAATGTTGAATCAAATATTGATACTATGATTAATTGCGAAAATTAATGAGATTTCCTCATTCTAATACAGGAATCCTTTTTTTTTTTTTTTTCCCCCCCTTTTTTTGGTCCATGTGTGAATTGTGATGCTTATCTTCCAACTCTACGCTAATTAATGTTTGATATATTATAGAATGTAATAGTCAAACATGCAATTTATATTGGTAATCCATCATTAATATATTTATAATTTAGTGTAATTTGATTCTGGAGTGATTTTCTCTTTTTGGTACTTATGATTATTTTTTAATACTAATTGATTCAGTTGATTGTGTTTTGATTGAGTTCCTTAATTAATCCAATATTCTTAAATCTTTACTAAAGTTACTTTTCATATTCAACATTTGATAGCAATTATATCATTTTCTTGGAGGTAAGTGATTTATTTTTATGGTTGATAGATAAAGTCTAATTTTTAAGTCCAAGAAGGAAAAAGCCAACAAAAGGCGGAGCGGTCATAGGACATTTTTTATCCGGGTCATATCCGACTTGAACGCCCGAATTTGACCCAAAAAATGATAGCCAATAGATAATTAACATGCGGATGGCTTTGCTAGCTACCAAGCATCGCTATAAATAGTATCTCATTCCCTAATTGACATGTATGTTTTATCCAACTTTCCACTTTTAAATACCTAGTATTACTGCTTACATTTGATATCACGATCTGATTTGAGTGTCGGATGATTTTTGTTGGGAACCACCCCAACGATCTTAAGATGATTTCAGGCTATAGCGATATACCTGACTCGAAAATTTGAGCCAGATTTCATGGATTTCATAAAGGATCACACCCAAAAGAATGGTTTTATATATTGTATCATTATTTATTGTGGCACAATTAGTGTTTGGATAAACCAGTCTCTTTTAACGGGGATGTAAATTGATCCTATGATTATCTTCTATGTTAATATAATAAAATTTATGGCTTAGTAAACCATCCGACCTTAGCTCAGTTGGTAGAGCGGAGGACTGTAGTGGGAAGCACCATAGCTATCCTTAGGTCGCTGGTTCGAATCCGGCAGGTCGGAATTTTTTTTAAAATTTTTTTGTGACTTTACATTTTTTTTAGACCTATTTTTGACTTTTCTCACAATTACTACCAGAGTTGGGTCAAGTTATTTGTGTTTGGGTTGGGCCTCAAAACTAATAAAATGTTGGGCCTAATCGCAGAAAGCCCAGATAAAGTACACTTTTAACTTATTCATCTTCCTCTTTTTTTCTTTTGCTTTTTTTCGCTTTTCTTTTCTTTTTTAATTTTCATCTCACTTTGATATATTATTATGAAGATTACAAGTTCCATTTGTTGGATGTAAGTAATTACAATATTCAAATATTGATAACATACTTATGTAAGATTATGAGACATACTTTTGTCCTCCTACCATGTTCTACAATTTTTGCCACTATTCGATCAATTTATTTGTGTTTGGATTGATCTTCACAACAAATAAAATACTGGCTCAGTGTATAATTTTAACATGGTATTTTAAAAACATCCTCAATTAAAAAGTATATGGAGAGGCAATTTTTACGTCCCATTATTTTCGAATTTTGATTGTTGGATAACACATGTTAGATCTTTAAATGATTGTAGTTTAGGCATGCTTAAGTTAAATCACTAGGCCTGCTAACATTCTAACTTATGCTGCTATATATCGTTTCAATATTATACTTTCAAGTGTGCTATTCGATTAATCAATGCTGTTATTTTTTATATATTCTTTTAGTGAATTGATCATCGGAGAGTTTTCAATGTACAATCTCTATCGATTCTATTGCTATCAATGCTGTTGTTATTTTATATATTCTTTTACTCAACTGATCGCTTAAGAGTTTTCAATGAACAATCTAGGGACGCAAACAAGTAGAGTGGAGCTTAGCTTTGACCATTTTTCCAAAATCGAGCTCGAAAAGTTCAATTATTTTATTAAAAAAATTATAATTAGTATATTATTAATTTTTTATATATAAATATTTTTTAAAATAAAAAATATAGGCTTGCAAGCTTGCAAACAAAAATTATTTGGTTCAAACTCAACTCGAAACTTACACGAGAGCTCGAGCTCGAACACTTTTCGAGCCAGCTCGTCAAGCTCGCGAGCTGGCTCGATTCGTTTGCATCCCTAGTACAATCTCCACTGACCATAATACGTATTTGCTTTCAAGTTTAAATCAAAATTAGTAAGCCGACCTGATAATTTGATTCAATTAAAAGAAAATTCCTGTAATCACATCAAATCTCATGACAACCTCAGCAATTCCATACACTGAATACCAACAAAACTAATGAAATTTTAAACTTTTAACCGAATCTAAGAAGAAAATAGAAAGGCTGCAATAATTTCCCCATAGTCCTCAATTTATGAACAGAATACTGAGTCAATAGTGTGATTTAAACCAGCTGAATTCCCATATTCCATTCACACAAAAACCCCTTCATCTGCAACACAAACACAATAGGAAATGGTTGAGGAAGTTTCGATTTTAATGTTGTTGGAATAAAGTGATACTAAGAATCAAATATTGATACTATGATTAATTGCAAAAATTAATGAGATTTCCTAGGAATCTATTCCCCCCCCCCTCTTGAGTCCATGTGTGAATTGTGATACTTATCTTTGTAAAATGTAATAGTCAAACATGCAGTTTATATTGGTAATCCATCATTAATATATTTATAATTTACTGTAATTTGATTCTGGAGTGGTTTTCTCTTTTCGGTATTTATGATTATTTTTTTATACTAATTAGTTCAGTTGATTGTGTTTTGATTGAGTTCCTTAATCCAATATTCTTAAATCTTTACGAAAGTTACTTTCATATTCAACATTTGATAGCAATTTTATCATTTTCTTGTAGGTAATTGATTTATTTTTATGGTTGATAGGTAAAGTTCAACTTTTAAGTCCAATAAGGAAAAAGCTGACAAAAGGCAGAGTATGCCCATAGGTAGACTTGAATGCAGACATTTTTGATTTGGGTCATACTTGACTCGAACTCCCGAATTCGATTCCAAAAATCATAGCCGTTAGATAATTATCATGTGGATGACTATGATACGGCCAGCTGGCTACCAAGCATCGCTATAAATAGTACCACATTCCCTAATTGGTATGTATGTTTTATCCAACTTTCTGTTTTTAAATATCCAGTGTTACAGTTTACATTCGACCTCACGATCTGATTTGAGCGTCGGAGAATTTTTCCTTGGGACCTACTTAGCGACCCTAACAGCTTTTCGATGATTTCAAATTATAACGATTTACTTGATCTGAAGATCTGAACCAGATTTGATGGATTTCATGAAGGATCACACCCAAAACAATGGTGTTTTTTCATTGAATATAATTATTTATTGTAGCACAATTTGTGTTTGGATAAATCGGTTATCCTATGATTATCTTGTTCTATAGGTGATATAAAATGGGTTTCAGCAACAGCCGACCTTAGCTCAGTTGGTAGAGCGGAGGACTGTAGTGGCCAACACATAGCTATCCTTAGGTCGCTGGTTCGAATCCGGCAGGTCGGATTTTTTCTATTTTTTATTTACTTTTTCTGAGACCTATTTTTGTCCTTTCCCACAATTACTACCTGAGTTGGGTCAAGTTATTTGTGTTTGGGTTGGGCCTCACAACTAATAAAATATTGGGCCTAATCGCACAAATGCCCAGATGAAGTGCACTTCTACATCTTCCTCTTTATTTTTATTTTTTTTGCTTTTCTTTTCTTTGTTAATTTTCATCTCATTTAATGCACTTTGATATATAAATATGAAGATTACAAGTTCCATTTGTAGGATGTAAGTAATTACTATATTCAAATATTGATAACATCAATTCAACCTAAGAGAGTTTTATTTACTTGCTTTCTTTTTTTAGTGAAAAATAAAAAATAAAAATTTGAGAGATACTTTTGTCCTCCTACAATGTCCTACAATTTTTACAAGTTTTTGGTCAATTTATTTGTGGTTGGATGGGCTTTACAACAAATAAAATGCTGGTTCAATATATAATACTATAATTATAAAATGCTGGAGTTTTGATTGCTGGACAAGACATGCTAGACAGTTAGATGTATAGTAACTTGACATATTTAGGTTAAATCACTTGGCCCACTAACATTTTAACCTGTGCTGCTATATATCGTTAATCGTTTCAATACCATACTTTCAAGCATCTCATCCGATTAATCGCTACTATTATTTTTTATGTACTCTTTTAGTGAATTGATCATTGAAAAGTTTTCAATATACAATTCCTATCGACTCTATTGCTATCAATACTGTTATTATTTTAACTATTTTACTCAATTGATTGCTTAAGGGTTTTCGATATACAATCTCCTTTCAAATTTAAATTAGAATTGGTAACTGACATGGGACGGCCCAACAGGCCTAGCCCATTAACACTCGACCAGAACAAAAATATGGTGTCCGATGGCCCGTCCTATCAACCGTCACTTGACCACATGAGCCTTACCCATCATAGCGAGTACCAGCATTTGCCTCTCAACTAGATCACGATCGACCATAACCAGGATACACAATCCCTCATTCGACCATGAAGGTTTAACTACGACGAGGTTACATTTTGTCGACTAGAGCCTGAGAAGGTATTTTGCAATAGTATTCACCTCGACTAGGGAGGTCAAACCAAGACGACAACCTCTCAGCCGCATTGAACACTCCATTAGGCGGCATGCCCCCACATTAATGGTGCATGCCGCCACAATACTGCCTTTTCTTAGTACGCACTAAGCTAGTACGTGCCACCAGTGTACCACCATGCTGCAGGCTGCATCACCTGAAATAGTACATAGGTAGGAGAAGACTTCAAAGCTCTCAGATAAGAACAAGAGCCCTTCCTACTCAACAAGGGCACCGAAGTCATATTAGCCCCACTGAGAAGGCTATAAATATCTCATTGTTAACCATCAGCAATGTATATCATTTATCACTCAAAAGCCCTCGCTCCACTGTACTATTTTCTAGTCGATATATATTGATTTGTGCGTCGGAGTGCTTTAGCTGAGGGTACTTCGACTAGCCTAACATTTGTTGTTGATCGCAGGATTCGACCTCGTTACATCGAAAGCAATCCCCTCAACCTCCACAAAGTCGACTATACTGGATTTCAGACCAATACACTAGCTGAACAGTTTTTATCCTCATCAGTAACCTCACTTGATAATTTGATTCAACTAAAAAAAAAGTTTCCTTACTCACCTCAAATCTCATCAGTCATAACAACCTCAGCAATTACAACACTGAATACCAACAAAACTAATGAAATTTCAAGTCTTTAACCAAATCTAGATGAAAATCAAAAAAGGCTGCAATAGTTTTTCCATAGTATAGTGAATGATTTACACCACCTAGATTCCCATATGCCCTTCAGACAAAAGCCCCTTCATCTGCAACATAAACACCACCTACTTTCTGCTCAATCTTGAACTCTGAGGCTGACTGTGGGATGGAAGATGATCCTTTCTGCTCATTCTTGAACTCTGAGGCTGATCGCAGGATAGAAAATGATCCTTTCTGCTCATTCTTGAACTCTGAGGCTGATTGCGGGATAGAAGATGATCCTTTCTGCTCATTCTTGAATCCTGAGGCTGATTGTGGGGTAGAAGACGATATTGCTGGGCTCCACAGCTGGGCATTCTTCACCTTAGAAATGCTTGAAAGGACGCCCAACGGCGTCACCTTCCCGGCCACCGTCACCTTCTTTGCCGCAAACTCTATGTCAAAAGAAGTTACTCCTGCATGATCAACGGATAATCTTTCAGCCCCAGAAGTCAAGAATCATAAACAGGAATTTTACTATCTCTGAGGATGTGATTCTTGTGGGGTACGGGTAAAAAATGGTTGTTGAAAAAATTTATTAGACTGTAAAGCAATTCAGAACTATCTATGGTCCCCCTAACAAGAGCCCCAGAGAGAGAGAGAGAGAGAGAGAGAGAGGGAGCAGAGAATGGGAGATATGATAACTGAGAGGAAATGGTGACCACTAATTATATATATACATACATATATACATACAAACCTTCCATTTTAGAGAGATGTTTTCTCAATTTTCTCTCACATCCTCTGCAATGCAATGAAACTCTTAGAACAACAACCTGCGAACAAACAGATGAATGAAAAAAATTGAACCAAATATCAAACCAGAGTAGAGACTGATGAGGCAAAAACCTGGTCTGGAGAAGAATCATGCGGTTTTTCATCGGAATATTCCTCTGTTATCACATCCTTAGACTCAGAAGTATCCTCAAGAGAAAGCCTCCCCGCGGCGGGATCAAAATTGGAAAAAGCAGCCTTATCTCTCAACAAATACCTTGTAGAACCAGGAGGGCTGATAAAGTCACCAGGCTTGGTGCAGCTCCAGCTCTTCTTGATAATGCTAACATTATTATTACCATCATTTGTGGTGGTCCCATTACTGTTTTTGATCTTCTCTTCACTCTTTTTCTTGTGTTGATCATCATTTTCCTTGGGAGGGATTTTCTTGTTCTTCTTCTTGTGCTGGTGAAGCTTTTGAGGTTTGGGGGTGAGGGGTGGGTGGGAAGGGAGAGATGTGGGGATTCTTCTGGAGTCTCTGATGATGGGATTGTGGCGGTCGATGGCCCGGCCACCGCCGGCTAGCGGAATGGTGAGGGAAGGAGAGGAGGATGAAGAAGGTTCTTCCATGCTAAGACATATTGCTGTTGCAGCTTGTGATGCACAGAATTTATCGATTCTTTTCATCTTTACAGAGTGATAAGGATTGAAAAAACTAGTAATGGTTTTGAGAATCAAATTTGTGGGGGCCGAGAGAGAGAGAGAGAGAGAGAGAGATTCTTGGTGTGAGCTGTGAAGAAATTAGTTGTAGATGAGGATGAACAGATGAATTTACACAAGAAAAAAAGATGTGAAATGGCAAACTGTGTGTTTCTTTATCCGTTATATTTTGTTTTCGCGGGGGGGGGGGGGGGGGGGGTGATTCTAATGTGATCCACTCACTTGTAGCCGTTGGATTCCAAAGAATCAGTAATTTTTACCATCTTCCTTTTCAATCCAATGGCCATTATTTAATGAGGTACAAAATTATTTATTTTTGTGAATCGAATGATCATAAGTGAATCAAATATGTCGCACTCAATCAGATCCAATCAGGAATTTCACAGTAAGGATTGAGAAGTTCTGCTCAAATTCATGCTCATTCCATCCTAATAATTATTATACCTTTCATTTAATTTGGCAAATGATTTTAGATGATAGTTGAACAATAAACAATTGGTGTATTATTATTATTATTATTATTATTATTATTATTATTATTATTATTATTATTGTGAGAGATTTTTTTTTCTTTAAAATGAAATTGTCGTCTTGAAACAAATTATTTTTTTTCAATTTATTTGTTTTGATTTTTCTTTTTAGAAATGAGTAACTAAAACGCAACTGATTTTAGAACTGTGGGATGATTTTTATTTTTTGTGAATATATAAAAGTTAGTTTCACAAATCTCAAATCTCAATCATTTTTTTTTTCTTGATAAAAAATTATATATCACCGGAAAGAATAATCAGAACAACTTTGCTATAAAATGATAAAATTTACCTATAACATTGAAATTTACGTGGTATCATTATTTATTTACTTTTGTTTTTTGTTTTATTGCAATTTAATATTGAGGAGCAGGCATGGCCTACAGACCTGACAACTGAAAACTGAAATTTATGAAGGGGAAAACTGTACATGAAATGAAGGGCAATTGGCAAATTGCATGGGATAATCAGACAAAGGCAACGGTTAAATAATCCTCCATTGCCAAAACTCTGCTCACAGCCTCACATTCAGTCCAAGGACAAAGGTGCCTTTTCCTTTCTCTTTCCAAAACAATTTTTTTTTTTTTTTTTTTTTTGGGATTTATTTTTTATTTTTTATTTTTTTGGTGGATTGTTTCAATTTGAAGGGTGTAATAATTTTTCATCTACAAAAAGCAAAGTTCCTTCTACTACTACACTAGAATAAGAATAATGGCAACTTTTCTGGGATGGATGCTTTGGAACATATGCCTCTTTAATTGGCAATCCATCTGGATTTTTAACTTTTCTTTGAATGAGACACAAAGTCCCTTTGCTCCCCTTATCTATCACTGGAGAAGGTTCTGCTTCTGAAAATCCATAGAATCAGATGCCCCTTTTTCTCACTTTCTGGACTTGGTTTTCTTTTTGCTTTACATCCATGCAAAATACAACACTGCTGCTAGACAACTCAACAATCTTTATCCATGCTAACTTTTTATTTCTCTTCTCTCACCTTCTAGAAAGCCCTTATTCTGCCATTCTACCGTTGTCCAGAGAAGTTGTAACTGATACAGCATAGCAACTAAAGAGGGAAAATAGCAAGAGATCAATACCAGCTAAAAGTTAATCAGGCAATTCTAGAAAAGAAACTGATCTTTATAAAAAGATTCAATTATGATTGCACAAGTTTCTCACCTATACAATCAGTGACATCAAAAGTCATTTACACCACAGATAAATGCAGAACACTTGATTTAAGTAGAAGCCTAAGTCAATATTACAAAAAATTTTAATACCAAAACACATAGGTAACTGAGAGTGATGTAGCATATTGCTAATTTTCAAGTTGCTATAAAAGAATTCAATAAAGATATCAATGCAATATGAGAATTGGAACAACTAAAATACACAACATGCTTTCATTCTATACATACTACTTCATCGGCAAACTCATTTGTTTCCCTTTCCTTCATCCTCATTTAAGATGCGGTTTCGGAAATCATTGACCATTCGAGGCAGCCCCTCTCGCAAGGAAATCTTGGGCTCCCAGTTCAGAAGCTCCTTGGCTTTACTAATATCTGGCTTCCTCTTATGAGGATCATCAGCAGTGTTTGGTCTGAATTCAATCATTGCACTAGGATCGATGGTTTCTTTGACAACCTGTTTTGAGGAAAAAAATAACACATCCATCAAAAGCCTAGAAGTATCTAGATCTCATATTATCCATAGGGAAAGAAAGATATCTAGGACAAACCTCAGCGAGCTCTAACATAGTGAATTCTCCAGGGTTACCCAAGTTGAATGGGCCCACATGCTCACCTTCCATCAATGCCACCAATCCATCAACCTGACATTCAGAAGATGCACACGTAAATATCGTATCAACTTTTTCCAGGGCAAACATCATTTTACTAATGCATGACTATGCTTTTATGTTACAGGTTTCCAGAACACTGTTAAGCAAATCTAGGATTTACTTCACCATTACTACAAATCCTGCATCTATAGTATGTGTTTTCAGATTGAATTTTGTTCAAAGTCTTCAGTATGAAATTCATCAGACGAGGCCATTAGTTTTCATTCACATGTAAATACACAGTGGTGGTGTGGGAAGGTTGGAAGATGTGTGTTTGCATGCGTTTGCACTTGTGTTTGTGTGTGTGTGTGTGTTGGGGGGGGGGGGGGGGTTGTGTGCGTGAGAGAGAGAGAGAGGGAGAGAGAGTGGGAGGGATGGAGAGAGTTATAGGTGTCTATAAATCTTTCAATTTGGATGATTATGCCATTATTCCCATCAAGCAAAAGAGCTCACCAGCAGAAACCAATATATGCCTAAATAACTATATATTCCAACTTGCTATCCTACTTGGAAAATTGACTAGGGACATGCTATCAGAACAAACACTTTAAAGTGGTACCAGGTCAGATACATATTGGAAGCTTCGTGTTTGTTTCCCATCTCCATAGACCGTCATTGGTTGTTTCCGAATGGCCTGCAAAACAGAGATACGGTAACAACCTTTCATCAAAGTAGAAGCCTAATTTAAGCTTACATCTTCTTGATGCATCTATATCACAACACAGAAAATACCAACATGCAAGACAAACCTGTGAAACAAAGTTGCTGACAACACGCCCATCATCGAGACACATACGAGGTCCATATGTATTAAAGATACGTGCAATGCGCACCTGTAAGTAGAGGACAGGAAACATGCTTAGACATAACCAGTAAGTACTAAACCAAAATTTGGGATATGTGTTTTCAGTTTGCAGAAGCACGAGGAGCATTCAAAATTTGTACTATGATATAAATCTCAAAGAAGGGTGATTCTTGCCTTAAAATGTCAGGTCCAATGCACATAGTGAAAGTTCTTTCTTCCCACACAGGGGTCATTAGCACACGGGGGTCATTAGAAACAACATATGAAGAAGAAAAAGACATAAGAAAAACATGCCACCTAGCTTATATATCTTGCCATAAACCGCCATTATAATTGCTTGCTAATTATTAACAGATTTGTAAAGATTTCGTAGCAAATGAGGACAAAATAGCACAGATATCAGTCACCTGATAAAAGATAAATTTAGAAAACAGAATATTCATATCAATTGCTATATATCTACCGAAGCAGAGGATATACAAAACATCACTCAAATTCTACTCAGAGCACATAATTCAACAAGCAGCTGTGCAGTATGCATGTTACCTCAACACCAGCACCACGATGATAATCCATAGTTAAGGTTTCAGCCGTTCGTTTCCCTTCATCATAGCAACTTCGGACGCCTGATCATATGAAATTATCAAATCAGAAACTTCCAACTAAGACAGCATTATTGATAACAAACAAATGACGTCACTAACCAATTGGGTTCACATGTCCCCAATATGTCTCCTTCTGTGGATGCTCAAGAGGATCACCATAAACCTCACTTGTACTAGTAAGAAGGAACCTCGAACCAATTCTCTTTGCAAGGCCCAACATGTTAAGTGTTCCCATCACATTGGTCTTGTAATCACTAGTCAAGGATCTCAACCAATCCCAAAATGCAATAAAAACCATTTGCACTTTTGCACACTCAAGTACACAATCTCATTCGATTAAACCATAACCATTGCAATAATACATAGAGAACATAAAATTCCTGAACAGATATAAAGTAAAACAATTAAAAATCTAATGCAAGAACTTAAAGTAAAGATCTAAAGTTATTATCCCAAATCACACACATAATTGACAAAAGCAAGCATTAGCTCACAATCAAGGGAAACAGGGTACAAAAAAAGGATATGATAGTCTTGACAGGATTATACTTATAATGCACGGGCGAAGCAGGGCAAGCCAAATGGTAGATCTGATCCACTTCCAACAAAATCGGCTCGACAACATCATGCCTAATCAACTCAAACCTCGAATTCCCAAACAAATGCACCACATTGTCCTTCCTACCCGTAAAAAAATTATCAATGACAATCACATCATCCCCTCTGGCAATCAACTTATCCACCAAATGGCTCCCAACGAACCCGGCACCGCCCGTGACAACAATCCTCTTCCGCTTACTACCAATACCCACCGGCACTCTGCCCACCCCATTAGAATACCTATTATAATTACTACTACCAAAATGATTCTGAAAATTCTCCGCTAAATCACTGCGTTCGCCATAAGAAACCACTGATTCGCGGTTCCCAGCCGAAATGCGGGGGCGGGAATCGCTGGCAGACGAGAGGATCGACAGAGAAGGCTGGATGATGAAGAAAGTGGAGCCGATCAAAATGCCGACGAGGATGAAGAGAAGCCGCTGCTCTTTGAGAATATAATTAAGGGATCTAGGGAGGGATCTGGGGTGTTTGAGGGATTTGGGAGAGTATGGTGGGCTTTGGGATAAGGGCATTTCTTCGTCTTTCCGGATGCTTGAGGATTGCTTGTGCAATTGCTTCATGGCTGGAGAACTGTGAGAAGAAGAAATCTTAAGGGTTTGTAGAAAAAATTCTTTCAGCTCAAATGGAGATTGTTGAAGTGAAGAACAAGGAAGGAGGATGGTGGAGTGGGGTCATCTCTTCTGGTGAATCTGTTTGTTGTTGGTATTGGAGGAGAAACACAGTATACTATACAACTACTATTTGATTCAGATTTGCGGTGTGTGCGTGAGAGAGAAAGTTTGACGGTTAGAAGAAATGGGCCAATTTCAGCTGTTTCTTCCTTACGGGACTCGCAGTTGACAGTTGTGCTACCATGGCCGAAGCTCCAATATTGCTGAATCGGGCTAAATATAGGAACAAAATTTTGCCTTATTTGGATTCATTTCTCATTTTAAGGATTTGGATCCAATCCAACCCAAATAGATAATTGGATATAATTCCATTTGAAAATTGACCTCCCCATATTAACTTGTGGGAGGGTGAGAGGTGGGTAATCTTGTGAAGATAATGGGCCATCATGGAGAGGCCCATTTGCTCAAGCGCAAATGGGAAATTACAAGATTTTAAATTGCATGTTTGTCGAGCAGTCAATTAGTTAAATAATATCGCCTTCATACATATAAGTATAAGGTGGAAGGTCGAATTCTAATAAATTTTTCGTGTGCGTATATATAAATTTAAAAAAAAAAGAAGCTGCATGTTTTCATTTTGATGTTGCGTTGTCAATTAATCTCACTAGACTTTCTTGAAATCTAAAAGGAAACTTTTTTTATTAAAAATATATTTTGTGTTTAATCGATTAATTGATGATCTCTTGAAAATGAAAGAAAAGATAAGTTGAATAGGAAATGAAAATCTCTATGTTTGATTGTTCATGATGTTTTTCCTACATTTGAATGTGAGACTCTCTGGCCTGGATTGGTTGTGTTTTCGTTCTCATTTCCTATTTTCATTATTTTATAATGTGTTTTTATTATATCATTATTTTTCATGTGGAAATAAAAATATGATTGGATAAAAATTGTGAAAATTTTGAAAAAAGGTAGATTAAAAATAATATTTTAATGTAATAGTATTAATTATTATTGTTTAATTGATTATGGCCCCATTGTCTTGAGAAGATAGAAAAAAAAATAATTATTTAATAAGTTAGTGGATAATGATATGATGAAAAAATAGTATTTAATTTTATGTGGATCTCATTGTCATGGAATGATAAGGAAAAAAATATATATTTAGTTAGTGAATGGATTTTAATTATTTTTAAATTAGTATGTATTATAAGATTTTTATAGATATGAAAACAAAAATGGATGATATTTTCATTGAAAAAAATGATATAAATAATGACGTTTTCTATTTTTGGAATAGTGTAAAATGAAAAAATGTTGTTCTAAAACACAAACAATTCAGCACACTCTCTCTCATCTGATTTGTAAAGCCCAGCCCATTAAAACGAAATAAAAAGTATGTCCACAAAAGCCAGACCAGCTGAACAATGAAGTATAAAAACAGTGTTTATCAAAAAATCAAGGACGACCGACCACAGTGGGAGTCGAACCCACGACCTTCTGATCCGAAGTCAGACGCGCTAATCCACTGCGCTATGCGGTCTGGTGTGATGCTGGTTTACAATATTAGAAACTACTCCACCAGCTTGAGCCGTGACACCTCATAGTTAACCTCCTTAATTACAAACTTATCTAGTGGCTAGACCAATAGCATAAGTATTCCCTATTATATAAGAGGTTAGAAGTTCGAACCCAAATAAACTTTTTATGTGCATAAAAAAAAAAGTGAAATTTGTATTTTAATTCACTTGATTCGATTTCAATAATAAAAAAAACAAGAACAACCACAGTGGGAGTCGAACCCACGACCTTCTGATCCGAAGTCAGACGCGCTAATCCACTGCGCTATGCGGTCTGGTGTGATGTTGGTTTACAGTATTAGAAACTACTCCACCAACTTGAGCCTTGACACCTCATAATTAACCCCCTTAATTACATAGACTTATCTAGTGGCTTGTGGCCAATGGCATAAGTCTCCCCTATTATGTGAAAGATCATAATTTCGAATTCGAATGAGCTACTTATGTGCTTAAAAAAATATAAAGTTTGTATTTCAATTTACTTGATTCGATTTCAATAATAGGATAATATTATCTTGTACAAAGAATAAATTTGTCACTATAAGTTCTTTAAAAAAAAAAATTACATAGACTTCCTTACAAACTAAAAATGTGGAGTTGCAATCAATGTTTGAAAAATCGGATCGTTCATTGAATCGAAAAATTTACCGGTTCACAGTTCACTGATTCAACCGTTGGTCGGACCGTAATTGAACCGCAATTAAACCGTGACGTCATAATTACGAAATATATATTTATTATATTATATATATTACTTAAAAATTAATAAAATGCCAAAATATAAAGCATAAAAAACTTAAATGATATTGTCTAACATTACAATTTAAATTTCACAATTCATATTATAAATGATCACAACAATTTAAATATATAAAGTCTAAAGTTTAAAGTTGAGAGTATGTAAGTTAATTCTAAACTCTAAACTAAGGTTTTTTTTTACTTTTAGATAGCTTGTGAACTATATCTTAACCTTCAAACTTTGTATTTAAACCAAAAAAAAAAAAAAATTAAAAATAATTTTATTAAAAAATAAATGGAAAAACTAGTCCGACCGGTCGGTCTGAACGATTTTTACAAAATATGGCCTTTTTTTTTACTTTTTGAGAAAATCGGACCAGTTGCCAGTTCGATCGACCAGATCCGATTTTTTGAACAGTGGTTGCAACTTCTATGGTATGATCAAAGATAAGATCAATTGAATGGCTCTTGTAATTACTCGTATCATTTTCTTTTCTTTCGACTAAACTAATCAAACAAAATTCTAATTAACAGCATCGTCCACAAAGAAATGTCTCCCGTGGTTGTCGTTACATGATTGACGACAATTCTCCAGTCTTTCTTTCTTGTATGAAAATACTCACAAAATAACGACTTTTTTATATTTGTAGAAAATTAATTTTAGACTGAATAAATCCATTAATTTTGTTTAGTTTTGTAGCCCAGTGACATCAATCTCCCCTATTATATGAGAGGTTTTGTATTAGACCTGAATGGATCATTGTGCACGTTATGTGCATTTGATTATATTGTTTGTACTTTAATTTACTTGATTTGAGAATACAATTTTTTATTATTTATAACCACACGCACATCAAGAGTCCGTTAGTATTCGAACTCCTGACCTCCCACATTATGTGGGAGACTTATGCCGCTGGGCCACAGGCCACTTGGTTTGATTTGATAATAAAATAATATTGACTTATTGAAAGGATAAACGTCATTATCTATAATGTTTTCTTTTTTTTAAAAAAATGTTTAATTGAAAAAATAAAAAATAAAAAATTGAAGATTGGCATCCTTTTGAAAACGACTTCACTTGAGCGATTTCCCAATCAAACCAATTTTTTCTCCCACTCTTTCTTCCTCCAATTTTATGTCACTACTATTTGACTTTTACGTACTTGCATATATTTCATGCATGCAAGGAGTGTGTCGAGTTCATAGAAAATTTTACTTTAAATCAATGGTCGATTTCAATCCGATCAGATAGTCAACGTACAACATCAAAAATATAATTAATTATAAAATAAATATAATTAATTGAGCCCAACCAAATTAAATATCTGCATGAATTTTCCTCGTTTTGTACAGAACTTTCTATATGTATATATAATGGTCAAGAAATTTAATCACGTGTGGTCATTAAAGCTTCCACATGCAATAATATTACAATAATTTACTATAATCATTACTTTTCCAACAATCTATCCAAATACAAACTCATTTTCAATTCATTTTCAGTAATTATCTTTTCAAATTTTGAAAATGATGGAAATAAAAAATGAGAATGAAAATAAAACCAAACAGACCTTTATTCCCCAAAACATAAAACAAAAACATTTATTTCAATTCCAACGCAATTTTCACATTTCTCAACCCTATTCCTAAAATTCATTCTCCCAAAACACATAATACAAAACATATAAAACATAACCGAACATTTACCAAAATAAATATAATTAATTGAATTTTCCACGTTTAGTACAGAACTTTCTATATGTATATATATTGGTCAAGAAATTTAATCACGTGTGGTCATTAAAGCTTTGATCACATGCAATAATATTGCAATAATTTACAATGGAAACGTATTCAGAAACCCTCTCCGAGTAGTCAAATTTTCACATGCGCTATTGGGTGTATACATAAATTATAGAGTTATCAAAATTAAAAACATATGTGAAATCTAAACTTTGGTATATAATATTTTATTTTTGTACAATCTTATTTTATTCTGACAAAAATAAAACTAGGGGTGACAGAGAAGAACATAAAATGAATTGACCCATGAATAATCAGCTAAATAGGTCAAATTTTATTGGCGGGCCGCGTGTGGACCAGACGAGTATTTATCCTAACAATAAATTGACATTTTCCAGAGATTTTCAGTCCATTTTTATGCAATATACTCGATTTATTTTTAATATTTGGATTATGGAGGATGAGTAGTTTTATCACTTATTTTCTATAATCTAATGGTCATAAGTGGATACAGTATATTGCACTCTGTCCATTTAAAATTTCATAAACATAAGGTTTGTTTGATCATATTTTGATTGATTTGGAAAAAATATTTTGGGAGGATGTATTTCAGTTGTAGGTTTGGAGAATATAATGTCTGTTTGTTATTGTTTTGAATGTTGTTAGAAAATATTTTGGGATGAGACAAATTTTATTGTGAATGTCTCATCAGTAATTTATTGGGTTTGTAGGTGAAAGTGAAATAAAATTATGATATATGTATTAATTAATTGATTATGTATCACGTAATGAGTGATTTGTTATATATATATATAGATATAGTTGTAATATATTTTGAAAGAATATTTTAAGAACATAAAATATTATTTTGATAGTAACCTTAAAAAATGTGGACATTTTTTTTAGAATTAAAATTTATTCTGAGAAAATAAAAACAAACAAGACCATGATTTCTATGTCTCTCTATATATTCTGTGCTAAATAGGGGAGTAGCATTACTTATATGTTTTCCTTGGTAAAATTATCTTTTGAATTTCAAGAATTTAGCATAGCCATAATGTATTAAGGAAAAAAAAAAATCTATTGATGACCTCAAACCAATCAATCGAATATTTGATTAATACATAATTGATCAAACACTATTCAAAAATGCATTTTCTGCTCAGAAATGAAATGTTATAAATGTTCTTGGAAATTCTTGCACTCATTGAACCATTTGTATCTATATGCATTAGGATCCATTTCATGGATCTCTCAATTTGAGAAATCATATTCTAAAATTTGTTAAATATTAATAATTATTTATTTTTAATAATAAATAATAATTATTATGAAATCCATTCACATAGAATTTTAATCCAAATCTTATAACCTTGTATTGAAAGTAGACTTCATCAGCTAATTTTGTAATATATGTTGTTATATGGAATTTCAGGTAGGAATTTTTCTTTTGAAAAAATAAAATAAAATTCTATGCATCAAGATTCGGTTGGCTAATAAAGTACAGTAGCCAAAAACTAACAATCCGTTTGGTTTTGTTTTTTTGGGGCTGTTTTCATTTTTTTTCTAAAAAATGAAAATAAAGAACTATTAATTTCCTCCCCATTTTCATAGATAATTTTATTTTCAACACATTTTTTCAGACATACTCTTAGGGGCCATTTGGATTTATTTTTTTGGAAGCATTTTCATTTTTTGGTTAAAATGAATAGTGAAAAGTTAGCTATAGATGTGTTTTTAAAAATGAAATGTTGTTTGGATATCTTGTTTAAAATGTAATGATTATGTAGGGTTGAAAATGAGTTGTATTTGGAAAATATAGTCTTTTGTATTAAAAGTCGTACAAATGCGAGTAGGAGAAATTAAAAAATGAAAATGGAGAGAGAGTGTGTCTGAAAGAATATTTTGAGAATGAGAATGTCTGTAAAAATAGAGGAGAAATTGATGAGTCTTTGTTTTCATTTTCAGCAGAAAATGAAAATGTGCCTAGAAAACAAAAACAAGCATGTTGCTATAATTTTTCTCCATTTTCACACTTTATTTTTTCCTATTCTTATTTCCACGACTTTTAATACAAAAACAAACAATATCCAAATAAAACTTATTTTCAACTCTACATAATCATTTTATTTTAAACAAAACATCCAAACAATATTTCATTTTCAAACTTACACTTACAATTTACTCTTCACTATTCCTTTTTCATCAGAAAATGAAAATGTCTCCAGAAAACAGGAAAAAAATAAAATCAAACGGGCTCTACCTAAAGACAACCAATATTTCTAAATCAAATTAAACAGAAAAGAAATTTGTTAAGGCAGCGATTATGTTTAATTATTATGAATAAATCTATACCAGAAAAAGTTTAATTTCATTTTCAACACACACACAGCCACAAATTTGGCAAATGCAGAAACGTTTGGCGGTTTGGTGAAAGTCAATCTCTATATTTATTCCAATAATCACATCAACATATGTCAAATCAAAGTGCACCTAAATCTTAATCAAATTTTACATCTTAATCATATAAATCAATTTTGATGATGACTAAATTTAAAAATCAACTTGATTTGTTTGTTTAGTTAGGGGAAAATTTTCGAGCTGATAGTATTAAATTCGATTTTATATATATATGGACAAAGTTTTTGATTACTCCAATTCTTTTTGAAGTACGAAGTTGAAAAAAGAGACAATAAATCCAAAATTATTGGTCCCAAAAACGTTTTAAGAATTTTAATAAATCCAAAATTATTGGTCCCAAAAACGTTGTAAGAATTTTTGGTTTAACTATGGAAATTAAGGGTGTGTTGAAATAGACTAATACAGTTGGGGGGGGGGGGGGGGTTATTTGTCTATTTATATAACAATTATTAATGGATAAATGATTACTATGAATTATTAATTGATGATTATAAACTCATTATTAATAAATATCCAAATATTATCTAATTTACAATCAAAATTGCTATGACGAAAGTACGATCAAACGATAATTTGATAAAATTATTATTAAGAAGGTACATCTTAATAAGATGGTTCTTCCGATGTAAGAATTCAACTATGATATGAACATGGGTTTGAACCTAAGACCATAACTCAAAGTCTATAAATACCTTTAAGGCAGACTAAAAAATGACATCTAATTACTTTCTCATTTAAACAATTCTCTGAGAACAAGCACGTTCGTAGATTAGGGATCCACTACTTTTACTCTTCAACACAACAATTCGTACAGACCCTCGAGACAAAATAGAACCTCCATCCAAAGTTTATAAGTCTAAACTACTATTTGATATTTTGAAAAGGAGTAGAGATTCACAATAGCCATAGGTCCATAATGATTGTCACAATGCTAATTAACTTGCACGACAAGTACCAAATTTGTCAACGTAACAATCAAAAGTCGGCTAAGGAACATTAATTAAAAGTTGAAATTTAATGGCCGTTTGATTCATTTTCATACCCTATTTTTACATTTTTTATTATTTAAAATAAAAATATTTTGGGAATATTTGGATATGAATTATGTGTTTTGAATTATATATTATGGGAGAATGAGTTTTGGGAGTGAGATTAAGGAATGTAAAATTTGTGTTGGGGAATGTAATGTATGTTTGTTTATGTTTTGGGAATAGTAAGAAAATTATTTTGAGGAATTTTGGTATGTTTGTTTATATTTTGAGGGGAGACAAATTTTACTTAGCAGTCAAATCAATGCTTTTTCGTTGGATTTTTGGGGGTGAAAATGGAATTGAATAATATAATAAAATATATAATATGTATATATATGTGATGATTGGATATAATTTTTTAATTGTAAAAATTATGATATGTATATGGAGGTTTTGATAATAAGTTAACTGATTTGAAAGGTTATTTTGAAATTAATAGTGATTGTTTTGGCAAAAAAGTAGACTATAAGTTTGGTTACATTTTGCCAAAACAAATTTGTTTTGGCAAAACGTAACCAAACATAGCATTTACTTTTTACACATTTTCGTATGACATTAGTTTCATTCTCAAAAAACGTTTTTCAATAACATGTATATCTTTTCCAAATAACCTATAGTCCTATACATCTTTTTTTTCTATTTTATTATTTCTATCTCTCTTCAACTACAATGCATTAAATCCAACATAATCACTACTTTTCCAACAATCTATCCAAATATAAACTCATTTTCACTAATTAATTTTTCAAAATTTAAAATTAATAAAAATGAAAACTAAAAATAAAAATAAAACCAAACGGGCCATAAGTAATCGAATCTCATATAAGTACGGAATAAAATAATATCTCAAGCTGAGAAGTCCAATACATCAACCCTAAGCCAAGTGTAAGTCCCCCCCCCCCCCCCCCCCCCCGCCCATAAAAGAATTTATTTCAAATAAAGATCCATATGTCATGACATTATAAACATACAAATAAAATTAATCAAATCAATTGTGACAATATTGCAATGAACTTCAATTTCAAGATATGTACCACAACATTAAATACTTAAGACCTTTGTGTATGTTGTTGAAAAAACGATCTCAACAACGATTGAACTGATTTCCACGTGGTCCATAGCAATGCATTTATGAAATTTGTGGACAATATATTATCATATTAATTTGAATTTGTTTTGGTTATAATATATAGTTAAATTAGATATAAAGAAATTGTTATGTTACTTTATTAAAGTCCATGGCAGCCTCATTGGCTAAGAATTAGAGCAATTTCAACTAGTTAATGCATGTACTTATGAGTTATTATCCAATTAGTTACCTCTAACAAGCAACTAAACACATATTTGGTGATAATAGAAGTCAATAAGTTTGAATTTATCCCACTAATTTTGAGACTATATTTCAAAACGTACCATCAGCATCAAATTAAATTTATAATAGAAATATGATCGATATTCTAACTATTGAAAATTCTAGATCATAAAACTTGCGAGATATTATCCCATTCAAATTTTAGATCGTATATGAGTTTGAAGTCGCGGATAGGTATATAATTTGATATTATTTTTTATTTTATTAATATATATATATAATATTATCCTTACTTTATTTCGAACTTCAATTTAAGCCCATAACTAATTGTTTAAAGCACTTTGACAATTTGAATTTAATCAAATTGAATCGAACTCGAATTAAAAAACTTTTTCGAAGCTCGATACGGCTCGGTCAATTGCATCCCTAGTTCGACCAGCACAAACGATGGGGAGCCTTTTTCCCCTTATAGAAAGCATGTGTTATGGACAATTTTAAGGCTCTCAATTATTTTGATGAGATAAATTTTGATATTATTTGTACTACTAATAAAATATATATCAGCCTCATTTTTGAGTATGATGTCTAAAAATACTTCTACTTTTATCTTTTGATCTTCATAACTACAATTTATATAGTAACAAGTATTTATAATGCAACTACACTATACATAAGGGTGTCAAAATCAAACTCAACCTGATGACACGACATCCACCTAAAAAAAATCAGATTTGGGTTTGGGGGGTTCGAGTTCAGGTCAAATTGGGTCAGGCCCGAAAATGTCCAGAGAAAAAAAAAAAGATTCCCTTTGTTTGAAGTCAACAATGTTTAAGGAAATCTTTTAGATAATTTGGAAGGTTACAAGCATTTATCATTATTATTAAATGAAAAGATCCATGATGAGAGATCTCTTATAGAAAGTTGCATACAATAATGTGCAATTTTTATGTTGTTCCAGGATGTGTGCCAACATGCAGTAATCCAAAGCAATAAATAAATATTGCAAAACAGATTATCAATAAAGTAATAGATAATCACAGTGGGGTCAAACGTGCGTTTATATCAGTATGAAATTCAAATAAAGCATGTGTTATCAGAATTTAAACATACAACATGTGTTATCAGAATTTAAACATACAGCATGCGTGATCAGAATTTAAACATACATCATGCGTGATCAGAATTTAATCATACAGCATACGTGATCAGAATTTAATCATACAGCATGCATGATTAAAATAAACGTCAATTCAAGGCAAATCAGAGTTCAGTACAATTAAACAGATACGAGTCCAGGAAAAGCCAAAATTCATAAATTAATCGAGGCAATAAAACAATAGAACATGCTGTCAGATTAGTAATATATAGATACTGAATTTGAAAGTAAACTTATTTTAAGAATTTTGTATCGTAACAGAATTAATAGGGCGACCAAATCACAGAGAAATTCTGTTTGCCTTGAAGAAACGAGCGCCCCGACTCACCAGTGCAACGGGTACAGCGCAGCTCCTCCCAGGATGAGATGGTCCAGAACGATCAGGTGTACTCCTTCTCGTTCACCTCGAACAGTACCCAGTAGCCAGAATCCGAATCAGATAGCCAAGCTTTCGGAATATATATATATATATGTGGAATAGGCCGAATATGATAGAACGAGGGAATTATAGCAACAAAGAAACTAGAATATCAGGGGAAGAGGAAGAATACAAGCAGAAGAGGCTGCTTTGGCGTGTATTTGGTGTGATTTCAAGACTGCCGAAGGCACTCTATTTATAGAGGGGAATTAGGTTTGGCAGAAGGCAATGGGCCGACGGCCAAGGCCTAATTTTAACTCGGGTTTGACGGCCAGACCTAATTATCTCTAGGGTTTGACGGCTATTAAGGGCTGATTAGGGTTTGGCTAAGTAAAACCCTAATCCATGTCCGCCAACAACCCTAAAAATCTGGCCATATCCACCATCATCCCAAAAGTCTCAGCTGTGATCTCCAACAGGCAAGACTCGGTCAAGCCTTTATCCGATCAAGCCAACGGTTAAGTTGAAATTTGAATTTTAAATTTCAAATTCAAAATTCCAATTGAATTTTGTCCAAAAAATTAACACTGAGACTGAGACATTCGCCCTAACACCCGCGCCCGCGCCCGCGACCCAGATCCGGAGCGGGCGGCAGCGGCGGCGGCGGCGCGCGTGTGGTCCACTTATATGAACCCCTCAAAGAACACTTTATCAAGCATTCTTACTTGAGTCCAATATAAACTAGTCCACACTAGTTTACAAAACCAATGTGGGACAAGTGAAGGGTTAAAGACCCTTCAACTCCTCCACTTGGTTTTATAAGTCACAAGAAGGTCTCCACTCTCTCAAGCTTACAATGTGGGACAACTCAACTTATAATACTTAACCATTTCCTTTCCTCTATTCCACCAAATTCAACACTATAATTATCTATTGGATTCCAACCATAATTGGCTTCCATCCAATGAATAATTAAACATGTAAATAGGCATACTTGTGCCAATTACAACAATCCCCCACAAATCCATAGATAATGGCTATCAGATTCAACATAGCTCGCTTTCAGAAGTGGTACCTTCCGGTTTGAACCACTCCCTAAGTTATCCGACTTTTGCAATCACCGAGACAAATGGATCTAAGCCTTGAATTTGTACCCGTGATTGTGATTGCGTCCATCAATAACAACGAACTAAAGGCTATGTACTGATCTTTAGGGTTGACACATTAAGGCCATGTGTCCCGATCCTGATTCATGAATGTTTGTCAAGGAACAACCCAATTCCTTTAGTCCCGGCCAAAGGACTACATTCACTTAGTTGGGCGTCTCCAGGGATGCACTGCTCGCATCTCGTCCAAAAAATGACTTGACCCCATTTAGAGTTAAACTCTTACTGTACCAGCAGTAGTCAGCACCTATCAGGTAATCAGGGGAGAGACACCAGATACAAAGTATCAATCTAAATTTAGGTGCAACTTGATATGCTCAGCAGTTTGTTTATACCACATTGAACCTACCTTGTGGGATCTCCACTTAGTAGGTTGGGTTGCCACTGCAGGTATATCACTGATGGGTTTCCAGTCCCATTCCCAACCTGAATTTCTGAACTGAGGACAAATCAAGTCCTTTAGTTAAAGGGTCTGCAATGTTGTCCTTCGATCCGACAAAATCAATTGCAATAACCCTATCAGACACTAACTCCCTTATAGATTTTAATCTAATTTGGATGTGTCTCTTAGTCTTTTGATTGAACTTTGAACTACTGATCTTTGCAATTTTGGTTTGATTGTCACAATGTACAGCAATTCCCGGAAGAGGTTTGGTTACCATTGGCAATGGTACTATCAGCCCATATAACCATTCAGCCTCTGTCCCAATTGTGTCCAAAGCACATAACTCAGCCTCAAAGGTGGACCGAGTTATCAAAGTCTGGTTAGAAGACTTCCAGGAGACAACGCCTCCACCCAAGGTAAATACATACCCTGTACACCCATTACTTCCGTAGTTTTTGGCAATCCAGCTAGCGTCACTAAACCCTTCCAGCACTGCAGGAAATCTCTTGTAGTGCAAGGCTAGTGATACTGAGCCCTTTAGATATCTAAGTACCATGTCCAAAGCCTCCCAATGAGTTCGATTAGGACAGCTTGTATATCTAGCAAGCTTAGAGACCGCAAATGATATATCTGGTCTTGAGCGTTTACAAGATACTGCAAGCTACCAATTATTTGAGAATATCTTAGCCGAGACACTGGTACACTAGTTTCATTCTTAAAGAGAGTCACTGAAGGATCATATGGTGTTTTTGCTATTCTACTTTGTTTATAGCCAAATTTCTCAATTATCTTCTCAACATAGTGAGACTGAGAGACTGCTATACCTTCAGTTGAACGAGTCAACTTAAGTCCAAGAATCATTTCCGCAACACCCATATCTTTCATTTCAAACTTGTTCTTTAAGAAACTTTTAGTCTCATTAATAATCTCAATGTTGGATCCAAACAGCAGAATGTCATCTACATACAGGCATAACATAATACAGTTATCACCTTTAACTTTGCAGTAGACGCACTTGTCATTATCGTTAACAATGAAACCAAATGACAATATTGTTTTGTCAAACTTTTCATGCCATTGTTTAGGGGCTTGTTTCAAACCATAAAGTGATTTAACAAGCTTGCAAACTTTCCGCTCATTTCCAGAAGCTACAAATCCCTCAAGCTGATCCATATAAATTTCTTCCTCAAGATCACCATACAGAAAGGTTGTTTTCACATCCATCTGGTGAATGGGGAAATCATATATGGAGGCTAGTGCTATTAGCACTCGGATAGTAGTCAAACGACCTACTGGGGAATAGGTGTCGAAGTAATCTATTCCCTTATTTTGCCTAAACCCTTTAGCAACTAGCCTGGCCTTAAACTTATCAACAGTTCTGTCAGACTTTAGTTTCTTTTTGAAGATCCATTTGCTTCCTATAGTAGTACACCCAGGGAGGGAGATTGACTAATTCCCATGTCCCATTCGAGACAATAGAATCCATTTCACTCTTAATGGCTTCCTTCCAATGCTTAGCTTCAGGGGAAGCCTATAGCATCCTTGAAGGTAACAGGATCACCCTCGACATTGTAAGTAACAAAGTCACTTCCAAAGTCCTTAGTGATTCTAGCCCTTTTACTTCGTCTGGGTTCATCCAGTTCTTTAGGAACTATGTCAGTACTACTAGGACCAGCCCCCACATTTGACATCTTTTCCACATGATCCGGAATCGATGTAGACTCAAGGGTTGAATCTAAAGAAACATTTTGAGGTATCCCAGTCTTCATGGGAAACACGTTCTCAAAGAACGTAGCATCGCGAAATTCGACTATAGTGCTTGCATCTATGCCCATAATTTCTGATTTAATAACCAAAAATCGCATAGCATAAGATGTTTCTACATAGCCTAGAAAGACCGCATCAACAGTTTTAGGACCTAGTTTCTTCCTTTTGTGTTCAGGGACTAGAACTTTCGCAAGACAGCCCCTACCCTCGGAAGTATTTTAAACTAGGTTTCCTGCCTTTCCAGAACTCAAATAGAGTGCTTTCTTTATGTTTCAGGGGAACTCTATTCAGAATATGGCAAGCCGTATTTAGAGCTTCCCCTCACATGTACTTGGGCAATCCAGAATTCAAAAGCATACTGTTAATCATGTCTATAAAGGTTCTATTCTTTCGCTCAGCTATCCCATTCGAAGCGGGAGAATAAGGAGCAGTTTCTTCATGAATTATGCCAAAATTATGGCAGTATTCATGAAATGGGTTGGACCCATACTCTCCACCCCTATCTGACCTTAACCGTTTAAGTTTTCTACCAGTTTGTGTTTCGGCTTCATTTTTAAACATAATGAATTTATCTAGTGCTTCATATTTATGTTTTAGTAGATAAACATAACAATACCTACTGCTATCATCTATGAAGGTGATAAAATATCTTTTATTGTCTTTTGTTAAGACCCCATTGAACTCACAAATATCTGTGTGCACTAAGTCAAGAATTTCAGTGTGCCTTTCAACCGAGTGGTAAGGCTTTCTAACTTGCTTGGCTTCAACACAGATTTGACATTTATGACCACGTTCAATTTCATGTTTAGGAATTAAATTTAAGTTCATCATTCTTTTGACCGAACTATAATTCAAATGTCCTAAACGGTTATGCCAAACAGATGAATTCTCAATAATGTTAATAACAGGAGAATTAGAAAGATCAACTTTATTAGAACCAATAATGTTCTCAACTCTCAACTTAAACAAACCATCGGAAAGATAGCCTTTACAAATAAAAGTGCCGTAATGTAAAATTACAACTTTATTTGATTTGAAAGAAATTTCATAACCCTCCCTAACTATTACAGAACCACTTATTATGTTTCTTCGAACTGCTGGGATGTGATGCACCCTTAGTAGAGACAGTGTGCGCCCCGAAGGAAATTTCAGGTCCACGCGTCCTATCCCATACACATTGGCAGCACTTGAGTTCCCCATCATCACAGTCCTTCCGCTAACAGGCTGGTAAGAAACAAATAGCGATTTATCAGCACAAACGTGCACATTAGCACCAGTGTCTATCAGCCAATCATATGGTTCATAGATAGAGAATAGTTTCGGGTTTGCAAGAAACATACTCGTCAATGGATGCATCAGGAACTCAAGCTTCGCTGGTGTCTCCAACAACCATGTTGACCACTGGTCCAGCAGACTGGGCTTTAGCCTTGGCTTGCTTGGAGGGACACTCCTTAGCCCAATGCCCCTTTTGTCCACAATTCCAGCAAGGCCTATTTGCCTTTGGTTTCTTATTCATTTTGGCTTTTCCCTTATCGATGGATTTAGAGTTTAAGTTCATGTTGACTTTCTTCTTTCCTATTATTACATTCGCCTTAGGATGATATTCAATAGGAACAGTATGTGATTGATTTCTGTGCTCCTCTTCAATACTTATGGCAATCATCAGATCATCTAAGGTCAATTTCCCTTTTTGATGCTTCAGAGTCATGCTGAAACTTTCCCAAGATTTGGGGAACTTATCGACAATCGACATGACCATAAATTTTTCAGGGAGTTTCATTTCAGCATCAGCTAGGGAATGCTCTAGATTAATCAATTCATGTGTCTGTTCAGATACAGACCTGCCCTCAACCATCTGATATTTCAGGAATTTGGAAACCGAATACTTTTTGAGCCCTTGCTCTTCAGTATTGTATTTCCTATTCAGTTCATCCCATAAAGATTTAGCCGTATAGGAATCAGAACAGTATACATCAAAGAGTGTATCAGACAGAGCTGACAGAATCACTCCTGGAACAATCTGATTCTTAGTTTTCCAATCAACCATTTCTTTAGTTTTGGGATCAGTTTCAATTGGTTCTGGCATGGTCAACTGAATCAATGAAAGAAGACCTTTCATCGTCAACCAGATTTTCATGCGTTGGTGCCAACGCCTAAAATACTGGCCCGTGAATTTTTCAGACAGTCCGAAAAGGTCAACTTTTGCTAACACAATATCACCAATAGCATGCGAAGTTGAAGCCATCACAGAAAATTAAAGTCCTATAACAGAATATCTAGGCAGGATAAGCAGGAAAGATTCCTAGACAGGATATCTAATTAGAAATATCAAGCAAGATTCCTAGATAGGATATCTAATCAAAATTTCAATAGATGATAAACACACGAAATATATCGTTTCTTCAAGATTGTTGTTCCAGGATGTGTGCCAACATGCAGTAATCCAAAGCAATAAATAAATATTGCAAAACAGATTATCAATAAAGTAATAGATAATCACAGTGGGGTCAAACGTGCGTTTATATCAGTATGAAATTCAAATAAAGCATGTGTTATCAGAATTTAAACATACAACATGTGTTATCAGAATTTAAACATACAGCATGCGTGATCAGAATTTAAACATACATCATGCGTGATCAGAATGTAATCATACAGCATACGTGATCAGAATTTAATCATACAGCATGCATGATTAAAATAAACGTCAATTCAAGGCAAATCAGAGTTCAGTACAATTAAACAGATACGAGTCTAGGAAAAGCCAAAATTCATAAATTAATCGAGGCAATAAAACAATAGAACATGCTGTCAGATTAGTAATATATAGATACTGAATTTGAAAGTAAACTTATCTTAAGAATTTTGTATCGTAACAGAATTAATAGGGCGACCAAATCACAGAGAAATTCTGTTTGCCTTGAAGAAACGAGCGCCCCGACTCACCAGTGCAACGGGTACAGCGCAGCTCCTCCCAGGATGAGATGGTCCAGAACGATCAGGTGTACTCCTTCTCGTTCACCTCGAACAGTACCCAGTAGCCAGAATCCGAATCAGATAGCCAAGCTTTCGGAATATATATATATATATATATGTGGAATAGGCCGAATATGATAGAACGAGGGAATTATAGCAACAAAGAAACTGGAATATCAGGGGAAGAGGAAGAATACAAGCAGAAGAGGCTGCTTTGGCGTGTATTTGGTGTGATTTCAAGACTACCGAAGGCACTCTATTTATAGAGGGGAATTAGGTTTGGCAGAAGGCAATGGGCCGACGGCCAAGGCCTAATTTTAACTCGGGTTTGATGGCCAGACCTAATTATCTCTAGGGTTTGACGGCTATTAAGGGCTGATTAGGGTTTGACTAAGTAAAACCCTAATCCATGTCCGCCAACAACCCTAAAAATCCGGCCATATCCACCATCATCCCAAAAGTCTCGGCTGTGATCTCCAACAGGCAAGACTCGGTCAAGCCTTTATCCGATCAAGCCAACGATTAAGTTGAAATTTGAATTTTAAATTTCAAATTCAAAATTCCAATTGAATTTTGTCCAAAAAATTAACACTGAGACTGAGACATTCGCCCTAACGCCCGCGCCCGGATTCGGAGCGGGCGGCAGCGGCGGCGGCGGCGCGCGTGTGGTCCACTTATATGAACCCCTCAAAGAACATTTTATCAAGCATTCTTACTTGAGTCCAATATAAACTAGTCCACACTAGTTTACAAAACCAATGTGGGACAAGTGAAGGGTTAAAGACCCTTCAACTCCTCCACTTGGTTTTATAAGTCACAAAAAGGTCTCCACTCTCTCAAGCTTACAATGTGGGACAACTCAACTTATAATACTTAACCATTTCCCTTCCTCTATTCCACCAAATTCAACACTATAATTATCTATTGGATTCCAACCATAATTGGCTTACATCCAATGAATAATTAAACATGTAAATAGGCATACTTGTGCCAATTACAACAATTTTTACTGTAATAACTGTTGAGCTAATTATAATGTGTACTAGTAACGAGTTTAAAGGAAAAAAGAATAAATGGTATCTAATATTTTAAGATTCTTCAGACTCTGTTACTTTGAAATTGCAGAAATTATATTATTCATAACATACGTCAAGTTAAAATTACCACGATCTTGTTTATGGTCAAACATGATCAAGTGTCCATCCAATGTACGACTTACAATCTCAATCGTCCATCGTCTACACGTGGCTTCATCCTACTCGTCCATTGAAATAAGACGTGACAGATCTATATCAACTAGGGGTGCAAATGAGTCGAGTCGGCTCACGAGCCAATCTCAAGCTCGAAACAGTTCGAGCTCGAGTCGAGCTGAATCAAACTCGAGTTCTAATTCGAGTTGATCTCAAGCAGCTTGTATCTAGGCTACAGGCTCGCGAGTCGGTATATAATTAAATATTAATTTTATTTTATTAATAAATAAATATTATATTATTATTATTTTATTATGAGTTCAAGTTCAAACTCGAGCTTGAGCTTAAAATTTTATGCTCGTCGAGTTCGAGCCTAAGCTCGAATTCGAAAATTTTGCCCAAACTCGACTCAACTCCGCTCGATTGCCCCCCTGATATCAACCAACAACTATAAATTCCCCAGAGAAGAATGGTTTACATACACTTTTTATTCGACTACTGACTTAAGTATTGGAGGATTTTCACTTTTCATAACTAATTGTTGTGTTTCGAGACTGACCTGCTTGACAACTGAACGATTACAAATAAACCGAGTCCAAATAGATAAAATTCGACGAACTCAAATCAATAAAATTGTCGTTATCGACTCACTTAAAAGATAAAAAGTTATAAGTGGAACATTCTCTATGTTACAGCGGATGTTTTTCATTGCCATTTTATCACATGAGTTAGTTCACTGGTCAATACCTTAATTATGTTTCTACAAAATTATTAAGGCAATTGTGACTAAAAGAGTAACATCCCTGAACGGACCGCAAAGTTTGTTAGTGATGGCAGATTTATAGTCAAATAACAAATTAATCATAAGTCATAACCATCTTTTTCTTGCCTTTTTGGAAAAAAATAACACATAAATTACTAATGGAATGACGTTAGTGCAGACATACTGTATGGGCCGGCAAGAATTTTTATTTTTATTTCTTTCCTGTTACATTTGAACTTTAATTGTAATTAGTACTAATAAATATTACTGTATAATATACAAATATTGTGTGTTCTTACATACTTATAAGACCATTGTGTTTCAGGACTGACCTGTTCGACAACTTAACAAATACAAATAAACTGAGTTCAAATAGATCAATTTGGACGAACTCAAATTAATAAAATTATCGTTATCGACTCACTTAAAACACAAAAAGTTATAAGAAGAACATTCTATATCTATGTTATAGTGAATATGTCTCTCATGGTCATTTTATCATATAAGTTTTTTTCTTTTTATTTTGGCAGAAAAATCGTCCCTAATCTGATTTAAGTATCCCCGACTAGATATGGCATCCGCTGGGAATGGGGCGGAAAGCTACTCCCCCGTCCCCTATCCCCGTCATGGGAAAATTTTACCCTTTGTCCCCGTTCCCCGAATCTACGCGGGAATCCCCAAATTAACATATATTACCAATTTAGTACCAAATTTATGACTAGAAATTAGGAATATGAATTAAATTTTAGAAATAAAAATTATATTTAAATTATATATTTTTATTATTTATACTTTATGATTCATTAATTATTATAATTTAGATGAAATTGATAAAATAATAATAAATATTACATATATAAAAATATTATTGAGGTATTTATAGTTATTTGATAGGGACGAGGACCCCACGGGGCAGGGAGTGGAATCCCTGTCCCCATCCCCAAATTAGTCTCGGGGGTATTTGCATCCTTATCCCCATCCATGCGGGGAACAATTCCCCGAATTTGGGGACCTGAACTCGGGGATCCCGTCGGGAACTCCAAAGTTGGGGATTATTTTGCCACTTCTATCCCTGGCGGCCTCGAACCCACCACAAATCTAATGTTACGATTGATGCAACTGAGATTATTGCAATCCCTACGTCGCCCTTTGCTAGTATCACAGGTCCGCACAACTGGACTCAACAACATTTTATCACATAAATTTACATGTCAGTACCTTAAATTATGTTCTTACAAAATTGCTAATTCCATTGTGACTAAAAGAGTAACGTCCCAGAACAGACCGCGAAGTTGTTAGTGGTGGCAGGTTTATAGTCAAATTACAAATTAATGATAACACATAAATTACTGACGTTAGTGCAGACATATTGTATGGGGCCACAAGAATAATTTTCTTCTCTTACATTCAACGTCATTAATCGTTATTAATTATAGTACTAACAAAAAGTGTATAATCACTTTAATTAGCCAGTCAATGAATGAAATGTGATTGAATAAGAATTGCGAAGATTTTTAAAAAAAGTAGATTGAAAATAATATTTTAATGTAATAATATTAATTATTATTGTTTAATTGATTAAGAGCTCATTATCTTGAAAAGATAGAAAAGGAAATAATTATTTAATAAATTAGTGGATGATGATATGATAAAAATTAGTATTAAATTTTATGAGTTCCATTATCTTTGAATGATAGAAAAAAATTAATATTTAATTAGTTAGTGGATTTTAATTATTTTTAAATTAGTAGGTATTATAGGTTTTTTATAAGTATAAAAATAAAAATAGATGGTGTTTTTATTAAAAATGGTACAAATAATGACGTTTTCTGCTTTCAAAAATGGTGTAAAATGAGAAAATTGTGCTCTAGAACACAAACAATCCAGCACATAATTTTCTGTTTTTATTTTCAATAGAAAATAAAAAAAGTGTTTGAAAACAAAATTAAATGGGCACTAATACGATGATGTGTGGGCCCGCAAGAATAATTTTCTTCTCTTGCATTCAACTTTATTAATCGTTATTAATTATAGTACTAACAAAAAGTGTATAATCACTTTAATTAGCCAGTCAATGAATGAAAATGTGATTGGATAAGAATTGCGAACATTTTTTAAAAAAGTAGTTGAAAATAATATTTTAATGTAATAATATTAATTATTATTGTTTAATTGATTAAGAGTCCATTATCTTGAAAAGATAGAAAAAGAAATAACTATTTAATAAATTAGTGGATGATGATATGATAAAAATTAGTATTAAATTTTATATGAGTTCCATTATCTTGGAATGATAGAAAAAAATTAATATTTAATTAGTTAGTGGATTTTAATTATTTTTAAATTAATAGGTATTATAAATTTTTTATAGGTATAAAAATGAAAATGAATGGTGTTTTCATTAAAAATGGTACAAACAATAATGTTTTTTGTTTTCGAAATAGTGTAAAATGAGAAAATGATGCTCTAAAACACAAACAATCCGGCACATAATTTTCTGTTTTTATTTTCAGTAGAAAATAAAACAAGTGTTTGAAAACAAAATTAAACGGCACTAATACGATGATGTTAGTTCAGACATATTGTGTGGGGCCGCAAGAATAATTTTCTTCTCTTACATTCAACTTTATTAATCGTTATTAATTATAGTACTAACAAAAACTGTATAATCACTTTAATCAGACAGTCAAATTTGGCATATCTTAAAAATGAGTCTCTTCAGACACTTTCGTCATGCCTGATTTATGTTGTTATGAAAAGTTTCTTTAATTATTAGATATCTGCTTACGTCCTATCTAAATACGCATTATAGTTTATCAATTAATATTATTATTATTTTACTTTTTTTTGAAAATTTCAACTCCAAGGGACGGACCATGACCAGACCTGGGATTTGAAATTTGGACGCAACCATTCCAGGCTTGCTCTTTCCCCAAGTAACTCTATTAGAAGTATCGCCGAACCCAGTTGTGCGGGCCTGTGATCTTAACGGGGGCGACGTGAGAGCCGAAGCAACTACAGTTGCACCAATCCTAAACCTAACTCGAGAGTGGGTTCGAGGCTGCGGGGTACTTAAATCAGATTAGGGATGATCCCTTATCCAAATAATAATAATAATAATAATAATAATAATAATAATAATAATAAAACTCTGTTAGAAAGCACTTCAAGGAATTGGTGTTACAATTTTTTTTTCTTTTTTCAATTTTTACATGCATTTTTCATTACTGTGCATGAACCCTTTTTTTAAGATTTTTTCTTTCTTTCCAAAAACTGGTTTATTTCGATATTTAAAAGCATATATAAAACAGAAATGAAAATAAAGGGTTTTATTATTCACTATATTAGACTAAGTAATTATGAATGAGGAGAAAAGAAATTTACTATATCAAGAAGAGGTGGAAAGAAAAATACAAATAATTGGCAAAACTTATTTAATTTTTTTAATGACCGATTGATCGAGTGGCATCACTGTAACAGTTATATTTGTAAGGCTCATGGTTCGAATCTCAAAAGAATCTTAGTGATCGTATGTGCATAAAATATGTTTGAAGCTTAGGGCCTGTTTGGTTTTATCTTCAAAGCTCATTTTTATATTTTTTTACTATTTTAAAAATAAAACATATTACTTTTTATACATTTTTACCAAACGTTATTTTTATTTTCAAAACATATTCTCTAATAACCTATATATCTTCTCCCAATAACCTATATTTATTTTCTTTCTATTTCCATTATTTCTATATCTCTCAACCTACAACATACTAAAAATAATATAATCATTATTCTTTTAACTATCTATCCAAATACAAGTTTATTTTTAAATCATTTTCATTAATTACTTTTCAATATTTTAAAAATGATGAAAATGAAAATAAAACCAGATATTCCCTTAGTGTAAGGCCGTGTAAGTATATGTCATTCAAATAGATCAACACAATGAACAAGTAGGCCATAATCAAATGGATCGACATAATAACGATTGTAATTGAAACATAGGATAACTGTTTATGTAAAGCTCTCTGGCTTGCTTTGGTTATGTTTCCGGGCCAGAACAATATTGTTTTGGGGAAACATAACCAAGCATATCCTCATTTTTTCCTCCAAAATGTACATTCTTCAATATATACATACATATTATATATATTTATTATTCTAACATTATAATAATCACTTAATTTCATTTTCACCCCAAAAATCCAACAAAAAAATATTGATTTGACTGTTACAGTAAAAAATGTCTCCTCCAGTATAAACATACGTATTAAAAAATAATTTTCATATTCTCTCAAAACAAATAATAAAATCACACAAAAAACATAACCTCTATATTTTAGTTATGCAATAGTAAAACTCATATAGCAAAAATTAAAAGTCAACAACAATGTAGTAAATGCGATTTCTCCATTTTTTTTTTCTTTGGTCCGTAAATATATATTCCAAGCTTATAAATCAGTCACCGTGTTAACTAAAGTTACTCATAATTTCTATTACTACTTACCGTGTGCCACAAGAAGCCTTTTTCACCGGCCCGGACAACCTGGCTGTTTGGTTTTATTTTCATTTTCAATTTTGGTTTCAATTATTTCTAAAATTTGAAAAGTTAGTTAGTGGAAATGAGTTTGTATTTGGATGAAATATTGAAAATGTAATGATTATGTTGGTTTTAATAGATTATAGGTGGAGAGATATAGAAATAATGGAATAAAGAGAGAAGATATATAGGTTATTGGGAAAAGATATATAGGTTATTGGATAATGTGTTTTGAAAATTAAAATAAAAATGATGTTAGGTGAAATTTTTTAAAAAGTGATGGTTTTTTATTTTTAAAATAGTAGAAAATAGCCCATTGACTTGTAGTCCGAATAGTATCTCGTTTCCCCTTATTATATGGAAAATCTTGTGTTCGATCCCGAGTGAGCGCATTGTGTGCACTTTATATGTATTATTGGTAGTTTATACTCCAATTATTTTGTTTGAGAATAGAAAAGAATAGAAAAAATATTAATTTATTAATAGGATGATAAATTCATCATTTGTAATATTTTCTCTAAATAAAAAATAAAAAAATGGTTATGGAAATAAAACCAAACAACCTATTTATCCACAAACAAAATACTTTTAAGCAAACCCTCCTCAAAATTAATTTCTAGGAAATTATCGTTTATTTGCATGGCAACAAACGCCCCGTCAACGGACAACAGGCCGCGCGCAAATTCTTCGGCCTCGAGAAAACGCGACAATGAGAACTCGGTTTATACTTATCATTCCAAGAAAGCTGCACATCAGTTAATTATTATTATATTTTATAGAACCATAGATAAAGCTCGTAATTACTCATTCGTGGCGTTTGTTTAGTTCCGCCTTACTCATCCTCACACGTCAACAAGAACGTGTCTGTCTTTCTTTCTTTTTTTTTTTTTCTTATTATTAATCCTAAAAGTCGTAACAAATTTCGAACTGCGGCCTCCCCCCACTATTCCATCTCCCACAGTATAAATATGAGGTACTGGGTCTACCCCCTCCCATTCCAAAATTTCACTCAAAAACCCCAGCCAAAGAACTAATACAAAATTACTCTCAGAAAATTTCAGCCAAAGAACTAATAGAAAATCACTCTCAGAAACATATTCGCAAATGCCCAGAAAAGGAATGAGGAGTTTGTGGTTTTCCCCTAAAGTTTCTTCTTCCTCCTCCTCTCCCCCTTCTCCTTCGCGGTTTGGTGTTTCGCCTTCTCGACCCAGCTTCTCCGACTCGGTGATGGACAGGACTCTAGAAATGGCCGAGCCTATCATTGTGAAATGGAACCCTGAAACCACTACTTTTGCTCGAGTTACTTCGCTTTTCTACGAGAACCGGCGGGAAGCGATGGACTTCATCAAAACTGTCAATAATTTGCAGAAGGCGATGCATATTCTTGTCGAGGAGAATTCGAACTCTGAAAAGTTAGTTCGCGCCCAAAATCTGATGCAGATTGCAATGAAGAGACTCCAGAAGGAGTTTTACCAGATTCTGTCCATGAACCGGGCTTATCTCGATCCTGAGTCGGTCTCGACTCGGTCGTCGCGTACATCTACAGGTTCAAGCATATCTGATTATGATGACGACGACGATGACATCAGAACTGCGAATGAGTCTATTTCGGAGGTTGAAGATGTTTCAACGCTTGCCATGGCGGATCTGAGATTGATTGCTGAATGCATGATTTCGTCAGGTTACGCTAAGGAATGCTTGAAAATATACAAAATTATTCGGAAGTCGATTGTTGATGAAGGTATTTACAAGCTTGGAGTGGAGAAGTTTACTTCTTCTCAGATTCATAAAATGGATTGGGAAGCTATGGAGTTGAGGATTAAGAATTGGCTCAATGCCGTGAGAACTGCAGTGCAGACTCTCTTCAACGGGGAGAGAATTCTCTGCGATCACGTGTTCGCGAGTTCCGATTCCATCAGAGAGTCGTGCTTTACGGAAATCACAAAAGAAGGAGCCATGATTTTGTTCGGATTTCCAGAAAATGTGGCGAAACACAGCAAAAAATCGCCGGACAAAATTTTCCGAGTTCTCGATATGTACACAGGAATCTCTAATCACTGGCCGGAGATTGATTCCATTTTCTCGTTCGAGTCAACTACCAGCATCAAGTCGCAAGCGCTGACGTCACTCATTAAGCTCGCAGAGTTCGTTCACACTGCGTTAAATGACTTCGAATCAGTTATTCTAAAGGATTCTTCCAAATCGCCGGTAGCCGGCGGCGGAATTCACCATCTGACAATTGACGTGATGAACTATCTCTCAAACCTCGCTGATTACAGCAACATTTTGTCAGACGTCTTGGCTGATTCGCCACCGCCAGCAAGGAATTTGTTGCCGGAATCTTATTTCGGATTCTCCGATTCCGACGAATCTCTGGCGCCGGCGATTTCTCTCAAAATGGCGTGGCTTATTCTGGTCCTTCTCTGCAAACTCGACACCAAAGCAAAGTACTACAAAGACGTGTCTCTAGCTTACCTATTCCTCGCCAACAACCTCCAACACGTCGTCGTAAAGGTGCAAACCTCAAATCTAAACTACCTCCTCGGTGATGAATGGCTGACGAAACACGAATCTAAGGTCAAACAGTTCGCGGCAAATTACGAGCGGCTAGGGTGGGGCCATGTCTTCGACTCCCTCCCCTCTGATCCGACGGCCGCGGAGTCCCCTGAAAAAGTCAAAGAAATCTTCAAGAAATTTAACACGTCGTTTGACCAGGCGCACAAGAAGCAGGCGGTCTGCGTCGTACCCGATAACAAGCTCCGAGATCACATAAAAGTTTCCATCGCGAGAAAAGTATTTAGACTGTATCGCGAGTTTTACAACGCACAGAGGCAAAAGATGCAGAGAGAGAGAAATTCGGCGGCAATTGTCAGATACGCCCCTGAAGATGTGGGCCATCACTTGTCGGATCTTTTTTTTGGGAATATTGAGTCAGGGAGTTCTTCGTCATTTGAGTCGTCCCCTTCGCATTCATGGCCGCGGCGATCTCGTTGAGAGAAGAGAAAATGAATTATTTTATTGTTTTTATCCCTACGTATTTGGGTTGTATATAATACCGTATAATGCATCACCGTAGAAAAGTGTACTTCCATACTCCTTGGTGATTAAAGATTATTTATGAGTATACAAATTTGAGCGGATAAATGAATTTCAAATATTTTTATAAATGATTTTACACTAACATTATTATGGTTAGAGTGTTCAATGGAGTTGAGTTTGAACAAAAAATTCAAATTAAAATTTGAGGTCCAAACACATATATTAGGTCTGAGATGAAAATTAAGTTTAACGAACTTAATTTTTTAAGTCCAAACTCGACTGAAAAACTCCAGTTCAACTAAACTTAACTTGATTAAGGTTGAATTTCAAATAAATTTTAAGCTGCTATAAATTTAAACTTGAAGTCGAACTATAAAATTTTAATTTAATATGATGATAAGAAATTAATAACCCAAGTTTAATATTCATTAATTAACTATAAATATTATAAGCTACTATAAACAAGCTCATCAAGATTTTGAACTTAAGTTTACTTGTATATATATTATAAAATTTGAAAATATTAACAAGCTCATGAATCAAACACAAACTTATTGAAATTTACTTGAAAAAAATTTGAATTTAATTAAATATAAATTAAATTCAAAACAATTCGAGCTGTAGTCGAGCAGGACTTGTGAACTCCTAAGTCCTAACTCCCAACCATAATATTTCAATTAATAAATGTGGAGACTTTCATTTCAAGTCACTATGAGAAAATGTAAATGGAATCTGGTAGATCACTTTCCAATGTGCCCACTGCCCACTATGTATTTTCTTTCAAATAGAGGTCCAAAAAGGGCACTTTTCACTGAGGACATAAAATAAGAAAAAAAAAGATAAAAAGGGTTGTTTTCATGTCATATGAAAGCAACCACAAACTCAGGAGATGGTGTGACAATAAAAGGTGTTCGTGTCAGCTTATAAATTTATAAATTGATAAAAAATATTTGATAATTTTTTAAAAAAAAAAGAGCTTATAAGTTTTTTTTAAAAAAGTAAGGAGACCACAATTTATTTTTAAGATCTTAACAAGCTTCTTCATTTTTAACTATTTAAATTACAAAATTATCATTATTAATATCTTATAAGTTTTAAAATTTTATTTTATCCAAACAATTCAAAAACTTATTTTAAAAATAAGATCTAACATCTTATAAGTTCCAAAAACATCTTATAAGATGTAGGATTTTATAAGATATTTAAAATAAACTTACCCAAACACCGTCTAAATCAGACAAACTCTACATAAAATTATTTATGGTAGGTTAAGAAATTTAAGGTTTGAAAAATACAAGGAGAATAAGCTCAGCAGCTGGTTTAATTTGAGGTCAGAATAATTGAAAAAGACTGTGGAGAAATTTAGTATATTGTTGAAAAGGTACACGTGAATGTTCTCCAACCTCACATAGTTGCCCCGGTCAAGTAACGGTTGCTTGCATCCACTGCAAATCTTTTTCCAGCACTTTTTTGTGTTTACTTTCTCCTAATAGTAGAAACTTCCTTTTGATGATCTATTGTTGAATCTTGGTTTTGATCTTATGCAATTTAGTGGTGCCTTGGAAATCTTAAAAATTGTTCTTAAATCATTTCATTAATTACATTCAAGTTGTATATATATATTTTTTTAGAGAACATTACAAATATCGATTTTTTTATCTTTCTAACAAATCGATATTATCATATTCTCAAATCAAGTAAAATGAAGTTTAAACAACATAATTAGATGCACATAAGGTGAACAAAAGAGCTCATTCAGACTCGAACTCAAGATCTTTCATATAATAGGGGAGACTGATACCACATAAGAGGTATTTGAGAGAGAGAGAGAGAGGATTTTGAGATAATATCGATTAAAACACTAGGGCCCGTTTGGTTTTATTTTCATTTTTCATATTCATTTTCATCATTTTCAAATTTGAAAAGTTAGTTAGTGAAAATGAGTTTTTATTTGAATAGATTGTTGGAAAAATAATGATTATGTTGGGTTTAGCACTTTGGATCCTCTATTCCATTTTCTATTCTATCTCTTATTCAAATTTATTGTATTTATGCTAAGTGTATTTGATTTTCAATCAATTATTTTTATAAGAAAATATTTAACACACATGTCATATATTCATTTCAATAGAAGAAGAAACAGGAAATAGAATAGAGGATTTAAATTGTGGGTTTAGTAAGTTGCAGGTGGAGAGAGATAAAAACAATAAAATAGAGAGAAAATATATAGATTACTAAAAAATGTGTTTTGAAAACGAAAATGATGTCGGATAAAAATGTATAAAAAACTATGCGTTTTTATTTTCAAATAGTAGAAAACATGAAAACGGAAAATGGAAATGAAACCAAACTGGCCCTCAAAACATTTCAAGTTTTTTGTACATTTTGTTATGCTTTCAAAATTTTGAAGCAAAAGTTCAATCTATATCTCATCAACTTGAGAATTGAGATCTCTTTTCGACCTAAATCAACTCCCAATTAAGAAGAAATCACTCTCAAATATCTTTTTCTTGGAAATGTTTCTTTTAGTGCATTTAAAGCGCCCATCTTTTTAGCTTTTAATGCTATGCATAAAATTCTTTACAAGGACGAATTCAAAGAGGATGACAAGTCTCAAGTCTTAACAAATAATTTTCTAATTTTCCATATGATGATCTCTAATGTTCTTTTGAGTTGGATCACTATTCAAGTCAATCCCAGAGTTGCAATTTCCATTGTATAATTTCATCAACTTGCATTTCTTAATCTGAAAGCAAGACAACATTAAAAATCACCAAGTCATGAAGGACCAGAATGCATCAATTCTGACAGACCAGACATCCCCCCCACCCCAGTTGTTCCCTGCCCTGGTTACTTGAAAATGAAGGCCAGTGGGAATGAATGAATTTTGGAAAAGTCATGCTCATTCCATTCATTTTTAGGACAAAGTCATTTTCCAGACAAAACCACTCGTTCATTTTATTACAGCAAATTGGAATAATTCACATTACACAGATCATCCTCAATGTGAAACTCAGATCCATGTTCACATCAAGCTCAACTACAATGTTAAGCGTGAACGAGAATTTACAAGGAAATGCATAGGAAAATACGAGTCACTTATTTTCTAGAACTAGACATGTAAATTGTACTCCTTGTCCAAAACTAGGAGCAAACAGGGTTGGGGGGGGGGGGGGGGGTGGCACATATTGGCACATGAAAAGCACATGGCGGTACGTATGTAGAGGTATACATACAAAATAAATGAAACTAAGAAGTTGGCAGATCAGCAGGTCGAGCGATACCTTGCCATCCCGTGCAGTGTTGAAGAAAATATTTCAGCTCATCGGTGGGTGCTTCTACCGTCCATGTGTCGTAGTGTTCACTAGGGTGGAATACACAAGTTTCGCCTGGGAGGGGGATCAAACCTGGTTGAGTTCCACCAACAAATATATCTCCTTCGGATCTAATGCAGCCGGTGCATTCCTCAGCCTTGTCAGCTGCCTACAACAGAGCAAATGGGAAAAGATTCTATCACATTATTTAACTTCAAAGATACTTTTATTGTGACAATGGTAAAAATGGAGGAAATCTAACGTGAGCTACCTTTGCCAACTAAATCATGTCAAATGCACATAAAAAGGGTACAGTTTATCCCGACTACCATTGCGACAAAATATTTAAGACTATAAATAAATAAAAAAATTCAAAATAAAAGGCACGCCGTCATAGAGACCATGAAAAGGCACGACATAGTATTTCCCGAATGAACTATAGTTTCTGAATTTTAAATTTGTGGTAGTGAATTTGTTCCGTTGTGTTTATTCATGTGCAATAGTCGGAATTTTGATATTCAGGAAATTTGTTTAAGGAAAGAGGCCTCCATGGAAATCTCATTGGTAACCACATACCCCAAGTGCAATGAATAGTTCAGGCAACAATCTACATTTCCATAGTAAAAACAAATCTATTTGCAATTTTTATTCAAGAAAGATGCAGCATGTTAAAAACTCCGTTTAAACATGCCACATTCACAGGGTTAGAAATCTGACTTGTGTACTTGTGATAGGAAATTTGTTTCGCCCAAAGATCATGTCAATTTACGTTGAGTTTGAAACTCAGGTAGTCAGGTTAACAAGAGGTGTCTCCTCTCCAAGTTGCATTATTCATATATAGAGAATAAAAATGTCACTTATGCTTTGAGGCTAAAAATGAAGGGTCATCTCCAGAACAAAAGCATATATGTACAGATGTGAAAACAAACAAATAGATAGTTTGTTGCCGGGAGAATGAAAAGCAAACATAAAACCTTGTTGAACTTTCATCCAACACATGGAAAGGTAAAAATTGCACCTCACAGAAACTTTAAAAAGAATAGTCATGTTTTCATTTGATACAAGATTGGCACAGACAATAGAAAGAAAAACTACATTTTATAATTAGGGTGGTCTAAGGTGTCAAGGAAGAGGGAATTGCAGATAAAAATGATCCATCCTTAGTGTTAGTGACAGGTGGAAGTCAGTTCCACATATCGCTGAATCCTCAACGAATTTAGTTAAGGTATAATTCGTTTCTCCAAAGCCAACATGGAATTTCGGATTGCCATCATATAATGTATCGTTGATCTTAAGATGAAGATACATGCAAAGTCACACTGTCCATAGAAACACATAATTGTATGTGGAATGGAAAAATTGAATGCAAAGCAACACATTATACCTTTTCTGTGTAATATTTAAAGGCCACCTTCTTTTGGCCAGCTTCATAGAAGTTGCACTGTGAGTATACCTATATGTAGTAAAAGAGACCACCTTAGCAATTAACAAGTGCATGCAAAAGAAAAATGTTATATCATGAAATATGTTCAAGTAGTAAAATCCCAGAAATAATCATCACCTGTGACTCTACACTGGCACAAACAGCATAAATTCCCCAATTTCTTGTGTAATTGTTATACAAATGTATCCGGCCAAATCTAACGCGTGGATGTCGCTGTCGAGTCCCATCAAAAAAACAATGGTGAATGGTAACCCGTATGCATCTGTCACCTATGTGGGAAGGGTCGGCCCCGATAAGCATGGTTTTGTCATGACTTGCAAAGTGACACCTAAATGCAACTATAAAAAGGTCAAGGACATCGAAAGACAAGAGATAATCAAATTTCACTTGAATGCATGGCTGACCGAGAAATGGTAATATCTGTGCTCTCTCGGGTGATATCTATTAGTCCGTCATCATAATCACTGAGGCTGCAACGATCTATCCAAATATGCTTTGAATTTGGTTTTATCTGAATTCCATCAACATCATGTCCCCTTCCCCCTTCAAATACTAGATTGCAGATAATCACATGTTCACTCTCTTTCAACCTCAAGCCTTTACCCGTGAATTTAATCCTTTGACCACGCCCATCAATGGTCTTATAAGATGATACACTCAAGTAAGATGAAAGTTCAATGGTGCCCGACACTTCAAAGATGACCCACAAAGGTTCTTTTTTACGACATGCATCACGCAGTGAACCTGGCCCATCATCTGGAGGTACATATAAGAATGTTAATAAATTGAAACCAGTTAAAATAATAACAAATGAAATCAATAACTAGCTTAATTTTCAGCCTAGAACATACTTATGAAGAATGGCACATTATAAATGGTTTCTATATTTAAACACCAATCCTCACTCTTTAGGGAGGACAAAAGCATCAATTCTCCAAAGAAGAAATAAAAAGAATATTAAGATACATGGTGAAACACATGATTGCCACCAAAGTGATGAGAAGTAATTGCAATGGAAGTGACAAACTAGAAATGGAAACAAATGCGGCAAGTATTGTTGGCCATCTTATCAAATTGCATTCTTTCTGACTTTGTTAGCCATGTCCACGTTTGTCATATGCACAAAAGCTTGGTATCAAAGCTTGCACTTTTGCAACGCTGTTAATCTGGTGAGGGCCTAGCTGTCTGAATAGATGTTAATGCCAGCCACCTCTGCTTACCCCAAACAGGATTGGGTGAGGAACTTCGAAAGGAGCTCACGCACTAGGCTTTCAGAATGCAGGGAGAAAACAGGGAAGTGGAGAAAATGCTTCTTCCCAAAAGTTGTGTGTCCGGTTGCTATAGTGACAAGTGGATACTTATTTTATGAGAAGAATTTCTTCGGACAATAACTACATTGGTTATGCAATCAAAATTCTTTTACAAACAAACAAGGTGTAAATTTATCATCGTTTATTGGTAAGCATAAAATCCTTAACATTAGTAATTGACATGAAGACAATAATTTGACAATTTAGAAACAAGCTCACACTTTCCAGAATTCCATTTCAGTGAATCAATTAAGGGCTTGTTTGCTTCATTGGATAAAGCTTGATAGATCCATTTTCAAACTTTATCTCTTGTTTGCTTCATATTTTTATAGCCCATGATATCTTTGCGGTCCAACATAGTATCATGAGCCAGGCTGGTTTATGGATCAAGCCATCTTGACCGGATCCATTTTCCATCCTTTCAAATTTGATCTGATAAAGAATGAAAATGACATTCTTACCCTCATAAAAACTCTATCCTCAATACCTTCTGCCAAATTTTGAAAATTTACCTTATTAGAAATTATGATATTTTAGACATTACAAAATGTAATCACATTGAGCAAATCTTGCCAACCAAACATTAAATAATATTAAGCATGGGATATCACTAATTTCTAAAATCCAAGCAAATAATAGATTATATGATTTTGGATACCATTTCTAGCTTATGTATCACTAGCATATTAATCCATCCTAATCCTATAGGCCCAAGCAAACAAGCCCTAAATGTATAAAACCACAAACTACTGATCCAATGGCATTGCCATAGCTACTGGAGGATCCTACAAGCAACTCTCACAAAGAAAAGGTTCTCAGAAACCAAACACATGGAGGCAATATTCAATCTTTTGCACTCAAACAGCTTTCAAGCTCAGTACTTTCCATGTTCCAACAATCTTTCAAACCCCACAAAAATTGGTCTCAAAATTAACCACATAAACCCTTTCCTTCCCACCAAAACTAACCAATTCCCAACAAAATACAACACCCCAGAATGACTTAAAGCAAAAAAACATAGGAACAAAGTAACAATCTTTATGATTTTTCCTTACCAGCGAGGGTGGTGACACGGTAAACAGCGCCGTGCAGGCCGCCGACGGCAAAACGTCCGAAGCCCTCAGCTTGTCCAGCCAGAGCCCGCAACCTGGAATCCACGTGGCCGTACGGCAAACGCAACCCCACGCTCGAATTTTCAGTCATCGGGGCTGAGATCGTTGGTGCTGAATTTTCAGAATATGGTCCGTAATTATGTTGGGGAGGATGGCTGTTCTTGCGGTGTCTGGGGTTCGATTGACGCCCATGGTGATTTCCCATTTTGAAAAAGATCGTAAAAAACTCTTCTGATTTGAAACTGAAGCGATCTAGCGTTGGATGATCAGCTGATTTTTTTTTTCTTTTTTTTTTTTGATTATTTCTCGCAGATTTTAATTTTCATAATTAGTGGAATATGGTGAAAATTTTATGCCCAGCCGACATTCTACTAAAACATAAATTTAGTACAACATAAGCAATGAGATTCCTAAATATATTCACGTAATTTTATGAGATTTACAAATATTTCAAAGTATTTAATAAAATTTCTTTTCTCAAAAATTCGAAATTTACAATTTTAATTTTTTCTGTGCAACAATTATATTTTCAACACGATTACCTCATTTCTCAGCATTTAAAATAAAATTTTTAAATTTAATAATGTTATTATATCTATATTAGATTCATATATAACATTTTATAAAATTTCAAAGGTGCCCTATATACAAGTATATTCATTCTGATTTAATTTTGACGTATTAATTATATTTGATTTTATTTCTCAATTATTCCTTATTCCTTTTCCTCAATCTAGGGTTCTTAAAGTTGGACTCTTATCAAGCCTATTTAATAAATAAATGATTATTCTATCTTTTCAATTTTATAATGCTTATAATTGATATTGACATTTTATTTTTTTTGGTAGGGGATTGAGCCCTAATCTGATTTACATATTCACGCAGTCTCAAATTCACCCTCAATGTAAAATTAGTATTGATACAACTAATATTGTTTTGACCTTACATTGTCTTCTTCACTAGAATTGCAGGCCGCACAAGTGGGCTCGGCGATTATAATTGGCATTGACTTAAATACATATAAATGGAATCTTTTCCCCACAAATTTAAGTGGTTTCTATATCATCCCAATGCCCTATTTACATATGTCTGACTATTGTTTATTACTTGGATTTCAACCCATTTTTCTCCATTTACAAGAGTGGTCCAAAATCCAAATTATATAATTGTCATAAATATTGTATTTCTTTATCTTTGGTTGACCATTTTGTTATAGGTATGAATTGACTTGATTTTCAATTAATGATTATCTTCTTTATATGAATTATATATATATAACTTATAATTAAGTATTTTTTGAATAAAAATATTTAATACAATTAGCATGTATTTATAAAGTAAACAAAAAATTAAATATAAATTAAAATAGAAGTTGTGAATTAGGAGATGGCAATTTTTGACACGACATGATAACATAATTGTATGATATTATTGGTTTTGGGTTGGGGGTTATTGGGTTAGGACGATATCGGCTTGACACGATATGTAACACAAAAATTTTGGGTTGATTCGGGTTGCCCAATAAATACGATAATTTTATCGGGTAACCCACCAATCGATACAATTCAAAACCCAAGCCAACATAAGTCGATCCAAATATTTAAGAAACGGGGAAAAAAGTATATATGTATGCATTTATTTTATGAATTAATATTTTTTTGTATTTATTCGTTGGCCCAAATCTCAATTGGAATAAGAGAATGACAAGTTGGAATATGTTATGCTTTTTGTATTTTAAATAAATGACTTGATGTTGGTTTTAAATAATTTAATTTTATATTGATTTGTAATGAACTAAATATTACTATTATTGATGTTGTATAGGAAATTACATGAAATCGAATTATTAAATTGTTTCATGATATAAAATATGGGCTACCAGGTATAACTTTATTTTTTTATTAAAATTTAAATTGAATATAAAATATTATAAGTTTTTTAAATAAATTATTAATAAAAAAATAATCACAAGTTGAAATGAGTTGGGTTTGGGTTGACATGAAAACTTTTGGGTTGGGTTCGAGTTGATACTTATTGGGTTGAGTACTTTTCGGATTGGATTCGTGTTTAGTAAAATTTTATAATATTTCTATCTCAACTCGATATGAAACAACTCAATACGACACGATTGTCACACCTAATGTGAGCCATAAATAAAGGGTATATTTAATTTCATATTTAATATTTGGAGTAGGTGCTATTCAAAAAGTCATTCTTTGGGTAAAAAAAAATTTGATATATATATATATATATAGGCATTATGGAGTATAATTACATTAGTTTGGTATGATAATTACTTCAAGTGATTTTCAACTACAAATGTTTGTTTCATTTTCCTTATTGTATTATCCAATCAAATGACTCAAAATAAAAAATTATATAATTGTTTAGATAATATGCTATTATATATATAAGTTAAAGTTCGTATTCTATCCATATAATATATGTAAATATAAATAATTAAAAAATATTTCTATTTCTCATAGGCATATTGAATTTGAGGAATAATAATCGTGTTCTGAATGAAACTTTTATTTCATGTCTTATGCATAACAACATTTATATTGATTTAAAACCAGAAATTAAGTATATTAGAACTATTGTAATTATTGATTGAATATTATTGTAAATAAAAAATAAGAATTCTTATAGTTTGTAAAATATTAATTATTATTAAATAGTCATTCTAAATTATATGATGACATAAATTGCACAACATAATGATAAGTATAAATCAATTTTTGTTAATTTAAAAAATAAATACAAATATAAAAATATATTACATTTCAAGTCCTCAATAAATTCTTCGCACTTATATTTTATTATTGCATCTACAAATTCATAGGATATCTATTTTTTATTTTATTTTATTTTATTTTTTCCTATATTTTTTACACAGGCTGACATATTTAGTTCAGTTAGTTAACTGTTTCAAAATATAGATAAAAAATGGGAACATTACACAATAATACAGTGGGCCCCGGCGGCGTCATCCATGCTATCCTCACCCACCATTATAAATTCCTCCACCGCCGTCTGGCGTTCTCTCCTCCGCCTCTGCTTGCAACTTCCATGTACGATTACATCTACAACCCAACCAAACTAATGAACAAGCAAGAAATAATTTTATATTAGCAGAAAAATCAGGAAAAGAAGAGAAGACGTTGTTCTTAGTACTATGGCTTCGATCAGTGGAGAAGGTACGTTTTCCCAATTAATCAGGTTGGAAAAGTCGTCAGAATTGGAGTTGAAAAACTTCGGTTCAAATTTGTATCTGGTTTTCATCAAAATTTTTGATCTATCAGCTCAATTTTATGGATTGCAGCCCAGAATTAATAAATTCATATTGAAAATCGAGGAGGAATTGTATAATTTTATCTGATGTACTTTGGATTTTGCTGATGATAAATCTGTTAAACAGGCGACAGAGATCTCGAAATGGGCTTAAGTGTTGCGTCCCCTTCGCCATCACCCTCACCCTCACCTTCGCCGCGTTCGCCGGCGTTGATAGTGTCAAATTCGAGCAAATCATTAGCTGCTTCGAATTCCGGCAAGGCTCTGGTGGTTTCGAACTCTGGAAAAGCCTTAGTCCTCTCGAATTCTGGCAAAAAAATCGACCAATCGGGAAAGAAGAAGTACGTGAAGCAGGTGACGGGTCGGCACAACGACACGGAGCTCCATTTAGCCTCACAGAAGGGTGATGTGGCGGCAGTGAGACAGATATTGGGGGATATCAATGAGCAAATGCTTAAGACGTCGAGGGGGGCTGAGTTTGATGCTGAAGTGGCCGAGATCAGGGCGGCTGTAGTGAATGAGGTCAACGAATTGGGGGAGACCGCTCTTTTCATTGCGGCAGGGAAGGGGTGCGCTGATGTGGTGAAGGAGTTGTTGCCTTATTCCACAAGAGAAGGAATTAGGACAAAGAATACATCTGGTTTCGATCCATTACATATTGCTGCAAGTCGAGGCCACCATGGTAATTGAATTCTTTCTCTACTTGGTTCAAACGCATGACTTGAATAGGCCTCTTTGGATTAACAGATTAAATGATGGTTATATTATATGACTTCAATACTATTTGAGTGATGAAAAGTCGTGTTATGAGTTTCCTAGGATATGGATGATTACTGCTTGTCTCTCACTAAGTATTGCAGGATTTAGCGTGTGCATCATCTCGTTATGATTTGTAAGAATCAATAGTTTGCCAGATAAATTCTTTCGTTTTTGAAGCTAGTCAGTGAGTCTGTCATTTTACTAGAATTAGACAATGTGGATGAGAGGCATATCGTAGCTTAAACTAGCACAGTGGTGGCTTGTCATGACAAAGATCATCAGAAATTTGCCAGGATAATATGAATATGTTTGTTTCTCATCCATCATGTATATACTAACTATGTTTTTGCCAGATATTGTCCAGATACTGCTAGAGCATGATCCAGAGCTAAGCAAAACTGTAGGTCAATCAAATGCAACTCCTCTAATATCTGCAGCAACAAAAGGGCATCTGGCAGTTGTCAACGAATTGCTTTCAAAGGATCCTAGCTTGCTAGAGATGCCAAGATCCAATGGTAAAAATGCATTACATTTAGCTGCCCGCCAAGGCCATGTAGATGTTGTAAAAGCATTGCTAGAGAAGGACTCTCAATTGGCCAGAAGAACTGATAAGAAAGGACAGACTTCTCTACACATGGCTGTAAAAGGCGTTAGTTGTGCAGTGGTGAAGTTGCTTCTGCGGGCAGATGCAGCCATTGTGATGCTTCCAGACAAAATGGGTAACACTGCGTTGCATATAGCTACCAGGAAGAAGCGTGCTGAGGTATGGATACCATTGATGCTGTTCTCATTCTGAAAATTTAGTTCTATTCAAGTGTATTTATCACCGTTGGTTCTTAGTATCACTACAGCAAGAAAATTATTTTTGAATGCAAGTTCATTACATGGATCTTTGGTATTATTGCAGATTGTGAATGAGCTCTTAATGCTTCGTGACACTAATGTTAATGCGTTGACCAGAGACCACAAAACTGCTCTTGACATAGCCGAAGGACTCACTCTATCTGAAGAGACTGTGGAAATAAAAGAGTGCTTAGCCCGATATGGTGCGGTCAGAGCCAATGAACTGAACCAACCACGTGATGAGCTTCGAAAAACTGTCTCAGAAATAAAGAAAAATGTACACACTCAGCTTGAGCAAGCTCGTAAGACAAACAAAAATGTAAATGGTATAGCAAAGGAGCTTAGGAAGCTCCACAGAGAAGGAATAAACAATGCTACTAATTCAGTCACCGTGGTGGCTGTCCTTTTTGCAACAGTTGCTTTTGCTGCCATCTTCACCGTTCCTGGAGGAGACAACAAAAATGGGATGGCCGTGATGGTAAGCAGCCCGGCTTTCAAGGTTTTCTTCATTTCTAATGCTGTTGCACTTTTCACATCCTTGGCTGTTGTTGTGGTACAAATCACAGTGGTTAGAGGTGAAATAAAATCCGAGAGACGGGTTGTTGGGGTGATTAATAAGTTGATGTGGTTGGCATCTGTTTGCACCACAGTGGCTTTTATTGCTTCTTCTTACATTGTTGTGGGGAGGCATCATAAATGGTCTGCAATTCTTGTCACTGTCATAGGTGGAGTCACAATGGCTGGTGTTCTAAGTGCCATGACATATTATGTGGTGAAATCCAGAAGGACAAGGAGAGTGAGGAAGAAAGAGAAGTATTCCAGGAGTGGGACGAACTCTTGGCGCCACTCTGACACTGATACAGAAGTAAACCCAATATATGCTATTTGATGGAAGCCATGGTTTTGGGATTCATTCTTCTGTTCAACAAAGGGACTTGTTATGTTCAAAATTCAACCTGAAGAAAGAGAGCCAAGGTGTGTAATAAAGTTGAAATAGGTTCTTGAAGCTGACAGATGTTGGTTGGGTTTAAGGATGAGCTTGTGACAAAGGTAGGCATAATTCAGAGGAGACTGATCATGATTCTAGAGGTCTTAGGATCAATGAGGGATATTATGTTGTAACATAAAAAATATTGTCATACAACATTAAATATCAAGAATTTGCTCTCAGCACAGTTCCCAAATGGTTGTTCCTTCTAGACTTTCTCAATGTATATTTTGTAACCTGAATTCAAAATGTGAACTTTTTAACAAATTGTATCTGATAAGGGGTGTCAAAATAAGGAAATATCTTTTATTCTGTAAAATCCATGAATTTCTACTGGCAAGTTGGGTTCGACTCGGAATTCTGATGCGAAGCGATTTCATTATTTAATTGACTTCACTTATTTATTGGGATGTTGGCACATCAATCAGGGAGTGGTTGCCAAACGTCAACAGCTGTAAATACACTAATCACAACACTTTTCAGGTATCACTTCCTACAATAGTTACTAACTTTATTTTCCTTTATACTTTTTTCATATTACCTTCCAACTTTCTAAGATATTACTAAATCTCTTATTTAAAAAGGATTTTCGTTGGACCCCTCAACGATTCTAATGACTTTATTATGATTTGAGATTTTATTTAGATATTTTCGACTCCAAATCATAATCCGAATAAAAAAATATTTGATCTCCACGAAGAATTACTCTCGATCCTCCATCAATATTATATATATATATGTATGCAATTGATTATCTCCTATTCTAGTAATTTAGGTATCGTTTGGTTTCATTTCCACACTCCATTTTCACATTTTCTCCTATTTCAGAAATAAAAATCATCACTTTTTACACATTTTCACCCAATATCATTTTTATTTTTATTTTCAAAACACATTCTCCAACAACCTATATATTTTTTCCCTGTAACATATATATTTTTTCTCTCTATTCCATTATTTCTATCTCTCTCCACATACAACCTATTAAAACCAACATAATCATTACATTTTCAAATATTTCATCCAAAAATATTTTTATTTTCACATCACATTACATAACTAATTTTCATCAAAATGAAAATGTTGGAAACTGAAATTGAAAATGAAAATAAAACCAAACGGTCCCTTAACCGTCCAAGTGATGTGCAAAAAGCATGAAACCGCACCACCAGAAATGGACAAAAAGATGTCTTTTTCCATGGCTCATCAATGTCTGACCTTGACAACTCCATTAAAACGCATGGGCCCCACACGCCCAACCCAATCAGGGAACCCCTGATTAGCAGGCGGGGCTCGACCTTGACTTTCAGGGTTTTAGCTTTTGGGGTCAACGACTCAACGTGAAAACCCACCCACCCAACGCACGTCTTTTCCTGCTTTCTCTCATTCAGTGTCCAATTATGTTTTTCTAAGGTTTTTAAATTTACCACCGGTGTTTACCCCTGTGAAAAACATGACATTTCAATTCTAATACAATATTGATCTTTGATGTAATGAATGTGAGGGATTTATGTGCTTTATATGCAAATTAAAAATAGAGAAAAAAAAAAAAAAAGAATGACTTTACTACTTTGAATTAAATGCACTAGTTATAGAAATTCATATGAAGGGTTAATTTCTTATATAGAGTCGATATTCTTAGAGCTCGTTTGTTTTCATTTTCAAACTTCATTTTCATTTCTTGCTGAAAATGAAAATAAAAAACTATCAACTTCTAGTCATTTTTCTCAAAGGGCTCGTTTGGTTTTATTTTCATTTTCAATTTCAATTTTCATTATTTTTAAAATGGTGAGAATTAGTTATGCGATGTAATGTGGAAATAAAAATTTATTTGGATAAAATATTTGAAAATGTAATTATATATTAGAATTATAAATAATTATATTGGTTTTAATAGGTTGCAGGTGGAGAGAGATAGAAATAATGGAATATAGAGATAAAATATATAAATTATTGGGAAAAAATAAATATGTTATTGGATAATGTGAAAATGAAAATGAGAATTGGAAATTTATTCCCTGGAAATGGGCTCATCCAAATATTTCCCAAAATTTAAACAGTAAAAGTGCTTGGAATGAGCTGTGGAAATAAAACCAAACAGGCTCATACATTTTCATTCTCAAAACATTCATTTTTACATTCTCTCTCTATTTTCATACCAATTTTCTCCTATTATTACCTATATCTACTTTTTTACCTTTCCAATACTTTTCAAACAATATTCACTACAAAAATATTATAAATTCAAATTATAATATTATTTTTTTCAAACAATTACACATCACATCATCAGTTTTAATTCAAAAACTACACAACTTTTAATACAAAACACCCAATATCCAAATACATCTTATTTTCTACAATACATTTTCTAACTAATTTTTCAATACGCATTTTCACTATAAAATGAAAATGACTCTAAAAAATAAAACCAAACGGGCTCTTAGAGTTAGTGCCCAACTATATACTATTAAGATTTTTAAATAATTTACAAGTGGTCTTATTCATTGGGAAAAATGACATTTCAATTTTAATACTAATCTTTCATGTTAATAAAGGGAGGGGATTCGCTTTCTATATACGACAAAATCTAACGAATATAATATAATATCTTTATAGCTCTAAATTTTATGTGCTACTCGTACGGATTCGGATGGGGCATATATTCCTAAGTACAGTTTATACTCTCACGGCAAGTTTGGTTGGATTTTAAATTTATTTCATGATAGTTATCTTATGATAAATTATCTCATAAAAAAAGTGGGATAATTTATTCTATAGGTGGAGGTGTGATTAATAATACCACATGTTAAGTTCATATATATGGGCCTGTGTATATACAATCCCACAAACCAAACATTAAATTGAAAATGATTATTTTCTCTAATTCCATGTAATCCCACCAACCAAACTTGCCCTTAAAATAAAGTCTCTTATTGCCCGTTAGGTTTTGTTTTCATAAGCCCTTTTCATTTTTCCCTAAAAATGAAAATATGATGTTATCAACTTTTCCTCTATTTTCACATATTTTTTCATTTTCAGCATATTTTTTCAAACACACTTTCTCCATTTTCACTTTTCATTTTTTTCTATTCACATTTGCACAAATTTTAATACAGAAACACTATATTTTTCAAATACAACTCATTTTTAACTATACATAATTATTAAATTTTAAACAAAATTTTCAAATAATATTTAATTTAAAAAAATACAGTAACTTATTTTTTATTATTCTTTTTCACCAGAAAATGAAAATGCTTCCAGAAAACAAAATCAAACGGCTTCTTACAAACAAAAAGCATTTAGTATTTTGGATATATTATTATTAAATTATTGGGTTAATAAAATAATGATTTTTTGAGTTTGCAGAAAGTATAATTTTGAAAAATAAAAAAATGTACAATATTTTGATTATATTATGAGAGCAATTGGACAAGTTGGCCCATCATCTAGTGGTAAACTTAACTTATTTAGCAAGTTGAAGTGTAGCCATAAATAACCATCCCTGCACCATACATTACCTGTACGAAATGGAAATATTTATTGTAACGAGAACTTTATAGAAGTGGGACATTGAAAAACCAGTCACATGCCACTTGATTAACTAATCATTGTTAATAATAATATCCAATATGATGTGGATTCTGATAAGGTTGTTTTGTTTTCTAATAGTAAGAACAATAATGCATATTTGTTAATTCTAACTTAAAAGAAAAAAATAACACACAAGTACAGCTGTAAATAAATATTCAAAAATTCGTTTACCATTTGCATTTGAATTTATTTATAGAATTATTATTTATATCCATTTATAGGGCTATTATCCGTATTCATTTAAAATGAATATTATCTATGTTCAATTAGTAAATATTCGATTATAAATAGATATGAATATGATAAATGCCTATTCGATCTGTTCAATATCCGTTCCAAATACATATCGTTGGATATATCCGTTTATATATTCGATTATCCATAATTTAACTAAAATTCATTATTTGTATACGATAGATAATATTTAAAAAATTATTATATATAATATATTTTTAATTTTTATGTATTTTAATAAATAAATAATATTTTAAAAAATTATCATATATAATATATTATTATACATAATAAATTATTTTTATTTTTTCAATATGAAATATCATAATCTATATATAAATGAATATATTAATAAATTAAGAATTAAAGAATTAATGAAAAAATTAGTAGATGATAATTATGAAGAATTGATATATGGTAATGACGATAATTAAACAATATTAAATAAAAAGTTAAAAATTAATATATGAATGATGAAATTAATCAATATAAAATTATTGTTGCTTTACTTTATAATTAATTTATATTGGTGTGATTTTATTAATATTAATTAATCATAAAGTGAATCAATAATTAGAAAAAAATTAACTAAATCAAGAATAATTAACTTTTTTTTTTCTAAAATAAAATACTAAAATACTAAAATTATTAACTAGCTAAAGGGACATTAAGACGGTGTTTGGCTAAACTTATTTAAAATATCTTATAAGCCCCTACATTTTATAAGATATTTATAAGATATTTTTTGAACTTCTACATCTTATAAGATATTTTTCGAACTTATAAGATACTGGATATTTTTTTAAAAATAAGTTCTCAAAATCTTTGGATAGTAAGATTTTGGAGCTTTTAAGGTAATAGTAATAATAATTTTATAATTAATATAATTAAAATTAAGGAAACTTGTTAATATTTTAAAAATAAGTTAAGAACTTCTTTTTTTATAAGCTATTTTCTTAAAAAAATTATGAAATACTAACGTCTTATAAATTATTAAATATCTTATAAAATATTTTGAAAAGCTTGTAAACTCATCCAAACATCTATTAAATATTTTACAATATCTAACTATACTATATACATATAATATAAGATGAATATATCATTTCATAATTTTATTTTGTAGATTTGTACTATCATTAATTTAAAAAACTAATAAAATTTATTCAAATATAAAGCTTAAACTCTAAATCCCAAAATCTCATAACTATATAAATTTTAAATCCAAAAATATTAATTATAAAAAATATTTTTAGTAATTAATATTATTATATCTACATATCTAAAAGTAAATGTCAATATTCAATAATTATCGAAAAAGTTAATTTTTTAAAATTATATTAAAATATAATATACAAAAATATTAAATATCAAAATATAAATCAGAGTTATATATAACAAACTTATGAATAATTAAAATTTGAATTTAAAAGAATTAATTACTATAATTAAAATATATATATATATAAAAAAATAAAAAATGTGAAAAACAAAACCCTACCTCCAATTTCAATTTCAATTTCAATTTCAATTTCAATTCCTCCCCAGCCGTAGCTCAGGTACTCTCTCTTCTTCTTTTCTACTTCTTCCCTCGTTCATTTTTTTTTTCCTCCTACTGTAACGTTCTCGCCGGCGCTTTTGCCGGCGAGATGCTCGTCGCGGAACCAGGAGCCAGCAGTAGCTGGCCCCGCGACTCGCGAGGCCGGCAGATCTTCTGGCTCTCGTCTACGTTGTCGGCGAGCGAGTCCAGCTGCTGCTTGCTTTTCCGTCTCCGGCGACGGGGAGGTTGCTTAAAGAGTTGTGCTGACTGAAATCCATTTTGTTTTCTTTTCCTTTTCTTTTTCTTTCTATTTTCTTGTGGGGGTTAAGGATGAGCCAGTGGTGGAAGATGTGAATGAAGATGATGACCATGAAGATGGAGCTTACGATTCAGATGATGAGGATGATGGTACCCTAGGTTGTTTTTTTAATTTTTTTTCTTTATAATTTTTTCCATACTGGTGTACACTCGTTGCAAGTAGTATTCATGGGTGTTATTTTTCTTTTTTCTTGCTATATTATTTTTTTTTTGAGGATTTGTGTTTGGAATGTAATATGAGTTTTCCCTTGGTTGTTGAATGCTACTTTGGTAGATGGAAACCTTTAGTGTGGTTGGCATAATGAGAAAATTGTTCTTGTTTGGAAGCATAATATCTTGTAAGATTGGAGTTTGTTTGTCCTAATTCAACATCCATTTGCTTCAGGTTAACGAAACTTTTAGTTTAGAGTATCTCTGTAGTTGATCTCCATATGCAAAAATGGATGCTCTTGTTGTTGGCATTCTTGTTAACGGATTTGAATATTCAGATATGTGCAAACGGATAATCCGATACGGATATATTCGAATTTGGTTAATATCTGGGGAATACGAATTCGAATGTTATTAAAAAATATCCGCCAGATACAGATATTATAAAATTTATATGAATACGGATATGGATACAGTGTATTTGTACTGTTTAATATCCGTTTATAGCCCTATTGACACAAGTGATCAACCGATGTGTTGCCTTTAGTTGCCACTCAATTTGTGGCACTGTTACTTCTTCACCTGTCTATATCTTGTCTTTGTGAATGATTTTTAATTACTATTTCTTCCCATAAAATTTAGCAGCTGCAACATAGTAATCAGACCACCTTTTAATCTCATACTGGCTGATGAAATTTCAGGTACAAAAAGTCTTCCAGCATTCGTTTACTTTATTTATGTATTATACCTTGCTGTTTTTCTGATTGATCTTCTATCTTCTGTTAAATGGATTAGCTTCACTTAGTCAGGAGGTTTGACTTTATTTTGCTGCTCAAATTCACAGTTTTCCCCGAAAAATGATTGGTGAATTGACTCAAAGGGAAAGCCTCGTGGAAATATGGTTGAATCCATAATAGGAGTGTGTACAGAATTTACATGTTTTTTGTGATCTGGGTAGCATAAGATATTCTCCACGTGAAGATCATATTTTTTGTGCCACACGTGAAATTTGATCTGGGTTTTTAGTCGGTGGTCAAGCAATCTCAATCATAGTTGAGTTCTAATGGAAGCTCCAGTTAGGCAGCAGAGGCACATGAAGAAGCAGTTAACTGGGAAACGGGATGATACTGCGCTGCATTTGGCTGCAAGGGCAGGGAACTTGGAATTGGTTTTGGAGATCATCAGTGGGAGTGAAGGGGAAGACTTAGAGGAGTTGCTGTCTAAGCAGAACCAATCAGGCGAAACGGCCCTCTATGTTGCTGCTGAATGCGGCCATGTTGATCTGGTCCAAGAGATGATAAAATATTTGGATGTTACTACTGCTGCAACCAAGGCCAGTAACGGTTATAATGCTTGTCATATTGCCGCAAAGCTAGGGGAATTGGGTAAGTTACCCCATTTCATTTTCCTTGTCTTTTCTCTTCAAATGTTAGTCTTGTTGTTTCCAAACCAGTTAAAGTAGATGGAAGATTTGAATTGCAGAAGTACTGAAGGTCCTCTTGGAGGCGATTCCCCAACTGTTGGCCACAGTTGATCTAGGAAACACCACACTGCTGCACAGTGCTGCAGCACAAGGGCATGTTGAGGTGGTCAAGTTTCTCTTGGATAGAAACAGCAGTTTGGCTACCATAGCTATAAATAATGGCAAAACGGCTCTTCATTCTTCTGCAAGAAATGGGCACTTTGAGGTGGTGAGGGCCCTTTTGAGCAAAGAAAAAGGGATCGCGACATGGAGTGATAAGAAGGGACAGACGGCCCTTCATATGGCAGTAAAGGGCAATAGTACTGAAGTGGTTGATGAGCTTATTGCTGCAGATAATGCTTTACTAACGATTGTTGATAATAAGGGCAATACCACATTGCATATAGCCACGAGAAAGGGTCGTGTGCAGGTACAACATTTCGCCCCCTTCATACTATTCTAGCAATTAAAGACAACGGTACAGAATCAGACAGTAATTAATATGAATCCACAAATCCAGATAGTTTGTTCTACACTTCAAAGATTATATAGTTTGAGCATCATAAGATGGTTATTACTTTTCTATGAGAATGTTATCTCAACTTGACTTCCTGGTATTAAGGTAACAAATCCCACTTGTATAAGCTGTAATGTTTTGTTAGGACATTCAGTATGCGTTCTTAGATGGTTATTACTTTTCTATCAGAATGTTATCTCAACTTGTTTTCCTGTTATTAAGGTAACAAGTCCCACTTGTATAAGCTGTAATGTTTTGTTAGGACTTTTGCATACTGATATAGAAAGGATCTCAGTGATGTGCTATTTAAATCCCATTTCCAACTTTTGTCACAATTCCTTCAGGAATTCATAATATTACTTTAGGATCAAGAGACTTGAAACTTCAAAAGTTGAGCCATAGATTATGCATTCAGACATAAAAGAAAAACTAACTTCCTTCAGCTTAAAGATGTTGATTAGTTATTGTCCTGAACCTGCAGATTGTTCAAACTCTACTGAAACACAAAGGGATCAATAAAGAAGCCATTAACAGGTCAGGGGAGACTGCTTTTGATGCCGCTGAAAAAACTGGCCATTCAGAGATAGCAAGCATTCTGCGCGAATATGGAGTTAAGAGCGCGAAAGAGAGCAAAGGTGTGTAATAAAGTTGAAATAGGTTCTTGAAACTTACAGATGTTGGTTGGGTTTAAGGATGAGCTTGTGACAGGTAGACATATTTCAGATAGAGACTGATCATGACTCTGGAGGCCTTAGGATCAATGGGGGATATTATGTTGTAACATAAAAAATATTGTTATACAACATTAAAGATCAAGAATTTGCACCCAGTAGAATCCCCAAATGGTTGTTCCTTCCAGACTTTCTCAATGCTCATTTTGTAACCTGAATTCAAAGTGTGAACTTTTTAACAACTTGTATCTGATCAGGGGTGTTAAAGTAAGGAACTATCTTTTCTTCTGTAAAATCCACGCATTTTACTGGCAAGTTGGGTTCAACAGTTCAACTCGGAATTCTGATGCAAACGTCAATATTCTGATGTTAGCACATCAATCAAGGAGTGGTAGCCAAACGTCAACAGCTGTGAATGCACTCAAGTGTCACTTCCTACTATAGTTACAATCTTTATTACCCTTTATACTTTTTTCATATTCTAAAGTATTACTAAATCTCTTATTTGAAAAGATTTTCGTCGGGACCTTCAATTATTCTAATGACTTTATTATGATTTGAAATTTTATTTAGATATTATCATTTCAAATTATAATCCGAATAAAAAAATATTTGATCTCTGCGAAGAATTACTCTCGATCCTCCATCAATACTACATATATATATGTATATATATATAATTGACCATCTCCTGTTCTGGTAATTTAACCGTCCAAGTGATGTGCAAAAGCATGAAACACCACCACCACCAGAAATGGAGATTTAAATGACAAAAATATTTCTTTTTCCATGACTCATCAATGTCTGACCTTTTTACTAAACTACAAACTAAGGGTCAGAAACAGACAACCTATTAAAAAGCATTGGCCCCACCCACCCAACCCAATCAGGGGACCCCTGATTAGCAGGCGGGGCCTGACCTTGACTTTCAGGTTTTTGGCTTTTGGGGTCAACGACTCAACGTGAAAACCCACCCACCCACCCAACGCACGTCTTTTCGTCCTTTCTCTTATTCAGGGTCCAATTATGTTTTCTGAGGTTTTTAAATTTACCACGGGTCTTTACCCATTTGAAAAACATGACATTTCAATTCTAATACAATATTGATCTTTGATGTAATGGATGTGAGGGATTTATGTGCTTTATATGCAAATTAAAAATAGAGAAAAAAAATAAATAAATAGAGAATGTCTTTACTTTACTACTTTGAATTAAATGTACTAGTTATAGAAATTCAAATGGCATGTTAATTTCTTATATAAAGTCGATACTCTTAGAGTTAGTGTCCAATTATGTACTATTGAGGTTTTTAAATAATTTATAAGTGGACTTATTCATTGAGAAAAATGATATTTCAATTTTAATATTGATCTTTGAGGTGATAAAAGGGAAGGATTCCGCCTTCTATATATGACAAGATATAGAGAATATAATATAATATTCTTACAGCTCTAACTTTTATGTGCTACTTAGAGGGATTTTGGATGGGGTATATTTCTAAGTAGAGTCCATACTCTTAAAATAAAGTTTCTTAGTGCCCATTTGGTTTTATTTTCAAAGTTTTTTTTCATTTTTTCCTAAAAATGAAAATTAAAAATATCAACTTCTCCCCTATTTTCACATATATTTTTACTTTCAGTACACTTTTCCAAATACACTATTACAATATCTCTCTATTTTCACTTATTATTTTTTCCTACTCACATTTACATGACTTTTAATACAGAAATATTATATTTTTTAAATTCAACTCATTTTCAACCATACATAATCATTAAATTTTAAACAAAACCTCCAAATAATATTTCATTTTCAAAAACACATTTACAATTAACTTTTCACTATTTTTTTTTACAAGAAAATGAAAATGCCTCCAGAAAACAAAATAAAACGGCCTCTTACAAACTATAAGCATTTGGTATATTGGATATATTATTATTAAATTATTGGGTTACTTAATAAGATAATGATTTTTTGAGTTTGCAGAAAGTATAATTTTGAAAAATGAAAAAAATGTACAATATTTTGATTATATTATGAGAGCAATTGGACAAGTTGGCCCATCATCTATTGGTAACTTAGGCCTGTTTGGTTTCATTTTCAACATCCATTTTCATTTTCTTCTCAAAATGAAAAATGAAATTTATCACTATCTACACTATTTTCTCAAATATTTTCATTTTCAAAACATTATTTTATATATTCTCTCTCCATTTTCACCTCATTTCAAATCCTATTACTACATATATCTACTTTTTTATCTTTCCAATACATCTCAACCATCATTCACTACAAAAATATTATTTTATATTATATTTCAAATAAATATATATCACATCATCAATTTAAATTTAAATTCAAATTCAAATTCTTTCTTCCTTTTTAATACAAAAAATCCAACATCCAAATACAATTCATTTTCACACCTATATAAACCTATAATTTTAAACACCTTATCCAAATACAACTCATTTTTAAAAATACTTTTCATAACTAACTTTCTATTATACATTTTCACTAAAAAATAAAAATGACCTCAGAAAATAAAACCAAACAGGCCCTTAGCAAGTTGAAGTGTAGCTATGAATAACCATCCCTGCACCATACATTACTTGTACCATATGGAAAAGTATTTCTTGGAAGGAGAACTTCAAAAACCAGTCACATGGCACTTTATTAACTAATCATTGTTAAAAATAATATCCAAAATGATGTGGATTTTGATAAGGTTGTTTTGTTTTGTAATAGCAATAATGCATATTAGTTAATTCCAACTTAAAATAAAAAAAGAAAAGAAAAATTCACACACACAACTGATCAGCCCATGTGTTGCCTTTTGTTGCCACTCAATTTGTGGCACTGTTACTTCTTCACCTGTCTATATCTTGTCTTTGTGAATGATTTTTCATTACTGTTTCTTCCCAAAAAATTTAGCAGTTGCATCATAGTAATCGGACTATCTTTTAATCTCACATGGGTTGATGAAATTTCAGGTAAAAAAAGTCTTCCAGCATTTGTTTACTTTATGTATTATGCTTTGCTGTTTTTGTGATTGATCTTCTATCTTCTGTTAAATGGATTAGCTTCACTTAGTCCGGAGGTTTGACTTTATTTTGCTGCTCAAATTCGCAGTTTTTCCGGAAAAATGATTGATGAATTGACATAAAGATAAAGCCGCGTGGAAAAATGGGTGAATTCATAACAGGAGTGTGGACAGAATTTAGTTGTTCTTTGGGATCTGGGTAGCATAAGATATTCTCCACGTGAAGATCATATTTTTTGTGCCACACGTGAAATTTGATCTGGGTTTTTAATTTCACTGATTTCTGTTCAAGAAATGATACCTTTTTGGTGCTACAAGTGAGATTTGATCTGGGTTTTTAGTCGGTGGTCGAGAAATCTCAATCATAGTTGAGTTCTAATGGAAGCTCCAGTTAGGCAGCAGAGCTTCCGCAAGAAGCACATGAAGAAGCAGTTGACTGGGAAACGGGACGATACTGCGCTGCATTCGGCTGCGAGGGCAGGGAACTTGGAATTGGTTTTGGAGATCATCAGTGGGAGTGAGGGGGAAGAGTTGAAGGAGTTGCTGTCTAAGCAGAACCAATCGGGCGAAACGGCCCTTTATGTCGCTGCTGAATGCGGCCATGTTGATCTGGTCGAGGAGATGATAAAATATTTTGATGTTACCAGTGCTGCAGCCAAGGCCAAAAACGGTTATGATGGTTTTCATATTGCCGCCAAGCTAGGGGAGTTGGGTAAGTTACCCCTTTTCATTTTCATTGTCTTTTTCTCTTCAGATGTTAGCCTTGTTGTTTCCAAACGAGTCTGAATTAGATGGAAAATTTGAATTGCAGAAGTACTGAAGGTCCTCTTGGAGGCGATTCCCCAACTGTTGGCCACAGTTGATCAAGCAAACACCACACCGCTGCACAGTGCTGCAGCACAAGGGCATATCGAGGTGGTCGAGTTTCTCTTGGAGAGAAATAGCAGTTTGGCTACCATAGCTAGAAATAATGGCAAAACGGCTCTTCATTCTTCTGCAAGAAACGGGCACTTTGAGGTGGTGAGGGCCATTTTGAGCAAAGAAAAAGGGATTGCGACGTGGAGTGATAAGAAGGGGCAGACGGCCCTTCATATGGCAGTAAAGGGCAATAGTACTAAAGTTGTTGATGAGCTTATTGCTGCGGAAAATGCTTTACTAACGATTGTTGATGGAAAGGGCAATACCGGATTGCATATAGGCACAAGAAAGGGTCGTGTGCAGGTACAACATTTCGACCCCTTCATATCATTCTAGCAATTAAAGATAACTGTACAGAATCAGACAGTAATTAATATAAATCCACAAATCCGGATAGTTTGTTCTGCACTTCAAAGATTATATAGTTTGAGCGTCCTAAGATGGTTATTACTTTTCTATCAGAATGTTATCTCAACTTGTTTTCCTGTTATTAAGGTAACAAATCCCACTTGTATAAGCTGTAATGTTTTGTTAGGACTTTCAGTATGCGTCCTAAGATGGTTATTACTTTTCTATCAGAATGTTGATCTCAACTTGTTTTCCTGTTATTAAGGTAACAAATCCCACTTGTATGAGCTGTAATGTTTTGTTAGGACTTTCACATACTGATATAGAAAGGATCTCAGTGACGTGCTATTTAAATCCCATTCCAACTTTTGTTGCAATTCCTTCAGGGATTCATAATATTACTTTAGGATCAAGAGACTTGAAACTTCGAAAGTGAGAGCCATAGGTTATGCATTCAGACATAAAAGAAAAAATTAACTTCCTTCAGCTTAAAGATGTTGATTAGTATTGTCCTGAACCTGCAGATTGTTCAAACTCTACTGAAACACCAAGGGATCAATAAAGAAGCCATTAACAAGTCAGGGGAGACTGCTTTTGATACCGCTGAAAAAACCGGCCATTCAGAGATAGCAAGCATTCTGCGCGAATATGGAGTTAAGAGCGCAAAAGCCATATCGCCACAGCAGGCACCAATTGCAGCAAGAGAACTAAAACAAACAGTAAGCGACATAAAACATGAGGTCTACGACCAGCTTGAGCACACACGCCAAACCAGAAGACGGGTCCGTGGGATAGCCAAGAGGCTCAACAAAATGCAATCTGAAGGGCTTAACAATGCAATAACATCCACAACAGTTGTGGCTGTCCTCATAGCCACAGTTGCCTTTGCTGCCATTTTCACTCTTCCAGGTCAGTATGTGGACGAACCTACGAAAATTCCTGTTGGCTCATCTCTAGGAGAAGCACATATTGCACCGAATATAGAATTCACGATTTTCTTGATATTCGATGCTCTTGCACTCTTCATATCATTGGCCGTTGTAGTAGTTCAGACATCTGTTGTGGTTGTGGAGAGACAAGCAAAGAAGCAATTGATGGCCGTTATTAACAAGCTAATGTGGTTGGCTTGTGCGTTTGTGTCAGTGGCCTTTCTTGCACTGTGCTACATCATTGTGGGCGACCAAGAAAAGTGGCTGGCCGTTGGAGTGACAGTTATAGGAACTGTAATAATGGCTACAACTCTTGGGACATTGTGTTATTGGGTGATAATGCATCGGATAGAGGCGTCCAACTTGAGGAGCCTCCGAAGGTCTGCAAGAAATAGTCGATCGCAGTCGTGGTCCGTGTCGGTTATGTCAGATTCTGACATTCCAGAGGATGAATATAAGAAGCTTTATGCTCTGTGATATCAGTATGTAAGGAGCTCTATGCTCTGTGATATCAGTATGTATGATATCCCTTCTTGTGTACTTTAGTTCACAAAGACTTGATCCTAACATGGGAACTTCTGTGTAATATATTATGATGTTCTTTGTTTTCCATTGTCAAGGAAAGTGGCTGATGATTGGCCACGTTGGATTGTAAATAGAAGAAAAGTAGTCTAGAAATCAAAATCCTTTTTCCTTGATTAGTGATGATAGATTACTCCTAGTTGTAATGTTGATCCTCAATTTTCTGTGTTAAAAGTTTTCTCAAATTAGCTTCTGCTATTTCAAGAGTTCAAGAAAAATACAACTTTTCAATATGAAATCAAACATTCTGATTGGTTGGTAATATTAGTATTAGTTGGGAAGTTTATGAAAGACTCTTTTGAAAAGTTTCATTAATGGCTAATTCATTCGTGTTGAGTAGAGCTTATTGTTGTTAGAATTCTTAATTCAAGAGCTGTAAGAAGGGATTGATGTTACACAAACATAAACTAAAGCAAGTGATGGATTCAAAACGGTGTTAAAGAGTACAACTTGACTAATTATACTCTTAAATACAAAACCAAAGATCCTGAGATCTTGAAAGAAAGGTTTCCAATTCCTCAGTTGGACAGACATATGGCTATAAATTAGGGATAAAGTGAAACGGAATTGACTAGGTAGTAGAGCTATGGAAATGCTTCTTTCTTCCATATTTTGGATCTCAGCGCCATAAAACAATATACTAATGCGATTAATTCTTCACCTGAAAAAGAAATTCACAACTCGTGGGGCTACTACCTCCACACGGCATTGCTCTATTAGGTTCTCTCTCTCATGCCGGGAAGATTTGCCTCCTATAGGAATACGGGTCGTGTCTCAATCTGTCTCTTAATCTGCTGATATCCTCTTGGACCCGCTACAGATCATCATCTCAATAAACTATTGAGTCACCAACTCGTTAATCAGACGCAAGCCCCACTTCAAATACACGAATAAAAATGAAATATATATGAAATACTTGACTTGGAGAAAAGTGGAGCCGTCCTAAGTCTTGTGGCAGATACATGAACATTTCTAAAGCTGATTGTCAATGCTCTATCCATCTGTCTATCTCTCTTTGAAAAAGAAAATCATGTTACCATGTTTCAACTGGACATTATTGCATTACCTTTTCACTCTGCGACCTTAGAATCATTAATAAATAAAGTGAACCAGCTAGCCTTTTTGCTGAACTTAGTGGTACAAACACTGAGTTTTCGCTTTCAAGCATTAACAAATTCATTGAATAGATTCCTGGGAACTCTTCTTTAACTTGGTTATCTGGAGCCTGGACCACGGCCAAGTTGCAACAGTGGATAGACCAAAAGAGGGTCAAGCCAAAAGTGCAAAAACAAGAGTAATAAAGTCATTAGTACGGGGCCTTGCAATCACAAAACTCCTTTTTTCTTTTTGTGTTGTTTGGATCCTAGCAACTTTAACCTTAGGAAAACTTTTCATTCCTTTGGGAGAGTGCATTGCAATGGACGTGATATGATATTGCCAAACAAGTCTTATTAAGAAATTTGCCCACCAACTCTCCGAGACTCAAGTTAGAGGGTGTTTGGGTAAATTTATAAGCTCCTCAAAATATCTTATAAAATGTTTGAGAGCTTATAAGATGTGAAAGGGTGTTTGATAAATTTTTTCAAAAAAGAGCTTATCAGCTTCTAAAATAAAATGTCAGGAGCTTATAAGCTCTTTTTAAAAAAGTAAGGAGTGCCTAACTTATTTTGAAAATCTTAACAAGTTAGTTTAATTTTAATCATATTAATTACAAGAATACCATTACTAATATCTCATAAGCTCCAAGATATTATTTTATCCAAACACTTAAAGAACATATTTTTTTAAAAAAATCTAACATCTTATAAGCTCCAAGAACATTTTATAAGATGTAGGAGCTTATAAGATCTTTTAAATAAAATTAGTTCTATTGGCATGGTTAACTTAGTTTGAAATTGAGAATATGGTAAAAACCCAGTTAGAGATGACTGCTAGATTAAAGCATGGAATGATAAAGATAAATCAATGATAGTCATGGATGAGCCTAACGTCCACAGTTAGTGAATACTGCACTTTTTCATCATCTATGGAACATACAATTGTGTTTTAAATAGTTTCTTTTTAAAATACTGATTCATAATCAAGTATACTTGATATTTATTCACTAAGTTAAAACGACATGAAATATAAATTAAAATACAAGATCCAATCTAACTTACATGGACTTTGTCTCTGCATTTATTACACTAATGTTTGTTACCCAACTTCACCTTTCGCTTTTCTTCCCTCTTACGTTCTGTTTTTGCTGGGACCCTCAACGACCCCAACCCGGTTATAATTTCAGACACTTGATCAACTTGTTCTATCTATACCTCATACCAAAATGCTATTTTGGTTAGAACAGAACTTTCCATACTCACATGTGAAAGAGTATACCATATTTTCATATTACTACTTTCCAAAGAGTAAAAATTGTAGGTATTTAGACTACATAGCCATTAGGAGATAACCACTAAGAATTTTTGAATGAATATTTTAAAAGAAAACATATTTTCTTTGATGAACTTGAATTGATACTGTTAAGATGTCATGGTACTAAAAGACTAAAGAAGCATGTGCAGCAAAAGAGTACTCAATGGCACAGTATCTGCAAGAAAAAGAAGGCAACTGGTTCCTTGTATTTTGCCTGCATGAGGGGAATATCCACAAGCTCCAGTGGACTGATCCCTTATTGCCAAAAGGTGTCCATATATTTTTGTATGTAAATACATGTGCTACACTTCTTCAAACACATTCATATGTCAATCACACAAGCAAACATGGGAGCTAATATATTCCAATCAATGAACAGTCATGATCAACGGCGGGAGCTAATATGTCCATGATCAACACATTCATATGTTAATCACCACCGTTGATCATTGACCGTAGAATAAAATAAAATTAATTGGGCCGAGCTCGGAAGCTTACTAGTTGGCCTAGGTCGGCACAACTAATTATAATACGAAAGGATAATATTTTTATGCAAAAGAATGTACAAAAAGATGTGACTGTCTGACATACAATATTAATAGATATGTCGGCTGATCAACGAGATTTGCAATGTCTATACAGTCAACAGTTTTTTGAAAAAACATACTTGCTCAATCATAATATTTTTTATTAGTTGCACTATTCAGATATAACCTTCCATCAATCATAAGTGCGCACATCTATACCTTAAAGGCTTAAACATAGGACCAAGAGGCACGCTTGTTGTTCATTCTAGTACACATGTTTTTGTTATTGTTATTATTTTAAACAAATTTTGTATTTTTCCTAAATTAAACATTGGCGAATTTTCACATCAAAAAGACCTTTTGATTTTCCAAGAATGTAAAATCACTTTGATCCGTCACAAAAATCCGTTGCAATTTACAGTTTTTTTTAGGAGTGTTCCCTTTATCCTTTCTATGCTAACCAAAGGAGAAAACGGAGATCTTAGAGTAAGATAAAGCCTAATGATTAATTTAAAACAGTTCTGATCTCATCCTTCAGTTGCACAATTTTGTTTAACAGATGAATACTTCAATGCTCATATAACTATTAAATAGTTGATAGCTCTTCAGACATTATTAACAGTCCACTCAATAATTGAGAGAAAAAAAAAATGCATGCATAAAACTCAGAATTATGCTAGAATTTCTACTGTGCACAAGTTTTTGTCAGTGTGGAGAAATAATTGTGCTTTGATGTCCGTATATATAAGTACTATGTAACATCCTAGTTGATAACCTTAATATCTCAAGGAACTACTTGCAATAATAAACTTGCAAAATAGATTTGTTTATCATAAAGAGATTCGTCGTTTTCTGCTCTGTTTCACTTTTCAAATGGACATCACCATAAAGCTTAAGCTTGTTAATGAATGAGATTAACTTATTTAACATTCTCGACTTTTGTTGAGGTTCATGTCTGAGACATTTACCTATCCCACATCCTTAAAAGTACAAGAAAAGGGACTTTTCTGATAGCTGGAATGAGACTCACTAGCTTAAACTTTGGGACATTTGGTAAAAGCCGGATTTTCCTCAGATGGTCCGAAGGCCTAATAGTTCAAAACTATATAGCAGTCACAGATGAAAATTGACAATTTTGACTGCAGAAAAAACCTCAAAAATTTCTAAGTCATTCGTGCAAGCAAAAGTTATAAAGTTTAAGTCCACTTAGCAAAAAGGTGGCCATAATAGGTGTGAGTGAAAGTTGTTTATTTTGTAGTCTTCTGGCTTCTTTTCATTTGTGAAAAGCTTATACTACTACTCTTTAGCTTCCCTTTTGCTTTATGTTTTGTTCAGTCTTAAAAGAGAGGATCTCTAATTTAGTAATCTATCAACATTCAAGCAATGGTTTTGACTGCAGCTGCTAAAAGGTGCAAGTAAAATTGAGGTCCTTGATGTGGGTCCATGTCCAAATGGACAAATTTAACCTTGCATATTTCAAGATCCGCATCTTTTTCAGCTTTTTGGTACAAGTATCCTCGACCATTAAATGATAAAGGTATCGTACAGTATTGGTCATTTTGCACCTTTGCTCCACCCTTACGATCCTTGCTAATTTAAGCTTCGGAGAATTTTTGTTGGCACTGACATGTTATTTTCAAGTCTAGAATCTAAGTTTGATTTGATCGAAAGTGAGACCTATTACACAATCTGTGGACAGAAATCAAATTAGACCTGTTGGCCAACCCTGAATTTTTACCATAACAAACAAGAGCATATCTTTGAAGGGGATAACCATTGGGGTATAATCTAGAACATGCAATTATTTGATGAACAAGGAACTGCAGGCTGCATCAGTTCTTCTTTTTACTAAATCAGCATAAGTTGATACTCAAATTTTACTACAAAGTTTACACAGTAACAATCAAGAAAACTTGCCTAAACTATGTGCAATATCATCCAAATTCTCAAATCCATTTCATCATAGAGATTCTCAAAATCTTTTGTCAGATTTGAACTTCCTATACTTGAAATGTCAAATGCTACAAAGACCTGAACTCTTTCCATCTTCTCCATCATCAATCCTTGTTGAGTTTCTTGGATGAAAAATCTGCTGAGACTTCTTGCAATGAGCAATGGCTGCATCGATCGAAACCTCAATCTCCGCAGCACTGCTGCTCCTCCTAAGAAGTTGCAACTCATGAGGACCGTTGGAACTAAACGAGAATGAGGATGACGAGGACGACGAATTCGAGGAAGACGAAGACAAGCATTTGGTCGGAGTAATCGCCCCAGAAAACGACCTCCTCTGGACATTATGATCCTCTTTATCAATGTTCTTAGGATACGAAGTTCTTGAAATATGTCCAAATGGTTTCTTCTTGCCAGTCTTGAAGTCCCCTTTGGACAAGTTTTCACCTTTTTCCTTCTCATTTGAGCAGACAGACTTGCTGAACAAAGCTTTGAGATAAGCTCTTGAGGCCCTCAGCTTCTGGCCAAGAATGGAATGCTTAGTCAGCTTTAGCTTCTTTGGCCAAGACTTCTTTGTCTTGTGATTAATGAAACTGCTTGATTCTGTGGACCATTCAAAGGAGTAGTCTTCAGGGTTGAGCTCACAGCTCACCCTGCAAGACTCTGATGGAGAAATGTTGCATGATTCTAATGGGGTGTTGGTAGTGTTGGTGCAAGGGGCTGAATAGTAATTGTCTTCTTCATAGGCTTCTTTGGTTATATCCATTGTAGCGGCTGCGACGGTGGCGGCGGCGGCGGTGGTGTGGAGGAGGTTTTCGACCATTTGCCGCCGTGGAGGGAGGTGGAGAGGGAGGAGTTTGCCTTTGTAGAAGAGCTCATCAGCCGGGGAAGTGGTGGTTTCTTTGTCTTTGCAAGAAAAGGACATTTGGAACTCAAATTCTCTGTTTTGTGGGGAAGAGCTTAATTCCATGTCTATATAGTCTTCATCTTCACAATCATAGAATGCAATATTTGTGGCCATTTTGCCAAAGTGAAATAGCAGTTTCTGTTATTCTGTGTGTGTGAGTGTGTGTGTGTGTGGAGATGCTTATGGAAAAGTGAGATATATTTCTTTTATGAGGAAATATTTAACCCCTAGTAATTATTAAATTGAAATAGTATTTTTTTTTTTAAAAGTAATGAAGTTAAATAGGTATAGACATAAAGAATAGTAAACCAATAATTCAACAATATTTTTGTTACCTAGAAAAGTGACAATAGCACAAAAAATATCCCTCTCCAACACTATCCTGTCTCATGACCTTCTCAGAGCACTATTTTCTGTGTATTGGCAGCAGATTCAATAAAAATTTTACCCTTTGAATCTGGTCATTTTTATCAATTAACACCTTACAGAAATGTGCAAGAAAACAAACTATCCTTGATTAGCTTGAAAATGAAAAAATGAGTTTAGTGGGCTTCTTCTATGTTTAGTAAAATCTGGCTTTCTTCCAAATCAGACAAGATATTCCATCATACAATGATATGCGGCGCTCGAAGTTCTCAAAATGGGTACTATCAGATAACATTATTTTAGTAACAAGTCCCAAAACGTCATCAAAACGGGTACTAATCAGATCAAATCATTTCAACAATCAATTTCGTTGATATTATCTCTTCAGGGCATGTCGAAAATTCAGAGAAGGGCACTTAACGTTCCCAAAATGAATACTATCAGATCGGATCAATTCAATCCAAGCATAGTAGCATCTCACTATTTCCTTCTCTTTTCAAGACACATCAAAGGAGAATCCAATGAGAATTCAAATATTACTCTAAATCTAGCAGATCTTAGTGGATCTGCTTAGGCTTTATAGAACTTGAATTTTTTCAGCTTGAGTCCAAAAAACATAACTATTTATTATCAGAAACAAGAATTGAATAATGGTGGCATATACATCCTTACTGCAGCACCCACAGCTTTGTCTGCAACAAAAAATAAATAAATAAAATTTTGAACCAGCCCATTCCTCAAAACATGGTTTTTTGTACCCCTCAAAACAATTTATTAAATTTTGTGAATGGCAAGAAATAATGAAGTGTTTTGGGAATCTCCTAGTTGATTTGGTCAAAACATGGGCATCTTGCCCTGTTTTTCCTCACATAACTACCCTAGGGTTTATTGCCTAAGCATTGTAAAAATGAAAAGTTGTGCATTAGGGCTGGAGGGTTTTCTTTGAAAAATCTTGTGAATTATGTCCTCCTAATCCATTCACCATGTATTTAGGAAAGGCTCATTTGAATAATGTGAAGAATGATATATAGTAAGACCAAAATATTCAAGATTTTGGACATAGTAATAACTCTATAGGAATAAGAACATACACAAACTAAAAATTAATTCTATTTAAAATGCAATCCAAGCAAAAATTCTATATAAAGTGAAGATTTATTAAGAAACAAATACTAAAATTGTTGTGTACATGTACCTCAAGTAGACAATATGATAAAATATAAATTCAAAAAAAAATTAAGAATCGTTCTCAATCATATTTCTCGCTGGATTATTGACTCATTCTATACTACAAATAAGTAAGAAATCTTTGATAGTGTGGATTCCTATTTCTCAATAATATTCCTTGACTGAATCCCGTGAAACGATTTCATAAAAATTAATTGATATCTTTTTTTAATAAAGTAAATCGATTTTGATTCTTTAATAATCCACATTTGCTTTTATTGTAACATAAAATTCCCCATTTCTGTTAAAAAAAAAGCATTTGAAATTCAAAGTGGCACTATTATGGCCACTTGCACTCATTTATGCATTACCTAAAACACCCTCAAGAGATGGATTATCTTGTTTTCAACTTGCTTCTATTTTGCCATTTTTATTGTTAGGTTCACAAAAGATTCTTGAATATCTCCCTTTTACCCTTCTATGGTAGTTTCCATTTCTTCATCTCCCTTTCATTCTGCCAACAATATCTCTATTGACATAATACTAAGAGAGCCAGAAACTGTCACAAAAAAGACAGACAAGTATGATCTCAAGACCATAAATATAAATCTAAAACCGTTCACTTCTGATAAGGTTAAAAAGAGAGGAACTCAAAGGGAATATGGAAGAATGCAACAGCAAGGATTGCTTTATTGTTTATTCATTAGAGAACATGTATAAGCCTGAGGTTAGTACAACATGATTGGTCTATGATTACAGAAATAAGTTCTTTTTACACTTAGTGAGTGTGCTAAAAACTTATTCTTCAAGAGAGAAAAAATAAAATGATGAATAGAAGAATACTGGTCTGCAAAAAACACTGTCCAGCATCTCTAAGCCTGCGAAAGAATTACATTCGGACGAACCAAGCTTTTCTACAAGTCATCAATCTCCGGCAGGGGCATTTTCCAGTAATTCCACGAGTTATAATCTTCCTGCTCACACAACAATTACAAGCGAAAACGTTTTCACAAACAGGAAAATGAGACAGAGACAACATAAGAAAAACAGTGTCCTAGAATACTTTTAAAACCACTTTGTCTTTCTATTGCAGCAGTAGTACCTGCTCGACCAGTGATGTTGTTGGTGGGAACATGTCATTAACTAATGTGTGCAATGAAGTGTATGATTTCACATCTGTACGGTGATTAATGGCCACTTCGCCCTGAGAGAAATAAACGAAAATTGTGAAAATTGGAGAATTTGCATGCTTTTGCACTAGAAGAACTCCAATATTGACTTGCCTTGGGGTTAATTATAAAGATTTTGCCCTTTGGAATCCCAATTTTCCGGTAGCTTAGCTCATCGGTGTCTCTATTTCCAAAACCAGCATAAAATGGATTGCAGTCAGGAGGAAATAGTGCCTTGATATCCTGCAAAAGAGGCACTTATATAATATTAGAGGTCAATCTTATATATAGACAGATGGGTATTTGTTTCACGTACAGCAAATTATTCACATTTACCTCTAAACAGGCAATTTTGAATTCATGAGGAGCTCGTCTTATTACTGGCATCAATAAAACATTTCTGTCAGATACACGCAAAGATTGAATCTGCTAAACCTATTTCGTAGTGAAAAGGATGGCGAAAATGAAAAACAAGTTTAGCAAGTCGAATAAACTACAGAAATAAGCCGATAGTAATTCGTAAAAATGCCACTAGTGTACAAATGGCGTATCACTAACTAAAAGGATACATCAAGAAAACGAAGATTTGAAAGACAAATGTCAAAGAAAAAGAGAAAGAATGCACAATTTTGCAATGCTATCATGCTATGCAGTGTAACAACGAACAAGTTTCTTTTGATAAATAATATTATAAGAATCGATCCTTCAAGGAAAAGGATAGCACCTTCTCTATACAATGAAGGAAATAAGCCATCAGGGGAAATGACAACAGGTCCACTGGGTAAGCTTTTCCCATCCTGCAAGCAATTTGGACAAATTTCACTCAATAAATCATTTTATATGGTATTTACATCCGTAAGAGTTCCAAAGTAATATCAAGAAAGTTTCATAATCAATGAAACACAAGAACATATAGCATGATCTTGCAAGGCCCAGATACCTAAGATCACTTCAATACATCAAATATTAGAAATCTCATTCTGCCCAATTAGAAAATGTATCCACTGGTACAATAAGTAACATCAAACACCAAACAACAAATACCACTCCGGATCTTAAAATGCTAATAAGACTCCAAGTCAGAGTAAAATATACCTGCTTCAGATTGATTAGAAAACTTTTGGTTAAGTACGCTTGAACAATTGCACGTGCGCTCAGAAATAAGAGTTGGTACCCATTCTCCTGTAGCAGAAGAATCAAGATATCATGACAATAGCAAACAAGACATTTAGAATCCACCTTGAAACGTACAAACATCCGTCTTGAATTAGTCAGTCCAACAGCTATTTTCAACTTGTTGGAACCTAATTTTTATTAACCAAATTCATCAAATCAAATGAAATTTAGATTTAAAGCTGAAAACATACAGTGTTAACCAAAAGGGCCTTACAGAGACTCTAAAGCTAGGCAAAAGCTTGGGACTTCTTGAACTTGACTTTCATTTTGTTGACAAATTAAAGAAAAGCTGACAACTTCAGAATTTGTTTTCACATCTCCATGCCATAATTTTTTCATATTTCTCTTACTGCTCTTTAGAAGATGTTCCAATTATCAGATTCTTTTACATCAAGCCTCAGATAATATTAATAAAAACTTTGCTATGTCACAATACCTCCCATTCCCGATGACTTCTTGAAAAAAAAAATATCCACATATGCTCATGGGTTAATAAATTCCATCGCAGGACCAAAATGAGCAACAGTAACACATGGTAGTTTCTATTTTTTATTCTATAGATGACCTTGTGCATGTGTAAGGTGCTTGGCCTTGTATGCTTATATGTACCCTGGTAGCAGCTATGACATGTTCCACATGGCTAACATGACACTACATTTTCCTTTATAGGAACTTCAATTTATTATTTCTTCTGAATTAGAATTTAGTTTCAAGGGTTTTGACTTTAGCTGCGACATTAGGGAAGTCAAGATATTTTCATACTAGATCCAAATCAAACTTCCAAACAACTAGTAAAGAACTATTAACCTTCTAAATGTCCTCAAATCAAAACATGCACATTTACATTGATATTCATGTTTCAACATATCTTTTTGCATTTTGGCAGTTCAAGAATTTAAGCCTTCTCAAAAATGAAGTATGAGATTTAGAACCCTTTTGTGATGGCATGGATCAAGGTAAAAATGACAACCATAAGGCATATGATAGCTTTAGGCCTCAGAAACAAAACATTTGTTGAGAATACCTTTATTGCAGAAAAAAGGCGTGCTATCCCAGAATGAGTCCAGTCTTTTCCAACCAAAGGCATAAACTGACCAAGAACATCGGACCTGGAAACAAGCTTACAAATCTTTTAGGCAACTGATAAAATATGTGAGATTGGTTATCTGCCTTTGCCTTTGCTTTATTATTTCTATCTCCTAGAAGAGCAGGATCAAGAATCGAAAAACATGATAGTATTCAACCCATTACAGTAAAAGTATCTTTAGACAAATGCCCGATTTAAGTTCAAAAAATTCTTCCTTAATGGCTAAGTCATGCTCCCAGTAGTTCAAATCGTAGTACACTACTATTTTGGAATCTTTCTCAGAAAATAGCCACAGACATGGTCCAATTAGTAAATAAAATATGAAAAATCTTACTTGGTAATTGTCCCATCCACGTCAGAAATCACAATTCTTGTATTCCACTTCCACAAGTATATATGAGCTTCAACCTGCTTCAGTAAAGTGTGACTTAGTAACAATGAAGGGCTAACACCCCAAAACAACCATCTTATCTAAGCATAAATATTGATCAGGAAAAAAATTAATGACCTTTTGGGATCCAAGAACTCTAGTAGAGAATATGAAATTCACCATATTCTGTCCTTCTTTGAGATTCAAAGATTCTATTTGATCACTAGTGGGTAGATTGGTTCTTATAATTCGCTTGCGAGGAGACTCAGTGGATGCACCACCTGGGGGAGCTGAAACTGTGCGTTGGACCTCCAAGGGAGAGTCAGAGTTGACAAAGACTTCCTCATTTGATGACTTACTACTGGTATGCTCAATTGTCTTGACCCTCCTAAATGGGATTGGCCACAGACTCCATCTTCGAGATGGAGTCGAAGTCACTTCTGAATCATCTTCCTTTGCTTCTGGCATCTCCTGTTCCACAGGGATTGCGTCATCTGGCTCAACTGGTAGATCCAAACCAAAAACTGCCTTACCAAGAATGATATGTGCAGCTTTATCCCACGGTAAGTACTTCCCTCGTAGTCTAACAATTAAGTTTTCATTCTTCACAATTGACATAGCAGAAAGTTTAAATTCCTCCAATGATACGATGTTGGCATTGAAGGCATCTTGTGCTGCACTAAAACCCATGCCAGCATGAAGCAATTTTCCACAGAGTGATATCTCCAGACCTGTTGATAAATAAAATGTGAAGCAAAGCAGTATTAAAATAAAATAAACAAGTAGTGACTTCAAAAATAATGTAACAGCAAAAAGACATTTCTTACTTGTAGGTAAATCGGACTTCATATCTTCAATTGAAGCATCAGTATGAGGTTCAAAATGATCACTTTTACTGCATACATCAGCAGCAGGAGATTCCTCACCATTATGCATCCTTTTGACTTTTGGATCTACTACTTCCACTTGTTCCAGTGATTCCGGATTGTTGCAAACAAATTGAATGGGCATTCCATCAGAACCATAGTGATCCATGTCAACAGCATTTCTTTCATCAGTCACAGCTCCAACCTGTACCTCTGGCAAAGAGACACTGCTGTGATTTCCGGAATCATGAGGAGACAATTCATCGTTATCTCTTGATATTTCAAGATTCCCCTCTTCAGGTTCATTAATTATCAATGGACTCAGAGGAGTCTTCTTGTTTAGATCATCCGCAGCCTCAAGAGTCTCCATTGCAGAACCCATATTTTCCTGATCGTCGCTTGTAGACTGCACTGACAATTCGGAGAGCTCCAAGCAACTTTTGAAAACCTCACGCCTGCTAAAACTAGTAGATTTATTTTCAGAACTGCTCCCGTTCGAAAGCTTTTCTTCCTGATTAGGTGACTCATGAGTTTCTTGCACATGACACAGATGCTCCTCATCACATCCATGAAGTTCTAGATGGCGTTCCTCATCACCTCTATGAGGTTCTAAATGGTGTTCAGAAGACAGAGTCTCCTTGTCTTCCTTGCAAATGTTTTCAGTAGTAACTCTACATGTGGAGTCATCAAGCTCACTTAAATAATCAGTCCACGTATCTTCACCTCTGTTATACTCTTCAGTCCCTTCACCTGGGCCAAGGTGAAACTGAGGTGTGCTTAATTGCACATTTTCAGCATTTTCCTCTGATGATGATATAGGTGCCATTAGCATATGCCCATCCACAGTCACCAAAACTACTTCTGAATTTGAATTCTCTGTTTCCAATGCATGTTCCATGCTATCTAAATTGTCGTATCTGCTAGAACCATAATCAGAAAACGCCACTGAACCCTCCAAAGAAGATTGTTCATCTTGAAACTCATAGAATATCCGCTCAGCGTCAGATTCAACTCTCTCTAAACGGTCCATACCAAGAGTAGCACGTTCATCTCGCACCTCTACCTCACCATTGTCAAAGTCGTCGGCCTCTTCTATGAAAGAATCATGTTCTTTTGTACTACCATCCATGTTGCTATACTCAGTGCTATTACCCTCCCTTCCAGCTTCAAGATTGTCCGAGTCCTTAAAACCCTCAGAATCATCCTTATCTGGATCAACTTCTCTAACAAAATAGGCTTCACCAGCATTATCAAGATACATATGAAAATTGGCTTCGACACCATTAACTTCTATTCGCACGAGTTTTTCCGCCCCTTTGAGAACACCTTGAAATTTACCAAATCGTACATACCAAGGTGTACTCCTAAAAGTTCCATCATGCTGCTTAACAACAATTATGTCAACTGCCCCACCAAATGGATGAAATGGTGTGGTAATAAAGCTGCTAACTTTACCAACCACATTCATTTCTTTCGCTCACGGATGTTCACCCCAAAAATTGAACAAAATGAACTATTTTAGAATTTAAAAGGGATATCTTGGGATCCAAACCAACACCATCCCACTACATTTCACCTAGCAATTTCCAGAAAGCAGCGCTCTCAATTTTTTCAGTTCTTGAAATCTGCCATATCCGCATGCAATATAGTTAACATAATAAATAAATGTTCATGCAAATATTCTGTCGATGGACTGCCAGAAATAGCTTAAAAAATTAAACTATGCATATATGATGCTCCGGCAATCCAGTCTCGGATTATAACTTCAAATATAATTGTGAGTCAACTAGAGCCCTAAGAACATGACTTCGCATCAAACATGCATCAAAAAACTAAAAACCCAGAAGAAAATCCAGTGCAACACGGATAAATAAGAATCAGATATTCTTGAAAACGCAATACAAATGCAAGAAAAACAAACACAAACTTACATATCCAAGAATTTGCGAATTTCCCAGAAAAAGAAAAAAATCTTACTCCAAAGATTGATATTGAAATTGATAAATACTTGACAGCTCAAGAACTGAATACAAAATTCTCGAACTTTTTTCTCCAAGAAGATTCCAACAATATATTCCTAAATTCGTTTATTTTCTCTCTCTGAATTGCGGGTGAATTTCTATTTTCTTGAATTTTCTTCCTGTGGTGCTGTGTAGTTTCGTGCAGGTACCAAACCACGAATGTCATTGAAGGACGCTTTTTCCGTTTTTTTTTTTTTTTTTTCCCTCAATTTTTCTCTTGCAAAGCTTTGAAATTTGGACTGTAGGGGGAAATTGTTTGCATTTTCAGGTCATATAAATCCCAATTTGTAAAGTAATAAATAGGTATTGTTTGAATTAGAGCAAGTTTTGCTTCCATTATTACCCCTCCTTTTAAAGATATTATTACAACCACCCCATAACTTTATTGTAAATTTGAATGTTGAAATGAACATTTTGGTAAATATATACATTTGAATTCTTCATTAATTAATTGGCATTTCGGACCAACCACCAACCAACATAATTACTTCTCCTCTGCCCTAATTTTCTTTTAATAAAGATCTTAGTAGATCTAGAATAGACTATCTGATCTAAAAATTAAAATCCCAATACTTTTCATTATAAATTTTATCGATAAGTATTGCAAGATTTGTCATATTAAATTTTATTAAAACTCACAATTCTGAATTCAAATTTATTAATATTAAACTCTTCTTTATCAAGTTAATTCGTCTTCATTAATATTAAACTGATTTGTTATATTTAATGATATGTGGTCCAATGATATAAATCTTCTATATAATATGAGAGGTAAAGAATTCAAACTTAAACAAACTTCAATGTGTGTATGTGTATAAATAAAAAAATAAAATAAAATAAAAAATTTTGAGTCCACATTTTTAATATATTTTGAAAAGAATTGATAAAATATTACAAGCATTAAGCATGAAAAACGTGGGTGATGTTTGCTAGTCTGCTATAGCAGCTGGAGTTAGGTGGGCCTTTGTGCTATTTAATAGAAATATATGCAACATTGACTCTGATTTTTATTTTTTAATTTCATATGCTTTTCTTGAAAATTGATTGGAGTTGAATACTGGAAAATTCAAGACATTATATTACCTACTACAAAAAATTTCCCATACTCATCATAACCGTAATATGGCTCTTTCTCAAAACCATTTCTACCAGGATTTAGACAATCCTTTACCATGATTCAGAGTTTCTGATGTACAAAACAGACAGGGAAGAAAAAAGGAACAAAAAATGTAGGAACAGATTGGTAAGAAAAAGACCTCCGCCGTCTGCAAGAACTCTGGCACTATTTTGCCACCTCCAAGAGCCATCGAACTAGTTATCCTAAGAGGAAAAGCATCAAGTATCATTTCTGTCCATCTGGTAATGTTTCGCCAGGCGTTTAGCAGTTCCATCGGTGAAAACGCTTTCGATCAGCTCAAATTTCTTGTAGTTAGCTCTTAAGAAGTCAGCCTGTTGTTTTTCAAGATTTTCTTCCTCGGCCAGTTGTTGCTACAACAAAAGAGTAACATTACTTATAACCCTGTGATATATTGGAAAAAGCCGAATGAAAGGGTTAAAAGGCAAATTAATTAATAAGATGAAGAGAGATGGAGTTTACTTCAAGCAGCAATGAAGCTTCTGCAGCATGTCTTTTCACCAGATTCTTGATTTTCTTGGCCACTTTAAAATTGGGATCTTCAGGGTGCAACCAGTGGCATTGTATTCTCCTTCCTGGTTTTCTGGGACGATCATCAAACATCTCTACTTTAGCAGCCTTTGCCCTGACGGGCCTGGGCATTCCAGCGATCATGAATGGGGTTCTTTCCACCTCACTGATAATCTGTTCGGCCTGCTTTCTGTTTTCCATCTCCACTAAAGCAGCTCGTGGGGCACCTTTTGGTTGCATGAAGGTAGGGATGAACTGAACTCTGGTTACATTACCAAACTGATCGAAAGCAGCTTTCATGACAGCTTCAGTTACCATTGGTGAGATGATGGCAATGTTCCTAAACCATAACAAATCCCAGAAACAAGCTATCACAAATAGCCAAGGCATTAGAATTTTCACACATAGATGCAGTCCTTACCAAATGGGTTCAAATTCAAGCCCACCACCCTCCATAGACTACTGCTAGACAAGAGCTACCAGTAGCTATTAAATACCTAAATGTTACTGAGAGTTTTCATCAGACGTAAAATATAAACAACTGAAACATGTTTTCCTGTTTCCCTTCAAATAATCAATATCACATCAAGAACCTGAAGCATCATTTATATTGTTCAAGACATCTTGAACCAATATTCACTACTAATTTTAGCCACAGCAAAAACAATGACATGGATGATAATAACTTTGTTGCTTCATATTCTATTAAGTTACCAAGGCAAGAGGTCAAACAAATACCATACATATTCCCACAACAGGAATCTTCAATAACAGGATATTAACTCCCAACAAGCATTGTGAGTGCTTGAAGGTCTTCCCATGTATTAGAATGCTAACTAACACCAAAGTGACGAGAATCCAAGGTCACCATCTTCCCCCATTCACATGAGTAAATTTCAAGAGCTACAGCTAAAGCCGTTTAGCTGTAATACAAGACTCAACAGTTCCAATGCTACAGTCCAACTATTGATTCCGGAATGCCCCTGACTAAGAGACCACCACTGTCACAAGGTGAGTTGATAGAATGAGAAGTTTCAAAGAATGGAAAGCAGATGCGGGACAGAGAGATGGTAGAAGGACACTATCAAGGAAAACAAGTTCTTAACTAATTATTCTTTTCCAGATAATCATATTATCGGTTGGAAAAACAACAACAAGAAACAAACATCAAGTTTCAATATAATAAAATTCATCATCTTAAATATTCACATTCTAAATCATAAAATCATGGCATTCCTCCACCAATACTTATTTTCAAAAGACATATCTCCAAAATTCATCCTCTCAACATGGCATCGATGATTGCATCCTCCATTTTCTGTCTCCAGGTAAAAAGATATGAATCAAGCAAAACCACCAAAGTGAAAACATGAGTTTGATTAAGATAATGCATGCAATGCTGCCAGTCAATAAACACATAGACAAGTTCAAATGCTCTAGCTTATCCTACTTCTTTTACAAAATCTCTCGTGCCAACAAAAATAAACACAAATTTGCATTTACAGAAGATATATCTCTGAATAAAAGAACAAGAAGTAAAATAACATATATCATATCACCAATACAGTATCCATAACACTTGAGGATAAACCCTAATATTCAAATCAACAATGGAAATTTGATAACAGCAACAAAAATACATTGAATCGATCAACACATAATAAAAGGACTCATGCAGCATATAACCAAAATCTATTCATCACACATTCAAAATACACACAGTCTTGGATAATACCAGCACTAATAGATTAAGTAGAGTTGACAAGAACCCAACAACTTCCCCAGCCTATGAAAAATTCTGGTTTTCTACTTTTCTTTCCGCACAAAAGCAATTCTATGATATAAAATAACTTTTCTCGATTAAATTTCACCTTTCTCTCAAAAGCTGGAGGGAAATGACAGATTGAATCGACGGTTCCAGAATGTGAAAATTTAGATGAGAACGATGCAGGAAATATATTACTAGACCGTTTTGGCTTCCCACTTTTTCCATTTGAAGAATTGAAAATCTATTTATAGCGGAAAGTGTTAACTGGGCTAGTGGGCTGTACAATTAAGCCCAACGTGATGGTCCCACGCTGATAGAAGAATCTGGACTTTTTAAGGCCCGTCTACATTTCAAACATATGGATAAATAAGAGCTTGTTTGTTTGTAAATTGCCAAAATATTTTTCAACTATCAAAATACAAACAAACAATCCATCATATTTTTCAATTTCACTTCCAAAATACACCTAAAAAGGTTCAAAATACCCTCCCAATTCATTTTTTATCCATTCCTCAATATCTAACCCTCTCGTTTTTTGTCCCGCTACCCATTCTATATATACATGTACATAAATAATTTTAAAATATTAATTTCACCCTATCAACCCAACAAAAAAGTTATTGATGTGACATTTTGTACCCTTCCAAAACACAAACAAACAAATAATTTTCTCTCAATTCATTTTACACCTACCATTTAAAACACAAACAAACAATCATTACATTTTCCAACCTTACTTCCCAAAAATTATTTTGCCAAAATATTTTGACAAATTACTCCAATTCATAAACAAACAAGTCTTAAGAAATTCAAAAAGGGCTTTCTCCCTCGAAATTGTGGTACAAGCTAGACTTGACAATGTACAATCTTGTCTGGCAAATTAAAATGCCCAAACAATATGGAACAGCAATTTGTTATGCTTCGTGGCTGTTGGTGGCTTTGATTTCACATGAATTTTTAGAGGTTGCTATGGCCATGGGGCCATCTTTCCTCGTGTTATTCTTGGTGTACCTTATACCAAGAGATTTTGGAGAAGAAATTGATTACAATTCAAGTTGAAGTTTATTGACTAATCAATCAAGTGACATAAGTTTTACATACAGTGCACGTTTGATATCTCATATTACCCCCCACTGTAAGGTCCAATAGCTATTAATTACATGTTTGTCATGCACTACTAACTTCGTGGGTCGGCCCAGTAATAATTGCTAGCCCGCAACTGTTCATCCAATTGTGCGCTAATCATGTAGTGGCCTTCCTCTTACGATTATTTCCTCACTGCTAGCTATTGAAAATAAGCTGGCACAAATTTACGATTTTGCCCTTAATCAACAAAGCAAATATTACACTTGTGTCCTCCAACATCAATTTGAAAAATTTTCCCCCAAATCGTAGACGTAAAATACCTTCTAACACTGCAATCACTTACCCACCCCTAGTGCACAGGTGTGCCACCGATGTGAGATCTCTTGTATAATGGTGGAAGTTACTTAGAGTTTGCTTGGGCAGAGTTGATGCTGTCGATATTTACATTTTGCAAAGTTTTGTTGAAACTTGTTCACTTTTGAAATGCTTTTTGCGAAATGTGATTTGAACTCTCCTTAATTTGTTGTTCCGTCTTTCTACCAAGCAATGGCGTCTTTCTGGTTCAAAGGTTGGAGAATTGAGCAAAGGATTTTCTACATGCATCGTTCGGGATCTGACAACGGGTAACACATCCTCATGTAATATTTGTTAGTTTCCTGTTAATCACATAAGCAGTTTGGGGATTCTGAAAACCCTTTACATGTGTGGAGCCTGATGGAAATGAGATACGCAAACGTTTACCGAGGGCATACTAGTCAGATCATAGAATGAGTATCAAACAAATTGCTGAGATTAGGTGATATTATTTTGGAGCCTAATAGTGAGGGTCAATCTCACGTATCAAACGAAGGACATCAATTTTAATCCACCATATATAAACCACTACTATAATCTCTATTATTAACCAATCATCTTATCAAACGTGGCCATAAGGTATGAAGTCAGGGATTTGAATTTAGCAAACTCCTTGCATTTATATGTACAAATAAAAAAAATAAAAAATAAAAAATAAAAAGAGGGGGATTTATTGGCTAATTTAATGGCAATCGTTGTTTTTTCAACCATTATAAACTATTACCAAAATCTCCTCTTAACTTCTTCAAATGTCTATTTTTATTCTAACAATTGATAGATTTGCTGTTTTATTAGAAATTTCTTCATTTTACCTTTTATTCTTGTTTTAATTTGCGAGTTTTATTCACAATCGCATGATGAAATTTTGATGCAACTACAATTATGTGTAATATAACATTAGATGATACGAAAATATACTACATAAACTTTTATTGAAGATGATGCAATATGATATTGACAATATATATGTATATATATGATCCAACCATAATCATTGGACCAATCGCGCTACAAAATGGCCAAATCAACGCCTACTACTGACTAGATGCTTATTGTTTGTGTCTCACATCGATAAAATGAATAAATTATGGTCTTTATATATGATTTTGAGCAATCCTCACCTCTTGGACTATTTTTTGGGGTTAAGTTAAGCCCAATGTCATTTCTTTAAAATGGTATCAGAGCTATTCATTCTCGATGTTGGGCTACCCATTTCATATTATTCTACTCTCCAAATGTTCATTCATGGGCGTGTGCGGGGTGCGTTAGTATCCAACATTGATAAAATGAATAAATTATCTCCTCTTGAACTAACTTTTAGGGTTGAACTAAGACCAATATCCATTTTTTTAGAACTTATTGAGTTCAACAACAAAAAATAAAAATAAAAATAAAAAATAAAATATCTTGTTGGTGGGGATTGTGTTATATCATAATTATTTCTTCTAATGATGGCGATTATTATGCAAATAAATTGATGATAATTGTTGTAACCGTTGGTCATTAGTTGAACCGCTAGCAGGTTCTGATGACCCACATTCCTTTGGTATGTTGGCACAGTCAAATTAGTGGGAATCTTCACATTCAGACTATGATTATGTCCTTTTCCACTGATTGCGCCAATATAACTGTTTTTAGTTTTCCTTTCGGACCAACTTTTTGTTGTCTCTTTTTTTTTTTTGTTGATGAATTTTTATTTTTTTAATAAATTAATATTTTTTATTTTTAAATAAAATAAATTAAAATACAAACTACACAGAATGCACATAAAGTGCACAAATTAGTTCATTCAGATTCGAACATGAGACCTCACACATAGTAAAAAAAATTGATGTCGCTGAACTATATATCACTAAACAATTTCTTTTTAAGTATTGGATTTGTAAACTTTGGAGGGCACGTGAACTTCTTTTACCTATGGGATTTGGCCTTGAGACTACTTCGCACGAAATATATTAGAATAATATCATATTAGTAATAAATATATCATTTTGTGCATTTTGTTAAAATTAAAATTAAAATATCGATAGCATTTAAATTTATTATTAGATATGAAATGTAAAATTATGTCAGAATGATCAATTAATTCATCAATATTATTTTTACAATTATATGTGTGATGTCCAAAACTCAAATTCTACTACATATGCACGACTACAAGTATGTATTAAAAAATATATTAAATGTTAAACTTGTGAGATATTATTTACTCGACACATGTGGTATGATTTTATTTTATTTTTCTTCTTACAAAAAGATGTTTTGATGTTTTGATGTTTCAACGTATGTAAGAAGATGAGCATATTATGAATATTTCTTATATAAAATTATTTCAATAGGTAAAAAAAATTATAAACTATTTCAAAAGTTTTAACTTCTTACACAAAATAAAAAATGCAAAATCAGACAAAATAAAAAAAAAACAAACAAACTACAAATCTGAAAAATAGACAAGGAAAAGAAAGGCAAAAAATAAAATAAAATAAAAAGAAAGAAAAGAAAAGAAAAGAAAAAAAGATTGACACAAAACCTCATTTAATTTCTCCCCAAACGATCTACATGCTGTGATCCACAACATCTACGGTAGCACTGCAAAAGAGCAGCCTCCGGAAAAAGGTACAGAATGCAGCACATGAAAACTCTTTCACTCTCCTCAGCACCACGCGCCGCCGTCGCTGCTTCTTCCTCCTCCTCTTCCGCCGGACATCTCCCTTCTCTTTTCTTCGGGCAACAACTCTCCCTCTAACCTTCAAAAAACATTTCATGGTTTTCTCCGGCACCGTCTCTTTTTTTGAAAATGTGTAGCTTCTGAGATACATTTGCCTGCACGAAATGCTGTCCACGACCCTACTCTGTAGCCGGGCTCCGCCGTGCGCTGCGGCGGACTTGACGAACTCGGCGTCGGATTCCGGCCACTTGTAGAGGTTGACATAAGTCGCCCTGACCGGAATTCTGGTGTCATTCACACAGCTTGATCTGCAGATTTTGCTCATTTACAAGGTTTTCAGAATCTGATGAACTAGGAATTTTTGTAGACAAAATCAGAGGAGATCGAAGCTTTTTAGTTGGAAAATATGTTGGGAGAAAGAGAAGAACAAGAGTACAAATGTGAAAGTGAATATGGCGTGTTCCTTATTTATTATTTGCTGCTCAATTTTTTAGATTAAAAAATAAAAAAAATATTTAAATCCATCATTAAATATAAAAGAGTCAGCGCTGGTCTGTTTTATTTTGATTTTGATTTTTAATTTTTTTAAAAATTAATTCTAGATTTAAAAATAAAAATAAAAATATATTAATATTCTATCTGAAAATAATGGTTACTGTAAGTGTAAGCAATATTTGAAAAATTGGATCATTCACTGAACCGAAAAATTCACTGGTTCAACCGTTGTCGGACCATAATTGAACCGTGACGTCATAATTACGAAATATATATATATATATTATATTACTTAAAAATTAATAAAATATAAAATATAAAGAGTTTAAATGATCTTATCTAACATTACAATCCAAATTTTACAATTCATATTATAAATGATCACAATAATTTAAATATATTAAATCTAAAGTTTAAAGTTAAAAGTGTGTAAGTTAATTCTAAAATCTAAACTAAGACTTTTTTGACTTTTAGATAGCTTGTGAAGTGTACCTTAACTTTCAAATTGTGTACTTAGACCAAAAAAATAAAAAAAAATAAAAAAATTATTAAAGATTAAATGAAAAAATCAGTCCGGTTCACCGGTCCGACTGGCCAGTCTAAAGGTTTTTACAAAATATGAATTTTTTTTTATTTTTTCAATTTTTTGAGAAAATCGGACAGGTTCTCCGGCCAATTAATGGTCCGGTTTTTTAAATAGTGAGTGTAAGGATGGAAATTTAAGTAATTTATATTTTTATACTGAAAATGCGTACTCTTCAAAATATGTGTTTATTCTAATTATTTTAAAATAATAATTAATACTTCATTTAAGATGAATTTGAAAATTATTTATGTGATAATAGAATGATAAAATATGTTTTGAAAAAATTAAAAATAAAATTAAATAATATTTCAAGTGTAAAACTTGATAATTTTTAATTGTTAAGTAGTGATGAAAATAAGAATTTTATCTTTATAACTAAATATTTCACTTAATAATAGAGGATAATTTATAAATTATTTCAAAATTCTCAATTTCTTAATAAATTTAGTGTACGAGTTAGCAGAGCCGTCTCACCTTGAGCTTATTAAAAAATAAATCCCGATAACTTTTAATAATTATGTTTTTTTCCAGCTGTTTGTGCGCTCTTAATGTGAATATAATAATGATCCTCGTGAAACACTAAAGATATAAACTTTTCATTGACAATGATGGCCTTACCATTTGCCTTAAACCATATCTTGACTAACCTATATACAAATAAATTTTTTGGATTGCTTAGGTTATGTTTGGTTGTGATTTTTGTTAGATTTTATTATGTGTTTTGGGATAATGAATTATATGATGTACGTATATAATATATGTATGTATATATTAAATAATGTGCATTTTGGAGAAAAAATGAGGATATGTTTGGTTATGTTTTTTCAAAACAATATTGTTTCGAAAAAATATAACTAAACAAAGCCTTAATTTATCCAATCACACAATCTTATATTTATATATATATATATATATATATTTCTTGTTTTGGCATATCCATTTGTCATATATATTTAATATGACTCATGGGTAAGAACAAAATCTAAAATAAATAAATAAATAAATAGATGGCCCAATTTGAAAAATTGTCAAATAGACTAATCAACAAATTCCAATGGGCTTGGATTCAAAATCTAGAATATGAAAATTTATGTTGCTTCTAGATTTTCCACATAAATTATTGGTGTACTAGTCCTACAGCTATGAAACAATGGAGTAGATCAAGGCATAATATTTCTTAAAAGTTTTGTGAATTTTAATATATATATATTTCAACTTAATTTATTGTTAATAGAATGAAATTTAAATTATATAAAGTTTAACTCAAGCAATTTAATATTATTTTACATATTTATTATAGTACATGGTGTTTTTATGCTGTCAAAAAGTTTTAAAAATAATTATTTATATTGTTAAAGATTCGAACAATAAAAATAAATGGTAAATGTATAATTGACGGGTCATATAGGGACGATATCAAAATTTGTCGATTTATTAAGATTCTTCAACTACATACATCGCTATAATTTAACTTAACGTTTATAATAATGACAAATGATTCATCTTGCCATGACCTTCTCTTAAGTTCTCAAAATTTCTCTCCCTTCATGATCACAGGGATAGAGAATTGTTATTATCTCAACTGTTTTTAGCAATTAAAGTAAGCTTAAATTAAAATTAAAAATTTTGAAAGAAAAATGCATACAATTTATTACATTTAACAAATCAAACTCAAATAAGTTTTTATAAATTTAATTGTAAAGGTAAAGGTTGATTGATTGAATCAAGAATTTAAGTTCTAGAAATCTTATGGTTTCTACTTGAATCAGTTTTAATAATACTTTATTTTATTCTATATTGGAACAGTTATGAGTTATTATTTATTAAGCAGTTTATAAATTATTTTATTTTCATCTTTTAAAGTGTTTTTTTACACTGAAAACTCTGACCAAATATATATTTGGAGGATAATAATTAATGTGGACGAATCTAAACATTATTGTCGACATAATCTATGAGAACAATATTATGTATTTTTTGGTACCATATTAAGAAAAAATAATACCTCAAATATAATTGAACCTTATATTCAACAATAAATTTGGTGGTGAATTTCATTATCAAAGTAAAATTTACTAATATTTGATAGTTGGATCCCATTGAGAAAATTTTAAAATAAATAAATAAATAAAGTGGACTTAGTTAATTACTTTGCCAATAGTAATGATTAATTGTTTGGAAACGCATGCATAGCTAAAGATGAAGTGATTGATGGAATTCTATCAAAATTATACCATCTTTGTCAGCAATGAATAGTATAAAAAAGAAAGGAATCATTAGTAAGGTTTTGTTTGTTTGCTTTTCGCTCAATTTTGAATAATATTTTGGAAAAAATAAAAATTAAGGGAATGTTTGATTATATTTCCCAAAAATAATTTTATTTTGGGAAAATATAATACAATATATCCTCATTTTTCTCCAAAATTTTTATTTTTAATATATACATACATATATTATAAATACATTATATATATATATTATTATTATTCTAACAATAAAAAAATCATTTCAATTTCATTTTTATCCAAAAAATCCAATAAAAAAGCATTGATTTGACTATTACAGTAAAAATATCTCCCCCAAAATATAAACAAACATACCAAAACACAACTTTCATATTTTTTAATAATTAATTCTTTCAAAACACATAATAAACAATAATAAAATCACACAAAAAACATAACCAAACATTCCCTAAGTGGGGGGAATATTGTGATTGGTTGATTTTTATTCTAGGGAGTAGGAGGACAATGTTTTAGGTGAAAATTATTTGTTTGAAAGTATTTTTGGATGAAACAAATTTTATTGTATATGTTACATCAATTACTTTTTTGTTAGATTACTGATGTAAAATGAATATTTTAATATTAATTATAAACGTGTATATAAAGATGAAATAATTGGTATATGTATATATATTTAGGTGAATAATTTTGTGTGTCTTGAAAAGTCGAATTGGGGAATGTGATATTTCATTTGTTTAAATTTTGAGTGTTTGAAAATGTCCTAAAGGAACGTAAACAAACAAAGCCTAAATATTTTCTCAGCGAGTTCCCCGAGGCACAAAAGTAAATAAATAAAAATAAAAAAGAAAAAGGGATTTTGATAATTAGGGCAATTCCAATTTGCGCTAAAATTTCTTACTTCCAAAACATTATGGATTTGTGAAAGATTGTTTGTAAGCCCATTATACTTGGTCCGGCCCATTATGCTTTTTAATTGGGATTCAAGTCTAGTGATCATTCAGATTCCCGGCCCACATAATGTTGAATTCTGTCCCTTGGATTTAAACCAACGAATCTTAACCGTATAACATGGCGGTTGGCTCTGACTATAAAAGCCGGCGAGATATCCAAGAACGCTCCTTGTACGAGTTATTCTGAAAAGTCAGGGTTCAATCATTTGAATTTGGGGATTTTATCCTTGAGGTAATGTACTTTCATGTATGCGACATGTGTTTATATGTAAATGATTAAATTCTCTTCTCTTTGCTCTTGTTTAAGGTAATTTTTATGATTATTGTACTGGTGAATTATTTAGAAGTTGCGGATTTAGATTTCATTTTTGTTGTTTGCTTTAACGTTTTGTGATGATCGGTGTGGGCGTTAGGTTTAATGCAACGATAAAATTCATCTTTTTTTTCTTACCGTGTGAATATTTGGTGTTGGGGGTGGGTCATTTTGTGGTTGAATTAGGCTAGTATTTGTATTGACCAATCCCTTTAGGAGATTGTTGTGTGGAATTTGCGGGTTTTTTCTGTAAAAATTGTTAAAAAAATTTCAAATTACGGCGATTTTGGGGTATTACGGATATACAGTAAGTTGCGGTTGACAATACAACTTTCAATTTTTTAATTTTTAATTTTTAATATTTTTTTAAAAAAAATTATTTTTAACTAACATCGAGTAGATGTAGTTGTACTTATTAGCCATAAGGGGTGTGAAGGCAATTTTGTGTGCTGAAAATTATTTTGGTTCTGCAGCTAGAAAATGCCGCGATATGAAGATCGTTATGGCGGTAACACTCGCCTCTATGTTGGTCACTTGTCTTCAAGGACCCGTTCCCGTGATTTGGAGCACATTTTCAGTAGATATGGAAGGTAATACATGCATGTCCTGTCCCTGGTGTGACAGTATTGATGTTTTGCTGTTTCTTCGTGAAATGTGAAATATCCTGCTACTTGTATGTATTGTGATGTATGTCACTAGTGGCGGCAGGAGTTGATACAACTTATGTGGTTGGCCTATTGTAGATGACGTTTATATATATATATATATACACACACACACATAAATATTCGTGATATTCATTTTTATTCGTGTTCCGAGACCTTCTTTCTATACTTCATTTCCTGCATGCTGTAAAATATTGCAGCAGATCCTGTTTTGTTTGGTGTGTGTGAAATTTTACCTGTTCCTACAGAGTAATGGTGGCGCATTCTCAAAATATTTTACTAATATCTCTTCTTCGACATTTGGCATGGAGAATTAGAAACTAAGATAGCTTTTAGATAGATTCTCTACTTTCACCTGCTTGAAATCTATTCAGCTATAACTTTCACTTTTGGGATACAATACATGCTCATGTGAACTAAGCTTGTCTTCAATTTTGCTCCCCAACATTGTTTTATATACCTATATCTTTAATGATTTTTACCTTTATTTGGCATACCGAGCATTGTGGCATAATTCATCCCTCTATTTGGTTCTGCAAAGAGTGTCGTCGTAGGTAGTTGTTTTGCTTCTTACCTGCAAGTGAGAAAGCAATTGCTTTGTCGGCTTGGTTCTTACTTGGGCATCTTTATCATGTAATTTGTGAAGGAGCAATGTACCCTAGGTGCCATTGAGTTTAACTTGAATGATTCTGTTGAAGGTTTCTGATCCTTTGCCTGTCCTGGTGGTCAATGGTGGGAGGGTGGACTTTGCCTGACCTGATGGTCAATGGTGAGAGGGTGGACTTGGTGGAATATCTTGGCAATTGTTAGAAGCCTTTGGTGATTCTTTCTATGTTGTCTTTACATGTTTTATGGAATTTGCAACAATCAAACTGGTGTTTAGTTCGTCTTGAGGACCAAGTTTCATGAACTCCAGTACATAAGTTGTAATGATGGCCTTACTGTTTCTGGCATCCATTTCCGCAGAGTACGCGATGTGGATATGAAGCGAGACTACGCTTTTGTTGTATGTACCTTTTCTCCTTCTTCCTTTTGATAATCCTTATGCTGTCATCCTGAGGAAAAGCTTCTTGTGTCTGTCATGTGCAATGCAATCTTGTGTTGGTTTTTGTGTTGCTATCATATTATACAGGAATTTAGGGATCCAAGGGATGCTGATGATGCGAGATACAGCTTGGATGGAAGAGACGTTGATGGACGTCGCATTATTGTGGAATTTGCAAAGGGAGTAAGTAACTTTTCTTGCTTTTCTAATTAAAGTTCTTGCAAGGGAAATGCTTTTCAAGCCTAAGATGTGGCTGATACTGCATTGTTATGTTGTTAACACTTAAGCTACGGTCTTTGAGGTGTTGCTGATGCTCCTCGAAAGTTTTCACGAGGAACATGTAGTAATTGCTTGATTGTTAGTAGACATGTTCATTATGTTGTGGACACAATACTTTCTTCTGATTTTTGACCTTGTGAAAAATCTTGCTTATGCTGCTGCTTGATATTGGTGCAGATTCCTCGGGGACCTGGAGGAGTTCGAGAATATATTGGCAGAGGTCCTGCTCCTGGCTCCGGGCGATGTTTCAATTGTGGCATTGATGGCCATTGGGCTAGAGATTGCAAGGCTGGAGACTGGAAAAACAAGTGTTATCGCTGTGGGGAGAGAGGTCACGTAGAAAGGAATTGCCAGAACAGTCCTAAAAAGCCGAGGTAAATCTATTTCAATGGGGCTATAATGACCTCTTGTTCTCCTTTATGTTTTATCAAGTTGGTTTATTTGTTTTCATTTATTATGTTCACATTGCTGAATCCTCTGGCTTCTTCACTTGTCTTCAATTTCATAAGCACCGCAAAAGCAAAGCTTCTGACATGTTTCTTAATTTTGTTAAATCATAGACATGGTAGGAGTTTTTCACGCTCACCTGTGAGGTCTCGTTCTCCTCGCCGTGGTCGGAGTAGGAGCCGAAGTTTCAGCCGAAGTCGTAGTTACAGGTTATTATTATTTTTCAGATATTTTTAACATTTACTTTGAAAATGTGATTAAATTCCTTCAAAAATTTATTTTCATTGAGACTTGCTCCTTCCCACTGGTGTCATGTTTACAGCTGGTCAAGGTCTCCTGTTAGAAGAGGGCGAGATGTTGAGTATGAACGAAGGAGATCAAGGAGTCCCAGCAGCATAAGCCCCGAGCCGAAGAGGGACGCTTCTCCCATGACGCGTAGTCCAACGCCTGATAGTGACATCCAGAGAGAGAGAGGAAGCCGTTCTCCCAGTGTAGGCAGAACGGGGACAGAGCTAGAAGGGTATAGTGATAGTCCAAAGGAGACTAGCCGAAGCCCTGTGGGTAAGACGTATGATGAAAGCCCTTATGCCGCCAATGACCGCAGCCCAATGGATGAGAGGAGCCCTGGCGGTGATGACTCTGCCATTGCTGAGAATAATGTGGGTTATCCCCGGGGCAGTGAGTCTCCTGAAGATGACCGGAGCCCTGGCGTTGATGATCCTGCCATTGCCGAAAATAATGCAACCTATCCCCGCAGCAGCGAGTCTCCTTGAACCCAAGAAAGAATACTTCAATGTTTGATTGAGTCTCCTCCATTTAGAAAAACCTATCAGATGTTACATACTTATGGTATGGTATTGGAAGTGTTTCCTTCTCTATTTTAATTGTTCTAGAGTTTGATATCTGGCTACCTTCTTAGGGAGATTTGAAAACTGAGGAGCAAAAAACATATTTTTCGCTCTTGCAATCTTTACGTAAGAACATTTATGAAGATATATATATATATATATATATATTTATGTACATAAGGTGCCGGTACTTTTTTTGTTTAAATTTTTTTAACATACATGCATTTTCAAGTAGGGTTTGAATTTTGAACTTAGCTTATATATATAAAAGTATAAGGGGGATGTCATTAAGCTAATTGGTTATCGGGTGTTTTTGTACTTAATATTTGGTGATTTTAATGAGTTAATTGGATGGGTAAGATATTGATATTATTATTTCAATCATATATTATCATCTATGTACTTTTAACATTTTTTAAATTTATTTGAATAATATTGAAGTAAATTTATTCAGACGGTTAAATGAAATTCTCTCATAACACATCTTAATCCCGACTCTTATATATAATTGTTTTGTAAAATACTTTCTCAAAACTTTGTTAAATTATGTTTTAATATCTAAATATGGGTAAAGCTTAATGTTATATTTGTATCAAGGAAAATAATGAAGTGGAAAATAATGGGAGTAATTTTATTTTTTATTTTTTTTGGGGGAACATTTTTCTTCTTGGATTTGAAGGTGGAGCGAAGCTTTTCAAGGTAGCGAATGAGTGGGAAACTCAGGTGGGGCTTAAGATCCTAATTCCTGCCCGCGGGCCTGTATGATGCTGCTTAGCTAGCGCTATAAATGGGTCGAACTCGGATTGGATCATATTGGATTCGAATTTGAATTCGATAATGTTATGCAATATTCAAATCTGACACAAGATCCTATAAGATCTGTGGATGGTGTAACCATATTCGAATTCAAATAAAAATTGAATATACGAAAAAAGATCCAAATTCGAATACTCTGAAAATCATCTTATATTTGTTACTAGCATTATTCCCGTGCTATTCATGGATTGTTTAAAGTTACTATACATTAATATAATGATTGAATTATAAATATAATTAAAATAATAATATAAAAATAAAAATATCGCAAAAATATCAAGTAATTAGTAAAATTAAATTTAAAATTTTGAAATTTAGTATTTAAAAGTTTGCAACATATAAAGACATCTCATATACATTATGTCATAAAAAATAAATTTTAAAATTATTCAGAGAGAAGTTAAAAAAATTTAAAACATCCAAAAATAAAAATCTATCAATATGATTATGTACTTTATTTTTAAAAAAAATTATGCGATCAAAAGCTAGCAGATAGTTGTGTTAAAAATAAAAATATATAAGAATGATATAGAACACAAGATTAATAACTTGAAAGTTATTTGAAAAAATTAATAATTATAATACTTTAAGATTATTTTAGACTTAAAAGAGAATGAGTATATATTAAATTAAAACTTAAAATATAAAGAATTAGATGATATATTAGTTGTCAAGGATTAGAAAATTCTTATTTAATTTTAGTTTTTGATTAAAATTGAAATCAATTAAGTCAAGAGAAAACTATGATAGTAAAAATAAAATAAAAAAATAAAATAAATATATAAAACAATTACAAAATTAAGATCGATATTAGTATATAAGTTCATAGAAACATTTTAAATTGACTCATAACTTAATTATTGAATAATTAAGTGAAGAAAAAAGTTAGATATTAGTACTGCAAAGCTAAAATCATAGTAAATTGATAGAGTAATTATAAGTTCAAAATTAATTTTAAATATAAATTAGTGATAGGATATGAGGATGAAATTAGAATGTAAATAAAATATAAAAAAAATAAATTATTATATTCATTTTCAATTTTTTTTTTTTTTGTATGGCTGTAATTGGATCTTCATATTATATTTCATAAATAACAGAAAAAAGTAAATAGCAAAAAAAATTGTTAACCTTTCAAACAATCAAAATTTTAAAAAAAATAAAAAATAAAATTCTATATGTATTGATAGACTAAATAATGTCTAGAGATATAAACTTAAAAAGTTAATAGATGCATCTTCTATTGAAATAACCATTTTATAATTTTTTTTTTAAATATATCAAAAATGATCTAAGAATATATGTTGATGTAGTATATAAAATTTTTAAAAATAGTTTGAATTATACATATATATACATACACGATTACAAATATATTAATGTCAAATAAAATTAAACGACATACTTTTAAAATTATAAATATTCAAAAAGTGAAATAAATTTTAAAAATATTAAAACAGAAAAATAGATCTCATCCTATGAAACTATAAACTTAAATGAGAAAAAAATGAATTGAAAAATAAATTACAAATTTTAACAATAAATTAATAACTTGATTCAAAAAATGAGTAAAAGGATGCTAAATGTATAATAATTTAAATAAAATAAAAATTAAATGACAAAATTTACCAATAATTAAGGAGAAAAATGTAACTAATAAAAATAAAGTTAAATTAAAAATATTAAGGATAGTTAATAAATCTCGTAATTAATGAATTGCTAACATAAACTAAGTAGTAAACAAAAGAGATAAAGAAATTTATAAATTTAATAGTAATAAAAGCTAAATAATAGACTTTATTGAGGTTGAAAATATATATATATATATAGCATTAAAATTCAAAAAATCTCCTCCATCATGTAATATACCTAAAATAAACAAAAAAGAAAAAAAGAAAACAAAATAAAAAAGGTGAACAATAAAATCTAATAAACAATAAACACCTTGAATAATAAACTAAATATGCACACAAAGAGATGAAAGAAAAAAAAATGCTAGAAAATAAAGAGGACACAACAATAGAGTGAAAAATGCTAGAACATGATAATATTAATGAAATGACTTTTGAAAGACTTTATATATAGTAGTATAAAGATAAATTAGTTATTAAAGATAAGATAAAATCATGAAAGACTTATCAAACTACATAGTTCAAATGATCAATAAATCTTCCATATATTGAAAGTAGAAATGGAAAAGATTTTGTAGATAAAATGCAATTATTTTTTGAGATTAGAGATAAAGAAAGAATATTTTTCTAATCAAGAAAATGATTTCAAAAAATCAAATATCTTTAAAAGGAATAAATAATATCAAATTTAATAACTAAAAATCAATTTTTAAATTTAATTAAAAAACTCAAAATTCTAAGTATTTAAAATTTGGTCAAAATTACACAATTATGGGTTTCACATCGGTGTGCTATATATAATAGTATAGATATATATGCATAGAAAAGTTTTAACACATCTATAACATTATCTCATCAATAATATGAAAGAGTTAATATCAATTTCGATTCATCAACTGAAAATTCAAAAAAGAAATCCTTTATCTAATGAAGAATTTTCTTTTCAAATGTAATACATCCATATCATTTAGAGATAAATAAAAATAAATATATTTAAAAAGAAAATAAATAATATCAAATTTAATAACCAACAATTAATGAAAACTTTTGAAATTAATGAAAAAACTCAAAATCCTAAGAATTTGCCACTTGGCCAAAATTGCAATCAAAATTGAGTAATTATGGGTCCTACACCGTTGTGCTATATATAATAGTTTAGATTTTTTTAAAAATTTAATAGAATCCAAATCCAAAATATTCCTTCTTACAAAACATATATACAACATATTGATAATTAAATTTTCAAGTCTATTGATATTTAGAAATAATAATATAATATAATTTAGTCACATTTATTCACCATATCATTCTATTTTAGGTTCTATTGTTGATGCTAATACTTATTGGTATTATAAATACATAGTTATACTTAATTATTCAATCAACTAACTATAAACTTAAAGTTTTATTAAAAATATATATATTTTGATCAAATCGAGATTTATATTGTATTCTTGCCATATCATGACATTATACTCCTGCTTATTGTTCTTCCCCATCATTTTCTATTATAAAAATAAATAAACAAATGATGCAATTATGATGTATATAAGCTCAAAATTTATATGAAAATCACCTCATCTATACTATTATATATAGCATAACAGTGTGGGACCCACAATTACTTAATTTTGATTGTAATTTTGTCCAAGTGGCAAATTCTTAGAATTTTGAGTTTTTTAATTAAGTTTAAATTTTTTTATTAATTATTGATTATTATCTCTAACCGATATGATTGTATCTTATCTCTAATTTTCTTTCATTTGAAATTTAAAATATATCTCTCTATGCTATTAAGTAATATCTTAATTTAATTTAAGAATATAATTTATTTTATTTATTAATAATTGGAAATTAATACTAGATTATAAAAATTGATAAAATCTTTTTTCTTTAATAGTTTAAGATAAAGTCGCTACATCTCCTTTGAAAAAAAATAAACAATAGTCTCTAAAATAAAGTCAGTACTTTTTTAGTTAATTCGCACTAAATTTTAAAATTTTTTAATTAAATCAAAAAAATTATTAGTAGTTGGTTGCTCTATTCATATTAGTTGAACACTTATCCATTCCATATAAATATTTCTAAAGTTTCAAAATCATTTTCTTGGTTGAACAAATAATTATTTAATTGATCTTTAATATCAGAAAAATGATTATCTATAAAATTTGTGTCATCTCGTGCTTAGAATGTATCGAAAATTTCTTAATTTACAAATTTTTTAAAGATCTTTTTTAAGTTTTCTCTTAACTTTAATAACTAAATTTATTTATACCTTATTGTTTATGATGAAAACTTTTTGAAAAAAATATTAATTTTACGACTAATTACAAGAGGCTATGTGTAAAATAAAGTATTAATAATCAATTTAATGGTTTTATTTATATATTGAAGTATCAAATTCAATTTTAAATATAATAATTAATTTAAATAATATTCTAAATATTTATTTGGTCAATAAATCTATTATAGCTAAATATAAAGTTAAGATTTTTCAACTAACAAAATGCAGTCTAATAAGATACAACAATAAAGCAAGTTTTATCAAACAATATCAAATCTCTATCAAATAAATATTTAATATTATATATAATAATAACATTATATCAAAAATGTTATAGTAAGTTAAGACTCTTCTACTTCATGCATCTATATAAAGAGGCTATGTGATTCCATGCAAACATAACCGAAGAAATAGAAAAAATTCAAATTTCAAAAAGCTTTCCCTTAGTCTTTAAAATCTGAAAGAAGGAGAAATCAATAAATTCATTTTTTGCTGGAATTTGATATCTATTGAAATTTTGATTTCATATATATAATTAAACATAATTATCTTTTTTTAATTGTTGAAAACCTGATGTTTTCTATATTAATATGGTAGAGTATGACAAATGAGCTAGGCACATGAAATGGGTGAGCAAGAAAATTTGCATCAAAGAATGATTCTTTTTTGATTTATTTGTAAGGATTATGTGATATTTTCTTCATGTTCATTTCAAGTATAAGATATGTCGAATCATATAAATGTATTCCCCCCCCCCCCCCCCCCGAGAGTATTGGTGCAGCCTTAATATTTTAAGGATCATGAGAAATATTGATCATTAATTTATTTTACATTTTTATATGAATGATCGGGAGGTTTGGACATGGTTGATTTTTGATGGAACGGTAATAGAAATCATTATATTAATACGACGACGATACGATCAAGTTGGAAAATGGAGGTAAATAACACATGAAAAAAATTGTTATTTATTATTAGTCCACTTTCAATAATTATTTGGCATACATAAATTTTTTTTATCATAATGTAATTTCAGATTGAGAAAGTGTCAAAGCATATTGAAAGGTGATCAATTTCTGATATAGAGTCTCACAAGTAATGAAGGAATTCAATATAAAGATGAATCATGTCTTAATTTCTACTTTAAAAGAAAATTCATAACTTATGTAATGTGATTTTTGTTTTTATTGATTGAGTATTTGTAATACTTTGAAAAATTAATATAATGTTACTTTTGTTTTATCAGTAGTTCCTCAAAATGTGATTAAATTTTTGCTAAATTTAGTATTTCAAAACATGGTTTCTAATACTTTTGATGAGCATTTTCTTCCGTTAATGTAATGTTCCACTTGGCTTAGCCTTTTTAAAATATGATATCAAAACTTTCAAGCTAATTGTATAAAAATTTGCAACTACTCATTTGGCCGGATAGCATTATCCTTGCACTTATATGTATAAGAGTTGGTGTTCAAATTCAAAATAGTCCCAAATGTATTCATCTTTTATTTGAGATTTTTTTTTTTAATTGTGCAGTAAGTTTTTATATTATTAATATTGTTTATTATTCTTTCATATCTTCGCAGGTATTATACTATTTATTATTTTGTTTAATTTCTTTTAAATTGACTAAGTTGTCTTGGGTTATGGAAAAAAATAAGGGTATTTGTATTTTTACATCATACTTTTTTAAATTGATAATAATGTGACGAGCTTAAGTTTTCATTGCTTTTTATTGATATTAATACATATGATTTGGTGGGAAAAACTCTTTAATTTTGATATTATTTATCTAATTTTAAAAAAAATCACGTATTAAACTTACTTTTACATAAAATAAAAATAATACTAATATATTATATTTCAATAATAATTAATTCCATCCGTGCATAGCACGGGGTACATGCTAGTTTGTATATTATATAGGAACTTTTTACTTCCTTCGTCCCAAAACTCATTTTGGTATTCCTGTAGGATCTTGTGTGTGTGTATATATATGTATTATATAATATTATATATATTTGGATTTAGATTACTAATGAATCGGATTAAGTTAAATTTATATTCACTTCATTTATTTTGAATTGTAAATTTTTTAATTGAATCATATCTATTGAATTTTTTATTAATTAAAAATTTTAAAAATCGAATCAAATTTAAATTTAAATTCAAATTCGCTCCATTAACAGCCTATGCTTAGCTACGCTGATATTTGGTCGATTAGCCCAAATCAAGATTTTATCCACCCCAACTAAATCTTCTTCGTTCTTGACCATTCAAATTTCCGTCAAGCCAACCTAATTTTCAACTACTTAAATGTTACACGCGGTGATGGTGGCTCAGTCGCCACCGTGTTTCGCCGCCGTGTGTGAGGCGGCGAAGAAGAGACCACCTTCTCAGGCTTCCAGAAAAACCCAAACCCAGAAGCCCAGCAGCACCACAACCACCACCGCCACCCACGGGTTTGGTGGCAAGAAGAAAGAACCTGTATGGCAGTGCGTACGTAACTGCGGTGCTTGTTGCAAACTCGATAAGGGCCCCAATTTTCCTTCCCCTGATGAAGTCTTTGACGACCCTTCTGACGTCGAGGTCCATTTCCAGAATTTTTCTTTTTTGCTTAGTGAGACATGAATGTGTATATTGTGTGCGCATATGTTAAAGGTTAGACCTTGAATTTGGAGCACAATGTTCATATTTGAATCCATTCTTTATTTCGATATGTAAAGCCAATGAGTTTTTGATTATCACGTGTATAGTCCCAGCATTTTTGAGCCCCTGCTAATGGAAAAATAAAATTCAATAAGAATTACATGTCGTGGATATCCCGCCTGTTTCTGTTCCATAAACTTGTTTGTAACTATTGAGAGCGAAGATATTTAGCATAATGTAAATATTCCACCTCAGTGTTTTCTGTTAGTTCAGAACGAATATAAGTAGAATCAGAACAAATGATTGCTGAGATGTGAGTATGGATATAGAAGCCAAGAGATTTTGGTTGCTTATATTATGTTGAATATGCGGATAATTTGTTTCAGCTATACAAAAGCTTGGTTGGTCGAGATGGGTGGTGCATACACTATGACAAGAGCTTGAGAAAATGTTCTATTTATGCAGGTAAATGCATTTTTTTCAAGATTCTTAAGTTTCTTTTGCAATGTTAAGCACACAGTTGTTATTGAGTATTGTGGTGTGATGAAAGATGGCTTACAAGTTTGATTGGCATAGATTTTATTAGCTCTGATTTGATGTTAACAAATTCATCCTTCAGCTTACATATTACTTGTGTTCTTCTAACTAGGTTAAATTTGTTTCTTGTTTTTCACTTTAGAACGTCCATATTTTTGCCGAGTTGAGCCAGAGGTTTTTTATACATTGTACGGGATTGACAAGAAAAAATTCAACAAGGAGGCTTGCAGGTTTACAAACCCGACCTGTTTCTTTTTCTTTTGATCTCCGTTATTGGTGTTTAAGTTGGTCAGTATAAAAAGGAGTACCATTTTCGATGTGTTCTCAGTGTTTCTATTAACACATGCCTTGACTTCAGCTGCTGTATAGACACAATTAAAGCTGTTTATGGAACACATTCAGAAGAGTTGGAAAAGTTCAATCATGCAATATGGAACACCAGCTCAAGATGATGAATCTTGTAGGTATATTTCAAATTTATCCTTTCTGGATAGAATATGTTGTCTACATAGTGCCACTGTTTTCTCTTTGAAAGCATTTCTTTCTGGGTGTTTGATTTTTAAGACAGGCTCATTTGGAGCTTATTTTGTAGTAATCTTTTCCTGATTATGCGTCCTTGTTTCGTGGAGTTAAATATTTGGCATATGGGATATATTGTATAGTGAAAGGGTTCACTTTTTTGTGGGGGTGGGAGGGAGGAGGAAGGATGATATAATATGAAAGGATCTTTGGTCAGTGGCCAAGTCTAGTGAATGCCGAGTAAGAATTTGTCTGGTTTCTTCTCTTGAACTTCTTTCCCCTATTTTAGGCGAATCAACATAATTGCGCCCACAAATGTCTCTGTGGGGAGCTTTCAATCTCATATATGAACTTTAATTTTCTTGGGTTCTTTATTCTCTAGATATTGCTCCACTGATGTCGTTGAACAATGCATTATCTGCTTCACATCATCTACGGGACCCGGAATTTCTTGTAAAGAATCATTCTCACATCACCATTTATCCCTTGATTCTTTCAAATCTCTCAGCATTTATACAGTCATTTAAAGTTCCTATGTTTTGTTTGTGTCAAAAAAGACTGTCGCTATGCTAAGCATATCTGTCTACAGATATCGAGTATTCACACCTATTCTTCTAGTCTTGTAGGAATTCAATGGAGTTAAGAGGCAAAAGAACTGTGGGAAATTACTCAAGGCTAAGAGGGCCGATGCCCAATTCATCCTCAATGTCATCAGCTTCTTCAAACAGCTTGAGGAACCGCGCCTGCTGTTGCTGCCTCTTTCTTTTCTGCCAGTACTTGTATGCAGATACCATGCCAACAATAAACAGGACTGAGACTGAAGCAGCCACAACCGCAATTAACACCCAACGCAGCACATGTGAGTTGATTTTTGTGAAAAAAGAATGATCTGAAGCTGACAGACAAGCACGCGATCAACAGGTTGCTCATATGCATTCACTAGTTACTTTACATGCACCGAATATGAGAACACTGAATCGTCTAAACTACATGCTACTGCTGAACTCGATGCATAGAAGAAATTTACCTGTTTGTTCTGTATATATGTTTAAGATAATGATTCATGCATTGAAGTCTTGCATGAAATGAAGAGAATGAAAGATGAGGAGAAACATAAAATGAAGACTCACCATTTACATCTTTTACAATATGGACACATTGTGGGCATAGAAATGTGGCATTGAATTCTTTTTCTTTGAAATGAATATATCTGCCATCAGACCTTGTGAAATCTGATGCACAGAATTCCCATTCATCAAATTCACCATCTGATTTGATAGCATCCTTCTCATAGAATCCACAACGCTTGCACTTTATATCTCGAAGTTCTGTTAGAGGCTATAATCATTAACAGAAAAGGAAAAAGAAAAAACACATTTAGTCATCACCTTTAGCAATTGTGTAAGAAATGATAAATCACAGACCAGTTTATTCAGCTTAAATTCTCTATTTCAATATATGTTTCTTCTATTCTAATTTCATGTATGTGTATATATATACATATACATAGACTTGGCTTATATACATAGAGTGGAATAGAAGGTGAAACATATATTGAAACAAAAGATTCAAAATGCAGTTTACCTGCCAAGACTCTACACCTTTGAAGGTGTAAAGAACATGCTTTTCTTTAACATCTGGTAAAACTGTCTTATTCTCCCCTTTACATTGAAAGAAAACTGTGGGTTTGGATGGAAGCCATTCATGGGTTTTGAATATCTCAATGGAATCAAGTGTAACGACTGCAGCTGATGTGAACACTGCAAGCAGGGCAAAAAAAAGGGTAGAAAATATACTACCAAGCATCATCGATGCCTCTTTCACTCTGGAAAAACGAAAAATCGAAATGATTCTAGAACATCTAGACATTGTTCTTGAAAAGTTATAATATGATCAAATTTATAAATAAACATTTAAAATTAAGTAGAAATGTGCGCGAAATCTTTTTTTGCTCAATCTTGTAAAACTCCAGTACGATCAGATTTACAAGTAAAAATTTAAGATTATATAAAATTATACATGAACGATCTTTTTCTGGCTCAATTTTGTAAGAACGTTTTTATTTTCTACATTTCTACTTCGACTATATTCTTAATATTTAACCACATGTTTACCATCTTCAGTCAACGCTATAATAACTCTCATACAACGAAATTTAATTGATCATAATCATAGATAAATTCAATCACATGAAATTTTACCCGGAGAATAGCTCAGAAGAATCGAGCACGACAGCAAAATCACCCTCGGCATCAAATGACGGCGTATCATCGTGCCGCCTATCCTCGCCGCCTCTGTATTGCGATCGATAAATAGATCTCAGAAATATAATCAATTCTACTGGATCGAATATAGAGCCTTTGTTCGCGCGTTAACAAAGGTGGTGGTTGTTTGAGGTTGTGCGCTTTGCAGTCAATGTTGTACCAAACAAAAATTCAGTTGGAGTTGGTTATTAAAAATTCCCAGTTAGTTGGCTATTTTTAGTTTGTTTATTTTTTAGATTGGTCTTATTACAAGGTCAAGAAATCTTGGCCAAACAAAATTCAAATAGAGCTATTTGTTATATAATTAATTGCTTTTTTTGAATTTTACAATTACTGATAAACGAAATTCACTTGCTATAATTGACTTGAGTTTGGTCAAATTCGATCAGGATTATAATTTTTCGAAAAATAACGATTAAGTCCATATGTCATACGATTAAAAGCTATCAAAGAAGAAAAACACTCTCACATAATGAGTAGTTGAATCATATAATTAGAGCTCGTTTGCTTGGTGTGTTTGGATTATGCATGATACATATGATTAGAATAAATAGTGGGTTATTATGTATCATATATAATGTTTGTTTGCATATTTTAAATAACTTGATATCCAACTTTGATTGTTTGCTTGACACGATTATCTCATTTGATAAATTATAATTTATTTCTAGTTTATGTTGGAAAATATATCACACTCTAGAGCACTGATACACAAGTTAACTTTGGCCTTAAATGCATGCTGGACCCTAATTGTATTAAAGGCTTTTAAAAATGAATCAAACATTAGAATTGAGTTTGATTGTGTATTTATCATGCAATATCAAAACAAGCAAACCATCTCTTACTGATAAGCATAATTCACTTGTTATAATTGACTTGAGTTCAATCAAATTCAATCGGGATTATAATTTTTCGAGGATTAAAAGCTATCGAAGAAGAAAAATACTTTCACATAATGAGCAGTTGTTTTAGCTTAATGTAAAGATTTCCTTGACCCCATTACATGAGTTTTTTGATGTAATACACAGCTTAATCCATTGTTCTAAATCTTCAACAATGATGGATTGTGATTCAAAAACAAGAATTCGAATCCAAACTTCAGTCCAAATAAAACACCTTAGTTTCCAACTGATAAGCTTTGGTGAAGAACGAAGGCCAACAAAAGTACGTGGACAAGATGCTGCTAACGGTCGACGCTCCAACAAGCATATTCATCACCACGATCTGGAGTTGGATAGCCTCCAGAGGCGATGCTCCGCCCATTATCATGCCAGTCATCGCACCCGGAAGTGAAATCAACCCCACCGTCTTGGCATTGTCCAGCACGGGAGATAGTGCAATTACGAGCGCCCTTTTCACCTGCTGCAATGTCGCCTGGCGAGGTGTCGCTCCCAAGGCAAGTGCCGTCTCTACCTGATTAATGGAATCTAAAAGCTGTTAAGAAATCTGCTTATCAGACAGGTTAGATCCTCTATTCCAATATATGTTTCTTACCAGGTTCATCTGTATCTTGATGTCGTCCCGGAGCTTCTTCATCGTTACACCAGTGACCGTCATTGCATTGCCGACCATCATCCCTGCAACGGGGATGATATATCTTGGTGTGAAAGGGAAGACGTGCAAAATCACCAGCAAAAACATAGTAATCGCCGTTCCAGCCAGAATCGACACTCCTGCTACATACTTCCCTCTTGGCACATGTTTTGCTCGCTGTCCTGCTGTATAACCAGCTACAGAAACCTGTCCAAGATCAGACAAATAGATAGAATTTAATCCCGAACGACATCTGGAAACAGAGATCCCTGTAATGTAGACTAGCTCAAAGCGTGGATTTGCAAGAAAAACAGAAAAAATTTTAAACTATATATGGATATGTCAGCATTGAAATATTCAAACAATTAATCTATCTGCTTTCTTGAGCCGTACAAGAAACCTTTTGACTTTAGATGACAACAATTATATTTAACAGCATATATCAAATATATATACACTCAAATGATAATATAATTAAATCGATCTGTCACCAACACGAAGGCTCAGCCGTAACAAAGACATTTGATGAGAGGTTCTATCCTTAGAAAAAAGGACTATGAATAGTGAAAGAGGATTATGAACGCATTTTGTTGCCTGAGTTTTAGAGGAATGAAACTAAAAGCTGCTGTCCAGATGAGGGCAGAAGTAAATCTAAGTCCACGGCCATGGCGGCAGCCTGTCAGGGAAAAACAGTCTCCCACAAAGAATACATAGAAATATTTGAAGAGAATTTGCACTTACATTGAACAAATGATATGAAAACAAAGAGAAAATCACATAACATACCATAAAAAGATAAGCCAGAACAATCCAGACAGCATTTTGCCGACTGAATATGAACTGCAGAACAAATCCAATGACAGAGAGTTGAAGAAAAGCCCTGAAAATGGAATAAGCCATTTCACCCTCCAAGCCCAGTTTCTGGAAGTATGAGAGGGCCACCGCCATCGCCACCACCGCCAGCGCTGCCGCCGGCTTGATCATGCCCTTCAAGAATTCCGCCAGCCATTGCCAGTCCATAGGTAAAGTAGGCTGATTTTCGGACAAGAAAGTTTCTAATGCAAAGAGACTTTTAAACTAAAAACAAACTGTAGTTGCCGCTGGTACGATATAAGGTACAAACTTAGTCCTAGAAGTTATTATCTATAAATAAAGAATAAAAAGAAAAAAAAAGAAAAAATTATGTGTGTGGGCGCACTCAAAGGTTTGTATGTGATTTCTACGTGTTTGTTACGTATGTGCAGAAGAGACCTCCCCCTGATGGCGTAAGAAAATTTTGGAGGAACTCGTGGAGTTTGTATTTGTAAGGGCCAGTTTGGTTATGTTATATTTTCATTTTCGGCTGTTTTTACTGTTTGAAAATAAATTATCAGAAACTCATCAATATTTTTATTAATATTTCAATTCATTTTCATCTCAAAATATATTTTTCAATATCCCACATGCATTCTCTCAATAACCTATATGTCTTCTTTCTCTTCTTCTTCATTATTATTATCTCTTTCCACCTATAACCTACTGAACCCTATATAATCATTAAACTTTTTCAACAATGTAAATTACTTCCAAAATTAAAAAATTTCATACACAACACACAATATTTAATTATGTTTTACAACAAAATATTAAAAATAAATAATACATAAACATAAATTTCAACAAAACATAATTTTTCCCAATAATTCTCCATTTAGGTTTGCTCCTACAAAAATATATATAGTTTATTAGAAGAAAAGGATAATTTAATTAATTTAAACAGGTAATAGATACTCACTGGGAGGGATTATAATACCCGTCCTCACCCCGTTTAATAATTGAAGATCAAAATTGTCCACATTTCTGTTCCCATGGGGAGAGATTCTCCTCATATCTGCACCATCACAGAGAATTCTCTGTAGTTACCCGTAAAAATGGATAATTTTGATATCCCTAATTGTCCACAAGGACAATCCATAACTATAATATCCGCAAATATTAATCAGATCAATACCCCCGCCTCAGTCTTCCACAATAAAAATATCTTTCAAGTGTAGTCAATTCGTCTATACAGTTCCACCAAAATGTTGTGATAATAAGATCGCTGTTGTAATCCCACCAAAGTATTAATAAAATTATAAGTTAAGTCAATTAAACTTTGCCACGTGGATTTTTGCATTTAATGTAATTGCAACTTGCTTGTGATGTGTGTCAACTGATGAAAGCAATGTAGAGGTACGTACGACCACATACCGAACGGGTACCACTAGGACGGATTCTATTGTCATATAGTCCGTATGGACCTAAGTGCGTCTGCGGGGCTTGACTGAGCCCGGTGAATCTAGGCATGTCATGTGAAAATTAATTATTCTCCCAAAAAGAATTATTATATAAATTAATTATATAATTATCAATAATATATTTCTCATTATGGGATCTTTCCACGTGGTGCATATGAGAATTTTTTCTTAGATCTTCAAAGTTTGGTGGTATTTTGTTAATCTGCCAAATTAACTATGGGAATGGTTGGTTATATTTTTTATGTGATTTTATTATATGTTTATTATGTGTTTTGAGAAAATGTGAAAGTTGTATTTTAGTATGTTTATTTATATTTTAGGGGAGATATTTTTACTGTAATAATCAAATCAATATTAAATTTTTGAGGTGAAAATGGAATTGAGTTATTTTTTAATGTTAGAATAATAATAAAATATATATGATGTATATATTAGAAAGTGTGTGTTTTGGAGAAAAAATGAGGATATATTTGGTTATGTTTCCCCAAAATAATATTATTTAGGGGAAATATAACCAGGCATTCCCTATATTTTTAATTTCAAGGTGTAATAAGAAATGGTTAGTTATATTTTTTAATAAAAATATTAACCCTTGAGATCTAAATATGTTATAAGATCTCCAATCTTTTTTTCTTCAATTCCTTTATTTCGTGCTTATGAATCATCCAAACTAATTAAATATTTTGAAAAAAAATCAATTTAAATTAAATTCTAATGAACTGAATTAAGTCATATGACAAAAAATTTCTAGGGTGTTATACGACGAGTGTATACAAAAGATTAGGAACAAATTTGTTGTCATATTATTTACAATAGGGAAAAATTTCTATCTCAATATACCCTATCACCTCTCTACGTCTTCCATCAAGAGTTTCTAGTCTAATTGTACTAAGGGGCCATTGGATTTGTTTTCTAAAGATATTTTTATTTTCTAGTGAAAAGAAATAGTGAAAATTATATATATATATATATGTATGTGTGTGTGTGTGTGTATTTTTTTGAAAATGAAATGTTGTTTGGAGATTTTGTTTAAACTATACTAATTATATAAGGTTGAAAATGAGTTGTATTTGAAAAATATAGTATTTTGTATTAAAAGTCGTGTAAATGTGAATAGGAGAGAGTTTGTATAGTGTATTTGAAAAAATGTGCTGAAAATGAAAATGTATGTGAAAATATGGGAGAAATTGATAGCTTTCTATTATCATTTTTCAGGAAAAAATATGAAGGGACTTTGAAAACAAAATCAAACGGGCACTAACAAGGTGTTTGGTTTCATTTTCAAGCCCCTTTTTCATTTTTATATGGGAATGAAAATTGAAAACACACACTTTCTTATAATTTTTTTCAGAAAAAAGTACATATTTTCTTCTCAAAACCCATTCTCAAATCTACCATATCATCCTATTACACATCAATTAAATTCAAATTTGATTTGATATCAAGTTGCCCACTATCATTTTTAAATTAATAAAACATACATATATTTTAAAAAATAAATCTTTTTTAATATAAAAAATATAAATTAACCTATTTTTCAATCCTACAACCTATTATAATTATTACTTTCCAACATTTCATTCAAATACATCTCAATTTCTATTTAACTAACTTTTTAATTTTTAAAAATAATTAAAAATTATAATGGTCTTTGAAAATAAAACCAAACGGACTGTTACGTCTCATGTGTGACATGCTAATTTTGTCTTAGTAGACTCCATCATATAACCCTTTGGAAAAAAATGGATTCACCAATGAAAAAAATGATAAGATTAGACTAGACTAGACCTTCCTTAATGATTACTAGCAATTTTAGCTTCTCATGTACGCGAGTTGCAATTTCCAATCCAAATTGAGGGCATGTTTTTGGGATTAGCTCATCGCATGATTTCGACCTTTTGTCCTCTGCCTTCTCCTTACCATTCTAAAATGGAGCTCATATTCTTTCAATTCTCCATAGGAAATGTTCGATCCCTTTTTGCTTAATTCATTCCAACTTTATTTTATTCCATTCCAAAAATTCAAATCAAAATTTGTACTGGTCTTATAAGAATTTGATATTTTCAGAGTTCTTCATTGAGACGAGATATATTATATTTTCTTTATTTCCTTTTAGGATCAATCACAGTCTTTCAAATTTTACCACTCGAATAAACACAGTAATTTAAAAGATAAAAAAATTAGTCGGCAATTGTAGTTAAATTAATACATAACTATACAAGAAACAGTTAAGGAATGTTTGGTTATGTGTTTTGTTTGATTTTATTATGTGTTTTGAGAGAATGAATTATTGAAGAATATGAAAATTGTTTTTTTGGTATGTTTGTTTATGTTTTGGATAAGACAATTTTTTTACTGTAGCAGTTAAATCAATACTTTTTGTTTAATTTTTTTGAGTGAAAATAGAATTGAGTGATTTTTTTAATATTAAAATAATAATAATAAAACATATATTATGTGTATATATATTGGAAGATGTGCGTTTTGATGCAAAATTGGGATATATTTGTTTTGGGGAAACATAACCAAACACTCCCTTACTTTTTATTATAAAATACTAATTTAAACAACTATATCAAATAAAAATTTATACGAGTTTACAAAGAAATAGATCATTGATTTCTCGAGAAGAGATTGCATCCAATCTCCAATGGGGATTTTAACCTTAGCAAAGCCAAAATTTATATTTTTTATAGTATTAGATTCCAATTAGGATAAGGAAGAAAAAGAGCATAGAGAAAAATACATTAATGTAATAGCTAAAGACAATAATGACATGTGATGTTAGGTATATCAACTTTCATTTAATGGCATTCCTAAAAGAGTATGATGTAAATTAATGTGGGTTCCAAATTTTATCTGATATATGCGTGTTTTTTATTTTACTTATTTGTAAAACTCCCTTCTAAATTTAGATATAAATGAATTAGGATTGTATATTATATTCTTGATATATTAATTCCAATTGGCATATCGCTTTTATATTTATATGTGTGCGATTTAAAATTCGAAATCAACGAACTTTTGATGTGTATATGTATAAATATATAAAAAAACACAAAATAGCATATCCTAATTATATAAAATTCAATAACTATCACAGTTGCTGAATATGTGCCCTTCAATTTTATATTTATTCAAGTACATAAATAAATCATTGAATACATTCCAATTAACAAAAATTCAAGTCCTTTCTTTATTTTTCTTACCCAAACTCTAATAAGTTCCTTTTATTTTCGTTAGCTAGTGCTGCTCCAAAAAGAATTTCTATAGGTGAAAATATTAATTAAACTCAAAATAATAATTCAACAACTCCGACAATTCAATTGATGAATCAACTGCGACCTGTGATAATTTTTTTCAAACAAACAAAACAAAAGGAATTTTTAAAACATTACTTCGTCCCTCTATATATTTGATTTTGATCCGAACAAAAAATCCCTATATAATTTCAAAACGTAGATTTTTTATCCCTTTTTTTTTTTTTTTTTCAAAATCTGCATAAATTTATATTTCACATATTTTATTAATTTACTATTTCTAGATGTAGTGTTCAAGTATTAGCATAAGTGGGCAAGCAGGATATTTTTTCTTAAAATTAGCAATGCTCCCAATCCCAATCAAAAGCAAAAAAATGAAAGCGACTTTAGCTGTTTGCTTATCAGCAGAGCCGTAGTGGCCTTATCACGTCTGCTCAGCGCCAAATCAACCTGTCTGTATAAACTTGTGAACTGAGAATCTCAACTGCCCGCCCATGATTTTTAGTAATAATTATATAAACTAAAGTTTGCCGTAAAAAATAATTATTTCAATCAATTTTTAAATATATTGGATCCACTTCTCTTCTCGGAGAATAAATTTATTTATTGGAATAATTTTTTCAATATGAGTTTCTTCAAAAATATTTATCGGTATTGCGGGCACACTTGTTCATATGCAAGATGAAAATGCAAGCCGACTCGCAATTAATCAAAAGCTGGCACTGTTCATGCAATTGTGTGCTATTCAAGTAGCGAATTCGGGGGTGCGATAATGGAATCTCACCCTCTCATTATAATTTTGCTTCCTTAATTGTCCTTTTTTTCTTTTTCCTGCAAAGGTCAGAGGAAGGGATGTGGGTTTTATTCAAGGATAATTTTGTTATTTACTTGATTAATTTTATATATCAAACATGTATTTAAGATTATGGTAGATTTTAATGACAGCTAATTGTAAGGTCAATTTTTAATATCAAATATATTAATAAATTATTTAATCTCATTTTATCTCTTTCTATTCAAATATCCGTTATTATCTATATTCTTAATTAATTGTATCCTTTTTTAAGTATAAAAAGACAAAAAAGAAAAAACTAGGTGCGTGGGTGCACTCTACGGGTCATTGTGATTTGCAGTGGTTGTATATGTGCTACGTGTTTGTTGCTTTGTGCAGAAGAAACCTCCCCCTGATGGCATGAGAAAATTTTAGAGGAACTCGTGGAGTTTGTATTTGTAAGTTTTTTCTTTTTTTCTCTTTTTAATATATATATATAAATATTAAAATCTATTGTATTATAGGAAACACAAAAAGAAGTTGTTTTATGTCTAAAACATAAGTTATTTTTTATTTTTTACATAATTTGCTTTTAATTATTTCAACATTTAAAATGAAGAATGCAATTTGAAGGATAAAATGAAAAATTCAATACATAAAAAGTAGTTCAGATAATAATATTATTAATATTTTAAATTTGTCCTATGATTCAATAAGGTTTCGGTTGTACTTTTCACAAAATTTGTATTGTCAAAATTCTATCTTCTATTATCTTTTTTATCATGTCAAACATCTGGCACAACTTTAATTTTACTCCACAATTCAAAGTATTCCATGCATTACTTTTGAATTGTCTAAAAAATATTTTTGTGCGTGCTAAAATTATGCCCAAGTAATTACTAGTATGCATAAATAAAAAGTAGGTACATTTAAGTATGATCTACTATTTAAATGACTAGTTTATTACTGATAAAGTGTCAAACTAACTTAAAACCTCCCTCCTTCCACTATAAAAATTCCACCGCTCTGTCAGTCCATGACTATAATGTCCGCAAATATCAACCAAACGAACACCCCCTTCTCAACCAGCTTCCACAATAAAAATTCTTTTGTACTATAGTCAATTTGTCGATATAGCTCTACTAAAGTGTGGTTTAAAGTGAAACCCCCTTCACCATATAAATAATAAGATCATTACTATGATCCGGCCAAAGTATTAATGAGAGTAAAATTTTCTCTATTATGGTTAGGATTGGTTCACGAACTGCTATTATCAAATTTATAATTTTTTATAAGAAGTTATAAGTTGGGTCAATTAAACCTTGACAAGTGGGCCGTTGATTGCAATTTTGCTTGTGACATGTGTCAACTGATGAAAGGAATGTAGATGTACGTACGACCACATACCAGACCGGTACCACTTGGACCTATGTGCGTTTGTGGGGCTTGACTGTTAGGCATGTGATGTGGAAATTAATTATTCTCCCACAAAGAATTATACATAAAATAAATAATAAATTTCATATTATTGAATCTTTCCACATGTGGTGCATGTAAGAATTTTTTCTTACATCTTCAAAGTTTTGGTGATATTTTGTTAATCAACCAAATTAACTACGTTTTTTAAGGTATAATAAGAAATAATTAGTTACATTTTTTAATAAAAATATTAACTTTTGAAATCTTTATAATTGCCAATTTATTTTTGTTCAATTTCTTTATTTTATATTTATGAATCATCCAGATTAATTAAATGTTTTGAAAAAAGTTCAATTTAAATTGAATTTGAATGAACTAGATTCAATCATGTGGGAAAAAAATTTAGGATGTTGTACGATAGGTTTATACAAAGAGCCAGAAACAAATTCATTATCATATGATTGACTGATAATTACTAGTAGTTTCGATTTCTCATGCACGAGAGAACAATCTGCAATCTGAACTGAGGACAGGTTTTGGGATTAGCTCATTGTAGGATTACGATCTTTCTCCCTCTGCGTTCTTCTTGTCAGGACATGCTCGATCCCTTTTCATATTCTTTGATTTTTCAACAGGACATGCTCGATCCCTTTTCATATTATTCAATCCAACTTTATTTTATTCCGTTCCAAGAATTCGTACACGATTTTGTATTGGTTTGATAAGAATCAAGAATCTCTAAATTTTTACCACTCAAATAAACATAGTAATTTGAGAGAGGAAAGTAGCCAATAGTTGTAGTTAAATTAGTACATAACTTATATAAAAGACAATTACTTCTCAATATAAAATCCTAACTTAAATAACTATATAAAATGGAAATTTACCACAAGTTTACAAAGAAATAGCTTATTGATTTATCGAGAAGAAATGGCATAGCAAAGCCAAATATTTATTTTTTATGGTATTAGATTCCAATTAGGATAAAGGAAGAAAAAGAACATAGAGAAAAATGCATTAATGTAATAGCTAAAGACAATAATGCCATGTGATGTTAGGTATATAAACTTTTGCTTTATAACATTTCATATCATTCCTAAAAAGTATGATGTAAATTAATGTGCGTCCCCCTTTTTTATCTTATATATACGTATTTTTCTTTCTTTCTATTTTTATTCGTAAAACTCCCTTCTAAATTTAGATATAAATGAATTGGAATTATATATTCTATTCTTGATATATTAATTCCAATTGATATCTCACTTTTATATTTATATGTGTGAAATTTAGAATTTAAATTCTAACGAATTTTTTTATATTTATATGTGTGAAATTTAGAATTTAAATTCTAACGAATTTTTTTATGTCCGTGCATGTGTAAATAAAAAATAAAAATAGCAAAATAGCAAATCCAAATCATTAAAAATCCAATAGCCATCACAGTTGCTGAATCTGTATCTTTCAATTTCATATTTATTCGAGTACATGAATAAATCATTTAATACAATCCAAGTAACAAAAACCCAATTTTATTTTATTCTTTTTGACCCCAACTCTAATAAGTTCTCCGTATTTTTCGTTAGCCAACGCTGCTCAAAAAGAATTTCTATAACTAAAAACATAAAACCCAAATTAATAACTTAACAACTCTGATAATTCAATTGATGAATCAACTACAACCGTACTAGGTTTTTAAAAACAAACACACACACAAAGGATTTTATAAGACATTAATTAATCCTTCCATATATTCGATTTTGATCCAAATAAAAAATCTCTATATGGTTTCAAAATATAGATTTTTTATCCTAAATTTTTCCAAAATCTTCATAAATTTATATTTCACATATTTTATTAATTTACTATTTCTAGATGTAGGGATCAAATATTAGCATAGGTGCGCATGCAGAAAATTTGTTTCTTAAAATTAGCAATTGTCCTAATCCCAAACAAAAGGGCAAAAAAGTGAAAGCGACTTTAGCTATTTGCTTATCAGCAGATTCGTAGTGGCCTTATCACATCTGCTCAGCTCCAAATCAACCTGTCTGCATAAACTTGCGAACTGAGAATCTCAACTGCCCCACCCATGATTTTTACTAATAATTATATAAACTAAAAGTTGCTATAAAAAATAATTATTTCAATCAATTTTTAAATATATTGGATCTACTTCTCTTCTCGGAGAATAAATTTATTTATTGGATGAATTTTTAAATATGAGTTTCTTCAAAAATATTTATTGGTATTGCAGCACATTTGATATTCTTCTAATCTCATCTATTATGTTGTTACATATGCAATATGAAAATGCGGGCTGGCTCGCCATTAATCCAAAGTCCAGCACTGTTTTATGCAATTGTGTGCTATTCAAGTAGTGAATTCGGGAGTGTGATTATGGAACCCTCTTATTATAATTTTGCTTCCTTAATTGCCCCCCCCCCCCCCCTGGCTTTTTTCTCGTAAAGGTCAAAGGAAGGGATGAAGGTTTTGTTCAAGGGTAATTTTGTTATTTACCTAATTAATCCTATATATCAAACATGTATTAGAAATTATAGTAGATTTTAATGGCAGCTAATTGTAAGGCCAATCGTCAATATCAAACATACTAATAAATTATTTAATCTCATCTTATTTCCTTCTATTTAATTCTTCGCTACTATTTACATTCTTAATTAAATGTGTCCTTTTTGAAAAATAAAAAGACAAAAAAAAAAAAAGAAAAAATTAGGTGTGTGGGCGCACTCAAAGAGGTTTATGTGTGATTTTGCAGTGGTTAGGTGCTACGCGTTTGTTGCGTTGTGCAGAAGAGACCTCCCCCTGATGGCATGAGAAAATTTTGGAGGAACTAGTGGAGTTTGTATTTGTAATTTTTTTCTTTTTAATTTATATATATATAAATTAAAATTTATTGTACTATAGGAAACACAAAAAGGGGTTGTTTTATGTTTAAAAAAATAAGTTATTTTTTATTTTTTACATAGTTTGCTTTTATTTATTTCAACATTTAAAATGAAGAATACAATTTAAAGGATAAAATGGAGAATTTAATACATGAAAAGTAATTCAGATAATAATATTATTAATATTTTGAATTTATCTTATGATTCAATAAGGTTGCGATTGTACTTTTCACAAAATCCATATTGTCAAAATTTTATCTTCTATTATCTTTTTTATCATGTCAAACATTTAGTACGATTTTAATTTTACTCCACAATTCAAAGTATTATGTGCATTACTTTTGAATCGTCTAAAAAATATTTTTGTGCGTGTTAAAATTACATCGTCTAAAAAATATTTTTGTGCGTGTTAAAATTACGCCCAAGTAATTACTAGTATGCATAAATAAAAAGTAGGTACATTCAAGTCTGATCTACTATTTAAATGAAGAGTTTATTACTGATAACGTGTCAATCTGACTGAAAACCTCCCACCTTCTACTATAGAAATTCCACCACTCTAATGTATCATACACAAGTCAATCCATGACTGTAATGTCCGCAAATATCAACCAGACGAACACCCACTTCTCAACCAGCTTCCACAATAAAAACTCTTATGTACTATAGTCAATTTGTCGATGCAACTCTATCAAAGTGTCGATTTAGAGTGAAACCCCCTTCACCACATAAATAATAAGATCATTGTCATAATCTCGCTAAAGTATCAATGAAAGTAAAATCTCCTCTATCATGATCAGGATTGACTTACGAACTTCTACCATCAAATTGACAAGCTTTGTTTGGATGTAAATTGAGGCATTCTCCCAATTTTGAATTCCCAAATTGGTGTTTGGGAAGTGGGGTTGGAGAATATGATGGTTGTTTGTTTGTGTTTTATGTGATAGGTAGAGAATGAATTGAGAAAAAATTATTTATTTGTTTGTGCTTTATGAGGGGACAAAATGTCACATCAATAACTTTTTTGTTGGGTTGGTGATGTGAAATGAGTATTTTAAAATTTTTTATATATGTGTATATATAGATTGTATGAGTGGTATTATGTATATATATTTATAATAATGAGACATTTGATTAGAATTTTGGGGAATATGTTGAGAGTGTGAATAATAGAGATATTTTGGGGAATAAATTTTGTATTTTGAGAGTAAGATTGACAAGTGTGCGGTGTTTGTTTGTTTAAGTTTTGGAAATTGAAAAATGGATTGGAAATTTTTGAATTTGTAAACAAACAAGCCCATAATTTTTTATAAAAAGTTATAAGTCAAGTCAATTAAACTTTGACAAGTGGGCCGTTGATTGCAATTTGCTCGTGACATGTGTCAATTGATGAAAGTAATGTAGAGGTACATACGACCACATACCAGACCGGTACCACTTGGACGGTTTTTTTTATGCTGGTGGGTACGCACCCAGCATCAACCAAACCCACTTGGACCTAAGTGCGCTTGTGGGGCTGGGGCTTGACTGTTAGGCATGTGACGTGGAAATTAATTATTCTCCCACAAAGAATTATACATAAAATAAATAATAAATTTCATATTATTGAATCTTTCCACATGTGGTGCATATAAGAATTTTTTCTTACATCTTCAAAGTTTTGGTGATATTTTGTTAATCAGCCAAATTAACTATGTTTTTTAAGGTACAATAAGAAATAGTTAGTTACATTTTTTTAATAAAAATATTAACTTTTGAAATCTAAACATATAATAAAATTATCAATTTATTTCTGTTCAATTTCTTTATTTCATACTTATGAATCATCCAGATTAATTAAATATTTTGAGAAAAGTTTATACAAAAAGCTAGATACAAATTCATTATCATAAGATTGACCGATAATTACTAGTAGTTTCGACTTCTCATGCACGAGAGTGCAATCTGCAATCTGAACTGAGGACAGGTTTTGGGATTAGCTCATTGCAGGATTACGATCTTTTCTCCTCTGCGTTCTTCTTGTCAGGACATGCTCGATCCCTTTTCATATTCTTGGATATCTCAACAGGACATGCTCGATCCCTTTTCATATTATTCAATCCAACTTTATTTTATTCCATTCCAAGAATTCGAACAAAATTTTGTATTGGTTCGATAAGAATAAAGTATTTTCAAAGTTCTCCATTAATATGATATATTATTTTTCTATTTATTTCCTTTTAGAATCAATCATGGTCTTCCAAATTTTTACCACTCAAATAAACATAGTAATTTGAAAGAGGAAGGTAGCCAATGGTTGTAGTTAAATTAGTACATAACTTATATAAAAGACAATTACTTCTCAATATAAAATACTAACTTAAATAACTATATAAAATGGAAATTTACCACAGGTTTACAAAGAAATAGCTCATTGATTTCTCGAGAAGAAATGGTATACCAAAGCCAAAATTTATTTTTTTTATAGTATTAGATTCCAATTAGGATAAGGAAGAAAAAGAACATAGAGAAAAATGCATTAATGTAATAGCTAAACACAATAATGCCATGTGATGTTAGGTATATAAACTTTTGCTTTATAACATTTCATGTCACTCCTATAAAGTATGATGTAAATTAATGTGGGTCCTCTTTTTTATCTGATATATGTGTATTTTTTTCTATTTTTATTTGTAAAACTCCCTTCTAAATTTAGATATAAATGAATTGGAATTATATATTATATTCTTGATATATTAATTCCAATTGACATCTCGCTTTTATATTTGTATATGTGAGATTTATAATTTAAATTTTAACGAGTTTTGATGTCCGTGCAAGTGTAAATAAAAAAATTCAAAATAGCAAATCCAAATTATAAAAAATCCAATAGCCATCACAGTTGTTGAATCTATATCTTTCAATTTTATATTTTTTCAAGTATATAAATAAACTATTAAATACAATCCAAGTAGCGAAAGCCCTTTTTTTTTTTTTTTGACCCCAACTCAAACAAGTTCTTCGTATTTTTCATTAGCCAACGCTGCTCAAAAGGAATTTCTATAACTAAACATATAAAACTCAAATTAGTAACTTAATAACTCCGATAATTCAATTGATAAATCAACTACAGCTTGTACTAATTTTTTAAAAACACACACACACAAAAAGAATTTTATAAGACATTACTTCGTCCTTCCATATATTTAATTTTGATCTGAATAAAAAATCTCTATATAGTTTCAAAATATAGATTTTTTATCCTAAAATTTTCCAAAATCTGCATAAATTTATATTTCACATATTTTTAATTTACTATTTCTAGATGTAGTGGTGAAGTATTAGCATAGGTGAGCATGAATATTTGTTTCTAAAAATTAGCAATTGTCCTAATCCCAACGAAAAGGCGAAAAAGTGAAAGCGACTTTAGCTATTTGCTTATCAGCAGATTTGTAGTGGCCTTATCACATCTGCTCAGCTCCAAATCAACCTGTCTGTATAAACTTGTGAACTGAGAATCTCAACTGCCCCGCCCATGATTTTTAATAATATTTCTATAAACTAAAAGTTGCCATAAAAAATAATTATTTCAATCAATTTTTAACTATATTGGCTCCACTTCTCTTCTCGAATAATAGATTTATTTATTGGATGAATTTTTTCAATATGAGTTTCTCAAAAAATATATATTGGTATTATCAAATATTTGATTTTGAATTATATCAGTTCCACTTCTCTTCTCGGATAAAAAATCTATTTATCGAATATTTTTTCAATCTGAAACTCTCAAAAATTAATTCGCTTGATATGATATTAGACAAGAAGTAGATTAAATTTTTTATTTGAAAAAGGACTTGAGGGTATTATCATCATAAATTAGTACGTTAGAAGAATAAATTTGACTGTGACTATGAAGATACGATTATTTAATTACATCATCAACTTTGAAATTTGATAAGTCCCTAAAAGGCTGTCAATGAGTAGGATTCGAATATGATCATGATATATCCAAATTTGAATTCGATAGTAATATTTCATATTCGAATTCGATCCAAGATTCTATAAGATAAAAGTTGGGTATCCGAAAAATATCCAATTCAAATACTCCAAAATCATCATATATTTATTATTTTTTTAGAAATTTAGTAGAATCAAATCTAAAACAATAATCCTTATAAAAAACATACACACGACATATTAATGAGTAAAATTTTAAGTTATTTATCATTTAAAAGTAATAATATAATATGACTTAGTCATATTCATTCACAAGATCATTGCATTTTATGTTGCATTGCTGATAATAGTACTTGTTTGACATTATAAATATATAAGTTATACTTGATTTTTCAATCAACTAATTACAGACTTAAAGTTTTATAAAAAAGAAACACATTTTGATCAAATCAATATTTGTATTGCATTTTTGCCGTATCATGATATTGTATTTCTACTCATTATTGTTTTCACATCATTTTTCTTTTATAAAAATAAAAATAAAGAAACAAGTGATGTAATTATAATGTAGACTAGTCCAAATGCTAACAATTTATATGAAAAATACTTATTTGATATATTGCATATGAGCTCATTACGTCTTTCATCTAAAAACGTACATTGACATTGCTATAAAATCCTGTGTGTGCATATATCTAGTACTATATATTTAGATTCGAATTATTAGTGGGTCGGGCGGATTGAGCGAAATTCATATTGGGTTTATTTATTTTGGATTACAAATTTTTTTAATAGTATCATATTTATCGAATTTTTTATCGATTAAAAATTCTAAATAATCAATTTGCATTCAAATCGAATCCGAATTAAAAATCCGCTCCATTGACAGCTCTACTTAATTTTATATATAATGCGGGCTTGAAACGGACTCGGTATTAGTTTTGAGCTGACCCATCGTCGTAATCCAACGAATTAAATGTGATTCTACCAAAGAATCCAATATTCCTTTGTCTTCCAAATCAAATCCGGCCACAAAGCCCAATTTACTATTAGCCCAGTGAACATAAATAGGGCCCAACATTCGTAGTCATAAAAAGGAATTAAAGAAATTGTAGGGGTCTAACTGCAATTTCCTATTCTTCGACGTGAACGGTGAACCCCTTTCAATCCCCACTTCGCAAGTGTTTCGACCAATTTCAGTGTTTTCTATCACTGCGAACGCGGAAATCAGCAAACATGAATCAACTGAGCCGCGCCGCGATGAAATGGAGCCGCCTAATCGAAACGGCTCAGCCTAATCGGCGGCTGCCTTGTTCCTCCTCTATCCTGCCGAAGCTGTTCTCTACTGAAGCATCCGAACCGAGCCTCGGCTCCTCCGACGATCAATTTTTTCAAACCCCAAGCACTGGTTCTTACCATTTTCTCATTGATGCTATTCGTTTCAATGTTGTTAACTTTTAATCCTTTTTTCTAGTTTTGGCATTTCATTTTTTTGGATGTAGGGTCTAGGGTTTTGGGGGTAACATGGGTTTATTATTTTCTACCATGTTTTTGCTTGGGTTTTGATTAATCATAGAGTTAAGTTTTTCTTGATAAGTTGATGTTCTATGAGTTTTATTGATGTCCCAATTCTTTTTTATTACCATTATTAATAATGTCATAGGCTACTTGTTGAGAGAGTGATTTTGAAGGGAAGAAAGAATAAGCAGAAGGTATTTTGTGGTGAAATGAGGTTAGAAAGGCTTCAAAATTGTGAAGCTGCTAACATTAGATATTCTACTCTTTCTAAAACTTGCTGGTTGATGTTTAACTGAAAGCAAAACTATAACTTGTGGGATGAAAAGATTGTCCTCCAACTATACAGGTGAAATTAATGGTTTGATGCAAGTCGTTTGACTGGGTCTTTTTTGTAATTGGTAATTTTCAACGGTAGTTTTCTAAAGTGGGATATTGGATTGATTTGTCTAACCTACAGCATCCTCAATCATCTTGTATTGATCTCTTATGATATTAGGAACTAATGGGATTCTGTTGTTATAATTTCTGAGTATTATACTCTCTCTTCATTTTCAGGTTTGGTTTATGGGAGACTTATGAATATCACAAAACATACGACAAAGAGTGATGTAATCAGTTTACTTGAAGGGTCTAACTTGAACCCGGAAAACCTTAAGGTTGAATACAATCGAGCTTATGCTCCTATGTCAATGTAAGATTCTTCTCGGACTGCATTGTGTTGATACTATGAGAAAGGTTTGAGCTTCACTGGAGACAAATTGTATACTTGCTGAATGTTTGTGCTTTCTTGGCATTTTGACCATGGATGGTAAAATCTTTTGATGTTAGATTTCATCATTTGAGTGAAGACTCTTCTCTATGATTGGGAAAAGCTAATATATACAGATATTTATCTCTTGGGACTGCTTCAAATAATAGTTATATCCCTTTTGGCGATATTTTGTAGGATGGTTGAATTTCCCTCTAGGACAGCTTATGATGCTGCTCTCAGGGCAATTGGCAGGAAAGGTCGCTTGTTTAATTTGCTAAGGGTAATTTCTTAGAGGCTGCTATATTATCATCTAATTCTTTAGTATTCCTTCATTTTATCAAAATCATTTGTAAACTTGATTCCAGGCTGATAAAGCTCAGTGGGATATTAATGCTCCTTATCATGGGAAAGCGGTGAGGATAAGTCTTGGATCTCATTCATATTTTCTTTTGTTTTCAGCATTAACTGCAAGTTTAATAAATGACATAGTGCTTCATGTGCTTCTCATTTTGATACTACTGAACAGGTTTAACAAATTTCACACTTATAAGTGATTATTAATGGGACACATTGGAAGTTACATTTTATTGATCTTTTATTTGCCTATTTCAGATTTTAATGCATGGAATTCCTCGGAATGCATTGAGTGATGATGTTGAGCGCTTCCTTTCTGGTTGCCAGTATGATTCATCTTCCATTCAGATGTCTGTCAGGTTAGTGCTGAAATGTTATTTTTGTCCCCCGAGAAAAAACACAGAAATTTTTAGCAAAAGTTGGCTAGATGTTCTCCCCTTTCTGTATAATTCACTGAAGTTAAGCTCTCTAATTAATGATTGCAGGCCTACAAATCAAGGCCTCGTTAGAATGGCACTTGTTTACTTCCCATCCCCAGCTTTGGCCATGCACGCATATATTACCAAGAATAGAGGCTTTTGTCTCAATAATCAAATCACTGTGCAAGTTCTCCATTAGCTTTTCTTTTCTTTGATGGGAAAATTTATGCCGTCTTCCCCATTTATAGTTTCCTTATCATTTGTTGGCAATAGTTTTGAGATATATAGTTGTGTTATGAGGGACAAAGTTAGTGTTCATGCAATTGCAATTTAGGTTTGCTTCAATCAACTACTTTCCATGGATTAACTTTAATCCAAGCAACAAATTTCTTATTGCTACACATTTTTGAAGAGTATAGTATGTGCCTTAAATGTTGTCTGAAGAATAATCCTGTGACTTCTATCGCACGTTAATCTCCTTGCTGGTATGTTGATATTGTTGAAGGAGCAGAGAAGCTAGTCTTTCAGCAAATGAGAAGCAGTGAATGTATTATGAATAATCGACATGATTCTAGGTTGTTGCTTAAATATCGTAATCTCTACCAGACAATGGCGATCTCATTTCTTCCTCCGTCTCTAGCTGCAGACCGGTGGATAGTTACTGAAGCTTGCCTCTATCCTCTGGAGATTCATGGATTTGGTATGTGGTCAAAAGCCAGTTGTTATAGAGATATGCTGTCATTTGTCAAACTAGGTGGTTGTCTTCTCTTCATGTTTCATACTATGTGAAATTGCAAGAACAAACAAACATTTTATTCATTTGCTGTGAAAATATGGTGACTGCTGCTGTCTGAATTTGGTCAAGACTTTCATAACAGGTTCATCAAGCAGTTTTTGCCTTTGCATTCGCTTAATAATTCAATTTATGTCAAAATTTAGTAGCAGTCCCAAAGGGGAAGAAAGAGAGTGTGAAAAGAAAATTTGGTATCTGTAAGGAACATTTTATTTATTTGTTCTTTAATGCTCTGAGTGACAACTTTGGATCACTAAGAAAATATTGTAATAGTTTGGTTTAAGAAGGTGCCCACTTTGGAATTGATATAATATATGAGTTCATGGCTTGCCGGCAGCCACTTTCTGGTTAATTCTTACTCGAACAAGAAATAGTCTGTCAAAAGAAAATTCTAGTAAAATATACATTAATATTAAAGAAACAGTTTATACGTTGTTGTTTTCAGTCACCTGTTGAGAACTAAAACTTTTGCCCTATATATGAAGATATATACGTTGACATGTATACGACTCAAATCTTTTGCCCTGTATGACTCAAATCTCTACCAGTTTATACGTTGACATACTTTTATATAAAGATAAAACTTTTGCCCTATATATGATCTGATCAATACCTTGCAGAGTTGGTCATAAGCAACATCATTAAATAGAATAGAACAAGATACTTCAATTCTAATCATCCATGACAAGAAATAAATAAAGAGTCGTTACTTTTTTTCCCACTTCTACCTGTTGGAATAAAGGCGAGGAAGGGTGACCAGCATAGCAACCCTCATTGGACAAAATCATAGAAGTCCTCTACCGTCATGGAATGTCTAATTTGAGTCATAGCTATTACCCAACGGGCAAACTCATCACTACACCCCCACAGAGGTGACTGATTTACATATAATACATACTATTATTGAAAGTGGGTTCGAATCCATGACCTACTTGTGGGAAGTTAAGGCTCATGTCCAATTAAGCTACCACCTCGATGGTAAAGAGTTGTCAATTAAGAAAAGCATTGCAACTGTCATTAGTGTACCACTTTCAACATCTGCAACAAACGGTCTCTTTCTCAGCACTTGGAATTCATCGCCTTCCAACTACTTTCTTGATTTTATTTTACTTGCAACAAAATGTCAAATCTAAGATATCTCACTGCTCTAACATACCAAAGCAATATTTAATTCAAGAAAGTTTGAAAACTTAAGAGGGTTCTATGCATCAGCTTGATGAAATATTAATGTCCAAAAGTTCATTTTGACTTAGTTGCCTTTTGTGGTCGGAGTTTACAAGGAATAATGTCCATAGTTTTTGTTTAAGACATAGTTGCAACTTTAATGTTTCTTTCTATCTTTCTTCATTTTAGGAGTTATGGATAATTCGAAAACACATCAGCAAAGAAGAGGGAGTTCGACTCCTTCATCAATGCCTCGAATGCTCTGGTCCAATGATAGCCCCACAAGAGATTTACGATCAAGTGATGATCATAAGGGCGTAAATGTCCAAGTTGTACTGCGTTGCAGGTCAAGATTTTTCATTCTTTCCATCATTTTGATTAAGTTTCTTGAGCAGCAATTGTTTTTCTTGATCTCTAATGTGAATGTGTTGTATTCACATTAGGCCTCTGAATGAAGATGAAATCAAGACAAGAACACCCATATTGATATCATGTGATGAGCTCAAACAAGAAGTGTCTGCAGCTCAGACCACGGCTTACAAGCAAATAGATAGAACTTTTGTGTTTGACAAGGTTTCTTTTGCTAATAAGGCTGTAATAATATGCAGCCATTTTGAACCGATTCATAAAAGTTGATCCATTCTGAGATTGTTTCAGGTGTTTGGTCCAGCAAGCCAGCAGAAGGATTTGTACGATATCGTTGTGTCTCCTGTTGTTAATGAAGTTCTTGAAGGATACAGTTGGACGATATTTGCCTATGGCCAGACGGGAACGGGAAAAACTTACACAATGGAAGGTGAAGGAAGAAAAGAGAAGGTTACAAAGTGCAGATCGATTTTTTGTTTCTCCATAATATTTGGAAGTATTTCCCGTAAATTGTTTTTATGTTGTAGAATGGGCAGTTCCATAAGGATGCTGGAGTTATTCCAAGAGCTGTCCAGCAAATTTTCGACATTTTGGACAGCGGAAGGGCTTATTACAGCATGAAAGTGACATTCTTGGAGCTATACAATGAAGAAATAACAGATCTTTTGGCCCCAGAAGAGCCCAAAAGGTCTTTGGTCCTCTTGGAAGATGGAAAAGGTTCTGTCTTTGTTAGAGGTTTGGAGGAAAAAATAGTATGCTCTGCAGATGAAATATATGCAATTTTGGATGAAGGATCAGCAAAGAAGCATACTGCAGATACCCTTCTCAACAAACAAAGCAACCGGTCCCACTCCGTATTTTCTATCACAATTCAAGTTAACGAGTCTAATTCCGATGGTTCAGAGGTGACCAAGTGTGGGAAACTAAATCTTGTGGACCTTGCTGGATCGGAGAACATTCTAAGATCGGGTGCAAGAGAGGTGTAAACACTAACATGTTCAGGGTTCAGGACATAGAACATCCTTAAAGAAGGGATATTGCTGCAAGAATTTGACTTTGGATATCTGTTTTTTGTTCAGGTAAGAGCAAGGGAAGCTGGTGAGATCAACAAAAGCTTGCTTACACTAGGCCGTGTCATCAATGCATTGGCCGAGAATTCTGCCCATGTTCCATACAGGCATGGTTTCTAGTGTTAGAAAGAGTACCTTTCTTTCTGAAACATTGGTTTAAGACATTCTGTTAAATCTCAGGGACAGTAAATTGACAAGGTTGTTGAGGGACTCATTAGGAGGTAAGATGAAAACATGCATAATTGCAACCGTTTCACCGTCTGTTCTGTCTCAGGAGGAGACACTCAGCACTCTTGATTATGCGTCTCGTGCTAAAAGGATCAAGAACAGACCAGAGGTTGGTAAATACTTTCGGTTTTCCCACCTGCTTTTTTCTTCAATTGTCTTTGGATGTAATTGCTTTGATACGACTTTCAGGTTAACAAAAAGGTGGTGCATTCCACACTGATAAAAGATCTGTATTCTCAGATAGACCGTCTCAGACAAGGTTTTGAGCAATGTGCCTAGAGTTCTTTGAGAATATTAATGTTTCTCATTTTCATAGACTAAACTGTATTCTCTTTCTCCCCCATCAGAACTGCATGCAGCAAGGAAAAAGAATGATATTTATGTCCCTCAGGACAACCAACATAGTCAAGAGGCAACCAGGAAGGTGAAAAACAGGCCAAATAGTCATGTGTTTGTAGTTCATCTTTTGTTTCCAGCCCTCGACGATTTATTCAACTCTAAAGTGACCATTTTAGATTATCTTTTCTGTCGCCTATTCTTGTCAGAGCAGCAACTGATGGAGCTACAAGAACTTTGCATTTATCAGCAACACCTAACAGTAGATTTAAAAGACAAACTTGAAAGCACTCAGGTGAAATATATAAGATCAAACTTCTATTTACTTGTTTTTTTTTTTGTAGCCCGACAAAAGGTAAAATGTTGTGCTTTATGTCTGAATCCAGAGAGAACTCACAAAGACTAGACAATCTTTGTCTAATCTGGAAAATCAATATCAGCAAGCAAAAGAAATGAATAAAGATAAGGAGGCCATGATATCCAAGATCCTTTGTTCTGGTAAGAGGCCTGTTGCATTATCTCTTAGGCTTATTGTCTCAATGGAAAACCAATTTAAATTGTTTTCAGGGTTCAGTTTTTGACATTTTCTTGCTAATGTGTAGGAAAAGCACTTACAGAGAGATCCCTTGAACTTCGATCTGAACTTGAGGACGCTGCATCGGATGTATCTACCTTGTTGGCCAGAATTGGTCTGTTTTTTCCTTATAAAGGCATGAACTTTTGCTAAGTTTTCCTAAGTTTTTGTCAAATTAATGATTAATTTTGGTTCTTGTCTGATAGAACACAAGAACGACTTAGAAGACAGAAACAGACACAATATACAGAATTTTCATTCTCAGTTAGCTCAACAGCTTGAAGAGTTAAATAAAGCTGTGTCAGATTCAGTTACGCGCCAAGAACAGAACTGGAAAGCTATTCAAGACAATACAGATACCTTTTTAACTGCAAAGTCCACGGTAACTTTGAAAGTGTTGGTGATTTCTATTGTCTGAGTTTCTCAAAATGGAAATCTGAATCTAGTACAATGTGGTCTGATATAATGGCAGGCGATGGATGAGCTGCTCAAACAGATCCAAAATCTAAAAGATTTGTATGAGTCTGGGACAAAACATTTGGATGACTCAGCCGAAGAAATGTACCAAAATTCTCAACAAGCTCTCAGTAGATTGAGTTCTGAATTATCAACTCACTCTTCTTGCATTATGGATGTGAGTGTGATTCTTGTATTGTTAGTAAGCCATATGATACTTCTTAGTATTTCACCAATATTTCTACGCAGCTTGTCTTGAAAAGTTCATCAGAAGCCGGTACCATAAGTAACGGTCTAAAAACCAACCTGAATAACCTAGGATCAAGAATCTACGCTTTCTTACAGCAGGAGCAGGAGGTAAGAACCCTGCAACCAGGAGCCGTTTTACAAACTTTTTTTCATCTTTCTTGATTCATTTTTGTCATCAGAATCACTTCCGAAGCTTCCACACAACCAAGTCCATATCCCAAAATCTTCTTGATTTCTTCAAGACTTTAAGGATTTGTACATCCAAATTGACACTCATGCAAGAAGACTCTCAAACCATCACTAACCAGAAGCTGAGGGCCTTCACAAAGAAGTATGAGGTAGTTGATTAAAATCATAGAGCTCTATCTTTCCTACCTAAATTTCCTATAACCGTAACTAAATTATTTGCTTAACATCTGAAGGAATTTGCTCTTGGTGAAGAAAGGCTTTTATTACAACAAATGGCGGAACTGTTAGCAAGTTCAAGTTCTAGAAAGAGAAATTTGGCAAGTATTTCTTCGACTCAAATTTCATTTCATAAGATGGGCGTTTCTTTTATATACCACCACACATTTTTCTCTTCAGATTCAAGCAGCCGTAGACGACATACTAGAGAGCGCATGTCACAGAAACCATGAGCTAAATCAGGAAATATCCAACGTTCAAAATTCCACGGCTGATGCTGAAGAAAAGTGGACTAATTATATTGAAAGAATAGAAGGGAACCATGAGGAAGACTCTGCTGCAATAGAATCTGGAAAAACCACTCTTGGAGAAGGCCTTCAATGCTGGTACGTATATATCTACACACACACGCACACACAGAGGACGAAATTTCAGCTCCCCCCCCCAAACCCCCTTTCCTTAAATTACATTCATACATGCAGCATAAGAAAGTCGACAGAAGTTTTTGAACAACACAGAGTCGCTGAAGAATCCCTTTTAGATGTTCTTAAGAAAAATGTCGACTCAGTTGATTTCCTTATCAAGTAAGCTCATCTCCTGGATTACTTAGTGCATTATCTTGAGGTCATTTTTTTCGTCATTTATATTATTCAATACCATTTTCAGGAATGAAAAAGAAGACAACGAAAAAATTCACGCTCGATTTTCATCAGTTCTTGATCAAGAAACAGATGATGCTAGAAAGAATACCACGTTATCTGTAGAATGTAGGCCATTTTCTTGTGTTACCACTTAGTACTATCCAATCTCTTCTGTCTTATGATATAGTTTTATGATATTGTCTTCTGTAGATCCACTTAGACTAGGCCATGAAGCAACAGAGAAAATCAGATTCTTGAGTGCTCGTTGGATCCAGGAAATGAAAGAAATGGACAGCATACACTCTGAGAAAGTGTTCGAAATTTCAAGAATTGCAAGAAAATCCCTTCTTGATGATTTCTTGGTAAGAACATAAGAATTCTTTCATCGTAAATATGTTGGATGCTTTAGTTTTTTTCCTGTCTGATTCATTTTTTGGCTATAAACAGGTGGATGGTTCTTTCTGTTTGAATCAAAAGAGGAGAAGTTTTGATTTGCCAAGTAAAGAATATTTTGAAAACTTTATAACTGATTCTTTCGGACATTCATTAGAATCATCGCAGCAACTTGATGCAGTTGCAAATCAAGCTGGTGTGGACAATTAGTATTAGAAGAGTGGAACATTTTGCCTGGCCAAAATGTGTCCCTTTTGGGAAAATGGATTTATTTATCTAAGGCAAAGTTTGGTTGGATTTTAAATCTATCTCATAATTAGTTATCTCAGGAGAAGGTGGGATAATTTATCCCATGGGTGCGAGTGGAATTAATAATATCACATGTTAAGTTTATATACACGGACCCAATGATAAATCACGGACTTGTGTGTATACAATCTCACAAACCAAACATTGGATTGTAAAAGATTATTTTCTCTAATTCCATGTAATCCCACCAACCAAATTTGCCCTAAGTGTTAAAAGGGAATGGCATTTATTCTCTTTATTAGTAATTTGGATTTGGTTGTATTAAATTCAAAATTTATTTTGTACTATAAAATTTCTCTCACAGTGAAAGAAATAAAGAGAATTCCTACAAATTTGAATGAATATTGTCAAATCGCATAAATTCTGCGTGTCTCATTTATGTCGTTGATCCATGTAATCCCACCAACTAAATTTGCCCGAAGTGTTAAAGGGAATGTCATTTATTCTCTTTATTAGTAATTTGGATTTGGTTGTATTAAATTCAAAATTTATTTTGTACTATAAAATTTCTCTCACAGTGAAAGAAATAAAGAGAATTCCTACAAATTTGAATGAATATTGTCAAATCGCATAAATTCTGCGTGTCTCATTTATGTCGTTGATCCATGTAATCCCACCAACTAAATTTGCCCAAAGTGTTAAAAGGGAATGTCATTTATTCTCTTTATTAGTAATTTGGATTTGGTTGTATTAAATTCAAAATTTATTTTGTACTATAAAATTTCTCTCACAGTGAAAGAAATAAAGAGAATTCCTACAAATTTGAATGAATATTGTCAAATCGCATAAATTCTGCGTGTCTCATTTATGTCATTGATTTGTTGTTGTGATTAGTAAATATAAATCAAATTCAGAAGCGAGACAGAATTAAATTAATGTGGTCAAATGACTGCCTTCGTATATATAATAGTGTAGCTCATATTCAAGTCGGTTCAGTGAGGGCTTTCCCAGGCTACAAGAAAAGAAAGCCTTTTAACTGCAGTACTCTTAACTCTATTTTGGTGTGCTATATTACATGAAAGGTAGTTCATGATTTCCCCTTCGCTCTCTTAAGCATTTTGGTTTAACATCAGGCATGCAACTTGTACCTTACCAACTTCATTAATAGTTAACTAGTATCTAAGCTATCTTGATGGGGCAAGTATTACTATTTAGGGAATTAGGGAAAAGTTATGCCCTGGCTTGGTTGTTTGACTTCTTGAATAAGTTAGGATTTGTTTTTTCTTTTGTTTGAGGTAGTGATTTCTTTTGATTTTGACTTATACATTTTTTATTAGAATAAAGCCAACCCATGTGAGGATGGCACCCCAAGATTGCCATTAATTATAGGAATAAAGTTTACTTTCTTTTCGTTATTGTCTCTTGCTGTCAATTAAATTATTTGAGGTGCTTGTGCAATGCTTAATTGTCAGAGTAAATATGAATTTCTCAAGGCACTTGCACACAGCTCTCCAAAGCAAACTTGAATTACTTGAGGCACTTGTGTACTGCTCTTTGGAGCAAACCTGAACTATTTGACGCGTTTGCGTACCGCTCTCTAAAGCACACGTAACTTATTTGGCGTAAACCCACCATATGGTCCTTTCGAAGGTATGTGGCAGCTACGTGTAAGCCCATCGTGAATCCTCCTTAGCATAACCCTCGGAGGTAAGTGGCAGCAGCTCCCTTACAAATGACTTTGGCATGAGCCGAATGTACGGTCCCTTTGAGAGTACATGGTAGCTGTATGTTAGCACATATAAATCCTCCTTGGCACTGCCCTCGAAAGTAACTAGCATCACTTTGACATCTTTAACGAACTATACCAGCGCTTGAATTGATTTGGCATAGATCTTCTATGTGGCTCCTCTGGGAGTATGTGTTTGCTCCAACAAGTAGAGGTGAGCAAAATTATCCATTAACCAAAAAAATCGATTAACCGACTGAACCTAAACTGAATTTACCAAGCCATTTTGTCCAGTTGATTTTTGGTTCGGTTAACGGAATTTTTTTTTAAAATTTTCGATTAACAGAGCGGTTCGTTTAATTTTTCATAAAAAATAGGTTAAAACCGATTTAATTGAATTTTTATAAATTCTAAACCTTTGTGTAGGTTGCTTAATTTTTTCTTTATAAATTATATAACTATGGGAAGAAACATATGTGAACTAAAAATAACGAGGAGTAGCTTTAGATTTATAAAGTTCAGGTTGTATTCTTATTGAATTATTTATTAGAAAACTAGTTATGCAGATCCATTCTCAATTGAATAAAGTTTTAATTTTTGGATTGAGTCTATTTAATTCTAGATTTTTCTTGTTGTAACCTAATTAGAAGATATTCAGAAGTTTTCCAGAAGCTTGCTAAATAGGGGTAAAGGTATGATAATTTTTAGGTGTGCTACTTAATAATACATGTTACTTGTTTTATAGTATTAAAAGTTCTTTGCTATGATTTTAAAAATAATTAGATTGCTTGTTTTTGCTTGAACCAAAATAATTAAGTTTTTGTTTCAACTATAATGTTATGTTGTTGAATAATAATATTTAAAAAAATTATATCAAATAAATATTGGCTAATTAGTAAATTATCCAAACCGAACCGAAATTTTTTGGTTAATTTTACCGGTTCACTGAAAAATTCAGTGTGGTAAACGGTTAATAATTTTCATACATTTTCGGTGAATTAACCGATCGGTTCGATCGGTTAATTTATCGAATTGACCGATGCTCACCCCTGCCAATAAGCTCTCTGAACACCCTCCCTAGAGGCAAGTGGTTGCATCATAATATGGTTAAATAAATTACATCAATGTCATTGATTCCTCGTATGCCCACTATGTGGCCTCCTAGGAGGCACGTGGTTGCACCCTCAAATTCAGCCATCAATCGAGGGCACGTGGTTGCACCCTCAAATTCAGCCATCAATCGAGGGCACGTGGTCGACGTGACATCTATCATTGCAACGATTCAATGACTATTGATAAGATGTCATGAGCGAGGCTCGCATTCTGACGTCATCACAACATTTAGCATCAACAACAAGGACCTCATGAACAACGCCTACAACCAAATGTTGCTACAACTTTTGATAATGGCATAGAGGCCCCCGAATGGAACTTATTGCAAAACACCATCATCATACTTAATTTTTATAAGCCCTCACCAATGTGGCACTTAGCAACATTCAAAACCAATGACTAAGTGCATGAGTGGGGTATCCCCTTGATTTTGACGAGATTGATTAAGGATCAAAATGGGACGTCATGAAAGGGGCACCCAACCAAACTTAAATCATTTGATTGATTATTGCGAAAAGATCTTCCTAGTGACACTCGCACGGCCTCTTATGTGCCTTTCTACACGACTCGATAATACCCCTTTGAGAAATTGATACAAAATTCAATAATGAAGGTTCCATGCCTTATTCACATTCCTTTACCATGTATTAAGCTCACATCAGTAACTTGATGATACTCACAAGTCATTCATTTGGCTAAATGTATGAACAAAGAAGAATGAATAAAAGAACTTCCTTAAGTGAAAAGGGAGTAAACACAAAAAATTTGATCAACACTTGACCTCTAAAAGGGGACAACCAAATCCAAAAAATGAGCAGAAACTAATTAAGCTAATGAAAAATGCTGAGTAGTCCTGAAACACAAGAAAAGGAAAAGAAACACCTATCATTCCTACTCTAAAAAATCTATCTACCTCTATAGAGTTGCATCAGTAGGATTCTTTGCCATGGCTTCCGTGCCAATCTCAGACGCCCCTTCAAGCTCTCCTACTTTAGCAAATATAGGATCTTCATATCCTACGATAGGGATACTGCCTAAATTGCGGTAGCAAATAGGGTGCATATGGGTGGTACGTATCACCACGAGTGCTAAGTATGACTCATGCCTTTTGACTTCTTCTAATACAACATAAAGCCTCTGGCAAGAGGCTTCATTCTTCTTAATCTTCTCTTCTCAATGGGTTGTGGGCACGTGGCTCTACTAGCCACCTCTATATAGGAGGCTTCTTCTTTATCTCCACATATTCTTCTATACTAAAGTCAGCCATCTTGGGGACTAGAGAGTCTTGAGCTTATCATGAATGTGAAAGAGATTCGTGTAGTCATTCACGAACTACGTGACGACCCTAGTTGTTTCCTATGCAGATGTTTCTTCAATCACAGTCTAGAGGACCAACAATGTAAGCTAGATGATCGCCTTAAAGAAAGGCGAAATTGTTTCATGACAAGGACATTCTGGACATAGATCTTGTTTCTTTTGTGATGTGTCCTCTTATGAGTCCATCAGTTGCAATGCATCCTCCTATAGGTCCATTTGCTGTACGTGGGGAAGAAGCTCCCACACTTTTGTTCTCCTAAGTATTGATCTAGATTTAGTCTGTATTCCTCGTGTCGAGTTTGGCTATGTTCTCATAAACGAGACCAAAATGATATGGATTCTCAAGAGAGATATTAATTCCTTGGGATTTTTCCTTCAATGTGACAAACCAAAATAAAGAAAAGTTAGGAAAAGTGGAAAAGAATAATTACCCCTTCGACTTAAGGAAACATCTAATTTCTAATACCTTTGAGAGATTATGTCATTCCTAGCAGGAACATCCTTAGACTCCTCATCCAAAGAACTCTCCTCTTTAGAATTAAGACAAGACAATGAAGACGACTTCTTAGTCTCACTTTCACTAGGAAATTCCTCAATATTTTCTAAGGCTTGGAATGATTGCACCTTAAAAGGAGAACAGGGATACGTTGCGATATTATTCAGAGGATGACCCCCGCAATCATGAACTAACTCATGAGCGCATTGGGAACCAGAAAATAAACCACTGCGGGAGTTCGCCCAAGGCGCACCTAGTGCCGTAGCTGCGCAATATACAAACAACTATTTTGAGTTATGTCTAATTAAATTTATTTTTTCTAGGATCCAAACTAATTTTGATTAGAGAATCTTAATACTTTAGATAAATGCATTCATTTATTCATTCTCAAAAAAGTACACAAATTTTCCTCAAAAGGCCTATTCGATCTAGAGTCCTCCCACTTTACAACAACATTCTAGTGGCCTTAGTTTAATTGTAACTATCCGATCACGTATCTGCAAACAATTTTTCACTTTTATTAATGATGTTAATCTGATGATCATAGTATCTTGATTTGGTTAAAATATAATTTTTATTTTTCCTATTTTTATTATTTATTTTTTATTTTTGACATTTTGTAAAGTATGACTTCTCTTATAATTTTGATTAATTCTTCCAATCAACTATGTTTCAAACAAGAAGGCAGAGTTTCTAGGAGCACTACAAAATAACAATGAAATTTGTTTCATGACAATTTAGCAACAAAATAGCAATGACAATATTATCTTTTCAATGAAACATAAAATTCTCAAATTGTTCTGTTGCTATTCTATATCTAATAGCAACAGAATAGCAATGGAATTCCATCGATTATATTTAGCAACGGAGTAGCAATGGTTTTTTTATTTTTCAAAATAAAAACAATATCTTCATATTGTTTTGTTGTTATTCCATTGCTAATTGTAATGAAATAGCAACAGAATAGCTTCTCGTCTCAATATCACCGACAGAATAGCAACAGTTCTATAAGTTTGTTGCTATTCTATTGTATTCCGTTGATATGATAATTTTTTGAGGAGGATTGGCATTCTGTTGCTTTTCCGTTGGTATTCCGTAGGAATTAGCATTGAAATTTTGTCGTTGCTAAAATTCCGTTACAAATACCTTGTTTTCTAGTAGTGGTTGGAAACACAATTAGTAGTGTAAAACACCATTGTAGGTGGTAAAATATTTTATTTGGATGTCAACATTATAAGGAAAAATATAATTTCCAACATAATAAGGTCTAAATACTTAAATTGAATGATATTTAAAATGTATGAGACTAATGCTGCATAACAGAGATGTAATACCTTATTTCAACAAAACAATACTTCAATTTTGTATGTAAACACTTGATTTCAGAAGATAAATACCTCATCTTCAACATCTATTACTACAGTGGATTGATTCTAAACCTATTAGTCATATAGCCTAATTTGCCCTAATTTATTTGTAAAACAATATATAGGACAATCAAAAAATAATTAAATCATGTATTCTTCAATTAATAGTTGGGACAAGCATGTGTTCAAATGGATAAAAACACAATTATTAGTGTAAAGCACCAAGATTGATGGTAAATGTTCCATTTGGACTTCAACATCACTATTGTAGGAAAAATAGAGTTTCATAGCTATAAAAATATAACAAAGTCTAAAATATTTAAATTAAATGATGTTTAAAATGTATGAAACTGAAATCGCAAATCAAGTACGTCTTTTGAGTGTTTTTATGCTCTTTTTTCCTTTAGCTGAATTTACCTCAATTTGATGGCGAAACAAATATAAAACTGACATATTCATGAGAGCTTCATTCGTTTTCGATGGTGGTGTAGAAATGATACATTTACCGCATTCATCAATAGTTTAAACTAGCATGAATGAGAACACAAGTAGTTAGATGTGGCTATATGTGTTTTCAACCATTTGCACACATACTATCATATCCATTACGTGAAGAAAATATGATTTTAGTGCATTAGAGGGTCTTATATATTGTTGTTGTGGGAAAGAGAGGATGAAGTCGCATGCAACCAATCAGAAATATATCATTTCCTACTAGCTACATACTCCCATGCATGCAGAAAAATCACTTTCTCTATCTACCCACTGAACCCGTCAAAGATTATTATGTTCAACCTCGATGAAAAATATAAATTTCAAATTTATAAATTGTAAAATTTATATGAACTTTTATATTTTTATAACTTTCGCCATTTTTTCATTTTCGGATCCGTCCCTAGTACCATTGCAAAGGATAAGTACTCCTCATATCTTTCGACTCCTTCTAGTACAATACTAGGCCTTTGGTCAAAGGCTTCATTCCTCTTATCTTCTCATTTCAACGAGTAGTAGGAGCATGGCTCTGCTAGCTGCCTTCGTGCAGGAAGCAGCTTCTTCCACATTTCCATATGTTGCTTCGTACTAAGGTCACTATTGAAAAAACAGCTTTTTTCGATGGATTTAGCGATAGAAAAAATCCATCGCAAATTTTGCAACGGAGATTTTCGTCGCAATTTCCCAAATTTTGGGACGAAAAAATCCATTGCAAATTTGAAGTTTTTGTGATGGAAAAATTCGTCACAAATAATAATTATAATTAAAAAATAAATTTTGCAATGAAAATTTCAGTTGCAAAATTTTAAAAAGTTTTTTTATATAAAAAAAAATATACATCCTATCAAATTAAAACCTATAATTACCCAATATCAATAATTCTTTGCATTACATACTAATCATCCCATACACCAATATTTAAATATTATTTTACATAAAATCTCAATAATTTTATATCACAATAAAAATCAAGCCCTAACTAATATATAAATTTACAAAATAGTGCCAAAAAAATTATCTTACAAGACTTATACTAAATTTTAATGCCTTGAGATGCCCAAGCCTGTAATATTTAAACAAAAACAAAATTAAAATAATTAAAAATAGAAACATAAACTAAACTAATAGACAATTCAAGATAATAAACAATATATAAATTCAATGCATAACCAAATCATAATCGAGCACATAATTCATAAAATATAAATTCAAATCCTAATCAAACATATAATTCACAAAACATAAATCTAACAAATTATTCAATGTAAATGCATAATCTAACACATGTAAATCTAACACATTATTAAATATAACCAAACAAACATCTCATAACCAACATATAATTTAATATAAGTCCAACATATAACTCAAATCCTAATTGCACATATAATTCAGAAGATATAAATCTAACAAAATCTAGCACATAATTCAATATAAATGCATAATCTAAATACATAATTCAATCTAATCAAACATACATCCAACATAAACCAACATATAATTTAATATAAGTCCAACATATAACTCAAATCCTAATCAAACATATAATTCACAAAACATAAATCTAACAAAATCTAAGACATAATTCAATCTAAACGTATAATCTTAACACATATAAATATGATACATAATTCAATATAATCAAACATACATCTCATGATAAACCAACATATAATTCAAATCCTAATCAAATATATAATTCACAAAATATAAATCTAACACATAATTCAATGTAAATGCATAATCTAACACATGTAAATCTAACACATTATTCAATATAACGTAAATCTAACACATTATTCAATATAACCAAACATACATGTCATTATAAACCAACATATAATTTAATATAAATTAAACATATAACTCAAATTTTAATTGCACATATAACTCAAAAAATATAAATTTAACAACATCTAACTCAATATAAATGCATATTCTAAACACATATAAATCTAATACATAAGTCAATATAATCAAACATACATCCAACATATAACTTCATATAAGTCAAACATATAACTCGAATCCTAATCAAACATATAATTCACAAAATATAAATCTAACAAAATCTAAGACATAATTCAATGTAAATGCATAATCTTAACACATATAAATCTAATACATAATTCTATACAATCAAACATACATATCATCATAAACCAACATATAATTTAATATAAGTACAATGTATAATTCAAATCCTAATCAAACATATAATTCACAAAATATAAATCTAACAAAAATCTAACACATAATTCAATGTACATGCATAATCTAACACATGTAAATCTAACACATTATTCAATATACCAAAGATACATCTCATTATAAACTAACAAACATATAAACAAACATATAACTCAAATCCTAATCGTACATATAACTCAAAAAATCTAAATCTAACATATAATTCAATATAAATGCATAATCTTAGCATGTATAAATCTAACAAATAATTCAATATAATCAAACATATATCTTATCATAAACCAACATATAATTTAAAATAAGTCCAACATATAACTCAAATCCTAATCAAACATATAATTCACAAAATGTAAATCTTACACATAATTCAATATAAATGCATAATCTAACACATAATTCAAAATTAAACCATAACTAATACATATTATATAAAACAATGAGAAAAAATACCCCTAAATAATTAATAATATTCGTAAACATATAATGACACATAAACACTCCTCCTTATACCCATCATCATCATACAAACAATTAAAAATCAATCAGCAGCAAATGAGAAGGCTCTATACCTTCTCCCAACATCCCATCCTCCTTCCTAATTCCACCAATTCTAAACATTTCTAATGTATTTGACGAAAAAAAAAATATAAAATCAAAAAAGATATACTGACTTACCTCTAAGTGCTCCACAAAACTCAACACTCACCAAAAAGTATCCACCATAGTTGAGATAGCATATGTTATTAGACACATGTTACAAGTGCATATATTTATTCCTAAATCATAATTACATAAACTAAATTAAAACTTAAAAATTTAATATAATTTAATATAAACTAACATAAAGTTTAATTCAATCAAAATTCTAACAAAATTTTTGATTCACATAAAAACATAACAATAACAACATTTAATAGGAATATAAAATTTAACTCAAATTTTAACTAATACATAATTATTATTTGTGTTAAGTCAAAATAAATAAATCATTATTTGCGTTTAACTAATACATAAATCATATGTGTTAACTAAATATACGAATCAAATCTTAACTAATACATAAATTAAATTTTAACTAAATAAATTATAATTAAAAAATTACCTTAATTAGTTGGGATGATGCAAAATTAAGCTCCCCAAACCAGAAACAATATAAACAAAATCATTAGCATTTTCTAAAATTAAAACAAAAATTTTCAAAAAAAAAAAAGAAAGAAAAATGCCCTGATTGGCCGGCCACTGCTCGGCGGCCAGCAAGCTGGGCGCACCCAGCAAGGTTGCTGGGTGCTTGCCCGGCTAGCTTGCTGGGTGCTTGCCCGGCTTGTAGCTAGCTGGCTGGCAACTAGAATAAAAGAGGGGGGAAAAAAAAGAGAGAAGGGAAAGAGAGATGAAGCAAAAAATTGCTTCTAAGTGTGTGTGGGAGGGGAGATAGGTTTTATTTCCCACTCCCGCAAGCAAAAAATATTATTTATTTTTTCTTTTTTTAATATTTGCGATGGATTTTTTTCTTTGCAAATGTTCTAAAATGCAAAATATATATATATATATTTTCTTTTTTCAAAATTGTGACGGAAAATTTTCTAAAATACAAAAATAAATAAATTATTATTATTATTATTTTTATATAAATTTGCAACGAAAAAATCCGTTGCAAAACTCAAAATTTGCGAAGGATATTTTTCCGCCACAAATTTTTTATTCTTTTTTTTATTATTATTTTTTGCAACGGATTTTTTTTGTGACAGATTTTCCGTCACAAAATCCATCGCAAAACTTAAATTTTGTGATAACTTTTTTTTGTGTCGCAAATTACAGTTTTTTTAGTAGAGGGTCAAGCATCTTGGGGCAAAAAGTCTTGGGCTTGTCACCAGGCGAAAGAGATTCGTGCAGTATTCATGAGCTGCATGACAGTCCTAGTTGTTTCCCATGTAGATGCTGTGACCTCCAGTTTAAGTTGGATTACCGCCTCAAAGGAAGGTGGAACTATTTCATGACAGGGAAATTCTAGAGGCAGACATCGCTTCTTTAGTGATCTGTCCTCCTATGAGTCAATCCGCTATCGTGCATCTTCCTATTGGTCCACAACTGCACATGGGGAAGAAGCTCATGCACTTTTGTACTCCTGAGTATTGATCTAGATCTAATTCGTATTCTCAGCATTGATCCGGTGATATTCTTATACATAACGCCAAATTCACATCAGGGTTTCATTCACAGGCAATTTAAAAGGAGACATTGATCCTCTATAATAAGCATGCTCTCTCATGGTGGATCTTCATAGTCTTCTAAGTTCTAGCTACTACAATAAAATACAATACTAGATAAGCTGGGCCATATGTTATACATAGAAAATTCGATAGGCCTTCAGTAGCTAGCACATGTCATTGATATATGAAAGATTTTGATGCAGTGCAAGATGGTCTTTAATATTATCAGAGTAAAATTATTATTTGATCTAAAAATACAAAATATGAATTTGGAAATATGGATAAGTTCTTGATGAATATGAATTTTGGAATACCTTGACAGATAATAAATTTTTTATAAATATAGTAACCACATGAAAAGCTTCTTAAACAATTAATAAAGATCTTCTCAATTGAAAGCCTCCTAAAATTAGCACAATATACACATATATTTCATAAAATTTGAATGATTTAAATAGAAGAATTTAAATTTTCAAAAATGATTTCCTATATATATAACATCATATAAAGTGAATTTCAAATCTATCATAATCCGAGATGGATGTACGGGGGGGCAAGGCGAGGCCATCAAGATTTGTATACTAGAGGCATTAGAAAATGCCACATATATAATAGGGTGAATTACATGTATATCACCTGAGATTTGGCCTTATTACCAAAATATTCTCATTGTTTTGAAAATTACACATATCCCCCTAAACTTTGAAATTAAAATGTAATGCTGATGGAAAGTGTGAAATAACCAAAATACCCTTATTTTAAATTGTCAAAAAAAAAAAGAAGAAAAAATGAGAAAATTGATAGAAATATTTAAAGACATAAATACCCTTGGACCTATTTGTAATAATTTCAGATTTGTAAGGATTTATTTAATACATTTTTATTACCTTAATTTTTTTAAAGTTTTAGATATAAGTTTAATAATTTTATTTGATATATTACTTATACAACACAACTTTAATAATTTAAAAGTGATTATATCAATAATTTAATTAAATTCATTTATTATTTAAGAACAATGTTATATAAAAATATATTAAATAATTTAATTAAATTCATTTGTTATTGTTAAGTTGCATTTTTGTCTTTTTATTCGTATAATTTTTCCTTGTGATTAATAGTAAAAATGCTTAATTATTGGGTTTTAACTTTCATTTTATATTTTGTAAAGCAAATTGAAGATTCAAGCTAAGTGCAATTGAAAATCGAGTACTTGACATGCTTGGAACAAAGATCGATTCCCGCGGAGACGAGGAATGGAAGAAGGAAATAATTTGAGTGCGGGCGTGTCTTGCTTCCCAACACTATTATGCAAATTTGATTTGGAAGCATTCAATCTATATATTTGGAATATTTTAATTTCTATTTCTTTAGTTAGGATAATTTGAGTTTTTCTATTCTGATAGGATTCTTATTAGTTTCCTAGTTGCATTAGGAGTAACAAGCTATTTATAGGGAACTAGATATCTTTCATAGAAGCTTTTTCATTCTTTTATTTAGCATATTTTTAGTTTCCTGCGTTTTCTTCTTTTCATGAGTTGCTAAACTCTTTTTCTAGCTTAAGGAATTATCGAAGTTTGGTTTTTTCAATATTTGTGAGATCTAAATGATTTAATTTGTTTTTCTTATTTCTTGAGTATTTATTTATCTTCTATTTCATTATGAGCATTCAGGTTTATTGAATTTATGGCCAAAATATGATAGTTTAGAATATTTGTTCTGTCAATTAGAACATTAAATCCATAATGGTTTAATTTTTCTAATACTTGAAGCAAATATCGTAGTTATGTGTGGTAAAATGCATTATTTATGCTATGTGGATAAATAATCTAGCCTAAATGAACCCCGTGCGCGTGTGTTTGTTAGCTAGGGCTAGGTCTCTCTAGTTTTTAATGCTGTTGATAAATTAAATCTTAGGAGTGTTTCTTTAGGATTGTTTATTGGCAAAGGAAATAACTAACGAGTTTCTTTTAGTTATCGAGATAGTAAGGAGAGATTGGTTATTAGGGCATTCCGAGTAACTATAACCAGTTTATTCAGGAATGGAAAATTTATCTTTGCATCGATGATATAATATGAGAATCAAACTAAGATTTTACTTTAGGCTAGATTTCATTCTTATTGATTCCTTATTTTTATCTATGGTTTATTTACTTTTAAGATTTTAGTTTTCTTCGTTTCATAAAAATCTCCCATCTTTTCTGTTTTATTTAATAAGTTGAAAGAAATAAAATTTACCAATCCCTGTGGAACCCTACTCACCACTGATTAAAAATCATACTTCTAGAGTAGGAATTTATTTTTGTTGTATTCGACACCCATCAGTTATTTAAATTACATACTTAACAATATGATATAAAAACGTATTTAAAAAAAACTAATTAAATTTGTTTACTGAAAGAATAAATAAATAATTAATTAAAAATAAAAGGACAAAAAAAAAAAAAGGAAAATAGAACCTCCTTTATCATACCCACCCGCCTGCACCCACTGACCCTCCTCCCCACCATAGCCATTTAGCCACACCACAATCGGGCCCAACAACTAGATTCCTGACCAAGCGGCTGGCCATGGTGTCGTCCACTGGCCAAGCGGCCAGCGGCTAGTCGTCTAGGCTAGTGGCCGCTGGCTATGCTGGGGTCACGCCCTAGATTTGGTGGGGGTGGGGTGGGGGTGAGGGTAGTGTATTTGTGCGCGTGTATATATACTATATATTTATTGTGTATATATAAATTATAATATATTTTTAATGTGTGTATATATATTTATATATAAATATATATGTATATATATGGATAATGTAAAGATAATTGGTTTAATTAAAGATAATTTTTATATAATATTATTAAATATGTAATTAAAAATCTTAATTAAGTATGTTTTAGAATATGAATTAATTAAAAAACTAATCACAAATAAGTCCTTAAAAATTTGAATTTCTTACAATACCACCCCTGAGGGTATTTTTGTCCACAAGAAAAGATCAAATTTGATAAAAAAAATGAGGTCAATTATCAGAAGGGCGTTTTTAGAATTTTACTTAAAATTTTTAACAGCAGTTGTTCAAAATCCTAACATTGACTAACGACTGAGTTGAAATGTTGGATGGCGACAAACGTTAGAGAGGTATATGCAAATTTTAAAATAATGAGGATTTTTTAGTAATTAGGCCAAATTTCAGGGGATAGAGATGTAGTTCACCCTATATAATATTATAGTAACATTTCTATGTATAATGGTATTTTTTAAATTACCATTTGGGTAGTTATAATTAAAGGTATAAATGTCACTATTTTATCCTTTTAATGGCATTAATAAGATGTAATAAGAAATAAATTAAATGATATGTTAAAATGTCATAAGCAATACATTAAAAGATAAATCAAGATGCTACAAATTTTTAAAAAAATAATATGCTAATATACCACAAAATTGCATGTGGTGACATATTAAAATATCACACAAAATTTCTTAAATGACATTATAATCTACCATAAAAATACAATAAATGATTAAAATGCGCGAAAGTTTCTTCTAATGATATACTAACAAGCCACAAAAATATGATAAATAATGTATTAAAATGACACTAAAATATTCTTTTAAATGACATGTTAAATGTCACAAAAAATTCTTTTAGATACATATTGACTAGTCCCCACTCCCCATCTGTGAGACTCTAACATGATGTAACTGCTCTTTATAAGATTTGAACCCATGATCATATGATATTGAATATGATACAATAGAACATCATTATCATCTCAACTTGTTTAGTGCTATTATTAACGCCAATTGCAAGACATAAATTCCAAATCCAATGGAAGTACTATGGAGTTGTTAACTCTTAGTGCAGCCTTGGCCCTGAGCGATAGTTATAAATTATTACATAGATCATATTTGTGAATTAGCAACTAAATTTTATCCAAACGATTTCTCTAAAATGGAGATGATGTACTTTAGAGTACAAGCAAAACTTTATGAGCTTCTAATTTGAAGAATTTGCCAATAATTTTGGAGCTATGCCAAGGATTGGTGAAAATAGGAAAATTGAAGATTTATCATTTAATTGATTGTTTACTTCACTTATTATTGGTTCTTCCTGTTTCAATAACTACAAGTGCGAGAACTTTTATTGTAATGAGTATTGTAATAGGCTCAAAAAAATAAGATTGAAGATGATTTTCCAACTGATAGTTAGTTACTTATATTAAGAAAGATATTGCTAAAATTTTTGGTATTGATTCGTACGTTCATTGATGAATTTTGAAAGAACATTGCGCTCAAATTCAAAGAAAATATGTATTTTAAATTCATAAATTATAAAATTTGTACTTAAAATTTTATGTTTTATAATTTTTATCCTCCACAGCCTCAGTTTTGGATTCATCCTTGGCCATAATAACACAAAAGATAGCTTAAAATGAAAGCTCAAAATTTGATATCCATTATAATATAAAATTACTCAAATGAATCTGATGACTAAATATCACAAGTTTAGGTGTTGAAAACAGTATTGGATTAGACAGAATAAAATAATAAAAAACCTACATGACATAAAAAATTAAACCAAATCAAACAAAGAAAAGAATAAAATTATTAATTAAATAATTTAATTAACTAACTTTACCTGCAGATGCATAAAGCTAAGAAGTGAATGAACCAAAAAGAATAGACGAATTGATTAAGTTTGGGATCAACTCGTTCACCACAAAAACCTTTTCCACAATCCTCTCTAGCTCCACAAAAACTCGTTCACCACAAAAAGTTGTATGTTTTTCCTTTAAGTGAAATCTTGTCAAACATAAAGAAAAATTATGAAGGAACTATTAGTGTACTTGGATAAATTCTCAAGATTTCTTTATATGGGATATTTGTTAATATCCCACATCGGTGAAATAAATAAGTAGTGGTCTTTATATATGGTATTGGACAATCTCTACATCTCGAGCTAACTTTTGGGGTTGAGTTAGACATAAGGTCCATTTTGTAACATGGTATCAAAACCACCAATTCTTGATGTTGGGTTATCCAGTATTGTTGAGCCACCCATTTCATATTATTCTATGTTCCAGATGTTCATTTTTGGGCGTGTGCGGGGTGTTTTAATATCCCACATCGGTGAAATAAATAAGTAGTGGCTCTATATATAGTATTGGACAATCCTCACATCTCGAGCTAGCTTTTTGGGTTGAATTAGGCTCAAGGCCCATTCTTTAACAATATCAAAATGGAGTTTTTCATATGTAAGAATTAAGATGGGACAAAAACTTGAGCAATTGTATTTTTCAATCCCCTTACCCACCCAAATACAGCCCTTGTTGCCTAGCACTTGCAATCTAGACCTTTTCTTAAATTCTTCATATTGACTGGCCCATCATATTCTATTACATGGATAATTAAATTTCTTCAAATTGAGTTTTAATTTAGAGGCTGGTGAAGGGACCTCATGGAAATATTAATTTTAGCTTCAAATGAATTAAATCGAATTTTCTTTTCATGATAATATTTGATTATCATCTTACAATATTTAATATTCCACTATATAAATATTTCTGCACTCTAGAATAAAATAAATTATTTGTGAGTTCCTATAATATTTTCAGTTGACCCCTAAGTGAGATATCTGTGGAAACTAAATTAAATTATTGTCAATTTGTTTTTCTCACATCTTACCTTAAATTACCCAATTCTCCTTTGTTCAACTTTTTTTTGCAGTGGAATCATATTTTTATATAGTTTTGGTGACATTTTAGATGAAATACTTTGTCCAATGTTGAAAAAAAATCGAACCTTACAAATCAGTTTAGGAAATACTTGTCATCTTAAAAAGATTATAATTTTCATATTGAACATCCTTCCTTATTACATTTCATGCAGCTGCCCGGGGGGGGGGGGGGGGAACATTTTGATAATTTTCCTTTGATTCATATGTGCACTTGTCCCCCCACAGAACACGGCTCCGCTTATATATATATATAGATGTATATATATTAAATTTTGTAATAAGTTTTAATTTGTATATACTTAATTATTTAGTAATAATTTTTATTAATTCTTTACTTATTTTAATTTTGAAATGTTTATAATAAATTTTTAGACCCATATTTTTAATTAAATAATTCACAATTAGGTTAGGCCTATTGGGCCACTTCTATCTTATTCGTTTGAGAACATATTTATAGGGGATCTAGTCAAAGAAAGCCCCTACAACTTTATAGGAACTCGCAGAACAATTAAAATCTCTCCCCGTTGACTCAACAAGATTGAAGCAAATAGACAAAATAATCATGGGCAAGCTTAATACCATCGATTTGTTTTTCAAGAGAAAAACTAGTGATAATACAAGACATCTTCTACTCCATCATCAACAACTCAATTCATCAATGAAAAACAACATCAATTTAAAATTTTAAGAGTGGAAAAAGATGTTGATGTTTCTTTAGTAGAAAAAGATTCGGGGAAAGCGCTTACCAATTTGGCAATATAATACTGACTAATGGGACAAAATTCAAAGATTTTATATACAAAGTGGACCATATCAACCTAGCCTTACTAATGATTTTGTCAAAAATAGGTTTAGAAACAAGATGGAATATGATTTTTTAACCGATTATTTAGTTACTTATATTGAGAAAAATATTGCTAAACATTTGACATTGATCCGATCACCGATGAATTTTATGATGTGAAAGAGCATTGCGCTCAACTTCGTTGATATGTATTTTGAATTCATATATTATAAAATTTATATTTGAATTTTTATATTTTATAATTTTCGCTCCCCCAGAATCTCACTTTTGGATCCGTCCCTGACCTAACATATAAAGTATATTGATCATTGATAAACTATGACCTCACTTCTGAGTACATCAAAGTGATGAACACTACGTGCACAAATTCACAATATCCTCAGGATTTATAATTTATGTACTTATGAATTATTAATTTTAGATAGTACTTTAGAATGAATGATTAAAAAAGTTCAATATAGTGCTCCAACCTTTTTTGCATACACCAATATGTTGGAAATGTTTAATAACAGATTATAAACAACAGTTTTTAAGCAATAAAGCAATCTAGTTTATAATCACAGGGCAGTATTTGAAAAATAGTATAACAGATATTTCAGAAATGACCAGAATACATATATTCCACTAGCCATTTAGTTTAACAAGATCATAAACCAAAAGCAAACAAGCCAGTGTGGAATATAACAACAGAAAATGCAAGAGTCAATATATAAACTGAGAACTTATCTCTCAGTTCTGTATAGTATTAGAACTTTTAGATTGAATCACCGAAGAATGGCTTGTCTTGAAAAAATTATCGCCCCTACTAGTACAAAGAGTTCAGCGAAACTTCCCCCAGGATGAGACAATCCAGAAGCCTTTTGGTCAACTCCAAAAGGCTTTACTTCGAACACCATACAGTTGCCAGAAATCTAAAGCAACACTAGATGTGAGAAGATTATCCGAGGGAGGGATGGAAGAGATTTGTTCTTGCTCATCTTTATTTTGCCTACAACAGTAGATATATATATATATATATATATATATAGGTAAAGGGGAGGAGCCAACAAGACGTCTAGATTCATTCTGGTCTAGATACATTCTGGAACAAATGTACAACACATCCAGATACATTCTAGACCAGGTTCAATGAACCAATAACCCCAAAAACATCATAAACGTTTTCAGAAACATTTCTGGCAGTTACAAGTATACTGCAGAAACGGCTGGCAGCCTTTTAACTTTTGAATTTTAAATTCAAAATTCAAATTTAAACAAAAGTTTTAGATAAAAGTTGGAATTTTCAGCAAAAAATTAACCCGAGACTTGAGATAATTCGCCCAAATGCCCATCGCTGGAGCCGAAGCTGAGCGGGTGGCAAATAGCGGGCGGAGCGCGCCTATGGGCACACCTTCATCAATCCCTTAATTGATACTTTACCAAGCATCAATATTTGAATCACATATATGGTGTATTCCTATTGGGTAAATTTTCAATGTGGGATATGTGGTTTTGTATCAGACCAAAAGCCTCTTATTCCCACTTATTCCTCCATACTTTGTCTCATAAGCAATGTAGGATTTTTCCCACATACATAATCTTTTGCCCTTCATATATACACAACACTTATGGATTTCAACTAAATCGGCATCCATCCATAAGATTTAATCACTTCTTAAACATATAATTAAACATATAGTGTTGGACTATTAAGATTATCGTTACTTGCTTTCAGTAATGGTATTTTTTGGTTTGAACCATCACCTAAGTTATCCAACTTATGCCACCACAAGGACAAATGGATCAAAGCTTTGAATTTGGCCCTTGGATGTGGTGGCATCCATCGGTAACAATAAGTTACAAGGCTATGTAGTGGTCTTTAGGTTTGACACATTACGACTATGTGTCATAATCCTGTATCATGAATGTTTTTTAGGAATAACCCTTTTCCTCTAGTCACGGCCAAACGACTCCATTAACTTAGTTGGCATCTCCAGGGAAACATTGCTTGTATCTTGTCAATATGACTTGACTTTATTTAGAGTTAGAACTCTTTGCTTGTAGTTAACAACACCTTCCAAGTATGCTAGGGGACAGACTCAGATACTAAAGTATAAGTTAAGTTTAGGTGCAATTTGACACACTCAGTAGCTTGTTTATACCACATTGAACCTTCATTGTAGGATCTCCACTTGGTAGGTTGAGTTGCCACTACAGGTGCATCACTGATGGGTTTTCAGTCCCATCCCCAGCCTGAATTTTTAGACTAAGGACAACTCAAGTCCTTTAGTCAAAGGATCTACCATGTTGTCTTTGTATCCAACAAAATCAATAGCCACAATCCTATCAGACACAAGCCCACTTATAAACTTTAGTCTAACTTGAATGTATCTCTTGGTCTTTTGATTATACTTTGAAATTTTGATCTTGGCAATTATGGTTTAGCTATCACAATGCACTGCGATCGCAGATAGAGGCTTACTAACCATAGGTAACTGGACCATCAGCCTATGTAGCTACTTAGCCTCTGTTCCAGGAGTGTCTAAAGCACATAACTTTGCCTCAAATGTGGATCGAGTTACCAAAGTTTGTCTAGAAAACTTCCAGGAGATAGCGCCTCCACCCAAGGTATATACATACCCTGTACACCTATTACTACTGGATTTTTTGGCTATCCAGCTAGCATCACGATATCCCTCAAGTACTGTAAGGAATCTACCATAATACAAAGCAAGTGATGTTATATTCTTGAGATACTGAAGTACCCTATCCAAAGCCTTCCAATGGGTTCTATTGGGACAACTTGTATACCTCGCCAGCTTTGAGACTGCAAATGAGATATCTGATCTTGAGCTATTTGCAAGATATTGCAAGCTCCCAATAATTTGAGAACACCTCAATTGAGATATAGGAACACCACTTTCACTCTTGAAAAGAGCCACAGATGGATCACATGGTGTTTTAGCGATTCTACATTCTTTATGGCCAAATTTCTCAATTATCTTCTCAACATAGTGAGGTTGAGAAATAGTTGTACCCTCAATTGACCAAATCAGCTTGAGTCCAAGAATCACATTATCTTCATCCGTATCCTTCATTTCAAACTTACTTTTCAAGTATGATTTCGTCTCATTGATAATCTCAATAGTAAATCCAATCAATAGTATATCATCTACATATAAGCATAGTACAATATAGTCATCACCTTTAACCTTACAGTAAATGCACTTGTCATTATCATTTATGCTGAAACCAAACGATAAAATGGTTTTATCAAATTTCTCATACCACTACTCATAGTTGCATTATTTATAGATTCCTTGTTCTTAGACAAAGCGAATTCAGAATTGTCTTTCATTCAAGGCATAACACCTAGAGTTTGCTCCCAGAAATATAGCCATCCCTCCCCCTCATGTCAATCCCACAAGCTTCTTATCCATTCTAATTGAATCATTACGAGGGAGTAAATTTAAATAGAAAAACTCACATTGCGTTTAGGGATAATCAGGCTTGAACTGATGACTTCCACTACATCAAGGTGACACTCTACCATTGAGTTATGTCCCTTCCCTGGGGGCCCATAAAGGGATTTAACAAGCTTACAGACCTTTTGCTTGTTACTAGGAGCTATAAATCCTTCAGGCTGATCTATATAGATCTCTTACTCGAGATCACCATACAGAAAGTCTGTTTTCACATCCATCTAGTGAATCAGGAAATCATATACAGAAGTTAGTGCTATAAGCACCCGAATTGTAGTTAATCGAGCAACTGGGGAATAGGTATCAAAGAAGTCTATTCCCTCTTTTTGTCTAAAGCCTTTGGCAACTGGTCTGGCTTTAAACTCATTAATAACTCCATCAGATTTAAGTTTCTTTTTAAAAATTCATTTGCATCCAATCATAGTACACCCCAAAGGCATATCAACTAATTCCCATGTCTTATTAGAGATAGTGAAATCCATCTCACTTTTGATATCTACCTTCCAATGCTTAGCTTCAGATGAGGCCATAGCATCCTTGAAGGTCACAGGACCATCCTCGATATTGTAAGTGATAAATCACTTCCAAAATCCTTGACGATCTTAGCTCTCTTACTTCGTCTAGGTTCATCTAGTTCTTCAGCTCCAGTAGATGCTGAACCAGAACTACTTGGATTAACCTCCACATTTGATATCTTTTCCACATGATCAGGAATAGACGTCGGTATGAGAGCTGAATCTAAAGAAACATCCTCAGGTATTCCAGTTTTCATTGGAAACACGTCCTCAAAGAACATGGCATCATGAAACTCCAATATTGTGTTAACCTCTATGCTTAGGATTTCGGATTTAATTACCAAAAATGTCAATGCATAGCTTGTTTCCACATAGCCCAAGAAGACCACATCAATAGTTTTGGGACGAAGCTTTTTCTCTTGTGTTTTAGGACTAGAACTTTTGCAAGACAGCCCCACACTCGGAAATTCTTTAAGCTAGGCTTTCTATTTTTTCAGAATTCAAATGGAGTGTTTTTTTTTTTTTTTATATTTAAGAGGGACTCTGTTCAGAATATGGCAAGACTTATTCAAAGCCTCTCCCTACATATAATTAGGCAGTCTAGAATTCAAAAATAGACTGTTGATTATGTCTTTAAAGGTTCTATACTTTAGTTCTACTACCTCATTAGATGAGGAAGAGCCTCTTCATGAGTAATGCCGAATTTGACTCATACTCTCCACTTCTGTCTGATCTTAACCGCTTAAGTTTCTTACCAATTTGATTTTCAACTTCATTTTTAAAGAAGATAAACTTTTCAAGTTCTTCATCTTTATGTTTTAACAGATAAACATAACAATATCTACTGCAATCATCTATAAAGGCAATGAAATATCTTTTTTGATCTTTTGTCAAGATCCCATTGAACTCACAAATATCTGTACGCACAAGCTCAAGTATTTCAGAATTCCTTTCAACCGATTGATAAAGTTTTCTTACTTGTTAAGCATCATCACATACTTGGCATTTGTGACTATGTTCAATGTCATGTTTATGTATTAAATTTAAGTTCATCATGCGTTTAACAAAACCAAAATTTAAATGTCCTAAACGATTATGCCACACATTAGAACTTTCAATAGTATTCACCAAAGATTCAGAATACAAAGTTTTATTGATTGAATCAGAAGAATTTACATACTTAACTTTTAATTTAAATAAACCATCAAACAAATAGCCCTTACTAGTAAACAAACCAAAGTGCTAAATTACAACTTTATTAAATTTAAAATTAAGCCCATAGCCTTCCCTAACTATTACAAAACCACTGATAATGTTTCTTCGTATAGTCGAGACGTGATGCACCCTCAGCAGAGACAGTATCGAAGGAAACTTCAGGTCTACGCGTCCTATCCCAAATACCTTGGCAGCACTGGAGTTCCCTATTGTTATGGATCTTCCGTCAACTTGCTGATAAGACACAAATATCAATTTATTAGCACAAACGTGCACATCTGCCCTAGTGTCTATTAACCAATCAAAATGTTCGTAAATAGTAGCACAAACTTTAGGTTTTAAAGTTACGTACCCATCATGGTTGATCAATTCATGTGTTTGTTCAGTTACAGACTTTCTCTCAACCATCTGATACTTCATGAACTTAGAAATAGAATACCTCTCGAGCCCTTGCTCTTCAATATTATATTTTCGGTCCAACTCATCCCACAGTGACTTAGCAGTGTACAAGTTTGAGTAGTAAACATCGAAGAGAACATTTAACAGTGACGGCGAAATGATCCCTCGACCTAACTGATCTTTCTTAGTCCATTCAACTATTTCAGCTGTTTTGGGGTCAGTGTCAGTTGGTTCAGGTCCAGTAATTGAAATTACTGAAAGAACACCTTTTATTGTGAACCAAATCTTCATTCGATGTTGAAAATGTTTGAAAAACTGGCCCCCAAACTTTTCTGGCAAGCCAGAAAAGTCAATTTTCGAGGACAATAACGAACCAACACCAAAACCACTTGCAGTTATAGATGCCATTTTCAATCAAGCAGTTTAACAAACACTTAAACAAATAATTTCTTCAAGATTGTTGGAAATGTTTAGTAGCAGATTATAACAAATTTGTAATCACATGGTAGTGTTTGAAAAATAATATAACAGATAGTTTAGAAATAACCAAAATACATATATTCCAATAGCAATTCAGTTTAATAAGATCATAAACCAAAAGCAAACAAGCCCGTATGGAATATAACAATAGAAAATGCAAGAGTCAGTATATAAATCGAGAACTTACCTCTCAATCCTGTATAGTAACAGAATTTTCAGACTGAATCACCAAAGAATGGTTTGCCTTGAAGAAATTATCATCCCTACTAGTGCAAAGAGTTCATCGAAACTTCCCCCAAGACGAGATAGTCCATAAGTCCTTTTGTTGCATTCTAGAAAGCTTCACTTCGAACACCACTTAATTGCCAGAAATCAAAAGCAACACTATATATGAAAAGATTATCAGAGGAAACGATAGAAGAGATTTGTTCGTGCTCGTCTTTGTTCTGCCTGCACCAGTAGATATATATATATATATATATAGGTAAAGGGGAAGAGCGAGCAGGAAGTCCAGGTTCATTCTGGTCCATAGCAAATGTACAAACACTTCCAAATACATTATGGACCAGATTCAATGAACCAGTAACCCTAGAAACATTTCTAATGTTTCTAGTAGTTACAAGTAACTGCAGAAATGGCTGGCAGCCTTTTGACTTTTGAATTTTGAATTTTAAATTCAAAATTCAAATTTAAACAAAAGTTCCAAATAAAAGTTAGAATTTTCAGCAAAAAGATTAACCCGAGATAATTCGCCCAAACACCCATTGCCAGAGCCAGGGCCAGGCCGGGCAAGTTCGGGCGGCGCGCGCGTGTGGGGACACCCTCATGAGTCCCTTAATTTATACTTTATCAAGCACCAATACTTGAACTACATATATGGTGTATTCCCATTGGGTAAATTTCCAATGTGGGATAGGTGGTTTTGTTTCAGACTAAAAGCTTCTATATTCCCACTTATTCTCCCATACTTTATCTCATAAGCAATGTAAGATTTCTCCCAAATACATAATTTTTTGCCTTTTTATCTCCCCTTCATATATACACAACACTTATGGATTCCAACCAAATTAGCATCCGTCCATAAAATTTAATCACTTCTTAAACATGTAATTAAACATAAATCCCAATTGATTTGATGCCTATACTAGGAATCTCCATTCATATAATCCAAGAACAAATCACCACATAAAACACATTATAGTCTTTACAGGTAAGAAAATAAATTATTATGATCATCAACTATGAACTCAAAAATCAAATGATATCACAATCTAAGTATTTTCCATATAATTAACAGCAGTTCTATTTAGAATACCACCATATGAAAATAAATAATAGGTCCATCTAATGAATAAATAATTAAAAACATATAACTTGCAGTAATACTCAAATTGATTAAATAAAATAATACAAATCATATATTGTATAATTGGAATTCAGGGCACACATTTCCTAACATAAGGCAGTTTATTTGTGATGCCTTAGCTTTGAACAGTTGTTTATTCTTAAATTTATAAAAGAGTTACATATCATAAAATCCAATACATATTAAAAAGATAAGTTGCTAATAAAATAGGTACTAGATTTTCTTACCGAACTCTAGAACAGTAAGTAGAAGAAAACAGATCAAAGAGAAGGGGAAATTGCAAGAAAAGAAACGAAGTAACCGGCAAGCATGCAATTGTAACGACCGGAATAAGAACCCACCCTTCCTTTTGGCCAAACACAAGATATACTGTGGCAGTGAAGGATACCATCATAAATGTTATGGAGAGGAATAAGGTGCCAAGCCCATAGATTAGTCTATTTGGCAGGACATACATAAAATCTTCTTCTGCATAACGCGATGTCAAGATAGACAAGAACAGTAAGAGAGATGTGATGGAGGTGAAGAGAGAGGCAACATCTGAGAACGCAAATATAATGAATGCCATTTCTTTGGCAAAAATAGGAAAGCCAGAGTTGCTTTGGTTGCCACCCGGTACTGTAATGGCTCCAGCAAACATCACTGTGGCAATTAGTGCTGCTGCTATTGTGCATGATTCAGCGGTATCTTTCATCCATTTCTCTCCTGCTTCTTTCAAATTCTTGTGCTCTTCTGTAAATAGCATTTTGGGAGTTTTCCTTTCAGAGTTCTCTTGGTCTCGGCAATTAGGATGGATAAAGTTTTCCACCGCCTGTGCGTACGTGCAATAATATTTTTAACTAATTGTTAATTGTGAATGTCATCATCAACTAAAAAGAGAGAGAACATATGATATGGTAATGTAGATGTATATTGTGTAACAAGGATTATTGTTGTAATTAATGCCACAAAGTCGAATTAGATTTTCACCATTTTACTTGTTGAGAGATGAATTTGATATTTTTATGAACAACTCTCATTCTCGGACATATTTTATTTGTTAGTTGGAATACATGAAATAAAGAGCATAAAATTGGAAAGAAGTAAAAGTTAATGTGTGGCATGTCTTTTCAGGTTATGAAAGAATGAAACTTGAGCCTTAACTTATCCAAAAAGCTAGCTCAAAAATGAGAATTTTCCGTAATCATATAAAGAGACCATTGTGCTAGATATATACTTAATTCAATGTGGGAATCTTACACATCCGGCACACGTCCATAAATAAAAATATGATGTGTGGATCGAATAACATGAAATGAATGACCCAGTAACACGGGGTACATAACCTAACATCAAGAATGAGTAGCTCTAATATCATATCAAACAACGGATATTTAGTCTGATTCACCCCAAAAGCTAACTTAATAGGTGATAATTGCCAAAAATGATATAAAGAGTGTTTGAGTGAATCTAACATAGGTTCCATATTGGAATATAAGATACTTAGACTAGAGCAATAATAATGAAATAAAAATTAAGTATGTTATGTACCTTGTACCATTGTAACTCATGCTGCATCTGGAGGGCCTCGCCAGATATTTCATTGAGTTTGTGAGGAGGACCTAGTTTCCCGGCCAAATGCAAGAGGTTATTTTTCTGCTCATCTTTTACACTTGAGAAGGCAGCTCTAGAATCACTCATCTTATAAATGTATCTAAAAACCTCTGCGGAGCGATTTTTAACCGCCAAGTGAAAGATAGATAGCTCTTTGTGAAATGAATATAATCTGGAAGGTTCAGTTGACCAAGTATAAACGCCAGAAGTATCACAAGGCTCATCTACACAGTAATAAATGACAGCAGGAAACGCCTTCATAATCAGTTGCACGACATCATGAACCCCTGATTCCAGTGCCACCACCAACGCATCAATGTAAATATCTACAGCTTCCTTATGTTCAGAAGGTTCCATTTTCTGGCACAAAGATTTAACAAGTTGTCGAGCTTGTTGCTTACGATGATCTGAAATATTTAAATGAAAATATCATCATCGAATGAATGATCAAAGCTGCACGCGCGCACACACACACACACACACACACATATATATATAGGGAGATTAATTTGGAGACTGGAGAGCTAATTACAAAAGGACATGAAATCAATGCTGAAGCGTCTCCGACTGATAAACAGAGACTTCTTCCCTGCTATCCTTTTTAAAGCTGAAGTATTTCGATCAGGAAGTTGGAGTCTCGCCAATTCAGGGTACTTGTCCAACAAATACAAGGCAACATCTGCATGCCACAAGAATTAATGTATATAAGTTAATTTGAGCGCACACACACACACACACATATATATATATTTCATCTACTTAAAAATTACTTGTATTCACTACAAGAAAACACTCTGTTACTAAAGAAAAATTTGTGACAAATAGAGTTCCATTATATATTGAAGAAAGTTGTGATGAATTTTAATCGATAAATTACTAATGGATTCAAAAAAAGGAGTAAAAGTATATATTACTAATGACACTTGTGAGGGATATAAAGAGTCCATTACAAATGTCATAACTTTAAACATTCTGATTGAATGATTTTCCATGCGATCCCTAACTGAAATTTCATCACAATATTAATTATGTGACTCACTTTATTTTCATCATAAAATTAGTTAGTGACGAAGCATATAGTACCAAAGAATTTGTGAAATATATCCAAGGGTAAATGGCACTCCCAAATTTAATTATTTTGGCACATTACCACCCCCCCCCCCAACCCCCACAAAAAAAAAATAATAACTAAAAAGCACTTTACCCCCTCAACTTAGAGTTACTAGAATACTTTGCCTCCCAAATACAATTTCTGGCGGATCATCTAGTCAAAGAAAAGGTTATTCTTGTCATTTTCACTTTTCCCTACCTTTTTCCACTTAGAAAAAAAGAATCCAACTACTCTTGTCATTTCTACATTTTTCAGCTCAAAAATAAAGAAATTCATCTACCAAAAACAATAGAATACTAGGAATCTTATTTTTTTTTTTCTTACATTCAATTAGCTAGTTTGCCTTCTTCTATTATTTAGGGAATTAATTGTTGATTGAAATACAACTGAATGAATTTTAATACATGTATTTTAGTCAAAAGTATTTTTAGTTTTTCATTCATATGGTTGTGTTGTAATTCATTTTTAAATGATTAATTCATTCTGTTATCTATTAAGATTGCTCTACCAACCACACTAAAGAAACAAAATTAATCACTAACCTTATTATTACTCTCAAACAATTTTTTCTTACTTTATAAAAGACATTTTCAGAAAATAGTAAAGCCCATGCTTTATTTTAGTAATGCTAAGTTATCTAATTCATCTTTAAAGAATCAAAATCATTAATTTTGTTATTCCTCTAAATTATGGTCATGCTTATTAGGAAGGAAAGAGGAAGAAGTGCTCATACGCATATATATATATATTTAGGTTAACAGCTAATTCAGCCTTTCGATTACAACCATAATTAATTAATTTAGCAAGAAATACATTTTACAAACTAACAGCCCTCTTAAGGGAATATATATACAACACATTGCATAAAATGTCACACAAATATGTTGAGGAAGGTTGAGAAAAGTGAAAATGATAAGAGTAGCATTTTTCTCTAGCCACATAATCTGCTAGAAATTATATTTGGGGGGCAAAGTGTTCCAATAACTCTAAGTTGAGGGGAGTGAAGTGCCTTTTAGGGGGTAATGTGCCAAAACAATTAAATTTGGGGGGCGAATGGTATTTTCTTTATAGTGATTTAAGCTTGACTTGACGAAATTAAAATTAATAGGAAGATAGTACCCACGTACCAAAGATTTCAGCGTCAATTGTGTATATAAGAACTCGGAGTGTATGTTGTTCGTTAAAATAATTGGCCTCGGGATCAGTATTCGACGACTCGGTAGCGGAAAGCAAGGACATAAGTGTGTCTTTGTGGCCACATAGAGCTGCCGTTTCAGCTGGAATATTGCCGAAACTGTCAGCGATGAAAAGCAATTTTGGCAGTCTGCCTACTAAAATTTGTGCTGCTGATCTGTTGTCGACAGCTGCTGCAATGCTTAAAGCTGTGCGGCCAAAAACGTCCTGCATCTGTATAACTGAATCATTATTTCCAATCCGTTCGACCAACTTTTCAACAAAATTATTATCAGTTGCTTTTGGTCTTGTCCCAACTGCGACATGCAGAGCTGTTGCTGTCGTGATAGTTAGCTTTGCTTCTACTGCCTCTGGATCTTTTGTCAAGATTTCGTTTGCTGCCTCCCAGTCACCATGGATTATAGCTCTGTATAGTGGTTCGTACTTACTTATAGCGACTTCGTTGACATATGTTTGGGCAGCTGGAATAGCCAAACCTCCGAATACTGCATGTAGAGCTGCAAATGGATATTCAAAAATTTATTTATCATTTGTATTTGTATTCGTTTATACAAAATTTATCCGTATCCGTTTAAATCGAATACTATTTGTATTCGATTACTAAATATCCGATTATAAAAAGATACTAAATATGGTAAATGCGTATTCAATCCGAATATATATTTATTAAATAATACATCATTTATATTTTTCAATAAAAATCTCATAATCCATATATGTATATATATATATATATATATATAAATTATAATTGAAAAATTGGGAAGAAAAAAGAATGAATTTAAAAAATTATTGTAATATAGAGAAAAATTGAAGAATAAAGTTAATCAAAATAACTATTGTTAGTTGACTTTATAATTAATACACTTAAAAGCCATTGTTATTATTAATAAGTACTAATAATCAATTATAAAGTCAATTATTACTTAAAAATTATGCTATTTATTTGATTGCTTTCGTTTTAATGAAATTATATAGTTCTTTCTTTTAATTAAAACATGTATTTGTTATAGGTTCATAGATTCACATATTTGGATATTCGTAAATGGATATCTAAATAATTATCATCAAATATGAATATAAAATAATAATTTGAATACAAATAAATTTAATAAAATATAAATGCACCTAAATTATTATAATCGAATACGGATATATTCAAATCCAATCGATATTCGACAGATACGAATTTTGATAGCATTTTTAAATATCCATCAAATCCATATCTGTATCCAAATATTTGAAAAGTTAAACGGATATGAATATGAAAATAGTGTATCCGATCCGTTTACACCCTTAATTGCATGCATGCATGCGTTTTCTTAATTAACACATATATATGCTATTAATTAGGGGTGGGAATTTTCAACAAGAAACGAGTTCGACATGAAAATTTGAATTTGGGTCAACCTATTTTGGGTTCGGGTCCAATAAGATCGATATGTGAATAAGAACCCCAAGAAAATAAGTTCGATTGGGTTGAATCTTAGGGTACACGAACAACCTGAAATTTGATTTTAGCCATACGACAACTCAAACCCACCTGAACCAACTTGATCCAACCTTAATTAAACAAACAAAATTTAAATTTTTTGGGAGTAAAAATATAAAATAACAAAATAAAACTTGAAGTTTTGAATTTTAGCAATATCAAAATTACTACTTTAGTATTTTTTTTGTCTTATTTATTTTTGCAAATATATAGGATGGAAGATTATAATTTTATGTTGCTTTCTAATGGTTATTTTTGGGTATCCAAGCGGACATGAAAGTTGTTCTACAAAGAGTTAACAAAATATTGCTTTGACTACTGAATTATTTTAGAAATTTTTCTTAGGCCTTATGCAATGTAAGATTTTTCAAATATAAATAGACAAGAATTCTTTATGATGAGAGGTTATAAAAAAATTTAAAAGACTCAAGCAAGTTTTTATAATAAATTATGTGTCCAATTAAAATACTTGTTTACTTATTTGCTTGATGATATATTTTTATTGAATTATGTACAGCTTAATTAAATTAAAATCAAGTTAAAAAACAAATGTCATTTTAAAAAGTTAAAAAAGGCAATATGATTGATACAAAAGATACAAAAATTAAAGAAAGTGGGTGAATAAAACTTGAAAAAGTATATTATTTTAAAAATAAAATACTTTGTGATTTCAATATTTTTATTATGTTGATAAATACTACAAAATGAAAGGGAAAAAAAAGTCCTAAAATCAATATATTATGTAGTTTAATTAAAAAAAAATTAGAAAACATTTTGAATATATGATGAGAATTCCTCACTTCTATTTTAATTTATTAATAATTAAGAATAGATAAAATAAAAAAAAACAAAAAAATTATAAAAATTAAAACAAATGTTTGTAATAATTATTTCAAATCAGGTTGGCATGTTGGATTAAGTGGATTTGAGTTGGTAAGTTGATCTAATAAAAATCAGGTCAACCTGAACCTGACGTAATACGATTCAGGTTGAGTTATGTTTGAATATTTTCAGATTATCATCAGGTTGGGTTAGATTCAGATTGAAAAGATTAATGTTATACCCTCATTTCAACCCAACCCGAATCCACTCGACCCATCCAAATTGCCACACCTTTAATAGGTAATGACTTTTGCCCGGCAAGAATTTTGTCATGTACGTAGTTATAATGATAAACATATTTTGGATTATGTATATATATATATATATTTCACTTTATGAATACATGCTAAGTTTATATATATAATCCATATATATCTCTAGCTATATAAGTATATATATTTATTTTTTGAAAAATAATATTTTATGTAAAAAATAAAATATCGATTAAAATAAACCACAATATATCATACTAACGTAAGGATGAGTTATTATTATAATATCGTACCCTTAGCACGCACGTTTCTGAGGCCCTCTAACACGGTTGAGTTGATGAGTGAGTTCCGCTGCGGGTCGAACAAAACCCGTGGGGTGTGCAACCGTGACACAGCACTCTTCACGAATTTTGGCATACTTGCCGAAATAGGGATGAGTTGGTTCCGCTGCCGGTCAAACAAAACCCGTGGGTTGCGCAACCGTGACACAGCACTCTTCACGAATTTTGGCATACTTGCCGAAATAGGGATGAGTTGGTTCCGCTGCCGGTCAAACAAAACCCGTGGGTTGCGCAACCGTGACACAGCACTCTTCACGAATTTTGGCATACTTGCCGAAATAGGGATGAGTTGGTTCCGCTGCCGGTCAAACAAAACCCGTGGGTTGCGCAACCGTGACACAGCACTCTTCACGAATTTTGGTATATTTGCCGAAATGGTTTCAGAGATGAGTGGCCGCTGCCGGACGAACAAAACCCGTGGGGTGCGCAACCATGATACAACACTCTTCACGAATTTTGGCATATTTTCCGACATGGTTTCAGGAAATTAATTAGTATGAAATACTATTTCATAGACAATCAATGCCTAATAGATAGATTGATAGATAGATCTCTTTTTGGAATGAAGTGAAAATTAAGTATAGGAGTACTGGAGGTAAGGGTTGGAAAACATGAGTCCTAACTCCCAAAAACTAAAAGAAAGAGAGAGAGAAAATCCAAACAAGGAAGGTATATTAATTAATTGCCAGTAGGAAGGAAGAATTCGAGCACATAAAACGAGTTCTTCAGTGTTTTCAAAACATGTTAATTAATATGGGGATTATGGGATACAAATGAGTTCTAAAATGTACATCTATTTGCAAACTCATATCTGTTTCCTTTTTCTCCCACAAATGAGTTTTAAAATTCATATCTGTTTGTTGCGAAGTAAAAAGATGAAGGGTAAAAAAAAATAGTCTTAAAAAATTGAGATCAAAATTGATGCAAAAAAAATCATTTAAGAATTAAAAGAAAAGAAATTCTTTTAGTATATACTAAAAACAAGCATGTAGCATGGGCAAGCTATTGGGTACTTAGAGGGCTCATTTACTTTTATAGATCAAATAAATGAGTGGCTGATAAAATATATGATTAATTAAATGTAGGATGTGATCTATCCCTTTCTGGAAAGAAGTGAAAATCAAGTTAAGTATAGGAGTACTGGAGGTAAGTGGTGGAAAACATGAGTCATAAGTCCCAAAAACTAAAGAAAGAGAGAGAGAAAAAATCAAAACAAGGAAGGTATATTAGTTACTTGCCAGTAGGAAGGAGGAATTCAAGCGTGTAAAACGAGTTCTTGGGCACGTAATTAGTGTTTTCAAAACATTCAAAACATGTTAATTAATAATACGGAAATTATGGGATACAAATGAGTTCTAAAAATGTACATCTGTTTGCAAATTCATATTTGTTTGCCATGAAGTAAAAACAAGGTTCAAAAAAAATAGTCTTAAAAAATTGAGATCAAAATTGATGCAAAAAAAATCATTTAAGAATTAAAAGAAAAGAAATTATTTTAATATATATTAAAAAAAGCATGTGTCACGGGCAAGCTATTGGGTACTTAGAGGGCTCGTTTACTTTTATAGATAAGATAAATGAGTGGTTGATAAAATATATAATTAATTAAATTTAGTATGTGATCTATCCCTTTTTGGAATGAAGTGAAAATCAAGTTAAGTATAGGAGTACTGGAGGTAAGTGGTGGAAAACATGAGTCCTAACTCCCAAAAACTAAAAGAAAGAGAGAGAGGAAAAATCAAAACAAGGTATATTAATTACTAGCCAGTAGGAAGGAGGAATTTGAGGGTGTAAAATGAGTTCTTGGGCATGTAACTAGTGTTTTCAAAACATTCAAAACAAGTAAATTAATACGGGAATTATGGGATACAAATCTAATATATATAAAGTAAAATGATGTTCAATCCTATTTTAAGTATATTTCTTATGTGGCACTGATGTAGATAAGTTAGTTTTGTTCATATTTGCTATGTAAATATATTCCATACATATTATGTGTAACTCCCTATAACATATTTCCGTAATTTCTCTTTTCTTTATGTCAACATGTTTCCATATATAATATACATGTAACTTTCTATAGTAATTTTTGTAACTCCTTCTGTATTGTTAATTTTAGTCCTTTTGCCTATATCAACATATATATATATATATACATATCTACAAATAATAATATTCTATAAATATTTATTTTAACATTAATATAAAAAGATTATATTAGTTCATCTTTTGTAACTCCATATCTTTGATAAATATTCAATATATATTAATATATATTTTTTATATTAACTCTTATAACTTCTCATTTTAATAGATAGTTTTTGTACTTCTTTCTATAAATATTGTCTAATAGTTTCTTCTAATATTTGTCATTTGCATTTTCAAATTTAATTTTTTTGAATAATTATGGACAAACACATACACACACATGTATGTGTTTGTGTGTATAACTAGGTATATACAAGAGTCTATTTCACTACTAAACAATGCCATTTTGCGACATAAAAAATTCGCCGTAGTAATTTGCAACGGAATTTGCTTTCTGTCGCAAAATATTTTTCATTTTTTTCATTTTGCAGCATTTTTTCAAAAATAAAAAACCTATAATCAATAATAGTATATTCATAAATTCAACACCACCATACTTAACGATATTTATGACAATCAAATGATAAAACAACAAAATTTTCATAAAATCCAACATTAAAGAAACAAAATATTTATAAATTCAACAATATAAAAATATTAAATGTAATTATCAATGTATAATCAACTTAATACAGTATATGCCTAAATATACATAAGTCAATCAATCATCATTCTCATCATCTATGTTTCTTCGTGGTTGTTCATTAAGAGGTCTAGATAAGGATGTGGCATGAGATACCTCTGGCCGAGGTAAATGTGAGCTTGGTGCCATGAAGGAGAGATTTGTAGGCGGATAAAATGGTGATGGGGTATGCATATTCTGCTGCTGCATGAACATCTGTCGCATCATCACCTCTATATCCATGAATTTTTGTCTAAACATCATATTTTCTTCTCTACACATTATCAATTGCTCTTTAACCACTGTCATTTCTTCTTTCAATATCTCACTTCTTCACTTTCGTAGGGCGGATTATTTGTAATTCCTCTAGATAAGTGACCCGAGACAAAGGAAGCCTCACTTCCAAGTCCATAAATCTGCTCCTTCTTCGATCCGCCTACTGTATTTTTCCACACCTGCATAAATAATATTATCACAAATTAATAAAAGTGAAATAATTCAATTTGAAAATAAGATCAAATATAAATTAATAACTTAGAACTTTCACTCGAAGTTGAGATAACATGGGCACTGAAGAACTGTTAACACCATCACTTGAACTTGAACTTTGACTAGAGAACTCTTCTAGTCGACTGTTGAACGTATTCTATACATAAAGTACATAGAATGATCAACATATATAAAAATTTAAACTTTCTACATTAAAAATTAACATATATATAATATTTAAACTTTCTAACATAAAATTTATAACATTTAAACTTTCTTTGTAAAAAATATAACATACTACTTACATAAGTATTTTGTGCACGTTCATTGACTCATATGCATTCACGTTTTTCGTTTAATGCAGAATGTGTACACATAAATGATTCTACAAGTCCAGGTGGGTGTCCAAGTTCTTTCTCCTACATCCAAACACATTTATCAAGAATCAATTACAATTAAAATTAAATATTGATACTTCTATAAAAATTACCAATTTATCTTTGTGTGATAGGTGTGAGAAACAACAACCCTGATGAAGTGAAAATCCAACACCACCACAGTCTGATGCCCAATTCTCTTTATTTTGAGCATTTATTTTTTGGAATCCATCATTGCCCTATTCTTGAAGCAATTCATCCCAAACTTCATCTCCCATCCAAATAGACTTCTCTTTGGATTGATGTGCTCGGTGTAACTTATTTTTCAATATCTTCGAGCCACGATGCTCAAATATTTTGCGAATCAATGCACTCTCATGTTCATAACAAGTAAATTTTTTCTAAGGCACATAAAAGAATTTAAAACATTTAGAGAACTCTTTCCATTTTGAAATCTAATTAAGAAAAAAAATATATGATACTTAAAACAATTCTTAACTCAAACTCCCCACACCACATCATTCTAACTCCATCTGAAATTTTTTTCCATGATCTCCAAGCTTATCGTAAGTGCCCTTTAATAGTAGTACTTATTTCCTAGCACATAACAACTCCTCAGAGAACATGTTTCACAAAGATACTTTACAACATATATTATAAAGATAAAATATAATTTAGTAGTACACATAACATTATAAATTACTAAAAGTAAAAAGATTAAAAAGTATTACTCTCTCCCTCGAGGCCGAATAAATGTCCTCTGAGTAACATCTGTACTCCCAATATCTGTAAATGCCGGTGTAGATGGGATAGATGAGGGAATAGGTGATGCATCTAGTGGAGAGCTACCCAGCACAACGTCTGAATGAGTTTGTGGAGGGATATATCGCTCCAATCCAGTGTTAGATGAAACAACCTTATTTTTTTCCTTTCTATTACTTGACATCTATAACAAATACCAATTATGCAAATTATAATAGATAAATGATATTAAATAAATCACCATCATATTGAAGTAGTGGGTTTGGGGGTGAGATTATGTAATCTCAACCCTCTTTGAAATTTGATTTGGATATAAATATCAAATTATTCCTCAAATTCATGTATTATTCCATTTATGCATTTCATGATTCCTCTAGCAAGAATTTTTCACCAAGGACTATTTTGTCATCACAAAAATAATAATAAATATCAAACACCTCCCTAAAATACGATATCCAAATTGCCCAAAAATTAACTCTAAACATAATGAGTAGCGTCATTTTAATTGAAAATAATTAATAATATTAGTAAACATATAATGACACATAAACACTCCCCCTTATGTCCATCATCATCATGCAAGCAATTAAAAACTAATCAACAACAAATGAGAAGGCTCCACCCCTTCTTCCAACATCCCATCCTCCTTAATTCCACCAATTCTAAACATTTCTAATGTATTGTACTATAAAAATATATAAAACTAAAATAAGATATCCAAACTTACCTCTAAATGCTCCACTAAAATCAACACTCACAAAAGATTTCCACCACAATCGAGATAGCCTACATCATTAGGCACGTGTTACAAGCACACATATTTATTCATAAATCATAATTCCATAAACTAAATGAAAACTTAAAAATTTAATACAATTCAATATATAGTACTAGAAAATTTAACTCAATCAAAATTCTATTAAAATTTTTAATTAAAAAAAAAAACACAGCTCTAACAAATATAACAACATTTAAACCAAATATAAAATATAACTCAAATGTCAACTAATACATAAATCATTATTTTTGTTAAATCAAATTATTATACCAAAAATAATAAATTATTATTCCAAAAATAATAAATTATTATTTGAGTAACTAACACATAAATCAAATTTTAAGTAATGGAGACAATTAACTAAAACATAATGGAGATAACTAAACATAACTAAAATTTTAACTAAAACATAATCAAATTTTAACTATTGGAGACAATTACTTAAAACATAATGGAGATATCTCTAAAACATAAGTAAAATTTTAACTAAAACATAATCAAATTTTAACTATTGGAGATAATTACCTAAAACATAATGGAGATAACTAAAACATAAATTAAATTTTAACTAAAACATAATCAAATTTTAACTAATGGAGATAATTAACTAAAATATAATGAAGATAACTAAAATATAATTAAATTTTAACATAATTAAGAAAATTACCTCAATTAATGGAAACAATTCAAAAGCATACACTCTTCCAACCTGAAACAATAACCCAAATAACCATTAGCATTTTTTTAAAAATTAAAACTAATTTTTCAAAAAATAAAAATAAAAAAATTTAATTTCAAATCCTACTGGCCGATGGCTAGCCGACCCACTAGACGCACCAGCAGCATGCCGGCGCATCCAGCATAGCAACCTAGTGCAGCCTAGCCTGACGGCCGCACCAGCACTGGCCGGCTGGCAAGCTATTTCAAAAGAGAAGGGAAAAAAAAAGGGAGGAAGAAGAAGAAGAAGAAAAAGGGTAAAAGAAAACCTTAAGAGATATTGGGAGTTTTCTGGATAGGGAAAAAGGAAATTAGGGCACTTTATTGACCCCCGATAATTTGCGATGGATCTAACTATTTTATTTTTGTTTTATATGTTGAATTTGCAACGGATTTTTCCATAGCAAAAGTTGACTTTTGCAACTGATTTCAATCCATCGCAAAACTGCCCCTTTTGCGATGGAAAAATCCGTTGCAAAATAGTAGTTTTGCGACGGATTAGAATTCGTCGCAAATTTTTTGAAAAAAATTAAAAAAATTACAATGGATAAAAATCTAGTGCAAAAGTCAATGGATTTTTCCACTGCAAAACTTGACATTTGCAACGGATCTTGCCGTCGCAAATTTTTTTCATTTTTTTATTCTTTTTCCAACAAATTTTGCAACGAAAAATTTTGTGATGGATTTTTTGTTGCAAATTGCGATGAATTTTTTTCGTCGCAAAATGCCATTTTTTAGTAGTGTTTGTCAATGTAATTTAATCGACATGTGTTGCTTAAGCTAAAAATCCTAATAATAGTTTATATTAAAAATAGTTCAAACATACAATTTACTATTTCAAAATAGAATAATATTTGTCTTTTTTTATCTCCACCTCTATAAAATCTTATTTGTGAATTAAACTGCTTTTCTTGAAAATGAGTATACTTTATAATATTTATATTGTTTTCTAATGTTTTTTATTTTTATATTTATGAATCAGGATAATTTAGAAAAAAAGTTTGAGCCCTAATTTAAGTATTTTTTTTATTTGGCAGTGATGTGGAGAAGTTAATTTTATCTATTTTTTCCATGTCAATATATTTTTACATTTGATATCCTATCATTAATTATTTTAATATTAATATAAAGATCTATACTAATTTATCTTTATAACTACATGTTTCATTTTAGTAAATACCCAATATGTGTGTGTGTGTGTGTATTAACACATATGTAACTTTTTTAATAATTTTCATAACTCTCTTTACGAATATATATTTTTTATAACTCCTTATATTGTCTAATATTTATAGTTTTTAATACAATTATGGATGAACATATATGTATGTGTGTCTGTGTGTGTGTGTGTATATATATGTTGTGTGTATTTATGTAGGTGTATTCATCAATATTATAATTAATTAATATGTCTTGCTCCATATATATTGTGCATATGTAAAAATTTTATATATGGAGTATTATAGTGGTATAGAATTTATTATAATTTAATTTTAAGTATCATACTATGTTAACCTATGAGTTATCTTTTATTCCCTAATTTAACATTTTAATTGAGTTAAATCATAGTTGGGAAAATTCCTAAATCTAATCTAATAATCTTTAAAATATATGTACTAGAATATTCTAAACATATAATTTCTTATGTAAACATATAAAAATATTTTTCTTCTTTTTTCTCCAACTCTATATGATCATTTTGTTGGTAAATTCAAGTTTTTTTTTTTTTTTTTCTTGAAGATGTATGTATGTGTAATGCTCATATATTTTTCTAAAGTCTTAATTTTTATGCTAATGAACTAAGATAATTTTATAAAAAAGAAATTTGAAATCCCAATTTTGTGGCAAATTAAAATATTTTATCTTCTATCACTTAAGTTCATTTTTCAATGTTGAATTCTTTAATTTCTCAAACTTTTAAGTCAATGTTAAAATGATTTTCATTATTTTATCTTCTAATATATCTTATGAATGGTTGTTGAATTTATAAAGTTATTTAATATTTAATCATTAATTTTTGTACAGAAATAGATTAATGAATGAGATTTGATCTAATGATATATATACCATATTCATATAAAATATTGTTATATCTCATTTACATCATCAATTATAATATATCAATAAAATTCTTAATTTTTCAAGTGTAATATTTGTAATATTTATAAAATGTATTAATATCTAAACTATGGTTAAAATTAAATAAAATAAAATTTTAAATTTATTGCCCAGTGCAATGCACGGGCTATCAACTAGTGAGTTCTAAAATGTACATATGTTTGCAAATTCATATCTATTTCCTTTTTCTCCCACAATTGAGTTTTAAAATTCATATCTGTTTGTTGTGAAGTAAAAAGATGAAGGGCCAAAAAAAATAGTCTTAAAAAATTGAGATCAAAATTGATGAAAAATAAGTCATTTAAGAATTAAAAAAAAAAGAAAAGAAATTCTTTTAGTATATATTAAAAACAAGCATGTAGAATGGGCAAGCTATTCGGTACTTAGAGGGCTCGTTTACTTTTATAAATCAGATAAATGAATGGTTGATAAAATATATGATTAATTAAATGTAGGACGCGATCTATCCCTTTTTGGAATGAAGTGAAAATCAAGTTAAGTGTAGGAGTACTGGAGGTAAGTGGTGGAAAACATGTATCCCAACTCCCAAAAACTAAAAGAGAGAGAGAGAGAGAGAGAAAATCAAAACAAGGAAGGTATATTAATTACTTGCCAGTAGGAAGGAGGAATTCGAGCGTGTAAAATGAGTTCTTGGGCACGTAATCAGTGTTTTCAAAACATTCAAAACATGTAAATTAATACGGGAATTATGGGATACAAATGAGTTCTAAAATGTACATTTGTTTGCAAATTCATATCTATTTCCTTTTTCTCCCACAAATGAGTTTTAAAATTCATATCTATTTGCTATGAAGTAAAAAGATGAAGGGTCAGAAAAAATAGTCTTAAAAAATTGAGATCAAAATTGATGCAAAACAAATCATTCAAGAATTAAAAGAAAAGAAATTATTTTAGTATATATTAAAAACAAGCATGTAGCATGGGCAAGCTATTGGGTACTTAGAGGGCTCGTTTATTTTTATAGACCAGATAAATGAGTGGTTGATAAAATATATGATTAATTAAATGTAGGATGTGATAATTTTATTCAAATAATCTTATGTATACTTTGTATAATTAAATAAAATGATTAAAATTGCATTGACCAAAACACCCTTATTTACAAATTTATACTTTTTCTTTTTCTATTTTCTCTTTCATCTTTCTCTTTCTTTATGTCCTTTCTTTTGTAGATTTTCTTCACTTTGCTGCTATGTGTCTCTCTGTTCTTTTTTCTTTTTTGTTGGTTTTTAAGTTCCTGGTTTATTTATTTTTAGGAATAATGATGATTTTCGTCCCTAAACTTAGCCACTTATTCGATTTTAGTCCCTTAATAGTATGACGTTACACAATTGGTCCCTAAAGTGTCAATTTTTTAACAAATTGCGTCCTTGCCGTTAACCATCCAGTTAAATTGGACGGAAAGTGGTCATGTGCACTGCACATGACCACTAATGGAGGGAAATACGCCAGAATCTTGCCCAGTTTCCCGCTAAGCACGTTTCTTGGGTTTTTTATATCATTTTGTCTCATTTTTTTGGTCAATTTGTCATAGAATTTAGTCAAAGCCAGCAAGAGAAGTTTTGGTCAGTGGTGTAAAGCAAAAACAGAGGAGGAAAATTGGAGATAAGGCAAAATGAGTTCAAGCAATTCCTTCAACAGTTGTTCAAGCAACAAGTTTCACCCAAATACTCCATTATTTTGTGAATTGAATTCAAGGATAGCTGAATAAATCATCAGCCCTCCACTAGGGTCGGTCCCCACGGCATGAGCCCCAATTCCATGCTGGTTTGGGTCCTTTAACTGCCATGTCCTCCTATAAACGAGCATTCCCATCACTAATTTCTTGGATGGCACACCGTCTGCAATCCAGGTTGAAATACCATAGCTAGTACTCACGTTACTAGTGTTATCATAGAGCAAGGCAAGAGCCCCTGTGGCAGAAGTGTCCCAGCCACCATGATAATCATAGCACTTGGGCTCACAAAATCCACATAATTCCTAATAGCGTCGCCTAGATAAGTCCGTGGCACATATCCAGGCAGGAAAAAGTTGGAAGCGAAATAAACAGCAGAAGACAAGAGCAGTCGGGGCTTGCCTGAGGCAAGGGACTCATAATTGACAGCAGCACGCCATTCTTTGTATAACAATGCAAGGTTCGACATGTCTTATGGATTGCTGGGAGACTCCCAATCGAGATCGACTCCATCAAAACCATATTTTCGCGCTGTGTCGATGGTGGACTGGATGAATGCAACCCTGTTATTAGAATCGCTCGCCATATTGGAGAAATTTTGAGGGCCTTCCCCTACTCCACCAATAGATAAATAGGCTTTGGTAGGGGGATTGGCGGAATGGAGCGTAGAGGTGAAGTCTTCCATCCACTGCTCATCGTGTTGTGTGATTAGAAGCTGAAAATTGGTGGGGTCAACAAGAACAAAGGCGTACAACACGTGTGTGAAATATGGAGTGGGTATGCTCGATGGTGGGAGAGATTCTGCCTGTGCTAAAGGCCAATATGCCCTTTTTATGCCGTGATGAGAGGGTGGCGGAGGAGCTGGCTCTGAGGCAACCGGCGATAGAGGTGGCAGCAAGGTAACAGGTAATTGGGGTGGTGCTGACAGCTTTGATGGAGGCATGTTGGCGCTAGAGGAAGGGTTAATGGCAATTTAGGGTTGAGGGGAAGAGAATGGAGGAAGCAGACTTTGATGCTAACCTAATAATCTGGTGTATTTCCCTCCATTAGTGGTCATGTGCAGTGCACATGACCACTTTCCATCCAATTTAACTGGATGGTTAACGGTAAGGATGCAATTTGTTAAAAAAATGACACTTTTGGAATCAATTTTGTAACGTCATACTATTAAGGAGCTAAAATCGAATAAGTGGCTAAGTTTAGGGACGAAAATTATAATTATCCCTTTATTTTTATTTTTTTTTCCTTTCAATTTTTCTCTTCCCTTTTTATTTTATTTGGTTTTCTTTAGTTCTCTTCATTGTTCTGTTCTTTCTTCAGTCTTTCTCTTTTTTCTTCTTTCTGGTTTCTTTTGTACTTTTCTTCCTTTATTTTCTTCTTTTTTCCTTTTATGCTTCAATACTTTCTTGATTTAAGTTGATGTTATGCACCATGCTTAACCTTCATTAGTACAGGCACCACGGCTACCGCACTATCACCATTGCCATAGCCCATGGACCATTTTTATAGACTTGAGTAATAAAAAATTTAGCAAGAAGAAAATGACACTATTTTTGAACCGCAGCCTTCTCCTTGCGTTCTTATGTAGGCAATAGTGTTACATGCTATCTGTTTCTTTTGCAAAAGCAAAAGATAAAATGAAGAATGGGGGCAATGTACTTGAGAAACATCAAGACTCAAGAGGCAATTGGATTTTTGTTTCAAGTTTCTAGAGGCACTTTTGATATTTTAAAATTTGCCATTGCAATTGATCCGCCAAGATCAATATTTTCAAAATCAGGCCGGACAATGAACCAGTGACATTATTGGTTACTGGTTCAACCAATTCGACTAATGGTTGAACTAGTATGACGCAATAATAACATAATAATTATATTTAATTTTATAAATATATATAATATTTTAATATTACCACAAAATAAAACTTTCAATTGATATAGAAAGAATATTATTTGAAAAAAAAAATTCAACTTACTTACTTTTAAGTACATTTTTTAGAAAATAATACTATTTCACAATTAGTCAACTATAAATAAATAAAAAATAATATTTCACATTAATTTAAGTAATTATTTGTTTCATACTTCAACTCCAAGTAAAAGTAAATTCTTCTATGCTAAATATTCAACATAATTTAAGAGAGATTAAATAAAATAAAATAACAAATTAAACATAAATATTCACATATAACTACCACTTTATTAAATTTCAAGAAAATAAATTCATGTTTCAAAAAATTATATGTCCAAAATCTTTATTAATCATTTTCAACTCATAATTTCTCTTTTCTTTTTCACTTTTCCTTTTTTAAAAAAATTAAAATTTTCAAAAAAAAAAAAAAAGTGAACCGATTGAACGGGTTCAGCTTTGACCAGTTCAACCAATTTTTGACCGGTTTTGATTACCACCGATTTTTAGGCTTCAACCTGACCAGACTAGCCCCCGATCAGTTCAATCCAATTTTCAAAGCACTGGCAGAGATTGGTGAAGCACACCCCTCATGATGTGATAGCTATCAGACAAAAGGTACATACTAGTACCGAGTTGATTAATGCTCATGGGTTAACATCATTCAAAGTAAATGACTTATTAAGTCATCTAAAATAAGCAATCTAACCTAATCAATCAAAGTAAATGAGCCTAGAGGGTATTTTGGTGAGTTTATAAGTTTTTTAAAACATTTGAGATTATGTTTAAGAATTGATAAGGTGTTACAGAGTGTTTGGTAAAAAAAATTTCAAAAAGAGACTGTGAACTTATAAAATAAGATATTAGAATTTTATAAACTCTTTTTTGAAAAACAAGAAATTTCTACTTATGTTCAAGATTTTAAAAGAACTTTTTTAATTTAACTATTTCAATTACAAAATTATCATTATTAACATTTCATACAATTAATTCAAAATCTTATTTTATCTCATTACGTACTTCAAAACTTATTTTTAAAATAAAAATCTAATATCTTATAAATTCCAAACATATATTATAAGATACAGGAGGTTCTAAAATTTTCAAATAAGATAGAGCACCAAGAAAACTTTTGGAGGCAGAGAGTGAAGCAATTCTGGCTGCAATAAGGTGACTCAAACTCCAAATTTTTTCACGCTAAGGCCTCAGCCTAACAAAAAAGAAACTCTATTGTTCAGCTTCGTGATTAATAGGGGGTTTAGAAAAGATGGGCACATTATAGGAGGAGATGTAACAAAAGCATGCCTGAATATTTTGAAAGAGGGTTGTATACCTCAGGGGCTTAACGATACTCTCATCTCGCTAATTCTGAAAACTAAAATGGTGGAAGTAATGACCGATCTTCGGCCCATCGCACTATGTAACTTCTTTCATAAAATCATTTGCAAATACTTGCCAACAAATTGGAAAGAGTGCTGTCCACAACTATTTTGGAGGCTTATAGTGCCTTTGTACTGGGTAAGCTTATATTTGATAATGCGTTGATTGCTTTTGAGGTAATGCACTATCTTAAAAGGAAAATTCAAGGAAAGGTTGTATTAGCCGCTCTGAAAATTGATATGAGGAAGACTTATGATAGGATTGTGTGGCCCTTTTTAAACCTTACAATGCACCGGCTGGGATTTGATGAAAGATTTATTAAACTTGTTATGAAGTGCATCGAATCTGTTAAATATTGGATTGTCCATGAGGGGCATGAAATTGGCCCAATTATCCCGAAAAGAGGGCTCCGTCAAGGAGATTCAATTTCTTTGTACTTGTTCATCATTTGTAGGGGCGTTCATTCGGTTAACCAAAAATTTTGGTTTTTTCAAAACCATAACCGAACTGTTTTTCATTTTTTTCAATTTTTTTGGTTTTTTCAGTTTCGGTTAAAACCAAAACTGAACTGGAGAAAAAAAAAAAGAAAAAAAAACTTGTTTTTCTACCAATGAAGTGTTATAAAAGTTTGTTTGATAAAAGTAAGTTAGTTAATTAAAATTTTGAATTGGGTAACTTATTCTTTTAGTGCCAAAAAAATTATTTGATAAAAATATTTGTTTTTAGGTAAAAATATTGATTTAGATTACCTTTTTTTTCTATATTGAAAATATTTGTTTTGATTAAATTATAATTTATCTATTCTAAACAAATACATTTAAAATATTATAAATTTAAAAAGATAAATAAATATTTTAATTATTTTATGTTATAAAAATTTTAGTATACACAATGAGTATGCTGAAATTGCTAACTTATAATTGCCAAGGCAGACGCACACGATTTTTGTATATTCAAACCTTAGCTACTAAGATTGAACAGCGAATTAAATCTTAAACTCAATCTACTAAAGTTAATAGTTAATTGATCCAATGACATCATAATATAGATTGTGGATTTGTAAATTTTGTGAAAAATACAATTATAACCTTATTAAATCATCACTTCTAAAAGATAATTATGAAATATTGATAAAATTTGTATCCAAACTATCTTTTTTATATTAAATTCTCTAATTTATTCTTCAAACTATATTGTCAAATTTTATTTCTATTTAAGATACAAAATGGTCTTTGTTTTTATAATAATATAGGTAAAATCTTTATTGGTTAGCAGATGTAATATACTAATAGTACTACCACAGGAATAGCTGAATAGGATTCAATCCCTTATCCCTTAATTTGCAATTTAAGTTGAAATTTTAATTTTGCTTATCAGCATACCCTATAATATATATAAGTTTAATTAATTAATTAATTTTCTTTTAATATAACTTTTTTGTTCTTTAAATCATAATCTTCTATTTTTTTATATGTAACGTGTATTAGTTCATATAATAAAAAAAATTATGCAATTGTACCATTTGAGTTTAGAAAAAAATGTCATTTTTTTCTCTTTGTATCATAATCATTCATGTTTTTATATGTCATATATTAATATCTATATTATTTACAAAACATAAGGTTTTTAATAACTATTTTGATATATCATTTACTTCTTTTTCTCTCAATTATTTCACTTTATCAAAAAAAAAATTATTTATCCCAAAAATTTAAAAATATATTAACATTTACATTATTTAAAATTTTATATTTATTTATCTTAGACTTAAAAAATTTAATAAAAAATGTGAAATAAAACCAAAACTAGCAGTGATTGAATAATAAAATTTTGTATATAAAAAAAATTAAAAAAAAGTTTCAGTTTGGTTTTTTTGGTTTTTCGGTTTGGTTTCAATTAATCGAATAAAAAAGCCAAAAACTGAAATTTTTTTAAATGAAAAAAAAAAATTGAACCGAACGGTTTGGTTCGGTTCGATTTTTCGATTTTCAGTTGGTTTCAATTTTTTTTTAACACCCCTAATCATTTGTGTAGAAGGCATTTCAACAATTCTTAAAAATTCTAAGCAACTAGGAAAGGTGCATGGTTGTAAAGTTGCAAGCTTCAATAACCCACTTGGTTTTTGCAGATGATAGTCTTCTCTTCTTTTCGGCGACTAACCAGGAATGTGAGGTTATTAAAGATTGTTTAAAGGCATACAAGGTGGCATCAGGCCAAGTTATTAATTTCAGGAATCCTCAATCTTCTTTAGTGCAACTACTGGTCAGTTGATGAGAGATAGTATCAGAAACTGTTTGAATGTTGGGAGTTTGGATTACCAAAGTAAGTATCTTGGTTTGCCTTGTATGGTTAGGAGAAAAAAGAAGGAAATTTTCAAGTATGTTAAGGATAGAGTTTGGCAGAGGTTACAGGGTTGGAATAAAAAATTGCTATCAAGAGCGGGAAAAGAAATCCTCCTCAAAATGGTTGCTCGATCAATTTTGAATTATGTAATAAGCATTTTTCTCCTGCCCAAAGAGCTTTGTACCAAAATGGACATATGATGAATGCTTATTGGTGAGTCAATAATAAGACAGGAAATGCTGTGTCAAGGGGAATCAAATGGTTGAGTTGGGAATGACTGTGTATGCCTAAAAATAAGGGAGGTGTTGGATTTAGAATATTACATGTGATGAGATCCAATAATACTCGCACCAAAAAACTATAAGGGCAAGTTTGGTTGGTGGGATTACATGGAATTAGAGAAAATAATCATTATCAATCCAATGTTTGGTTTGTGGGATTATATACACACAGACCCGTGATTTATCATTGGGCCCATATATATAAGCTTAACATATGGTATTATTAATCCCACCCACACCCATGGGATAAATTGTCCCACCTTCTCATGAGATAATTAATCGTGAGATAAACTTAAAATCCAACCAAACTTGCCCTAAGAATGCTATTAGAATATTTCTTTTCTCCTTCTTCCTATCAACCTTCTTTGTGCCCTATAAATACAGATGTTCTTGACTCTCCATATCACCAAGACACTTTTTTTGACCTAAAAGAGTAGAATTTTATTCCATGTCACTTGCAATCACATCAGAACGAAATGAGGGAACAAAGTCTTCCCACAATTCGGGTTCAAGCATAGAAACAGCCGCCCTAGCAACAAAATGGGCTGCTTGATTCGCTGAACGTCTCACAAAACAAACCTTGCAATTTGTAATTTTCGCCAAAATGTTCTTACACTCAAGAATCACCGATCCAAAATACAATGAATCCTCATCTTCATGAAGTATTGCATTCACCACCGTTTAAGCATCTAATTCCAAGACCACATTTTTTAATTGCTTACCCTTAATCCAGCTGAGGGTCTCCTTTAGTGAGATAGCTTCAGCCAGGTTAGCTGTAACAGTTCCTCGATGAGGGATACCAGCTGCTGCACAGAAAATTCCAGAGTCATCCCTTAATATCCAACCCACTCCATAAACTTGATTACTGGACGGAATAGCCGCATCAACATTGCATTTCATCCAGTCTTTAGGAGGTGCTTTCCATCTGAAAACTTCATCTCTAACCTTGATGTCATCAACTTGGTTATTTCCTTGCTGGGCCTCTTCCATTGCTGTAACATTGACATAGCCAGAAAATGAACTTGATTTGCCGTACTGATTTTCGATTTCCACACTGCCTGGTTTCTCTTTCCCCAGATGCTCCAAAGGATCATAAGTACTTTCCTTCCATCCTCATTGCTTAATACACCTAAAAGCTCCATAAGCCATGATGACATAGAATCAACATTGTTAAGTAATGACGAATTAAACAGCCCAGAATGCATCCAAACATCCTTTGCAAAATCACACCTAACAAAAATATGTTCAGTTGTTTCTAATCTATTCCCGCAGAGCACACATATTACCAAGACACTTATTAGGCTATCATTTCAATTGAAGGGAGGTTTAATAAATTAATTATATATTCGAATGCTTCTTAATAAATACAATCATGCATGTTAATATCCCTTAATATTTTTGTAACCGCTCATGTCCCTTGATACATTTGTAACCACCTATAGATCATATAGTATGAGAAGTCTTGAAGATAAAACTTTCAGCTTGTGAATCAAGAAGTCATCTCAGCTTAATTATCTTAGGTTAAATCGGTTAGTAGAACTAGTGAGAGGATTCTCATATCACTTGACCACCCCCCCCCCCCCGCCTCTTAGCTAGATAAGGCACCAGGTCGAGATATAAGAGTTGAGAATGTAAAGGCTCCTTTAAAAGGTGTTACGCGCTTTATTACGCTATGTGTTTTAAAATGTATGTTGCATCTTGATTTAAAGTTTTCAGCGAATATGGCTTTGAAAATTTTGCCACATTAGGCCTAAAGTAGGCCTATCAATGGATCAAATTTTAGTCTGAATCTTATTTGAATTTTATGATTTTTATTCGATTAAAATATTTGATGGATCATATTCGATTATAAATATTCGAAATCCAAAATAAGTGGATCGGATATGGAATTAAGCAATCTGATTTGTTATAAATTCGAATCCGAACCTTAATATTGTTTGTTAAATTAATATTCTTATATATAATATTAATAAATATTTTAAAATAAAATCTATGTATTATATTGACCTAATGTCTATATTAACGTCTATATTATACTATTAATATTGAGTTTTTAACATAAAAAATAAGAGAAATGTTGATAAAATATCAAATATAATAACATATAATAGTTCATCTATATATTAATATAATGTGAAAAAGGAGTTTAGTATTCAAATATTTAACTTGTTGACTAATATATAATAAAAAATTCAAATATGACATATTTACTTTATAAATACAATATTTTTATAAAATTTAAAAGGAAAAAAAGAAAGAAAAAAAAAGAAATCAGGTCGAATTTTTTAATAGGGTTTCAGATATCCATCGAATTTGGATATGGTATTAATTAACAAAGATCCTATAGGATTTCAGGTCGAATTCGGATATGAATTTTGTTAATCATATTCGAATTCGGATATTGCAGATTCGATCCAAATTCGACCCATTGATAGCCCTAGCCCAAAGTATTTAGCGCATTTGCCTTTGAAACATGCGCCACATCTGGCTTGTAATTTTTGCCACATTCAGGCTAAACGTATTTGGCTCATTTGGCCTTGAAAATTTTGCCGCATCTGGGCTTAAAATGTTTGGTGCATTTAGCCTTAATAATACTCGGCACATTAGGAAATTAAAATACGATGCCATCGAACATTGTAACCTTGTGTAGTTGGACTCTTGTTTCGCGACCTCGAGATAGATAAGAGCAACAGCGGTGAAAGTGCTACCGCGCTGACCTTAGCAGATCTTCACATTGCCCTCTCTCATCCAATACATCAATATATCATTCCAATTTTACAAACAAATTGGACGAAAATACAGATCTAAATCATCAAATCTAGCTCGGCCAAGAAGGGCTTTTCAAACCATTGACATTGATGAAGTAATGTTAGCAGAAGTATCTGAAATCTGATCAATCTTTTTACCAAGAGAATGTGATAACATTATGGTCATTCACTTATACATAATTGATTCATAAAAATAAGCATGCATATTTTTAAGACCTTACAATGAAGCAAAAACTTATCTGCTAATTCATTCGCCAATGTCCAATTTTCATCTCGTGTTGATCTTGCATGTTATTTCATGCCTCAACTCAGAGTAATTCTCACAGACGGCGCCAATGATGCAATCCAAGAATACTCACACCAAAAAACTATAAGAATGCTATTAGAATATTTTCTTTTCTTCTTCTTCCTATCAACCTTCTCCATGCCCTTGCATGCTATTTCACGCCTCAACTCAAAGTAATTTCCACATAAGGCACCAATGATGCATTCCAATAATACTTGCATGCTATTAGAATATTTTCTTTTCTCCTTCTTCCTATCAACCTTATCCGTGCCCTATAAATACACTCATTCTTGACTCTCCATATCACCAAGACACTTATTAGGCTATTAAGTCAATTGAAGGGAGGTTTAATAAACTAATTATATATTTGAATGCTTCTTAATAAATTCAATTGTGCATGTTAATATCCCTTAATGCTTTTGTGACCGCTCATGTCCCTTAATGTATTTGTAACCACCTATAGATCATATAGTATGGGAAGTCTTGAAGATAACACTTTCAGCTTGGGAGTCAAGAAGTTTTCTCCGCTTAGTTATCTTAGGTCAAATCTATTAGTAAAACTAGTGAGAGAAGCAAACAAGGATGGCGCTTGTTATCACATCCTGAATCTCTAGTATCCAGAATTTTCAAAGCTCGGTATTTTCCTAAGGTTAATTTTCTCCAAGCAACTCTAGGTAGTAATCCTAGTTTTGTACGGCGAAGTATTCTTTCAGCTCAATCCTGATTAAATAAGGATGTAGCTTGAGGGTTGGAAACGGAGCGAGTATTTTGATTGGAAAAGATCTGTGGTTGCCTAACCAACACAATCTTTGCATCACTACGCCTCTCACTGATGAAGATTCAAGAAGAACAGTGGCATCTTTGATTTTTCAAGAGCAAAAAGAATGGGATTATGATCAGGTACTTTCTTTGTTTAACATGAGAGATGCTAACCTGGTTTTCAATATTCCTCTTAGTATTAGATGGAATGAGGATGTGTGGGTATGGAGATTTGATCCTAAAGGAAAATACACAGTCAAAAGTGGCTACAGACAGCTTCTTAGTCATCAAGTAGATCCTTATCCAGCTGCACAATCTGAAGTTTGGAGGAAAATCTGGAATTCAGAAGTCCCTCTAAAGGTTTGCTGTTTAGCTTGGAGAGCCTGCTGTAAAGTTCTCTTCCTACTATGGATCGATTGCTGTCTAAAAAAGTTGAAGTGCATCCAAGCTATTATCACAAAGAATCAGTTATGCATGCTCTTGTTCATTGCCCTTTTGCAAGTGAGTGTTGGAAGAACGTCCAACTGTGTTCTCCTAACCAATATACAAAATCCGCAAACTTTATGTTGTGGCTCGAAAAAGTAATTTTGGAAGTGAGTGAAGAGGATGGCTATAAAATTCTGATGTTGATGTGGAGTTTATGGTACAACCGGAATCAAGTAGTTTGGAGGAATAAAACTGGTACTGCAAACTCGGTTGTGTTCACTGTTTTGAACTCTTATAACCAATGGATGGCTGCACAAAAGGAAAAGAAATCAGTCCCTTTCTGCCTGCAAACCGATGCTGATAGTCACTGGAAGAGCCCCCCAAACGGCTGGTCTAAGTGCAACAATTAAGCTTAGCAGATAACAAGCTTACTTCGAGTTTTATACTTAGAGATGCATTAGGGATTTGTCGCGCAGCAATGGCTATTCCTCATCAAGGATTAGTGTCTCCAGCTTGGGCAGAAGCTATCTCATTCCGGGGAGCTTTCTGTTGAATAAAGAGCAGAAACTCATCTCATGTTATTTTTGAACTAGAAGCCCTAGTAGTAGTCCAAGCATTTATTAAAGAATGTGGAGAATATTTTTTACTTTGGAGTAGTGATATGTAATTGTAAAACTCTTCTTTTTAATATTTTCAATAGTTGGATTTGTTTTATCCGTCGTTCGGCGAATTAGGCGACTTATTGCATTGCTAGGGCTCTATTTCTATGTCTGAATTGATTGTGTGGGAAGATCATCTTCCTGTATATTTTAAGGATGTAATTCTTTTTGAAATACAATGAAATTCTCCTTTTAGCATAAAAAAAAAAAAAAAAGGTAATTAAAATATTTAAAGTATAAAATCCATAATTTAATGGGCTTTTTAAGACCCGATATCTTCAATTCGTATGCCTTCGGCTGCAGAAGTCCAAATAACAAACCATTTCTCACAGATTTTTGAATGAAAGTCACGCAGCCATTACCCCGCCAAGCCCTTCAAACACTCCTACAGAACCCACGTCCCAATGGCCACCCCATCAACTACACTCTCTACGGCCACCTCATCCAGCGCTGCACCGACCGCCGCCTCTCCGGCCAGGCTAAGCAGCTCCACGCCCGCCTCATTCTCTGCTCCACGACCGCCGACAATTTCCTCGCCTCAAAACTCATTGCAGTGTACTCCAAAACTCATCAGCTCTCCTATGCCCGCTATGTGTTCGACCAAATTCCGTGCAAGAATACTTTCGCCTTTAACGCCCTCCTCATTGCATACTCCGTACATAACCAGCACATTGAGACGTTGAAACTATTTATCTCATGTTTGTCTCGGAGGGATGATTGTTGGGATTTAGCGGATGTTAAGCCGGATAGCTTTACTTTGAGTTGTGTGCTAAAGGCAATGTCGGAGGTGGCCCTGGATGGACCTCTTTCTGCTGGAATGAGTCATTGTTATGTGATTAAAAATGGGCTTGATTTGGATGTTTTTGTGGACAATGGGTTGGTGACTTATTATTCAAGGTGTGATGATTTGGTGTCGGCCAGGGCTTTGTTCGATGAAATGCCTGAGAGGGACTTGGTATCTTGGAATTCAATGATTTCAGGGTATTCTCAAGGTGGGTTTTATGAGGATTGCAAGGATTTGTACAGAATAATTCTGGGTTTGAAAGATCTAAGGCCTGATGGGGTTACGGCTGTGAGTGTTTTGCATGCGTGTGCACAATCAACTGATCTTGTTTTAGGGATGGAAGTGCATCAATTTGTGATTGATAATGGGATCAAAATGGATCTGTCAGTTTGTAATTCTATTCTTGCAGTTTATGCAAAATGTGGTAGCTTGGACTATGCTAGGGAGCTTTTTGAGGAGATGAGTGAGAAGGATGAAATAACTTATAGCACGATCGTATCTGGGTACATGGCTCATGGGTTTGTTGAAGAAGCTATGAAGATATTCAGGGAAATGAGAAACCCAGGATTGAGTACTTGGAATGCTGTAATTTCAGGTAGGGTTCAGAACAATCAGTACGACAAGGTTTTAGATTTAGTTCATCAAATGCAAGTTTATGGTTTCAAACCTAACAGTGTAACTGTTTCCAGTATTCTTCCAGCCATTCCATATGTCTCACATTTAAAAGGAGGAAAGGAAATTCATGCTTATGCAATCAAAATAAATTCTGATAGGAATATTTATGTGGTCACTGCCATTATAGATACATATGCTAAACTGGGATTTCTCAGTGGAGCACAAAGAGTATTTAATCTAACAAAGAATAGGAGTGTGATTGTTTGGACAGCAATAATCTCAGCGTATGCAGCTCATGGAGATGCTAACGTGGCACTTTGTCTATTTGACGAGATGCTGGATAGCCGAACAAAGCCAGATGCTGTCACATTTACTGCCGTATTGGCAGCTTGTGCTCATGCTGGGCTAGTTGATAAAGCTTGGGAAATATTTGACTCATTGCTGCCAAAGTATGGAATTCAGCCTTTGGCTAATCATTATGCTTGCGTAGTCGTATGCCTCAGCCGGGCAGGGAAGCTTTCCGAAGCTGTGGAATTTGTAAAGAAAATGCCTATTGAACCCACTGCACAGGTTTGGGGTGCACTGCTTAGTGGGGCTTCAGAATCTGGTGATGTTGAACTTGCAAAGTTTGTGTGTGATCATTTGTTTGAATTGGAGCCTGAAAATCCAAGCAATTATGTTGTTATGGCAAATCTGTATTCAAAAGCTGGTAGGTGGGAAGAAGCTGAGAGGGTCAGAGAGAAATTGGCAAACACTGGGTTTAAGAAAGTTGCTGGCAGTAGCCGAATAGAAACTCATGGAGGATTACAAAGTTTTATAGCTGGTTGTGCTACAAACCAGAGATCTAAGAAAGTTCTATGACTTTCAGATTGCTAAAGTTGATGAGAAAAGATGGTATCTGGTGATTAATGAATTCGATGAGGAAAGTGCTTAAAAATGAATGCCAGATTGAAAGTGAAAAAATCCAATTTGTGGGATGGTCGGGAAGTTTGGGCTGGCCGCTGCTGTTGAGATTTGTACTGGAGTTATTATGACACTAGATAAGCCCAACCAGGTATTCCCTGATGTGGCTGTCAAGTGGTTAAAATTAGCTTCATGGAAACATTGATGGAGCAACTTGTGGCGATAATTAATCAATTATCAAAATTTGGTGAGTCAAAAATTACATAGTTTCTTTTGAAGAGTTTCACATTCTTGATTATTGAATCCTCTGGGCTCTGATCCAGGCATTTGTGTTAAGCTCTTCAGTGGCATGAAAGATATAACAACTAAAAGTAAGAAATTTTATTGTACACTATTTAGCATTTTATCTAGCCGAAATCTGTTTGGTACCATATCTGATAGTTTCTATTTTCTTTCTTCCCCCCTTCAAAGATGATGCGAAATATGTCTTCTCTTTCCCATTTTTTTCCAGGTGGAATTGGAGACTTCACGACTCATTTCCATTCATGCTTCTGCTCGGTTTTGGCAAGACATGATCCTGGTTCAAGCAATTAGAACTTGGCTTGTGAGAGATATTGCTTTTACCTAAATACTTTTCTAACCTATTTAGATTAGCATTCCTTGTTCAATCTCATTTTTTCATGTATCACTTTTTATGCCCGCAGCATGTGCCATAGATACCATCGCCTCATTCTTGTGCCTATTGTTGCAGTTACTCGATTAAAATGTCCTTAATGCCAGTAGAGCATTAGCATCAGATTCACCTAGGATTCTCATAAAAACGAATATATGTGTCTATTATAAGTGCATATAGAATACGAGAAAAGGCTCAAATGCCCCAGATTTTTTCCTTTTGCCCTCCATTCATGATTCATACTGGTCCCATATAAGGCCTTTTCTTGAATAAACACCACCCCATCTTGTCAATATCATTTCTTAATCTTCTAATCTTACCACTCAACTTTTGTGAATAGTCTTTTATGATGCATCCATGAATGGTGTGTTCATATGACATGCCGGACTAACAAATTATATGCTAACTACAGTTGGCATATTACCCTGTTAAGATTTGTGAGCTTAGGCGCATCAACTATTGGATTGAAAGGGGTTGGGGGGAGGGGTTCCAAGCCCTTGATAAGCGCAGAGTGCGTTAGGGATCACTAGCAGTAGTGCTATTAATTTGCTCTTGTGTAGGGCCAAGAGGATGGATTGAGTAGATAAATGGGCCAACTTGTTCCTTATTCTCTTGTTATTTGTTCTTTTCACCTTAGTAAACAGATGCACAATGAAAAGAAGAGAAGTGCCAACCATTCTTGAACTGGACACAAACTTGTGGACAAGAACCCAACATTTCCATCCACTCCCTTCCATGTTACTCCATCACCTCAACTTCCAATGTTTCACACCATTGTTAATTATATATGCCATGCTCAATAATGCAACTTGTTACATCTTCATTGTATAGTTTATCCCATACAGAAGATTTGGGAATTCTTAAACAGTTCATAAATTGTTATTCTTCTCTCACATTTTGAGATGTCTTTTCAAAACATACTTCCCTATTAAAATGCATATTGGTGGGATAATACTTCGATACAATCATACTTTCATATTTGACAACAAATTCAGTTATCATCAACTCTTATAAATATGTGAGACATATGACATTTTTGGAACACTCTCCGTTTTGGGTTTGGTAATGGAAATTTGAAGAAAAATTATTTCTAACTTTTTGGGTTTTATTAGAAAAATAAAATGTATTCAATTTGTAAGAAAAGGAAAATGAGAAGAAAAGTGCTTATCACTTCTTTTACTTTCCCGTTTCTTCAAAAAAAAATTATCCAAAGGGACTGTAAATGTCCCAAGAGCATAATCAGGTATGTTAGCCTTTAAAATTTGTCCTTTTGGACTGTGGAAGTGGGACTCGTGTTTGGTGCCCCATGTTTCTTTTTCTTTTTGTGTTTATGATAATGGTTGCTTTGGATCTGATGTTTGCTTTAAAGAACATTCCTCGTCTAGGAAAATATTTATTGATTTCTCTGGTGACTTTACCACTGCTGCAGATTTACTTTCTTCTTTGCTTTTGCCAAGTCTCACATCTCAGTTAAGTATATAACATGCCCTGTAATGTTAGCAAATAACTATAATTTGCTATATATATATATATATATCTTAAAACCACTATGTTCACAGTAGAAAATTTTCAAGTTCTTATACGTGCGTTGAATTTCATAATCATTCAATATTGGGTAAATTTTTTCTCTCGAGTGTTATTTGATTATGTGAAATGTACGATTTCAACCATAAACTATTACAACCACAAACTACTAGTGCAAGTGCATTCGATTTTATGATTTTCTTATGGGAAGCAGTGGATCAAGGCAACTAAACTATGATCAAAGTACCACAACTTCAAGTGAGTTTAAATTTATAATTATTGTGGGAAATTGTGAATCAAACCAACTAAACTATCGTTTTGATAACGTGTTACTCTAAATCATTTATAATATAAATGTGTAATGTTATCTATAATGCAAATATATAACAACTTAACTATTATATGCAAGATAAATGACATTGAACTGAATTTAATACCATCACAGCGAATTATTTTATACTTTTTTTACGATACTATCAAAAGCAATTAAATTTCTCATTCTCATGTTTCATTATCACAATACCCGTATTTCAAAATTTTGTGTATTTAACTAATTTTTTACTAAATATTTCGAATTATACATATTGGTTCTCACAAATTCAATGTATACATATATCTATGTGGGTGTACTTGTGAGTGAAAGATGGACAACATGATTGTAATAGGAAAATCTGGCTTTTTAGGGTCAAACACCCTTTTCTCCTAATAAAGCATACAAACACACAAACTCTACAACCGCATTTGGTCCTAACCCATGATGGCTCACTACATCAACTCCACAGAAACCACAATCATGGCCGCACTCTCCACACTCCCTTCTTCCCACCTCTCCCATCTAACCCACTCCATATCCGCCGTCTTCCACCGTCACCTCCGCCGTCTCTCATCCCTCCTCTCCTCCCCGACCCTCTTCTCCCTCACTCTCCGCTACCTCCAATCTCTCTCCCTCCACCACAAGTCCCTCCTCATTGCCCGCCACCTCTTGTCCAATCTCACCCTTCTCAAACACTTCGTGCAAAAGGCCGCCACCCCGCCGCCTCCGGCATGCATGAAACTCCGGGACCTCGACGCCGTCCTCCTCCTCATCCTCCTCTGCGAACTCCACCAACACGACCGGGAATTGCTCGACGCACCGCCTTCGCGGTGGCGCGTTATTCTCTGCGATTACTTTTCGAAGTCCATTTTAAGACTATGCAGTAGTTTTGGTGGATGTTCTAGTGGTGAAATTCTGATCCAGTACATTGAGTCGGTGGGGAGATGCTGGAATTTGGTTACTGTAATGGGTTTTGGCGGTGGAAAAGAGGGAAGCGAGGCGGCGGCGTCTGCGGCGGCGGTGGTGGCTCTGCCGTCGGTGGAAGTGGGTGGCGGAGGGGTGGAGTGCGTGATTTGTAAGGAAGAGATGAAGGAAGGGAGAGAGGTGTGTGAGTTGCCATGCAAACATTTGTTTCACTGGATTTGCGTACTCCGGTGGCTGAAGAAGAGAAATACATGTCCCTGTTGCCGGCACCGCCTCCCCACCGACGACGTCCGCCGTGAGATCGAGCGGTTGTTGGAGGATCTCACCAAGATCGGCGGCGGCGGCGGCAGATTGAATCAAGAATGGTTATAGGACATGATTAGAATTAATCATTAATTTGTAATAAATGTTGAAAGATCAGTATAGACTTATAAGCATATGATGAAATTGAGTAGCATTTGCAATTATTACAGTTAGATGATGATAGAAAATTAGTCATTTTAGATATTTTGTGGTTCTTTGCTACTAAGTTTGGAGAAAATGTGTAGTCCATACTTTTATTACCAATTTCTGCAATAAATTTGACTTACCTTTGATGGTAGGAGCTACTTGTAAGAAAAGCTTAATTATTCTCATTGCTTTGTGAATCTTATTAATGAATAATAATAAATTATTTTGGGTATTCTTATAATCTCAATCAATACCGAACTGATTTACATGTTCGTATCAGATTCAGATCAATCAGATAAAAATTTGCTCGTTTTGGAGTGTTATAGCGTTAGAGCTTTATCTCAAGGATAATGTGGACCTTTCATCTCAAATTTTGCAAGTTTTTGTGTGTACAAGCATAAAAACTTTTTCTTGAGGGTAATATAGACATTTTACTATTTTAAGACGTGTATGTCATGTCACTATTAATTATAATTGACATACATTTATTAAGTTTTTAATTCAATTTTGCTTTCTTTTTACACATATATAGTATGGTCATTAGGTTTAAACCCAAAACGCATCACTCGACGAAATGACTAGCAGCTTATGAATTCAAAACTTTATAATTATTGAGGTTTAATTTTGCTATTTAAGTTAATGAGACCTAATTTGAGCTAATTTATGATCATGATTTCTCAATACTTAGGATAAAATATATGTTGAAAAAAATCCAATCTTCCTCAATGATAGGGAAATATTTCAATTGATGGTGACAAATAAAATGACTATTCTGTTTTTTTTTTTTTTTTTTTTTTTTTGGGGGGGGGGGGGGGGGGGGGGGGTTGGATATAAGTATCATAACGAATGGTTAAGACAAAAGAGTTGGAGAAGGATTGAACATCACTCATTGTTGATAACAAATGTGTTGTTTTTCATTTGTATGTGTGGTTAAGGTTAATGTTAGCTGCCCTAAAATCCTAATGTTTGTTCATAAATATTTAACAAAAATAATTAAGTATATAATTTATGAACATTTGCTTGAAATTAAATAATACTTTAGAAAGTTGTACAAAAAAATATCTGGCCATTAAAACTTTCATGAGTGGTGATATCCCTTAAAATTTGGCTCAAAGGGTTCAAAATTTGTGAGATATAAATTGGTCATTAGGCAGAATTGGATCTTTGCCTAGCTAAATTGAGATAAACAATGTATGAATGAGGCTGGAAAACTTCAATGTGGCCCAACCTCTTTCACTTCTCCTTTTGGTGTTGGATTATGTTTAAGGAAAGAAAATGTGGAGGAAAAGGCAAATAAAATTGGTAAAAAATAAAATCCTTATCTTGTTTAGTCACCTTAGAGAAACTAATCGTTATCGAGAAGGGGAAAAGAAAAGAGAAAAAGCATTCGAATTAATGGTATAAACTTATATAATCTTGTCTGCTGTAGACTGAATAATATATGATAAGTATTTAAATTATTAATTAACTAGTTGGAAAGAGTTTCTATTTTTTCGGCTCAAGATCGATGTTAGTAAATATTATAATTATTAGATAGGGCTACTCATTAAATTTATAAATTACTTAAAAACTGAGAATAATATATATTCATTGCAACTTCGATGTAATGCCAATTTTAGTTAGCGCATATTTGGTTTTTTACAAGGTAAAAAATCAAAATCTGATCTTTTTTTCGTCACGTTAGAGAAACTAATCATTATCGTGAAGGAAAAAAAAAGCATTTGAATTAATTGCATAAATTTATATAATCTTGTCTGCTGTAGACCAAATAATATATGATAAGTATTTAAATTATTAATTGACTAGTTGGAAAGAGCTTCTATTTTATTTGCTCAAGATTGATCGGTAATCAAGTATTATAATTATTAGATAGGGCTACTCATTCAATTTATAAATTACTTAATAAAATTGAGAATAATATATATTCATTGCAACTTCAATGTAATGCCAGTTTTAGTGAGCGCATATTTGGTCTTTTACAAGGTAAATACTTTTTTCTAAAATTAAAATAGGAATATAATTGCAATAAACTACCAAAGCAAGAAATTATAAGCCCTAACCAGATATATTATTGTCCTCGCCAAAGGCTCTGAACAAAATTTGGGCCAAAAATGTAAATCCTAAGATCAGCCCTTGGAAAGCCCATCAGTGTCTATAGGGAAAACAACTTGGGCCCAAACTGTAAGGAGTATGATTGGCTCATTCAAAGGGCTGCAAACATTGACAATAAGGCCCAATCAAAATGTGGGCCTCGTTACTAAAACATTTTAAAGGATATTCTATATAAAATTGAAAATCATTTTAATTTTTTAATATATTTATAAATTAATTTATTTTCCTAATTTTATCAAACAGATTTTTTTTTTCATAATTTAAATATGTGCACATATACTTAGGGTTCGTTCAGTCTTTTCTTTTTTTATTTTTCCTTTTAATATATGCACACCAATAGTTTATTGGGGTTTGAAACTTCGACTTTATGTCAAATGGCCTGTGACCTAATGGTATAAGTCTTTCATATAATACGGAAGGTCAGAAGTTCGATCCCAAATGAGCTCCTGATGTGCGGCATGTGTATAAATTATATATATATATATATATAAAACTCCGACTTTATAAATGTGTTATGGTAATATCAATGCACCAATTGGCCACTAAGCAAAAGACGCAACACAAAAATTTTCAAGGATCGCCCATCTTTATACTATTCTCATCCTTTTAGAATTTATTAAAATATAAATTTTAAACCTCATACATATAAATACGAGAATAAAATTATTAGACTAATTGACCACCCGAATAATTCATCAAATTTATTAAACTTTGTTTATATCAAATACATTCATACGATTTATTTCTTTCCATGAGGATAAGAACACGTGGCACAGGACAATTAAAAAGCAGCCAAATTAACTTGGAGTGAAATCCAATCTATCAACATGATGATTGCTGCAACGCCCATAAGAAGTATTTTATGGGTACGCATGAAAAAAAACTAAGGCCATTGTTCAGAAATTGTCTTCGCCTTTGCTTTACAAAGAAGATTAGTGCTTTCAAAACTATTACCCAAATCATAACTATGTCTCAAGCCCAACTCTTGCAAGTGTTCAAGTCACCCCTATGTGGGACCCAAATGTTCTTGATAATCATCACCACCATTTAGATTTATTATAAGAAGAAATTTCTACAAGGGTTAATGGATGGAATTTCAATGAATTAAATTTATAAGAATCACAAAATTCTAACTTTTAAATCAAAAATTAATTATCTAAGATAACAATTAAAAGCTTTCTTGATACAAGTAAAAGAATGGTGATAATATTGGGTCTTGTATCACAGTAGTGGATACAGTGTACGTCCAAATAAAGTAATTTTTTAATATAATCGAATGTTCATATTTGACGAGAAATATAATAGTCATCAAATAATATATATATCTTTTTTAATATTAATTTGGCTTTTATTGTTTTATGGATGAAATTAAGAGTTTCTTTTTTAGAGAAATTTGGCTTTCAGCTGCTAGCTCTCTTGGCACCCATCCAGACTTGTCAGCCTTGTTTGGAATGGCTAATTCGTTTGGGTTCCTGCGTATCAGCATTCGCTGCTCGAGCCCTTCATTGTCCTCGCTCGTGCTGGTATACAGCTCGCTTGGAATTAGTTCAGTATTTGCTAGGCCTCAACCTTACAACATTAAGAATTTAGAGGAATATAATTAAAAATTTTCACAGACTTATTCATAAATATGGTAATATCAAAATTAGGATGCAGCAACGGTCCAACTAATTTTAAACCCTGATCGTTACAAACTATATATTATTTCAACATATATCAATGAGATCATCAATGACTATAATAATTTTACTTTTTTTAAATATAACGTGATAAAATAAGGTGCTAGTAGATAATTTTGACCAAGTTTAAAATCATAATTGTGACGAAATATATTTTTTATTTTTTTATTTTTATTTAAATTGCAAGCAAGTTAAGTGTGAAGTTAGCAACACGAGCAAAGAGTGAAGGAGAAAGAAATGGGGTTATAATGAATAGGGGCACCGGCCATCATGTGACTATACTTTGAATACCCACTAGAATTTAGTGTCTTTTTCCATTAAAAGAAAATTTTCGAGTACAAACATTTTAAAAAAACCTGACAAGGGCTGCATATTCCTCTTACATAATTATATTTGCAATTTTTATTTTTTTATTTTTTTTTATCAATATGATTAAATTCTACATATATGAAATTATGATATTGTTGGAGATTTGAAGAGTTTCACAAAGTCACATAAATATGTTAAGCTAGGAACTCTATGGATAAATATTTGGCATGACTAAAAATTAGAAAAATAATTTAAATAGCCTCTTTGAAATTTATGCAAGATTAAAAATTAAAAAAATATTTCAAATTATCAGTAGTTTAATATATTTACTGAGATTCTGTCGTTATTAAATTACTATTGAACTACTTAACTAAAAAGCTACTCGAGTATATCTATAACAGTTTGGAGTTATCAGTAGTCGTTTGACTTATTTACTGTGTCAATAAAAGAAATCAAATATAATAATTTTAAACTAAAATATAATACTGTCAAAATCATCTTTCTTGAACTGCCAAAAGAAAATTTAAAATAAACAAATAAAAATAATCACCTGACAAAATAGTCAAAATCAAACAGGCAACTTTGGAAGTTTGATAGGGAATAATATCAAATACCTTAAATTAAAGATATGAAATTGACTACTTATAGATTGTTTATGACTAAAAAGAAATATGACATAAATGGATTGAACCTTAAAAGGAATCACAACAAATACCTTCAAGGTAAGAAATTGACTACTTTAAAATTGTTTATGACTCAAAAAGAAATATATCATAAATGAATTTCCACAAATTTCCTTAATTTCCTTTCATTCTTCATGGAACTTGTTCAAAAATATGAGATGCAATAAATGTACAGTTACAAGAGCTGCAGTGAGTACAGTCATAACTTTAATTTAAAGTAGTTGAGAAGAGGCAGTAGAGTACCTCAAAAAAAGACATTAATGGTGGAGGAGAAGAGTCCAAAGGCCCTGACATAGGTAAAATTTAATGATTTTATAAGCATCTTTTTGCCTTTCAAAAACCCAAAAAAGAAAAAAGAAAATAATACTTTGAAAAAAATTCTTTTTTTTTTTTTTTTAAAGTTCCTATAAATTCCTCAATGTTTTTAATACCTGGCCAGCAGAAGCAGACAAAGTAAAGGTGTTTTTTTCTTCAGTTCCAATGTAGTTTTAACTGATCAGCATACTTCACACATTACTTGGAAAAACTCAAAAAAAAAAAAAAAAAAAAAAAAAAAGATTGCTCACATTGTGAAAGAGGAACTTTCAAGAACGGAAGATGATTGGAGGAGGCAATGCAGATTCAAACTGGGGGTGAGTTTCTTTTTATTTTCATGGCATTTGTATCTCTTTTTTTTTTTTTGCTGTCATTCTCCGTGGTTTTGAATGAAATTTGAATATCTGAAAATGGGATTTATTTTTTTTCATTTTTTCATTTTTGACTTAGTGAGAAAAAAATGGAAAGAGAAGATAGTGTGAGGACAGTGGATTGCTTGAGAGGGAGATTGCTTGCAGAAAGAGTGGCTTCAAGAAATGCTAAAGAACAGGCAGAACAAATGGCAAACAAGGTCTCTCTCTTTTCCTCTCCCCACAACACACACACACACATGTGTGTGTGTGTGTGGCTAAAAAATAAATAAACTGGGCATGTACATTTTCTCATTCTTTTGATGAAGTTGAATTTGTTTGTGATATATGCTTCAATTTGCCCTATTTTTAGCTCTAAGGTTGTCACCTTTTTAAAATGAGAATTTCTGTCTGAAAATCACAGTTGATTGAACTGGAAAACCTGTTAAGACAAGAGGCAAAATCAAGAAACAGGGCTGAAAAGAAGCTGAAATTCTTATTAAAGAAGCTTGAATCCATGAACATTTCATATGTCTCAGATGAGTCAGAACACTCAGGCTTGGTGGACAAAACTGACATTTCATCTGTATCATCCACAACTTCTTCAACCACCAAAGAACTCCAAGAAAATCATCAAATCAATACATTTGAAAGCCAAGAACCAAAAAAGAATGCAAATTCCCAAAAAGGGTCTGAAAATTTACACCAAAATGATTCACAGAATTGTCTGTTGAGTCTTGGTGATGAAGGGAGTTTGAGTTCAACTTCTGCATTTGAAGTCAATTTTCCAGAATCTGAAATGGGATCAGATGAAGATCCAAAGCCCCCGGCCTCTCAGCAAAATATTGCACAAAATCCCCTGAATGAGGATTCTTTATCCTCTGCAAATGATGCACATTCTGAAACATCAATCCAGTTGGGCTCCAATCAATATTACAACGATACAAAGACGGATGATCAGAGGTGAGATTTTCCCCTAAAATACTGCAAATTTGTAATTTGAGTGTTTTCTTGTGTAATTAGTTTTCTTATAGTGATACATGGGATGATAGCCTCAAATCTTCTGTGGAAGAGGGCCTCAACCAAGACAGCGATAAAGATACTGAGTGTCACATAGATAATTCAATGGCTTTAGTTCCCGTTGATATGCTGCAGCAAAATCAGACTCGAACGCTTGATCCAGAAGTTCTTGATGCCACAGTTAAAGAAGCGCTTGATTCGTTGAGACGAGCAAAAGAACAGCTTCAAAATTCAATGGAGAGGAAACGGATGAACATGATTGAGGTTGGTTAGACAAATTTATATGTGAAACTGAAAAGGGCCATTTCATGATTTCATCATATAGCTGAGTTTACTGAATAAAATGGCTCATATATCTACTGATTCAGACAGTTGAACTGATGACAAACTTCTTGGGCTTTGTTTCTGATGTGGGGGGATTTCTGAGTTGGGCTTTTTTTTTTTTATTAATTTTATTTTTGATTATCCCCTGGTCCAAATTTGCATGTGAGAAAAGTTGAAATGAGTTTTCTTTATTCATGTGAACTTGCATTTTTTTGTTCTAATGCTATATTTGACAGCAATTATCGGAATTTATCAACTCTGTTACTATCTAATAGATATACGTTATTGAAAACAGAAAAGAAAAAAGAATTTTTTTAGGACGAGTGAGTGATTTGGTATGAAATTTTCATTTTCACAAACATATCAATAGCAAATTTAAAGTAAAGATGCAATCGAGTCGAGCTAAGCTTGAGGGAAATTTTCAACCTCGAATTTCAATGAGCCTAAAATTTTAAGTTCTAGCTCGAGTTTGGTTTGAGAAAATGTTTGAGCTTGAGTTAAGCTCGATTCATACTCGAAACACCACGAGCTTGAGTCGGTTTTATATTTGAGTCAAGTTAGTTAGAGTTTGACTCGACAAGCCTTCGAGGCAGCTCGACTTATATGTATCCTAATTTAAAGTAATTGTGAAACTAACCATGATCTTTAGAGAGGGGGGGGGGGGAGTTTTTCCAACATGATGTAGACCAATTTTCCCTTGCTTTCAGCAAAAAAAGAGCATAACTTGAAACTGATGTACCAAAATGACACTTATGAAAAGTGTGTCCTCTGCCCCAAAGCACATAACAATCAGTAAGACAAACAGTCAAATTCTGCTTTTTTGCCATGAAAGTGATGCTAACTGCAAATTTAAAGTTAGATAACAGTTTTGAACTTTTGATGCCATAAAACCAAATTTTTATTTGAAAAGATTAGGAGCTTCTTAATGTATATATCTTTCACTAAACCTATTATATAAGTAACTGACTGAACCTAGCAAAGTGTGACCCTTGTTCAATAATAATTTGATTTAGCAACATTTGAGTAGTTTATACATAAAACTTAAAATTGAAGTTGAGATTCATTCAAATATTAATCTTGAACAAGTTTTAATTAAGTTTTATGCAAAGCATGTTTTTAAGTGATAGTCGAGACCACCCGAGTGTATTCTCAGAAGACGTTTGGATCTAAATTGATAATTTCAATTTGAGAAATTTCGCGTTCAATGCCCTTAAAATTTCAAAAAATTCTTGATTTTATTTTGAAAAATGCATTTCATCATTTTAGCCCCCCCAAGACTTGATAAAAGAAGTTTCTATTCGACACTCAAAATTTTAAATATTGAAAGAAGCATGACATATAAAGCAAGAGGGTTGTAATTTTTTATAACTCTTTTTAATTTCATTACAATTAAAAATTTTCTTCAAATATTGATCTTAAATAAATTTTTTAATCAAGTCAAACATAGGTCAAATCATTGTATGTTTTCATTTACTAAACGAAGATTTAAAGACCAAAAGAATATTCAAATTTCATATCTTAATAAATGTAACTCAAACAAACTTCTAACAATCAATTTGGATTTGCATTTTGACTGGATGTCTTTATCAAGTTGGAATCCGTGTCTTTGTACATCGAAATGGATCCAAGTGACCCAATCAAATATACCTCCACAATTAAGCATGAGTGCTGATATTCAAAATTATGCCACATCATCTATTTCATATTTGTCAAATAACACTCCATTATAAATACGCAGTAACTACCACATGCACAACTATAATATATCGAATCATCTCAATATACTCTTTATTTTACTCTTTCTTTGCTACATTTATCTATTGAACCACTAATATAGAATTGGGAAATTTTCACTGAACAGCTTCCAAAAAATCTAATATTATACTATAGTGCCAAATTTTATAAATTATAGATCGATCAATCCTTCAATATCGATATCTTAAAATCACATGACATTTCACATAATTGACTTATTTCTCAACTCTACCTTTTTTCAACAAGTGGCCTATCCTCTATTGTTTAGCAAACTTATTTCACAAAACAAGAAGAAAAGTAAAACAAGAAAAGAAAAAAGAGTTGGTAGCATGATCATAATTGAATAGTCAAGAAAGTTTCAAATAGCTTTCTTGAGGGGAAACGGTCGCAACGTTTAAATGGGCAAGCCCAAAAAAGGCACCAACGAGCTCGGCCCGGGTTTCATTTTCATTCAGAGATAAAATTAAATTAAATTAAATTAATATATATATATTTTATTTTATTTTTTCATTCAAAATATTTTTATTTTCATTTTCAAACTTTTTATAAACATATCCTATTATCCTATTATCATATCAATCAAATTTAAATTTGATTTGACATAAAATACCCACTATCATTTTAAAATTAATAAAATATATATTTTTAAAAAAAATAATTGTTTTTAAACATAAAAAAATATAAACCAATTATCTTTTCAACCCTATATCTACTCTAATTGTTACTTTCCAACAATTCATCCAAATACATTTTCATTTCTATTTCAAAATTATAATTATATTTTCAACTTTTAAAAATGACTGAAAATGAAAATGGATCCTGAAAATAAAACCAAAAGCACCGTTAGTGCCCGTTTGGTTTTGTTTTCACTCTCCATTTTTATTTTCTCCTAAAAATAAAAATAGAAAGTTATTAATTTTTTTATTTTTATAAATATTTTTATTCTTAAATTATTTTCTCATTCCATTTTTATACTCTCTCTCTCTGTTTTTACATTTATTTTTTCCTACTCTCTTTACACAACTTTTAATACAAAAACACAACAACATCTAAACACGTCTCATTTTCACCCTACACAATCATTTCATTTTAAACAAAAACTCCAAATAATATTTTATTTTCAAACTTAAACTCATAACTAACTTTTATCTTTCTGAATTTGACAGAAAATTAAAAACATAACTTTGAAAACATATCCAAACAGGCTCTTACTCCACCAGCTTTGCTCAAAAGAGTTGAAATTCAGTCCCACACTTTCAATAATCAGAAGTTTTTTTTATTTTTATTTATTATTTATTTAATTTTTTTCTAATTGTTGGGGGACCAATGAAATGGGATCTAGCCCATGAGTAAAATTGATAGTTTCAGAAATATAATCAATTATTTAGCCTTGATCCAGTGAATATGTTATCCAAATACAGGACATATCACTATCAATCACTTTCTTTTTCTTTTTCTTTTTCTTTTTTTTTGGGGGGGGGGGGGGGGGGGGGGGCGCTCTCTTGATTGGAGCAAAGATCAAATCAGCTACCAAACAAAACTGTTTCTTGAAATCAAGAATGTGCTTAACTTTAGCTGTTTGCTTTTGTTGTTAATGTTCCATGGGAATGAGTTTGGTAGTAAAAATAGTTTTGGTCCTATTGAAAAAATGTAAAATATGTGTTGTTTATTGAGGAAAAAGATTTTGGTCCCCAGGTTAAGGGTAGAGTAGAGTGTAATTAGACCTGGCAAAATTAAATTCATACCCGTGGGTATCCACGGATACCCAAAAATATACGGGTAATGGGTCTTATTTCTCTTGTCCAAAAAATTGCAGGTAATTTTACTCATACCCAATTTATCCACCATATTTTGGCCCAACCCGCGGGTACCCCATAAATATTTTTTTATTTATATATTATATACATATTAATATATATTTACATATAAATACTTTAATTTAAATTAAAATTTTTGATTTCATAAATTAAAAATCTATAGCAAATTAAATTAAATTACATCCTAAAACAACTTGTTGTGCATATTCCTATGGATGCAACATTTTCTTCCACAAGAACAACAATGTTTCCCTTATATTTAAATTTTCAATTCAAAAAATTTTTGGCATGTAATAGAATTTAAGTTTGAACTTTTGAATGTGATGTACTTTAAATTTGGTAGATTTTGAATACTTAAGATATAAGTTTTAAACTACAATATCATTAATATGCTTTAGGCATTTATTCAATTTAATGTTTGAAATTTGTAGTCTTTTTTTTTTTTGTTTTATTTAGTTAATATTTGAGTAACATCATGTTTACCTTTAAATATTAAAAAAAATAAAAAATTACGGGTACCCGCAGGTTACCTGTTACCCATCCTTATGATGGGTAACGGATCCCCCATCTCGTACCCAATAAAAAAAGGGTAACTTTACCCCTAACCCGTTGGTACCCATCATTGGATTATCCATAGGCACCAAATTGCCAGGTTTAAGTGTAATTGTAATGGTGCTCTATCATTTCAAAGAGATTTTTTGAAAAATTGGTTGCTAGGTAGTATTTAGAAAACAAATAAAAAAAAAATATTATTATTTTTTTCTATTTGAAATCTTGGTACAAATTGAAATTACAATCCTTTTTAAAAAATCTATTGAAAAAAAATATTTTTAACTGGTTGAGGCACAAAATCATATTTGGTAGTGGTTCGACCACATATTCTCATTAGAATCTTTTACCAAAGATGAAAAGGAGTGTAATTATCCACATAAAGAAATTTATGTCATTTTTCACTTTTAAAAAAATGCAAAAATCGGAAATACAAAAATAGGATATGACATTTTAGTACTTTTAGTATAACTGTAAATCACCACATAAATCTCTATTAATCTCAAGTAACTTGTTTGATACAATCCACTATTTTTTGATTGATTGTTTTGCCCTTAAAACATTTTGCCCAATCATATAACCACTACAACATCTTCCCCTCTGTTATAGTCACTGTACAAAAATTGTTTATAAATCCAGAAAAAACTATTTATTATTTTACTACTTCTATAAATATTATAATTTTACTAGTTAAAATTTTCTAAAATTTATGTTTACAAATTTAATTAAACTAATTCACTCAAATGAATTAAATTTAATTAAATATTATTTATATTATTACTAAATAATTCAATTATATTGAATAATGCAATTTAAATTAATTAAATTTACTTATTAATTAAATAATGTATTAGTTAAATTTAATATTTAATGTATTAATAAAATATTACATTTATTCATTTAATAAATAACTTATGATGTTTTAATTTGCTATAATAAATAAATTAACTTTCTTTAGAAAAATATTCTTCATTAAATATTAATCTTCACATTTATTTAAAATTATAATAAAAGATTGATTATAGGGTGATATTTATTTAATAATCTATTAAGTTTAAGAAATTAATATTGATATTCTTAAAGTAATTGTTGAGAGAATTAATTAAATTAAAGTAAAATTATTTGATTATTACTAGGTAATTTATTTACTAAATAATATATTTATTAAATAATGAGTTAAAGTAATTAAATAAATTATTAAATTAAATAAATTATGATTTATTTAAATAATTAGTTATTTATATATTAATTGTGTTTCATATTTTATTTATAATTAAATATTACATTTATTTATTTAATTAATAATTTAAGATGATGTAATTACCTATCAAGCTAATATAATTGAATTTTGGGTTAATTTGATGAATCGTTATTAAGTAAGAAGTTTTATTAAAAAATATTTATTTAAATAAATAACTAAGTTTTATGTATACATAAATCGTAAGTAGTAAATAGACAAATAATAATATTTTAATTATATTAAAACATAATTATTTTAATTATGTAAACATAATTATATCCACCCAACAACACTTGTTTTAGTTATAATTAATTAATTAAAACAAGACGCTAGGATATTGAAACAGTTTGTTGGGTGGAGTGGACTGAAGACGATGGGATATTAATTGTGATGACAAGAAGACAACAAAGAGAAATTAACCTATTCAGTGGAGGATAAAATCGATATTTTACTTATAAAAGGGACAACAAAATTGGGTGTCATTATTCAATCGCGGCCCTTGGGCCGCTACTTGAATAAACCTTAATCCATTGAACAGTGCGGGCCAGAGATTATAGTGGTGGTGGCCCGCAAATTTTGTTGTGCAAATCAAACTGGTGATTGAATGAGATTAACCCACGGTGTAGTGCCTAATAACTGAAATCAAACGTGCCCTTAATAGATTGATAGATTTAAATATCATACGAAAAAATTAGAAAATCAAAAGTATTTCCTTAAAAGAACTCCAAAATAAACTAATGTTTTAAGTTATTTAATATCATATTCACATTGTTAAAAAATAAATAATTTTTGTTAAAAAAGGAAAACTAAAAATTTGTTTGCTTATGCAAGTTGAACTTGAAAGTACCTTTGTACGATGAATTTGAGCTAAGCCCAAAAAACTTGTCTAAGTCTGTCAACTTCCTGAGTCAAATCAAGATCTTAAGGCTTTGTTTGGTTATGATTCTTCGGAAAAATGTTGTTCTAGGGAAACATAACCAAACATATCTGTATTGTTTCTCCAAAACTCACATTTTTCAATATATACATACATATACTATGTATATATTATAATATTTTATTATTATTTTAACATTAAAAAAATCACTCAATTCCATTTTCTCCTCAAAAATTCAACAAAAAAGAATTGATTTGATTGTTATAGTAAAAAATATCTCGTCCAAAACATAAACAAACATACCAAAAAATAACTTTTACATTATCCAAAAATTCATTCCCTAAAACACATAATAAAATCAAACAAAAAACATAACCTAATATTTCTCAAAATCTTACATTTGAGTCCACTCATAAATGAATATGTTATTTTAACAATATTTTCTTGCATATTTTAATTCAAAAGAAAGAATAAAATAAAAAAGAAAAAACCCTGGAAATCTACCCAGCCACAAGAACCAACTACAACAAAGAAACAATAGAGATAGAAGCCACTAATTTTCAAGTGAAAAAAAAAAAATGGTTCTTTAAATCAATTATAAATTCTCTCCAAACCGGTTCTTTTTTCCCCCAAATCCAATTTATTCTTTCACCCGCCATAATAATTATAAATCTGAGATCTCATTCTGACATAAATCTGAAAAAGATTTTCAAGAAAATTCCAAGAAGCAGTTTTTCTTTTCGTTATCCATTACCATTCGATGCTAGAAATTGATGCAAGAAACTAAGAAGTACTCCAAATGTAGAAAGAGGGATAAGTAGGTAGGACGATAATGAAGTTGTCATATTATTTAGGGTTAATTACAGCGACCTCTCATGAGATTTGGACTAAATAGAGAAACTACTCCCAAGATTTGTGAAATTACAAATATCTACCCTGGCGTTAACAGCTGTTTAAAAAACGTGACGGAAGGTGTGAAATGACCGTTATACCCTTACTTATTCAAAAAAAATTAAATTAAATTAAAAAAAAAGTCATTTCTACCCCTTTATGTATGAAGAACACAAAGGTGCAAATTTTTTTCCTCCATTCGATCAGTTCTCCCCCAAAAACACACCTTCTTGCTACCGTGCCGTCAATGGCAGTGCATGGTTATTTTCTGGTGAGAAAACTGATCAGAAAAACTGCAGAATCTTCTGGATCGTGCACACCAACTGATTGGATTGTGAAGTTTTTGTGGTATTTCACCTTTCAAGTGAAAAAATGTATGGGCAAGTTTTTTCACAACTTTTGTTTTTATGTTAGATCAAGTTAGTTTTAGTTGTATTTTGTGTTGGGTGTTAATATTTTGTGATTTGAAAGTGGCGGGTGACTTATTTTTGTTTCCAAAAATATGATTTTTGTGTTTTTTGACATATTGGAATGTTTATTGATGAATGCATAATTTTATTTTGCATGATTTGATGTATTTTGTAAAAAAAACCCTAATTTTTTATTGTTGTCATCCAAATAAAACCCTATATTTGGATTACTGTACCAATTTTTGTTGCTTTTAAAAGTTTTTTAAGTTGTTTATACATAAATCCTACCTTTAATGCCGTGATTTTGTATTTTTTGGATGTTCTGTAAACATTATGTTTTGTCTGATATAATCTGTACTGGAATTTGATTAAGGTGTCAATTGTATTGAATTTAAGTTGCAAGAGTTGCATTTGTACTGTTTCAAATCTTTCAAGGGTACTATTTGTAAGATTTAAAACATTGTAAGGGTGCTAGTTGTAAGTTTTAATGTTAATTGAGGGTGTCATTTATAAGGTTTCTTAGTTGGTTTTCTAATATTGTACATTGCTCTTTATTATAATCTAGGATCTTGTGGAGACAATCAGTGAATTGATGTTATATTCAATCAACAGAAAGTGTGTAAGACATATTTACTCCAATTTTAGACTTTCCTTTTTTGGAATTTTGCTGAGGAAGTGTTTCTGGATAGCTGTAAGAGCTTACCATGTACAAGAGGGTCATGTTGTACTTGTTCACAAGAATCTTTGGACTTGTCCATTATTTAATTATTATTGTACTTAATTATTTGATTCATTTTTATTTTGTATTCTTTTTTTTTTTTTCTATTTCTATTTTAGGAAGACAGTCCTCTTACTCAAATGTGCACTGATTAATGCTTTATTATCACTGTTTTTTGTCATTTTAAACTTGAGATTCATGAACCAAATACACAACTTTTGCTTGATGTTTTGTGCAGTCAATCAATTTTTTTGTACATCCCTTTTGAATTGTACACGGTTTTATTATATAAAGCAAACTTGTGTAGTTCATGACACTTGAATATTTGATTGATTGGTTAAATGTGAAATAGTTTATTAGATTGTTATTTTTTTTCTTGTTTAAAGGGACCATATTGCAAGTTATTAAATTGACAAGGAAGGGTTAATGTAATGTAGAATTTGTTCAAGGGGGATTTATGTAACAATTCATTCATATGAGGGTGTTATATGTAACTTCAAAGTTTACAATAAAAATTTAAATAAAAAAAATTATATTAAAATAAAAAAAATAAAGGTTAATATTTATTAATTTTAATTAATTAATTTACTTAATTAATTTCCAATTGTTACATTAACCAATTGGTTTAATTTCTTACAATAAACCCCCTTTAGCGATTTTAATATTACAAATAGATTTACACATGCATGACACACATAAGGGTATTTTGGTCCAATTATATGGTAAACGGTCAAGTCTAGTCAATCTAAGGGCAAAATTGGATTTTCAAAAAATGTCAACGCTGACATCAGCAAAAATCGTTAGTTTGACTAACGGCTGGGTCTACTTTTTAGACGGAGACAAACCACCGAGGAGGTATTTGTAATTTCGCAAACCTCAGGAGTAGTTTTTGTATTTAGCCCAAACCTCAGGAGAGGTTCCTGTAATTAACCCTATTATTTAATAGATTGACATATTTAAATATCATACGAGAAATTTAGAGCCTGTTTGGTTTTATTTTCATAACCATTTTTTACTATTCTAAAAATAGCAACGATCACTTTTTAAAAATTTTACCCAACATAATTTACATTTTTATTTTCAAAATACATTCTCCAATAACTTATATATCTTTTCCTAATAACATATATATATTCTCCCTCTATTCCATTATTTATTTTTCTCTCCATCTACAACCTACATAATCATTATATTTCCAAATATTTCATCCAAATATATTTTTATTTCCACATCACATAACTAATTCCCATCATTTTAGAAATGATGGAAATAAAAATTGAAAATGAAAATAAAACCAAACAGGCCCTTAGAAAATCAATAGTAATTCCTTAAAAGAACTCCAAAATAAAATAAAGTTTTAAGTTATTTAATATAATGTTCCCATTGTTAAAAAATAAATAATTAAAAAAAACTTGAAAATTTGTTTGCTTATGCAAGTTGAACTTGAAAGTACCTTTCTACGATGAATTTGAGCCAAGCCCCAAAATACTTGTCTAAGTCTGTCAACTTCCTGAGTCAAATCAAGATCTTAAGGCTTTGTTTGGTTATGTCATAACCAAATATGTACTCATTTTCCTTTCAAAACGCATATTCTCTAACATATACATATTATATATATATAATATTTTATTATTATTCTAACATTGAAATAATTATCTAATTTCATTTTCACACCAAAAATTCAATAAAAAAATATTAATTTAACTGCTATAATAAAAAAATTGTCTCCACCAAAACATAAACAATTTTTTTTATATATGTCATATATTTTATTATTATTATTCTAGTATTAAAATAATTATCTAATTTTATTTTTACCCCAAAAATTCAATAAAAAATTATTAATTTGACTGCAATAGTAAAAAAATATCTCTACTAAAACATAAATAAATATACCAAAAAAAAATTCACATTCTCCAATAATTCATTCTCTCAAAATACATAATAAAATCAAACAAAAAACATAACAAAACATAACCTTAATATTTCTTAAAATCTTACATTTGAGTCCACAAAAAAATGAATATGTTATTTTAACAATATTTTCTTACATATTTTAATTCAAAATAAAGAAAAAAGAAAAAAGAAAAAACCCTGGAAATCTACCCAGCCACAAGAACCAACCACAACAAAGAAACAAGTGAGACAGAACCCACTAATTTTCAGGGGGAAAAAAAATGGTAAATCAAGAATAAATTCTCTCCAAACCGTTGCTTTTTTCCCCCAATTTATTCTCTCATCCGCCATAATAATTATAAATCTGAGATTTCATTCTGACATAAATCTGAAAAAGATTTTCAAGAAAATTCCAAGAAGCAGTTTTTCATTTTGTTATCCATTACCATTCTTTGTTTTTTTTTATCCCTCTGATCCAGGAACAAACTCTGTCACCATCAAATCATATATAAGTTTTTACAGCTAAGGGTGTTGATGAAATTGACAGAAAAACCATGGAAGGTCCACACACATTCAACCCAGGTTCAAGGTATTCGAGGGCAGCACCCCTCCATATTCTCTGAACTCACCTAAATTACTGTTCTTTTGCCTTGGGGACACATTTTCTGGGTGAATTTGGCCCATACCCTTTTGCTTCTTTTTATTGTATGTCTTTTTATTTGTTTGTTTTCTTCTATATTAATGGTGTCTAGCCCTTGTAGTGCTGGTGGGTGTATAGTCTTGAGAATTGGGCTTGTGGGTTTGGAATATAAGCAAGAGGTGGAGTTGAAGTTGGGTATGATGGATGTATTGTTTGCTGGTTCTTTTGGATGATGTGTGGTAAGGGTTTTGTATCTTTGTGTGGAAAGTTTGAGGAAAATTGCTAAATTTTGTATATTCATTGTTGTTGGATCAATTTGGATGTGTGTAGTTTATATGTGAAGTAGTGTACTATATCAATTAGTTGCAAGAAAATGGTGAAGCCTTGTTGGAAGCCATTGGTGGATGGTGATGGAAGGAGGAGGGGAAGAGTTCAGGTTGATGGGCTATTGTGGCATAAGGATTTGGGGCATCATGTAAATGGAGAATTCTCCATGGCAGTGATACAAGCCAACAGTTTGTTGGAGGATCAAAGCCAACTTGAATCAGGGCCGTTGAGTTCACTTGATTCAGGACCTTATGGCACTTTTGTTGGAGTGTATGATGGACATGGAGGACCAGAAACGGCTCGTTTTGTGAATGAAAGACTATTCCCAAATCTCAAGAGTATGTTTCTTGTCCTTTGATTGATGTTTTTCTCTTTAAATGTACTGAATCTATAATGGTTCTTTGTGTTACTTTTGATGCAGAATTTGCCTCAGAGCATCAAGAAATATCTGCAAATGTTATTAGGAAGGCGTTCTTGGCAACTGAGGAGGAGTTTCTTTCACTAGTAAGACAAGAATGGTTCGTCAAGCCACAAATTGCTTCAGTGGGAACATGCTGTTTGGTAGGGGTGATATGCGATGGGCTAGTCTACGTTGCCAATGCTGGAGACTCCCGAGCAGTGTTGGGCCGGGCAGATAAGGCCGGGAGAGGAGTGACGGCAATTCAATTATCAATGGACCACAATGCTAACGTTGAATCAGTTAGAGATGAGCTACGGACTTTGCATCCTGACGATTCACAGATTGTGGTTCTAAAGCACAAAGTTTGGCGCGTAAAGGGCATTATACAGGTAACTTTCTTGGGAGTTTTTGTTTGAGATCATGTTTCTTTCTGTATTAACGGCATTTCATCACCAGGTTTCAAGATCCATTGGGGACGCCTATCTTAAGAGATCAGAGTTCAACAGAGAACCATTGTTGCCAAAATTTAGGCTACCAGAACCCTTCAGCAAGCCGATTCTGAGTCCAGAACCGTCGATATTTGTACACAAACTCAATCCTAAAGATCAGTTTCTCATATTTGCCTCAGATGGCTTGTGGGAGCATCTTAGCAACCAAGAAGCAGTCAATATCGTCAACAGCTATCCCCATCGTGTAAGCAAAACTTAGAATGTCTAAAACAATATCTCAACATTGATCCCTTTTAAGAACATAAATGACATTGTCTTCAACAGGGGATTGCTAGGAGACTTGTTAAAGCTGCTCTTCGTGTGGCGGCCAAGAAAAGAGAAATGCGATACTCAGACCTAAAGAAAATTGATCGAGGTGTGAGGAGACATTTCCACGACGACATAACTGTTGTGGTTGTCTTTATAGATCAATCATCTGCAAGTCGAACATCGTCGCCCTGGAGTTCCTCAGTCTCTGTGAGAGGAGGTGGTGTTGTTCCCTGCTTTGCTAATATATAGAGCTGGATGATCTTTTAATCATCCTTGTTGAATCCCTTGTTTGAAAATTATGAATGTGAGAAGAAGACTTTAGGAGGGTTTACTTTCCTCCTTTTTTTGCCTCTTCTTTCAGTCTTACTTCCCTCTATCTGTTTTAATTACTTCTTCCATGCTCGGGATTTCCACTGTATGAAGGGTTTGATTAAGGGTAAAAACCATAAATTATTTCAGCAGACACAACAAATTCGTCATTTTAAATTTAAATTCTTTATTTCAAAATTTATTTAATTCGGAAAAAAAAAACTCTAAATCCAATCAGTTATAAATCTGCATAGGTTAACAGATCAATTAATCTGATGAACTACTACAAGTCATTTTCATAATTATTTTTTTCCGCTATAATGTGTCTCTCGTAAACGAGCAAAAGCTAGGGCAACCGGAGCGTGTTTTGCGCAAAAACAAGAAGATATTTAAAGCCTTTTTTCAAGGCTGCTGTCGAGTTTCACATTGAAATTTTTATTCAAGTCCAATTTTATAATCCCAAATTAATTCAAAAGAAGTGAATTCACACACATAGGGGTGTAAACGAGTTCAGTCAAGTCTGAATATATCAAACTCAAACTCAATTCGTTGAATTGACGAAGGCTCAAGCAAGCTTTATCGAGTTCGATTCGATAAGTCTTATTACAAATTAGTAGAAAAACTCAATTTGTATAAATTCAAATAAACTCAAACTCATATAAGTTTGAATTAATTCGAATTTATTTAATCTCAAAATAAAATCTATAATTATAAACTTCTCAAAAAAAAAATTGTTATTTTCTTAAAAATATCAAACAAAATATTATTATTATTATTATTATTATTATTATTATAACTACATATACAAAATATCAAAAAACTTGATTACACTTGCAAGCTTTTTGAATCAAATATTATTGAATTCAACTCAGCTTATTTACTGATGAGCTCAAATTATTCGCGAATCGTCTCATCTTATTTATACCCTTACTTAGACATACTTCTTGTGAAATATGATGAATCACAAAACAAATATAATTACACTTATCGTATGAGAATAACTGGATTGTGTGCATGATATAATTTGTTAGATTCGTATAAATCAGACCAGAACAATTCATCCACCGGACCCAAATCACAGTTTAATGATAGGAGTAGGGTCACAGCTTTCCGCCTCAAAGTGCTACCAAAAGCAGAGTTTAATTCAACCGCCCAACACCAATAAATGAGTTTGGGCACAAAGCTGTTTTTAAGGCAAAGATTGGGTTCCATTTTAGTTGATTTGTTGCTGTCATAAATGATATGCCTTCACTCTAGACTGTTCAGTATGATGTTATTACACCAACGGGTTGTCCATACTGCTTGCTCCTCCAAATGCCTTTCTGCACATTCCTTAATGTCCCAGCTATTCACAGAACGTGAGAAACAGAAGACTAGATTTATCCGAAAAGAACCAGAAAGAAAAATAAAGAAAAAATTATAACCCCAGAATTCATCCGTGGGTGAAAAGTCTAAGGTTTACAACAGTTGAGGAGAGTGTGCGGACCAAGGCATCACCTGGCTTTGACAAAAAGTTACAATAATAGGGAGACAATTACAGTGCACCACATGCCACCGTAGTATGCAAGCAAGAGCAGCTGCAAATACAGTTTCATCCATACGAGGTAGAAACAGAACATTTAAAACCAGAAGGATACCTAATGGCTATTACAAAAGTGGATGAATGTCCATACAAGTTTTCCAAATAACAAAAATTAGTAGCCAATAAAACATAAGAGACTTGCAGAAGATTGTATCTGTAGGCAATAGCACCCAGTTGATTTCAGCACATTTAACAAGCCTAGCGGATTCACCTGGTGAGGCCATAAGTAATTAACAAACTCCTCCATGTTAATTCTATATCTCAAAAGCCCAACCATATCAGAAATTCTGAAACCACACTACAGAAAACATTTCACTAGTAAAAGCAAATAAGTAAGAAGGCACACTATCGCAAAAAGGCCTCAATATACTCATCTTCTTTTTTTGTTTAATATTAATAGACATATACGAACTCTCTCATTGATCATGTCAAGACATGAGTGCCATAGAAACCATGCAAGTCTGCAATTTGTATGTAACAAACCATTTCAAATGATAGTACCATCAAGCCAGTAAATCCATAAGACCCTTTCAGTATTTTTAATAAAAAATATATATGCACTCAAGCCAGTAAGAACAAGGATATAATCCAAAATCAAGGAGGAGGGGGGTGCAAAAAAAAGAAAAAAAGATCCCCGAAAATATACTTCTATTAGTTGCTTGACAAGTGATCCTTTTAGATATATGAACATAAACCATTAACATGCAATAACGGAAAATAGACTGGAGGATCAAAATCATGAACTATAAAATCTAAACTCAGTAACATTTTAATATCTTACTCAAGTGAATTATCCTGGCTAATTATGACATGATCAGGTCCCATACAGGACAGAGCCACAAGTTGACAATAAGCAAGCATTGGAGACACTAAAACTTTGAGAAGATAATGGAGAAACCTTAAGAAAAATTTCAAGGCGAAAATCCAGCTATAGGTTTTCCATGCATTTCAAACCACATTATGATCACTAACCTATCAAACAACGAAAAACAAAGTTCAATAAATAAGTTGCCAGGAAACCTACACTACAAGTTAAACTTACAAAAATATAAGCGAGGAATAAAAGAAAGAAGCACCAAGACAACACCTAGAACATCTTATACGAGACTCTGCAAGACATCTTTTTAGACATTAATTCAGTAATTTGATATGATAGGCCACTTCAAACATATATTAACATCAAGGAGGTTGCTGTTAACTAGCCCAGGCCTCACCAGGGAACCATAACCGACTGAGTACAAAAATTAGAGAAGACAAGAATCACTTGTACATTAACTGAAGGTTTAAAGAACTGTGTTCATGGAATCCATGTCAGCGAGTCAGATTGAAAGGAAAGTTAGCTCTCTAACCTACCATCCTGAAAAAAGAACAAGAAAATAAAAGTATTAGGGATATGAGGGAGTTAAAACAACGAAAAATGAATATGCTCTGAGGTTGAATAGGCTTTTCACAGGATATTTGAATAAATAAAATCCGTAAGAATTGTCTTACTATTAATCATAGACGGATATTCATTTAGGTTCCTCCACCATCCTTGCCAGCAGTTGCTGTCTTCTGAATTTGCATAAAGAATAAAAGCAGAAGGGACCAAGAATTAGAAGGAAAATTGACAAGTCTAGTTCTTATAAATTTATCCGTGTAACTTACCACCTCTACATTCCCTATCCCATTTTCCTTTGAACCAGAATCTGGCTGTGAAAACCTGCAGAATGGGGATTAACTAACTCATCAAATTAACTATTCTAAACTGCCCTCGATTCATCCACTCTTTCACGATAGATTAGGATACCTCCCACTTATAATGCATGTAATTTATACTTTGCATTACATAATAACATAAGGAAGAAGACACATGAAATTGACAATAACCTGATAGCCCTCGCTTTCTTTTTGTCTTCCTCTGCAGAGTCAACCTTGGAGAAAGACCCAAACCTCGCAAGCCTAGCCTTCTTCTTTGCTTCCTCATCTGATGGATCGGACTGCACTATCCCGAACCTATTCAACAACCAAAAATGGGTCAACAAATGCACACAAAAAATTCATTCATTAAGAAAAAAATGGAGAAAAACAGACCTCTCTGCTCTAGCCTTCCTCTTCAGCTCCTCTGATGACTTGGAAGAATCTAACTCATTGACAGCAGAACCAGTACCAAACCTTCAGGCCATGGACACAATTAGAAAAGTGGATATAGTACACTAAGTGAACTTACTAAGGTCATGCAACGTACATTAATAATAATAAAGCAAAAGGCCTCGACTGACTTGTCTTCTATAAAAACCCACCAACTGAAATAGAATGCAAGTTTTGAATACCATCACAATGAAACACTATCAACCTCCTCAAACTCAATTAATCCTCTGGGACATTTTCCTAAATTGAGGTGCTGGAGGGTTTTCACGTTAGAGAACAAAACATCTGTAAGCAAAGCATCTCGCAAGGCTGTGCAAACAGCAGCGTGCTGCGGAGAAGGGGAATACATATATATATATATATACATATAAATATATATATATATATCGGTGCCTAATTCTACCAGCATCAATATGAATAAAGACAAACACCTAAACGATATCATTCCAAATTCCCAGCCTTAAAATATGAACCGTTGCCAAAATCCTTAACCAACAGCCCTAACTCTAACCATGAAACAACAACATGAAAACCACGAAAACCAGAAAACAGTAGAAGCAAAACAGGATACCTCTCAGCTCGAGAATTGCGCTTCTCCTCCTCGGACATCTGCACTGGCATTCCAAACCGCTCAGCACGCTTCATCTTCTTCTGAACATCAGTAACAGCGCCGCCGTCTTCGGAACCGATGGTTTTCTCGGACGATTTACCCTTCGATTCGCCGCCGCCTCCACCGGAAGATGCCGGTGGCTGAGTTGACGAGGCGTCTCCGCTAGTTGGAATCGTTGAGTTGAGATCTGAGCTGTTTTTAGGGTTTTCCACTTCAGTTGCTGTTGCGGTCGCCATCGTGCGCGCGCGATAGATAGAGAGAGAGAGAGAGAGCTGGGCTTCAGAAATTAGTAGTAGAAACTCCTTCTACAATAAACTAAAAAGAAAAAGAGAAAACTAATGACCAAATGAGAATGAAGGGGAGAGACGCGGGGTTAGGTCAAGATATTTTTCTGCTGTTTATTCGAAACACGATTATCCTACGTGGTTAATAGTCGTTGTATCGACTCTTCGTTGTAAACGCGAGACTGGCCTACGGCTAGTGGATCGGGCCTTAACTTGATAAATGTTAATGGATTCTTAAAGATTGTCCAAAATGGGCCCAATTTGTTGGCCCAAATCAGCAAAATATATTCAGGGTAGAAATGGCATTTTGAATCCGACCCTGCAGGTACCCAATCATACCCAATTCAATTGGGACGGGTAGAAAATTCACCCTGCAACGGGGCAAGTTTATACATTAATACTTGCGGGGTGGGTTAGGTTTAGATTTATGGTAAACCTGCCCCACCCCGATCCAAAATATTTATCTATATATTATTTTTATATATTTTAAAATTTTTAACAAAATATATATATAACATCTAATCTTAAATGTTATTATTTTAGTCTCATAATTTGGTACCTAATAGTATTCATTCTTTTATCAAAACTTAGTATGTAATGTGTAGAATTTTAACTTTTTTAATTGTTTAATTTGGTTAAACTGATTTGTACTATCATGCAATTTTGACTTGAATTAAAAAATTTCATGTGATTTTATTTAAAAAGAATGCATATTTTAAAAGTAAATTATATAATGGTCTAATTAAATTATAATATTTTATTAATTATATAGCACTTAGTATTTAATCAAATTTATAATTATGAGCAAATATGATCGGATAAGATTCGAATTCTACATATACATTGTGGGTAGGGTACGTGTTTTTACTCATAAAACCCGTAGACATATAGAGGCATGTTGGAAGACTACAAAACATACACGAGGCAGGTTCAAGTTGAGTGAAACCCCACCCCAACCCCACCCTATTACCATCCTTTTATTTAGAGAGTGCTTGTGTTTTCTATATGTGTATTGTATAAATAAAAATATCCTTTACACGTTTAAAGTATTTGTTACATTATGCTACATTAAAATTTAAATTATTAATTATATTCTTAATTTTTAATTTTTAAAAATATCTTTTTGCATCCGGTATGTAATAGCAAAATACTAAGGTCAAAGTATAATAAAAAAGTTTATGTAAAAGTGCCGATAGTTATATTCCAATGTTTCAAACTTCTAACACAAGAATTGTCTATCATGTTTGAACTTGTATTAACTAATAATTAATAATGCACATTATTCAGTAGTGTTAAAATTATGCTATTGTTTATATGTATTGTATAAAGCTCGATGTTTTATTCTTTATAAATAAAATATTATAAATACTATGGTAATCTAAATTTATAGATATAGGAGCAACGTACCATATTGCCCTTTTTTTTTTTATATATATACATTACTAAAAAAAGAATATCATTGCAAATTGAAAATGATTACATTAGATAGATATGCAGGAATGTGATCTTCCACATAATCGATTCAAACAAAGAAACAACAACCCTTTATAGACAATGAGCCGCTTGATTCGCTAAACGACGAATAAAAACAACATTACAATTTGCTAACTCTTCCAACAAAGCTCTACAATCTAAAATCACTATCCCAAAATAAGATAAATCCTCATAATCAATCAACACAGTTTTCACGACAACGACAACGACAACATCCAATTCAAATAAAACATTTGAAAATTCCCCATGTTTAATCCAACTTAAAGTCTCCCTAAAAGAGAGAGCTTCTATTGGCGACGGATGAACAGCTCCAATAAAATTTTATACCACGACAACTATTTGATTTCACAATTTAATAAAAGCTCAAAAAAGTGATTATAGTCACTGAAATAACAAGAGATATGGAAGAATAGGTTCAACTAGGGATGGCACCCGAGCGGGGTGGGGGCGGGGAGTTACTCCCCGTCCCCGTCCCCGTCCCCGAGCCCCACTTGTTCCCCGATCCCCGTCATGGGGATTTTTTTTGCCCTTGTCCCCGTTCCCCGAGCCCCCGCAGATCCCCGCAGGGATCCCCAAAGTTAGTTTATTTTTTTTATTGTGTGCATACAATGGACTAAAAATAAAGAATAACATCTATGCACATGATTAAAGCAGCTCTAAGTTGTGATTTCAAGCAAATTGGTATGAATTAGGGTTTAAAATTTAGGAAAGAGCAAATAAAATTTAGAAATAAAAATTTAAGAATAAAAATAAGTCTAAATTAATTATTTTATTTATTTATATTTTATGACTAATAAATTTTTATAAATTATATGAAATTACTAAAAAGTATAAAAAAATAATAAAAAATAATATATATATATACACACACACACACACATTATTAAGGGTATTTTGACGGGGACGGGGACCCCGCGGGGCGGGGAGTATGATCCCTATCCCCGTCCCCGAAATAGCTTCGGGGGGGATTTCTTCCCCATCCCCGTGGGGAAAAATTCCCCGAATTTGGGGATCCCCTCGGGGACCCCGAGATTGAGGATTATTTTTCCATCCCTAGGTTCAACTATCCTCTTTCCCAATCTTAAATGAACAAAGTGAAATAAGGATCTATATCTAAATATAGTATTTTTTAGATATGTTTGAACGTATATAACATCATTTCGGTTTGATCCAATATGACCCAACTATTCAATATATGGCCTATATTAGGGGTGTATCGAGTCGAGTTTGGGCAAAATTTTCGAACTCGAGTTCGGCTCAACAAAAATTCAAGCTCTATTCGATAAGTCTCGAATTGACAAATGAATTGTAAAAAACTGCAGGTTCGAGCTCAAACAAAAAAAATAGTAATATAATATATATTTATTAATAAAATAAAAAAATAATATCTAATTATATACTAGCTTGCGAGTCGGCTCGTGAGCCTCGAGCATAGATACAGATGGCTCGCAAGCCTCACGAGTCGGCTCTACTCGTTTGCACTCTAAACTAGATATAAATTAGAACATATTGACTAATTTTGGGCAATAAAGCCCAACTAAATTGGGCCCTAAAAGGAGGAGGCCCATTTTTTTCAAGGGTGAAAAGTCTAGGACTTTCCATAGGCCAATTAATATGTGGGCCTACATGTGAAGCACAATGGCCCATCTCTGTCAATAGTTATTAATTTGCCACCAAACCATAAGGCAAGGAAATTTTGGATAATCCGCACGTGTCAGAAAAAGACAAAAACTACGACAAATTCATTTACTCCCCTGTTATTTTAGCAAATCCTCCTCAAAAAGAAAAGCCCGCTTAAGCAAAGCGCGCATGTCAATCCTTGTTTTCAAAGCCACCACCACAGACTGCGAAACGGTCAACTGTACGTACACGCAAAATCTATACATACAGAAAAAATAAGAAACAAACAGTTAAACTGTTGAGAAGATTTGAAGGTCTGGCCATTCGATCATCCGAAAAATCCTCGATTTCCTGAGACAACTACAACAGCAGATGATGCGCGACGCCTCCCAAATTTTCGTCAATTTCGAGCCAAAACGGTAATATCACTGAACCATGCGCTTTTTTCATGTATAACATGACATGCATATACTTAACTATATATGTGTATGTGTTTTGTGTGTGTGTGTGTGTGTGTTTGCCATAATGTTGACGTCGGTTTTGTGCGAGTTTTGAGCTCGACACGTGTGGTTATGACCGGCGTTTTCTGTGGAATTTAGACCGAGAGCTTAGGACTTTGGAAGAGGATTCGAAATTTGAGGAAGTTTTTGGTTTTCTGAGAGAGAGAGAGAGAGAGAGAGAGAGAGAGAGAGAGAGAGAGAGAGAGACTCTTATGATCAATGAGCTGGCTTGCAGAATTGATGAGGGAGTATAGACTTGATTTTTAAGTTAGAACAAGTTTATTTGATATATCGGAGCATAAGGCAGTTTCGAAATTAAGAGTGTACACTTAATCACTTTATCTTTCATTTCTTTTCTTCCATTTGTTTTCTCCTAGGTAATTTTGATTTTTATGGTAGGATCTAGTGAAAGAAGTAGGGGAATTGATGTAGATATAGATCTTACCATTGAGCTACATCGGGAAATGTTGAATAAAATTTTAGTTGGACGCTGGATTCATTAAGAAGAAAAGCGATATGGGCGGTGGAATTAGAATTCATGTGAAGTATGTTGTTGTCCTTGTTGAGCAAGCGTTTTATGCATGATGATTCCAGGTAAACTCATGCAGCAAGTCACCAATTTTTGTTCACATATTCAAATCATAGCTTTTTGTTTAGATATGAAATCCATTCTGGCCTTTGTATGAGGATACATAATATTTGTATTACCAGAGTATTTTGGATTGTTTGAGTATGAGAATTGTGAAATGTTGACAGGGATGCCTATGGATTTACCGTGAGACCTCAACACATTCATAGATTCCGTGAGTATGCGAATATCTATAAGGTAATTATCATTTTTCCCCATAAGCTTCCATTGCATATGGGTACTATGTAAAGTGGCATGTCTTAGATTTTCCTTTTGTTTTATCTTTATTTTGATAACTTTTAATTAAGTAACAAGCTACATATGGTTATTGAAACATTTGAGCGAATCCTGTTTTCATAGTATTTGTTTGGAAAGCATGTAGACAGGCTAACAATATACTTCTATGTAAAAAAAGAAGGAAGTGTATTTCCAGCCAGCTCAGATTAACACATAAAATTTCAGGAAGAAGAAGAAGAGAGATCGCAGAAATGGAAGAGCTTTCTTGAGCAACAAGCAGAGTCTACCAGTGCACATCATTGTAGCGAAGAGGATATTAGACCTGTGGTTTCCGAGGTTACCAAGCAGTCAAGTGATCCTGCTCAGACAGTGAGTGGAGAAAAGGATGATTCAACTGAGCAAAGGCCGGGGGGTTCTGAAGTCACAGAAAAGAAAACTGAGCCTTTTCAAAAGGTGAGTGGAGAAGGGGATGATTCAAGTGAAAAGAGGTCTGTTTCTGAGGCGCAGGAGGGAAGTGTTCCCACCAATGAAGCTCCAACTACCCAACATGCAAAAACCCGTGAGGTGCAGACATGGGCTAAAATTAGCCCATCTCTAAATTGCATTGAACATATGATGAGTGCGCGTGTAAAGAAGAGAAAAAACATGGATGAAAATATAAGGTGTATGCAAAATGACCTTCCGTCAATTGATGAGGCAAGATCCTCAGGGGCAGAAGAATCTGAAGATGATGTCAAGGATGTATCCCATGACAATAAGATAATTGATAATGCAAATGATTCTGCTAAGGAAAATAGTGCTAGTGATAAAATTTCCTCAGAGACTTTTTTCCCTTGGAAAGAAGAACTAGAGTTTCTTGTTCGAGGAGGAGTGCCTAAGGATCTTAGAGGAGAGGTACATTTCACACTTCTACCAAATGTGCAGGTCCTAAAGTACCTTGTCCAGCACTAATGTTTTCTATATTTCTGCACTTAATGGGGCAGGTGTGGCAGGCCTTTGTTGGTGTCAGAACTCGTCGAGTTGAAAGATATTACCAAGATTTGCTGGCTATGGAAAGTGATGCTTTTGATGGAAAAGAGCATGATTCATTATTGTCAGGAGATAATAGGACGCAACACGAAGGGAAGGGATATGATTTGCCAGAAAAGTGGAAAAAGCAGATTGAGAAGGTCATTAGATGCATGGGTCCTGGACTTTATCGTTCAATCTTTTTAATTCGTAGGTGCTGCTTCTTTTTAGGGTTCATCTGGGATGGTCTTCAAGAATGTCTTCTTGCTAACTGTTATCAGATTGTTTTTCTAATCTTGCATGATTCATTACATGCATTATCAAATGAAGTTGGGTTTTTTTATGTACAGAGCACTTTGTTTTCCATTTTGCTTTTACAATTTTGATGGAATCTCAGTCACAATACCCCACCTTCTAACGTTGGTTGAGATATATCTGCTTTTGGTGAATGCTTCCTCTTTTATCCTCTCCTGTATTGTGCTAGTGAATTTTCTTCCCCTCATAACATTTCACGATTTCTCTTCAAATGCCAATAAACTTCGTTGTCATTAGATGTTACTTTTATTTTTGCATCATTCCTGATTTTCAAATGTACTAACTTCTTTGTGGCCGCTGCAGGATCTGCCTCGAACATTTCCAGGGCATCCTGCATTAAATGATAACGGCAGAAACTCTCTAAGGCGAGTACTTTCGGCATATGCACGGCATAACCCCTCTGTTGGGTATTGCCAGGTGATGTCTCTCTCTCTTTCTCAATTATTCCTCTCGTTAGTCTTCGACATCAAATGACAAAGAAAGGTGACGATCCTCTCATTAAGATAGTTTGAGCTGAAGATTGAAGCACAGAGGAAAAAAACTAGTAACCAAAGATCATTTTCTATTGTATAAGCAAGCAATCATATAGGAAACATACATGGCTAGAAGATAGGTTTACAACAAGCAGGAAGTTCCACCAAGTTATAATACATTATAAAACAAGAAGGAAGTTCCATCAATATAATACATTATAAAAGATACATAAACATATGCCAATATAATACATTACAATACTTCCAAACCCCAAGGGTGCTGCCATATATTTAAGCAGATACAGAAATTGCAAATGGAAGAGACGGGTGACAATTATTATTTGTTAATGAAGACTTAGGATGATTACTGCAATCTGGAAATTAGCAAAAAAATTGTCAAGAAAATGTTATATTATGAAAGCTTAAATGGAAATTAAAAGAAAACTTCTAGCAAGAGGTGAGAATACAAGTTTGCAGTCATTGAGTGCTGGAAGCATTCTTCAATGTGCTTTGATGGCATCATAAATTCATGGCATCTCATGGCATTAAAGTCAGAAAACATTGATCAATAAATTCTATTTGCTTCTGAAAAAATAATTTTATTTCTGTGCTCCTTTTTATCATTGTACTTGCAGGCAATGAATTTTTTTGCTGGCTTGTTACTTCTGATGATGCCTGAGGAAAATGCTTTTTGGTAAGTTTCAAGCTTTACTTCTCATCATCCTGTTTGGACCTGAATGATTTATATCTGATTATGCCCCAGTAAGAAATCCTAATATAGTGATGATTTGCTTTCCATTGAGAGTAATGTTGGTGGTCTTCCATTGTTCCATTTGCTTCCTTATTCTCCCTATCAACATCAAATGAATTTTTTTATCTGTTGAAGCAGAAGTCATTTTGTCAAGGAAAGAGCGGAAGTAAGAAAGTCAAGTTGAATCACTTGACTTACTACCCAGATCCATACCTCATCTCCACAATATAATTTGTGGTTTTGTAGTTTGGCGCATCATGTTTTGGATGGCGATTCTTCATTCTGCTTGACACATAAAAATTAAAGCAAATCATGCATTCTATTATCTTATGTTGACTGCTTTCTCTTTGGTCCTAAACACCAGTGGTTTTGTATTTTTCTATTTTCTTGAGAATGATGAGAACGATCATAAACCATCCTGTCCGTTCTTTATACAAAGAAAAATTCCATAAATAGGATATCCCATAAATCCATTTTTACAAAGAAAAATTCACAGGGATCTGTTCTTTATACATGAAGGTCGCAGGATCTGAAGCTCGACTTCTTTTTATAGTTTTCAAGTCAGTTACACATTGCACATTATTCATTAGGAAACCATAGATTGGATAACTTTACTATCCACAGAGGGCTTCAAGAAAAGGAAGAAGATTTCATACTAAGAGATGGTTGGCAGTTTAACCATGAAAACTAGTATTTCAGCATTATCTTTAAACTCAAATTCTCATCTTTGAGAACTTGTCTCTTTAATTGACATTTGGCGTCATCCTAAGTCTCTTGTCCTCATACATCCACCATGTCATATTTTACTTAATTTCTTATAGTCTCTGCGCCATTGCTTGTCCACCTTACGTTCTCTAATTTGTTTGTCTCCCACTTGATTATATTAGACAAATATATCCTTTTTATTGCACTTTACAATGAATCTTAAGTTTGTAGCACTACCCTTAAACTTTTCTTCTTCTATTCAAACTGAAACAAGTCACTGCTAGTTGCTTTACTGGTTTTCACATCAACATCCATTGCAGAGAGGAGACCACCTTTAGATATTTCTCTATGCGTTATTCTGGCACTGTTTATCCTGTCCCATGCTTATTGCTATGAGGTTTTGATATTCTGTTCTCTTGGTCATTATCCAAAATTGTGGTTCAGTACATGAAGCAGAAACCAATCATGTCAGCTGCGTAAAACTAATTTGGGACCTGTGAATCCACACACTCGTATACAAATCAAATGTTTATTGATGCAACATTTATCTATGCAGCAAATAATAACAAATAAACCAACTTTTATCAACTAGTTTGTTACAAACCTTTCAGGACATTGGTGGGTATAATGGATGACTATTTTGAGGGTTATTTCTCACAAGAAATGATAGAATCCCAGGTCTGCATCTCAATGATTAATTGTTTTTGAAATATACCATAAGTTCATCTTAACACAGCTGATAGATAGCTTTATACTATGTTTCTTTGTAGGTTGACCAGCTTGTTTTTGAGGACTTGATGCGTGAAAAGTTCCCTAAACTGGGTTTGTCCTCTACTAAAATTTAATATTTCTTTTGCTTTTCTAATTATATTGAGCATATGAAGTTCCTTATTGTTTGCCATGCTGCTGCAGTGAATCATCTTGATTACTTGGGAGTGGAGGTGGCATGGATATCTGGGCCCTGGTTCCTTTCAATCTTTGTAAATATGCTTCCATGGGAAAGTGGTCCGGAATTCTGAAATTAGCTATATAATTCAATTATGTTATATGCACTGTTCATATCCTTTTGATTCTCTTCTTTCAGGCAAGAGAAAACTCTAAATTACTTGGCATAAACTTTTGACTATTTTTCTTGACTTCAGTTCTTCGAGTATGGGATGTGCTTCTGTTTGAAGGAAACCGTGTCATGCTCTTTCGAACTGCACTTGCTTTGATGGATTTATATGGTATTCTTACATTTTCTTTTCAGAATATAATTTCATTTGAAATGGATTTCAATTATCATGCCCTATCATGTGCAGGACCTGCTTTAATTACAACTAAGGATGCTGGAGATGCTATAACATTGTTGCAAACACTCGCTGGTTCCACATTCGATAGCAGCCAGCTTGTCTTGACTGCTTGCATGGGTTTCTTGCCCATTACTGAAGATCGACTGCAAGAACTGAGAGACAAGCATCAGCCAGCTATACTTGCAGCAGTTGAGGAAAGAGCAAAAGGGGGCCGAGTTTTTAAAGATCCTAAAGGTCTTGCAACTAAGTTATACAGTTTCAAGCACAATCCCAAATCAATAGTAAAAGAAAAGAAGCCCGAAGCATTGTCAAGTGATAAGGTAGACGTAGGTGAATTACCGGATCTAGATCCTCATTCCGCCAACCTGGATGAAATTCTTAAAGGCATAACCGTTGATTCTGAAGTAGATTCTCTTCCAGATCTTCAGGAACAGGTAGCTTGCTGTCCATTTGAGTAAGAAACACTTTTTTACTACTTTAGAGAACTGAGTTATATGTTTGGCCTGTCATGGATATGTAATAGTCGAATGTCATAGTGTATGTTCCATAATCAATGTTCCTTATTCATTGATCTGAGAGTACCTAAATACTTTAAGATTAACTAGTTTTAGTTATTATCTATTTTATTCATAATAAAAAGACATATTTATCTTTTTCATTTTGTTTCTGAACATGGCATATCAATCTGTTAACTGCCCTTCTTATTGATACAGTTCCACAAATGAGGTTTATTTTCCTGCCCTTCAGTTGCAGTCATTTTAAAGTATTAGTATTTGATAAACCATGTTTGGAGCTTTACCCTTGGAAATAGTGGAGGAATTAGCTGTTAGAACTGCTTTTTGTTCTTTGATCTTTGACATCCACTGTTTTTTTTGGCCCTCTTACGGTTTGATTAGCGAATTCAGCTTTAGATTTATTGATTGATATTCACCATCTCATGACTTACACCATGATCCAACTTCTTATGTGAAAATGTTTTTTGTTTGTTTGATGCAGACTAGCAATATTTATTTTTCGCAATAAAAGTCAGGCTTATGAAGTTGAAATATTTGACTAAATGGGAATTCATCATCTTATCGTCCTTTCTCCCATAAGATGATAATGAGTTTGGAGAGAGCTCAGACTTGTTTTGAACTCATTTTCAACTCATTATGTTTGCCTGAAAGATTATCTAGTTTATTCTAGAAGCTATTCCCAAGTACTAAATGTATGGCTCTTCATTGATTCTATGATTGATAGACTTGATTCCGTATCACCCGTTTTTCAGATTCAACTATTAACATATTTTCCACAGGTGGTATGGTTGAAGGTTGAGCTGTGTAGGTTGCTGGAGGAGAAGAGATCTGCTATGCTCAGGTTTGTCATAATCTTATAGATATCTGAGGATCCTGAACATAAAATCTTTGAATTAGATATTTTATTTCCTATATAATTTTCAGTTAGAGTTGAAGATGAATGTTTAGGAGTCAAGTTGGATGAATGCTCTCATTATTTGGTCCACAGGAGAGTGCATGCTGCCACGAACCTAATTATAAACTTTTTGAGCAAGAAGAATGAATATTTTTATATCCTTACCAGAGTTCTAATCCTCCGCCAAGCTGTGGTGGTCATCATTATTTCCTACAGTTGTTATTTGATGGTCATTTCTATGAGAATATAAAACGGATAATAATCTGTAAAATATTGGATTTTTCCGCCATATATTTGATAAGGACTTTGTTAGCATGCCTATCACAGCATTATTTTTAGTATCAAAATGGTGGCTTCTCTTTTGTAGGGCTGAAGAATTAGAAGCTGCACTTATGGAGATGGTCTCTGAAGATAATAGAAGGGAACTGAGTGCAAGGGTATTTTAAGAACTCTCTCTGTTCTGCTGCATAGTGCATCTTTCTGATTTACTCAAATACTTTTCTGTGATTAGTCGATAACACTAACTGAAAATACAAGGGATAGCATAACTTATTGGTTTTCTTGTCAGAATGCAAAGATGGAGTATCATTTTGTTCTTATCCCATGCCATATTCTCTTGCCTTGCCTATCTCTGTCTTATTTCCATTGTGTCATTTAAACTGAATTCACACCCTCATGTAACTTCAATGTTTATCTGATATTCCATCGTCTTTTAATTTATTCAAGATGCAGCCGTTCCATCAATAGATTCACTTCACTTTAGCCATTATTATGGAATAGAACAAGATGAGCTTTGGCTTATAATTGCTCTATGAGAAAGCCTGAGTTTAACCATATCAGTTAATCTCTGCCTTTCTAGTCCCATTTGTAAAAGCTACATCTGATTGCTCAAAAAATTTCCTACAGGTGGAGCAATTGGAGCAAGAGGTTGCTGAACTACGGCAGACTCTGGCTGATAAGAGAGCAGGGGAGAATGCAATGCTTCAGGTTTCACTTTTCCCACTCTCTCATCTTAACATAAGCTGAATTGAAGTGGTTGGTCTTCTTTTTAGAATTCGTAGTTACAAGGATTCTGTTTTAGGTTTTGTTGAAAGTTGAGCAAGAACAGAGGGTAACTGAAGATGCACGGCGTTTTGCAGAACAAGATGCTGCTATTCAGAGACATTCACTGCATGTTCTTCAGGTTCTAAATCTTGTTTGACAGTAATTGATATTCCTGTCCTCTGTTTTCAACAGTTTCTTCTTTAGTAAGACTGGTCAGTTTCTCAAAGAACTTCATGGATCCTTCTTTTGACATTATGCAACTCAAATATGGGGAAAGTTTAAGTTAATAACCTTAGTACGTATTATCTATTGGCCCAGCTCCCAAGCCAAGGTAATTAGGGTACGTTCTAGGATTGTGCACTTCTAGTATGCTCTTTTTGCCATTGAAGAGCTTGTATCAGGTGTTCATATTCTTTCTTAAAACCTTTTTGAGTAAAAAGTAAGTTGTTTTGAGACTCTGGACGGATCATCTCTACCCTGCCATTGGTCTGATTACATGTGCAGCAGCTAATCTACTGGATAGATTTCAACACATAATTTTACTAGTAATGAATCTGGGCAAAATTGACATTCTTCACTTAACAAATGAACACCATATATCATCAACAGAGTTTAGTTCATGCAACCTACACAGGATAAACATCTTGATTCAGTACACTGGAGTAGTATTGATTATTTTGATTTTTATCTTCATCAATGAGAAAAAAGTCAAATGGTTTCTTGATTTCCTATGTGCAGCAAAGGTATGAAAAGGCCATGGCTTCCCTTGCTCAGATGGAGAAGCGGGCTGTTATGGCAGAGTCGATGCTGGAAGCGACGTTGCAGTATGAATCTGGGCAAAGTAAAGCCTCATCTTCCCCAAGGTGAAAGCAATTTCTTAGCTGCTAAACCATTGCGTTACCCATAATTTAGAAACTTCTTCACAAAATTACCACATTTCTTGGTAGATCCATATATTTCTCACATTGCTTTCATCTGAATAGCCACAAAGATTCAGCCACACACATCGTTTTAGCAGTAAAAGCTCATGATTTCATATGAAAACATGCATTATAGGCCTGGACATCCAGAATCTCCACGCGATATGCCAACAAGGCGGATACTCCCATTTAGCCTGGGTTGGCGAGATCGAAACAAGGCAAGTATTTAACTTCTCTGCTTAAATATATTTGTTCCTCTGTCACATTCTCACCCCACTCTTTGCGGTTAAAAAACTCGTTAAGTAGAAGACCAAACTGCACAACAGTTACTAATTTACTGAATTAATCCCAAAAGAAAAATTTATCAACCATTAGAATCCACAAGCCACTTAAGTACGAAACTAAAGCCACCGGGCCAAAGGGCGCTCGACAGAAGTCACTTAAATGTATTCATAGTGTCAAGCTCATCTTCTTGCTTCTAATGTTTTGCATCTTAGTCAAGGTTAAAGCGTCAAAAGTACACCATTTTTGACAGGGAAAACAAGGCATCGATATTCCACCGGCTCCTGAAAGCAGACTCAAGAGTGACGGATCTGACACAAGCCATACCGATGCTGATACTAATGGCCCGTCACGGTTATAGAAACCGGTGCATTGATAAAAGAGGATTATCTCTAGCTTTCCTGAACTGGCTCCGTGTTCGGTTTCTGTGAGTATGATGCTATGAGATCGGAGATTTGCTTCAATAATTTTTATTGAAAAAGGAATTCTTGTCGCCTTTGCTCAATGCAATGAGATCAGATGATGATAGTTGATGGAGTTCGTTGAGATCATTGGAGTCCACGTTCATAAATATATAATGTATGCCCATGTTCATAATTTATATAAATGTATACAAGAAGAGGAATAAAGGTAGATTGTTAGACACTGTTAAACTTTGATTACATGTAACATTCTAGTCACAATTTTACAATTACTAGACCAATAAGGTTCATTGTTTTTTCTCCATATACCTTGGGTTTCTGTTGTTTGATATTATTATTATGATTAGCAGCAGCACACGTACATTTGGCTGAACTTATTTAAAATTTTTTATAAGTTTTTATATCTTATAAGATATTTTTTATGCCTATAAGATACCAGATCTTTTTCTAAAAATAAGTTCTTAAAGTATTTGGATAAAATAAGATTTTAGAGTTTATAAAATGTTAATAATGATATTTTTGTAATTAATATAATCGAAGTTAAGAGAGCTGTTAAAATCTTAAAAATAAGTTGGAAATTTTTTACTTTTTTTAAAAAGAGCTTATAAGATACTATCATTTTATTTTAGAAGCTTACGAATAGATGTTTTGAAGAACTTATAAGCTAACTCAAATACCTTCTTACTAGAATGCTCAAAATATATTTTGCTTAATGCGTATTTGAGTGATGTTACACATTACTCACCTTTTTAATTTTTGAAAAATTAAAAAATTCAAATATATGTGATATGGATGTCGAACACATAAACAATCTATCAATTTAACATATGTTCTGTCATATATAAAGATAAATTCAGATCATATATATATATATATATATATATAACAAATCAATGGGATTTAGATTGGATTTTGATCCAAAATTAAATGATCCAAAGCCCATCTCAAGTCGTTTATAGTTATAAAATTCGCCTTTAAGTGGGACGGAGTCGACACGAATCTGTTCTGCCTAAACTTATTACCACATATAGTTGCAAGTAGTAATTATGCTCTTTAAAAAAGGCTCATATTTAACATGTGCCTAATTAAAATTAGACACGTTTTGGTTTTCCAGTTTAATTAGGTTTCCATCCATCACATCTTGAGAGTTTGTTCCAAGTAAATATGTTCACATTTAACACGTACTTCATCAAAATTTTGCAGCCTCTCTTCTCTCTCTCTCTCTAGACTAAGAAAAACCGATTTAAATTGTTTATTTCATTCCCTATTTCATTACATGAATATATGACACGTGTATTGAATATTTCTTTATAAAAATAATTGATTGAGAATAAGATACACTTAGCATAAATACAGTAATTTGAAATAGAAGATAGAATAGAGAATGAAATAGAAGATTCAAAGTGAAGAAAAACGTTATAAATTAACATCCTTATTCAAACTATATGCTTTTAATAATTAGCTGCCACCTTTCAACAGGTTCACTTCAATGCATGCATGCATAAAGAGATCTCCAGCTCCGCCACCGCCAGCTTTTGCCATTTGCACCACCGCCCACGGCGGAGTAGACTGCAAAGGAGTTCTTGAAAAGGGTTCCAAGATTTCCATTATCGATCAATTTCCACTTACATGTCTAAAACAGAGGTGAAGCCTTTTGCTATTTTTCTCTAAAAAGGGCTGAGAAATTTTTTCACATTTTATGTTATGAAGAGTTGATGTCTTAATTTTCTTGTTAGTGTTCATAGGGTTTTGAAGAGCACTTCTAATTTGATTTAATTAGCCTATATATTGTTTTCTCATATCAAATAAAATGAAAAAATAATTATGTAAAGAGATTACTCCTTTAAACATTATTTGTGTCTTTAATGATCTATTGATAATGTTTCTTTAATGATCTATTGATAAACAACGTCGCTCTTACACTTGTATATGTGAAGTTTGATATTTAAATCCTGATGAATCGTTAATGTGTGTATTTGGTTAATTAAAAAGAATGACGACTTTTATGTATTTTATGTCCGTAACAGTAGAAAGGAATGATATATATATGTATAAATATATGTATTTTACTTTCTTAAATAACAAATTGCAATCAATATTTTGCTAAAATCCTATTTCACTTCAATTTTGTAACTTCTGAATTTCTCCCTACACATTCTCAAATTCTTTACTCAAGTTTTTCATTTCTGCAGGTTATGAGCAATCGAACAATGAGTCGGCATGAAGCAATTCAAATTTCAAAAAGGGCAAAGGTAATTCTAAAAGTCTTACAAATTGTTATTCATTTGCATAAATTATTTCTCTTTATGTATTTGAAAGCTACATTGATATGCATAATTCACGATAATTGATCCAACATTATTTCCCAATTGTGATGCTTTAATTATTTTGTGTTGAAGGATGCTGCACACATACTTCTTTTTTTGCAATATCCATCCTTTCTGCAGATTTACGCTATGTTTGGTTCATGGATTTTGGTGAGAAAAAGAAAAGAAAATATTAAGGAAACATTTTTGATTGTGTTTGTTTGGTAAAGAAAATACTAAAGAAAAAAAAAACTTGAGGGAAAATATAGTATATTTTAGGGCTATCAACGAGTTGACTTTGGATCGAATTTGTCATATCCGAACTATCCTGTAGGATCTTTGTTACCGAGTACCATATTTGAATCAGGTGGATATCCGAAATCCGATAAAGAAATCCAACCCAATTTAATCTTCTTCTTCTTCTTATTCTTCTGGATTGTATAAAAATATTGTATTTATAAAGTAAATTTACATCATATTTGAATTTTTAATAATTTTTTATTGTGTAGTAGTCCAAAAGTTAAATATTTGAATACTAAATCCCTATTTCATATTATATTATATTTGATATTTTATCAGTATCCCTCTTATTTTTAAGGTTAAAGACTCAATATTAATAGCATGATATAGGCGTTAACATCAATATTAAGTCAGTATAATATATGCATTTTATTTTAAAATCTTTATTAATATTATATATAAGAGTATTAATTTAATAAAAAGTTATTAAAGTTCAGATTCGAATCTTTAGCAGATCAGATTGCTTAATTTCATATCTGATTCATTTATTTTGGATTATGGATATTTGTAATCGAATCTGATCTATCGGATATTTTAATTGAATAAAAATCCTAAAATTCGAATTGAATTCAGATCGAATTCGGATTAAAATCCGATCCATTGACAACTCTAGTATATTTGAGAAAAATGAATTTCCTCATATTAAAGTACTCTATCTCATTCTCCAATACTTTCATCACTATCTTTTCCTCATTCCTTTCTTTATTGTTTTCATTAAGAACCAAACAAACATGTAATTTTGTATTTCTTTATTTTATTTTTCTTTTTATTGTCAAAACCCTTAAACCAAACATAGTGTTAAGTTTAATGAGAGAAAAGGCCAAAAGGAAATCCAAAAAGGATAAAAATACTAATATCCTAAGAGGGGAAACTATATTTAAATACAACATCAAGAAAAATGAAAACTTATTTAAAATGTTGATCCTTTGATTCCTCTTCTTTGGTAGGACTGTCACCAATATATCAGGCACAAATAATATTACCACTTCTGCCCATTTAACTTGAAAATAATAATCTTTCGACTTTTTTCTTTATAAATCAATAAATATACCTTAAATAACATATTTAAAATCACTCCAAATTTGGGCCTTTTCTCTTACATTTTTTATCAACACAGAAAACTACTCCGATAAAACATTTATCCATCGGGAAAAAGTCAGATTGAGAAGCTTTCATTGTACAAGGAACTGTTCATACTGAGTCTAGAATACTTCTTGTTACCAAGCTGCCTGTCAATATGCTGGCAATTAAAGGAAAAACAATCCTCAAATAAATTACAAATGTTTAGAAGCCTACTTCTGAATAAACAGTTTCTATAGAAAAGATGGGGGGCATTAGCTGAAGAGTGATCTGAATTATTCATCTGACGATCTGTTTGAGCTGTCTGTCCCAGATTGCTTTACAAATTGTCCTCGGACACGGGGCCGCTGTTCTGCTAATTTCTTTCTGTTCTGATACCTTACCTGAGGCAAAACACATATGCAGTAAGAGAACATTTCATGGATATAGAAATCATAGCAGCTGGAGAATGTAGAAAATGTAACAGCAAGAAAAACAATTGAAAAAGCGTCTAAAAGACAGATAATTAAGTTGTTTCAATAGCAATATGATGGCACAGAGCAATATAGAAGGTAAAAGTTGGAATCTTGAGGATCCTGCAGCATAAGTCTTTTGAAGGGACACAATCAACCATGAATAGTTTGTTTATTATACAAACATATAGTATACCATGTAAAGAGCCTCAAACCCATTAGTTGTGCACTCACTGTACTTTAAAGTGATCAACAATTGGACCAAGACATACCATTACCACCACACACATACACGCAAGCAAGAACTATTCATGATCAATTAGGCAAGCAGCTTTTGATTCAACTGATTATGAATGACAGATATTGACGAACAACTAATTTGCCCAGTAAAGTTCCTCTCATTTACACCAACTTTCTTGTTCTTATTCGCTCTGTCAAATCAAAATTGTCCCGGCATGGCAAAGTAAACATTGTAATCAGATGAAGTAATTGGAAGTAACAACAGTTGCAGGAATCGCATTTCCTACCTTCTTCTTGAAACACCTTTCTTTCCTCTTCTGACGGAATTTGTTCAAGGCAGCTTCTCTCTGTGCAAGTTTATTTTCAACTACTCTAGTTCCACTACCACTGCCGCTAGCATCTCCACTTCCACTTTTCCCAGCTTGCCCAAAATCACTTTCTGTGTTTGTTCCTGCAGCATTAATGGCTGTACTGCTTCCATTCTTGTCATTGCTTCCATGGTTACTCCCGGAGGCACTTCTATTCAAACTATAGTTTATAGGGTTGCCATCTACCGGTCCACCCAAAACATTTGTTGATCCACATTGTGGAGCATCCACTGCTAACTTCTTAAGGGAAGGTTCATCCTGGTTATATGATGGCTGTTGTTCCAAGTTGTGGTAATGATGGTGATGGTGATAGTGATGGTGATGGTGATGGTTATGGCAATGAGGGTGCTGAATTTCGAGCTCCTGGCTTGAGCCTCTTACAGGAGTTAAATCTGTAGTTTGCATGTCATTAGGCAGAAGCAGGCTGACTTGTGGTTGGGTGTATCTAAAGTCCTTTTTCACCAGTCTGAAAGCAGAAGGGTGGGAAGCATTAACTGTGGATGTTGCTTCAGACTTGTCCTTCATAATTGATTGGTGTGAACGGAGCTTATTAGTGGTGGAGCCCATATCTATGTTGTTGCTGAGTCCATTTGAACTTTGATATACAAGATGCTCTGTTGAATGGGCTTGTATATCACCCACTGACTCTCGCTTTGCAACTTCGACACTATTGTCAATTACCCAACTACTTCCTGTGATCCCATTAGGAGCCTTAAAAGCATTTGAGGATGTATTATACCTGCACAAAGTGAGTATAAAATTCTGAGATGAGTACTACCAATGAAACAATCTACTTCAACATAAGAAAGGAAAATAATATTATTATAAAAAGATAATTATTTGTAATCCTTTCCCCAAACCTAGAGAAGGCAGACTGCTCAGAACGTCGCAAGACACAACGATCATCTTGAACAGATCTCCCCGTGTCCTGAATTCCTCTAAGCCTCTTTAAGCTAAGCCCAAAGTTTGGTTCCTTAGAATCATCAGTTGCACTATTCTTGATGTCCAATATGCTGCTCGCTTCTCTAGTATATCCAGATTCTTTGCAATCAATCAGAGGGATAGGCATTTTAGCACTGCCAGCTTTGTGTTTGTTGAACAAGCATTCACTAGTGGCATTCAGTTGTCCCTTGTCGACTTGCTTAGTGCTCAATTTGCAATCTAATTCTGAGAAGGACTTCAGTTTTGCACCCATGGACGTGAGTGGAATTTCCATTGGGTTTTCAGATTTTGGTTCCACATTTCTTGGTACAGTCATCTCCAGGTCTTTGCCCTTGGCAACAGTATCTACATGGAAAATTTGTGGTTCATAGGTTGACTCAGAGGAAAAAATTGAGAAGAAAGCCAAAATAAAAAAATGTACATTTAGTACCAGGTTGACATTGTTCGTGGCCTTCTCTTGCTACAACTATATCTACCCTTTTGTTGCCAGAGTTCTCGGCATTTGGGCGAATAACTTGAGCACAGGTGCTGTCTTGACACTCAGCTACTTGATCCATTGGAGAGACAGCTTGAGAGCTGTCAACTTCTACAGCTTGCTTCGTCCAAGAACTCTGTAAAACAGGAGTCAATCCATACCCTACAGATAAAGCTTTGAATTTCCTCATTACGAAATAGTTTCCACAAATGATAAAGATCATAAATGGAAGTCTGCATCACATGCTAAAACATCTGAATTCATCAAAATAATTTGATGAATTTTGGAGGCATGTAAAAAATTTACCATTTATAATAGTTAAAGTGTAGCTCACATCCGGAACTACCATATCTATCAAGACACTTCAACCTTTGTCGAAGCCAAAATGGAAAAATCAAATTTTCATAAAGATGTAAACAATCAGAATTGACAAGTTATATTCTTTCTCCAGTTACCTGATGGAGCCTATCTAAAGAAGTTTCCAAATGCATTTATGTCCACATAATAACTCAATGTAGCACAGAAAACAACATATTTTCTGGATATCTAGCTACACATGTATTATCATGCTAGACTATTAAAATTGTAAAGGAGTACAGTAAAGAAAGATACTCCTATCCGACGTAATTTTACTCATTTATCCAGAGAACAAGCATTTTGAGAAACTAATCCAAGTTTCCCCAAACCCTGTTTTGCAGAAACTAACAAAACAACTGAAGCCTTTTCCAATGGTGTTATACAGGAAATAGTAAACTGAACACTACAAAACTCGGCTTTCCTAGAGTAATACCTCACATACAACCTGCTGGTTTTGCAGGTATACAACCAATATTAGCAAAAAGGAACAAGGCAAACGAAGTTTTATACATTCAAGTAAAAACAAAAAGAGAATATGTACTACCTGTGTGCCACTCCCATTATCACTTCCATCATCAAAATTTAAGCCATTGCTCCCAGTATTTTCCCCATCATCACTTCCACTGTTGTCTGCTTTTTCACTACTTTTTGATTTTACAGATTTTTGTGTTTGTGTTCCACTTTCACTCCCGCTTCCACTAGACTGAGTGAAGCATAAGAAGTCGTGAAATATCAGAAAACAAGAAAAATGAGTACAAAATGAAAAATAAAAGAAATTATTTAATCACAAATACAGTTTATGCATTTCAATGAAAGACAAAAAATTACATTAAAGATCTGTCAAAAAGTTTATAGTTACATTTTCTCTCCATAAAGCCCTTTAGTTTAAATAAAATGATCAATCATCCACAATGGTACCGACTGCTGGTTGAGTGTGTAGACCATCTGTTTAGTGAAGATAAATTTTGTCATTTTGGCTATTAATCATTATATGAAGGAAAATTTCCAGAAAAAACAAGGAACAAAGAAACCAGCCATAACCAGGGCTGCTTCAGATCACACACTTAATACTTTTTATTTTATTGCAATTATGGTAACAGTAATGTCGAGACAAGGTAAATCCAGCATACAAATAGTCAAGGAACACCAACCAAATCAGAAGTTGAGTGACACTAATCAACTTGAACGTTGATCCAGATGTACACCAGGGAAGAATGTGATATGCATGTGATTGTAAGCTTATTTTCCCATCTTTGATGTATACTAGTTCTTAGTTCAATAATAGCGGGAAGATAGCTAAGATGACTCACACTGTGGCATCGCCTCCACACATGTTGCCAAAGGTTTTTAAGCTCATTCTTCCTTACAGGCTTAACCAGGAAGTCAGCAGCACCATTTGAGAAACATTTAAAGACTAAACCCATTGAATCATGAGATGACATCACTGCACGTAAATCTCATCCGGTGTTAGTCTCCGTAGGCATCTAAAAACTATTGAGGTGCAAAACTTGAAGCAAGGGGAAAATTACTCACTAATCACAGGAATATTCTTGCGACTTTTGTGGCTCATAATCTTGCACAGAAGTGATATTCCAGAAAAACAAGGCGTTACTACCTCCGTCAAGACAATGTCAATGTGGTTGGTTAAATCTTCTAAAATCTTCCATGCTTGGAGTCCATTAGCTGTCTCTATTACTGCATTCATTGGTTGAATGATCCATTTAAAAACAAGCTTAGATAGAACAAACTTAGCCAAAAATTAGATACAACGGAAACTGATCAAGGGAAAAAATGGAAGAAAAATTCCTATACTAGATCAGAAATGTCTACATAACATCACAAAATTGGAAAGAATTAACCAAAAAATGGAAAATAGATAGAAGATGATCACAATAAGAGACTAAAACATTAGAGATGGTGGCAAACTAAAACAATAAAATTAAATAAGGGTTGACTTCTGGAGTCAGATCTATAAGTTGAGAATAGGAGCTCCATAACTCAATTAGGTTAATAATAATGGACTTAAAGGTGTAATAATACAGTCACGCTTTACCCAGATTGTTGAAATATTAGATGTCCAAGAGCAACCACTTGGCTTGCCATGCAAAAAAAAAATACTGCTAGTTGCAGAAACAGCAATAGTTTAAAAGTGCTTCATAGATTCTGCTTCTCTATGAGCAAAGCTTAACACTACTAAAATCCTTAAAACCACTTTCACAAAAAAAGGAAGCATTTGAATATTTAGCTGAGATGATTGAGAAATAATGTTCTTCAGAAATGGGACAAGCACCTATTGGAGCCTCACCTACCCAGCCAAAGGATTGGGTGTGCTGTAAAAAGATTTGGACTAACTTGACCAAAACTTAAATCCTGGGAAACCTTTAAGAAGCTCATGACACTTTTCCAGAGTTCTCATTAGAATTACTTAGGAAGCTTCTCATCATCAAGAATTCTTTCAAATTCACAGCATATGTATCATAGTACCTGGCGCTAGAGCTTTCCTTACAAATATTACAATAAGCGCCAAATTAGCAACACAAATAGGTCATAAAAACAACGAATTTTTCAGTACCAGTGCAGTTTCATAAATATAATTTGATATGTTCCAGCTGTTCCACAACTTTAAATGGTCTCTTATTGATTCTTGTTCTTTATGAAGTGATAAAAAATAAACTTTTTGTATAGAACTATGAGAAACTAATGCTCAGTTCGTACTTCTTGCTTTAACTTTAAATCTTTAGAAAAATGTTAGAAAGCATGAGGAAAGCAAATAAATAAGTGGCCTCAAAAGATGAACTGAACAATAGGTTATTTGCAGCTTCACTTGTATGAAAAGATTGGTATTATATCCAACATACAAACTTGTTCATTCAGTTAACCGACACTGGTAACAGATTTACTTGCATGGATAATTTAATCTGTTTGGAGAAAGATATAACAAAATAATAGATTAACATATCATCCTATATTCCTTGCACTAGATAATTTTGTTAACTTGGATGTTATTTTCATTATTATAAACCATTAGATAACCAGATACTACGGAAAAAGATACATGTATATCAGACACAAGTTTTGCACAGGCTTTCATTGAATTTCCTGCATGCCAAGTCTATCACATACTCCTTACTCTGACCTGGATGCATAAGCTGCATTGGCCTTGATCATACCTTAAATGCCTTTATCATTCTTACTCCAGAAGCCCTTATGACACACTAAGCATTTGTACCCTGTCTGATTTTACTTAAAGTTACCTACCTTCATAATTACAGTTTCGAAGCAAAGCAGTGACAACATGGCGTGTGGAGTCATCATTCTCCACCAGCAAGACCCTTATGGATCTCACATGCAGAAACCTCTCCCAAATAACTGTACCCTGAGGCTGTGGCTGTTGCTGTTGCACTTGCACTTGCACTTGCACTTGCAGAATTCCAGGACCTTGCAACCCATTAGCAGCTCCTTTCTCATTTTCAATAGCTGCAGTATCAGCCTTCAAGTCACTTGCCTGAAACGAAATCTGTCTCTCATCCAAAACTCCATCTTGAATGCCCTTATCCTCATCCAGCGACTCTCTTTCTCCGTTAGCATCAATATTCATGGACACGCTACCTGTCACCAGATCCAAGGGGTGCAATTATCCAACTTCTCGCAAAACCTCTGACAAATCCTTCTCAATGAAAACAAACAGCACATCGCTAAAAGAAGTAGCTTAGCTTCTTGAGGAACCCAAATGCTTCATAAACAAAATCCTACTGCACCAGTAAAATTGTCAAATAATGAACTGAAATATCAAAAAATTTGTAAGCAAAATCATATAGACAACTCTTTACTTGCACCCTGACAATTTTGAACCAAGGCAATTCAATAAAGATTCCTCGAGGCCCTATCGATTGCTCGCACCGTATCCTGTATGCAGCACAACAGAGCATCAGCCACCACACAAACCCTAATCTTCACCAGCAGATGAAACTTTCATCCATCAAAAAACCAGAAAACACCATTATTCATCCCAAACATATCCCAAAAAAACAAGGCAGATTCATCACAATCAACTATCTCAAGCACCATATACAAAAACACATAATATGCTCCAACAATAAGCAACATGCAGAAAACACAAAACAAACACAAGACAATGAAAAAGAAAAAAGAAAACCACATTTCTACATAAACAAAGTAAAATAAAATGGCTTTTTCAATTGATAGACAAACATCACCTTCAGATTTCGTCAGATTTGGCCTAATTGATAGTCAAAGACTTATTTGCCTGCCAAAATTTGCCAAAAAGGAAAAACCGAGCAAGAATCTGAATGAATAAGTATAAAACAGGAAAAGAAAAAAGCAAATTGCAGCCAAACTACAATCAGTTAAAAGGAAATTAGGGTTTAGGACTTCTTTTTTCTTCACTTTGTTTGAGAGAAAAAAACCGAGGTTTGATTTTAGGGGGCGAAGATGTTCTCTCTCTCTCTCATTTTTTTTTCTTTTCACGGAATACAGTTTTTCTCTACTGCTCCCGAGGGTGATGACGTGGACAATTTGCAGGCTCTCCGTACGCCACGTAAGATGGAGGAGTGACACGTGTGCAGGTGACGTTTACAATATCTAAAGACGAGAGATGAAGGGCTATGATCCGAATCAAAGCAGATTCGGAGCCTCATAACAAGGGGACACGTAGCGGATTTCGATGAAAATATCTCGGTTGTTCGCCGTTATCACGGACGTCAGGTGCCTGGGACTTCGGTTTAAGGAAACGGTTGTGACGGCGTCAATTTGTCGTTGAATTGACCTTGTTGATGAGAAGACCTACACGCCGCCCCCGGGCCCATGTATTTGTTTATAGCTAATAATTTTTGCACATTCCACAAATATATGCCGTATGCGCTACATTTTTTAATTATAAAACATTATATATTTAAATTTTTAAAATAAATAAGTCAATGGTGGAAAGTTTCAAGATTATCAGCTTCGTCCGAAAATTCATTGACACAAGCAATAGGACAGTGGGATTCAAATAACTGTACGGGACCCTTTAAATTAGGTTTTTTATCTTGATTGTACTTGAATTTTAAATTATTGTACTATTATGTGTTTAAATGTAGGATAAAATATTAAATTATTGTCTTCGTAGTTCCATAGACTTAAATAATTGTATTAAGTGTGAGTCAGTTTGTTTAAATTATTGTGTCTTTTTGAGTCAAGCTCTCTTGATAGGTCTAAGGCCCTTTAATTATTGTATTGTAAACAGTGCTGATTTTCCTCTATAAAAGGGAAAGTCATATGTAAGTTTTGGATAGAGAGAGTTGAGAAGCCCAGTTTTAATAAGAAGTTTGGTTTTCCTCTTATTGTTCTCTTTATCTTTCTCAATCCTTCTTATTCTCACCGTCTGAAAAATTTAGTATGCTCTACAGTTACCTTGAAAAATGATCATCTGTATTAAAAAAATTCTAAGACTAGCTTTTGATACTAGAAGAAACTTATGTATCTTAATATCAAAGGACATGCCTTTGATGTTGCCCATTGTTGAGGTTGTTTTAAGGTTAACAATTAAAGTGGAGACAAAAAAGAAATGTTTGAGATGGAAAATTGAAAATATACTTTGTCAAATAGGCTTAATTATTCGTGTCACTAAATAACACATTTTTGCCGATTTGGCATATTATATAATACAATTATCTAATTATTGTAAAATATGTAAATTATAGTATAAAGTGAAATGTAGAGACTCCAATCTTTTTTTTTTTTTTTTCAGTCGAGTAGTCATAAGTATTGTCCTCATACTAATATATGTGAGATTCGAAATTCGAAGCTTAACAAACTCTTAGCCTACGCTTGCTTGTTGGACAGATTTCGATTTTGCCGTCTCTTAAACATGGTAAAGGGAAAAGTTGTGCTTGGATGTGAAGTAGTTTTTGTCTCTCTCTCTCTCAATCTTAATAATTACAACTTGAATATAATTAATTAAATGATTAAGTATTGTGGTAAATTAATTAAACAAATTGTGAATTAAAAATGTAAAACTATTATACAAAATTTTAAATAATAATCAAGATTATGTGATACGTGTTTTTTATTATTTTATAAATAAATAAAAACAAAAGAAAAATGAGAAATCTAACCAATCCGATTAATATGAAATTTGTTAAAATATAATGCATGATTAAAAAAAAAAGTTGTTTTCATAGTTGGAATTTAATTTTCCTTAATTAGTAATAAAAATTCCAATCACAACCCATTATTAAATTTGTATTTTCTAAATAATTCATAAAATAAATAACATTATTAAATACATTTTATTAAATTTATCTATTATTTTAATTATTTTTAAATATTCCTCAATCCCAAACAAACCCAAAAACCAAAACTCATAAAATAATCTCATTATCTCAAACAAATCTATCAAACATATTTTAAAAACAATTTCACTACAAATTACAACTTTACATCACATCAACCCATTATATCACCATATATAATAATTACATTTTATCTCACAATCAATCACAACCTTATTTTCCAATCTCATATCTCTAAAACACCAAAACAACCTTAAAATCTCAAAAACATGAAAAATGAGGATTATCTCACAAGTAATCACAGCCTTATGGTTTGTTTGTTTATGAATTGAAGCATTTTGCCAAAATTATTTTTGGGAAATGGGATTGGGGATTATGATGATTGTTTGATTGTGTTTTTGGTGGTTAGTGGAAAATGAATTGGGAGAATTTTTTTTTTTTTTTAAGGGGATAAAATATCACATCAATAACTTTTTTGTTGGGTTGGTAGAGTGAGATTGATATTTTAAAATTATTTATATACGTGTATATATAAATTGGATAGGGAGAACAAAAAATGAGAGGGTTAAATATTGAGAAATTGGTAGAAAATGAATTAGGTGGGTATTTTGAACAGTGGGGTTGAAAGATGTAATGGATTATTTGTTTGTGTTTTGAAAGTTGAAAAATACTGTAACAATTTACAAATAAACAAGCCCTTGGAGTGAGTGCATGTATAAATATTTAAAGAAAATACTTATTTCTTTCAATATACTCATCTTCACATGTAGGCATTTGCACAAGCCGAGTCCCAGATTCTGGACTCAATTCAATTCCATTAACCATCAGCATTTGTGCACAAATTACAAGATCTTCTAATAAATTATGCATCTCATAAATTCCATTACATATTTCATCAATTTAATGAAGCAACAAAAAGTACAAATAAGCAATGGAAAAAATGGATAACTGTCAAAGCCCATAACAGTGGGAAGAAAGAATGCGTACACATTTTTACCTGTTGCTGAATAAAATTATTACAACTGCAGCAAGTTGAAATATAAATCTCTTGCTGCAACCCCCACTTGTATAATGTTACAACAAAGTTCTTGGACTGAAGTATTGAGAGAGGTAAAAGGCAGCCACCAGGGTTATAGCCCGAGTGAACTCCATTGTTTTCTTATTTTTCCCATGAAGAGAAAAAGAAGGTAAGTTTATGAAGTAAATGAAAGAGAGTTCTGCTTTCTGCAAAATTTGTAAGCATGTGGTGAGTATGTGAAGTCGGAATCTATGCCATAGCAGACTGTTTATCCTCGTTCTCATCAAGGTTCAGTGCTTCCAGCAATTTTGGCCAGGACTCTGGGATACCACCAGGCAAATCAAATTCAAGCAATTTTCCTTGGCCACGATAGAAGCCCTCCACCGGCTTACTCTGCAATATTCAAAAGGAACTGAACTATGTAAGAATTAAATGGAAAGGAGAGTTTGCTTTGACCAAAGTGATCTTCACAAAAATCCAGAGTTCACAGCTAACTAATTATGCCTGATCGGCAATGAATATGAACAGAAATAAGGTTTGCCAGTATATAGTAAAGCTTGCTTGTTTAACTTTAAATTCATAGATTGAGCTTGATCAGGTTTTCTCTGTTGACACTCAATGTATGTTATTCCTCCTTTCATGCCAAACCCTAAACGATATAAACCAGATACACATTGAGAGGGAGAAAGCAGTACCTTTTCATTGTATACACGAAGTCTTTCTTTTACAATAGCTTCAGTATCATCAGAGCGAGTTATGAGCTTCGAATCACACAGGGAAGGAGGAAGAAGAGGGGCCATACTTATGTCTGGATTCCCATTTTCACCCTTGACATTGATTGATGCCACATTAAAGTTCTTCCCACATTGGCTGCAAATCCTTCTTCCAAGGCATTTCTCTAGTAGTACATTTTCTGGGAGCTTGAGATTTACCACCAGCTCGATATCTGTCACTTCGTCCAATATTTCCTGCATATATGAAAAAAAATATTAACTTCAAAACTGCATATAACTCACTTCTGATACAGGAATGCACAAGTTACCCATTGGCATTTCCGTAAGCAAAAAGAAAATTTGCAAAGAAAAGAGGGCATATCTTTGGTAGAGGAACCATTTTCTATAAACATTCCATGGAATGCAAGAAAACTCTGCATAGCCACATGGATTGTTTTGGGGCTAAAAGAATGATGGGATTATACATTCTCTATATATGTGGAACGTTTGTATTATGATCAAGTAAAAGTATAAGTTTATAATAAGCATTCGATAAAATGTTGTGTTTATTTATTACAAAATTAAGTTTTTTTAATATATATATGTTTTTTAAACAAAAAATTCATAGATAATTATTCACCAAGTATGGTACATAGCACATATAACATTTATCAACTTTATTATTAATGGCATGCATAATGTAGCATAAGAAGCATTAAATTGTCATTTCGTTCCTCGGTGAAGGACCAATTTGCAGAAGGTGAGGTATCATTTCTAGAACACTGGGGTTATTAGCAATATTTTTCGAACACCAGGTGTCATGCCATTTCTCAAGAGCACCTGAGTTGAAATGCAGTTGCCTATAAATTAAGTTTACAACAAAAAGTAAATTGCCAAATACATATCTGTACAGAATAATAAATGTCACATATGGTAACATGACACTTATCTATCACAAGTCTGAATGCAACGTAACAGAAAATGGTGATAAAGTCCTTCCTGCCATGCTTAATGTGTGAAATTCATATGTTTGAAGCAACACACACTCATCCAACCTCCATCAGCACCCAAAGCTAATTAAAAAAACATTTCACAAAATCCATCTGACGATCATTATATGCCCAAATTACTGCTCCTATTTATTCCAATTCCTTCTCACCTCAGAAATCACTCAAATAAGTAGGGAGCTAAAAAGAAGTACACTGAGCATGTTAAAACTAAATTTTAAGCGCAGTAGGAAAATTCTCTAGTTGACAGTATCATCATCTTGTACAGCTGAAACCTTTTATTAGCACTCATCCAGGTCACATGCTTTATAGCATCATTTTCTTTAAAGGTTTTCACATAGAATATTTACTTACTGCTTGTCTTACTGTCCGGGGAAACCCATCAAGTATAAATCCTGATTCTCCTTTGCCTTCTCCCGCCTCAAGCCTCTTTGACAATAAACCTATAATTATCTCATCCGATACCAATTTACCCTGGTTGACAATGTCCGCAAGCTGCAACAGGGAACAGAAGAACTCAGTTAAGTAAAGCAGGGTTGGAGGGGCATAAAGAAGATCTCAATTTCAAGCCAAAGCAAAGGTGGAGAGGCCATTCAACCTCCCTCACCCCCAACAAATTCAATATTTTCAATAAAAGAAGACTCAGTTTACATTGTCTAAAAGATTAGAATGCTATGCAAAGTTAAATGCTGAAATCAGCAAAACCATAAGTACTGCAAAAGCCTATGTTGCACTAGATACGCAGGTAAGAGAATAAAAGGAATCGCACAATCCTAAACATCGTTACCAAGCACAGCTTCTATGATTTTCAAATCCACACATTTCAATATTATTTTAAGTGGTTTATTACTCTTAGAATATTACAGAGATTCACCATTTCATCATCATGTCAACCAACTCAAAATGCATGGAATTGAGCAATGTATACCAAATCACTTCTCATATTCTTTTCTAACGCCTTGTCATATACTAGTCGGTTGTGCCGCTGTATATTCTTTTATAAACATCCCAAGTAATGCATGATCACCTCTTCTTGAAAAGAAAGCCTCACATAAAGTGCCAGGGAGATGCTCACCAGAACAAATTCGGCACATACTTGTATAACATCTACTTTAAAGAAGGAAGCACAAATGTCTGGAAAAAATATGCTCGCAACACCTTTTTACAACTAAGAAAAGGTATAATCTTACCAGCAAGTAATCCACTTACCTTCTACCTCACTATAAAGGATAAAGGACATAAACAGAGAAATTAAGGAATATGGGAGATTAAATTCAGTTAGGACAAAGTTGTGTACGTCATCTCTGAGTATTTTACATTTCGCGCTACCATGAAGAATACCACAACACTGCCATTATAGTGTTTCTTCAAAACCACTCTTCTGGAGATGTCAAATTCCATATTTTCAGGAACAACTCAGACATAAAATCACGCTTATAACATTTATTATGAAAAATACAAACACACATACACATGAATTGCCACTCAGTATACGATATCAAGCAATCGAAGACTTAACTTAATTGGAATCACAAACATTTTCATTCAATTTCGTACGGATCTTTCGTCAAGTCCAATACAAAACGTACTTGCTTCGATAGAGGACCAGACGATGAGAGCTCTTCACGGACGAGATCGCCAGTAGCAATATGTGGAACGCCGAGCAGAGCTGAGAGCCGACTCGCATACGTACCTTTTCCTACACCAGGGCATCCCAAAAATACCCACTGGATATTCCTGCCCTTAGGATCTACCGGGGGAGGTGAAGGGGATCTTAATTCGGTGGCGGCCGCTGTGGATAAAGACCTCCGGATGTTGAAGACAGCGGAGGAGGAGGAGGATCTGAAAACGCGGATCATAGCCGCCATTGGTATTACTGGGTAGAAGGGTTCAAGCGCCGGCGTCGGGTGCTGGAGAGAAAGAGAACTTTCGGCTTGCTTTCCAGTGAGGCTTTATAGGGAACGATGTGTAATTTTCTAGGCTTTACGTTAAACAACGGGTTGGGTTGGAATCTCTTTCGAGATTCCAAATTTATTCGGGCATTGAGCATTGTGTGTCCAAAGTGAAAACATATAGGTTGTGTTTGGTTATATTTTTGTTTGATTTTGTTATGTGTTTATTATATATTTTGAGAGAATGAATTATTGGAAAATATAAAAATTATTTTTTTTATATGTTTGTTTATGTTTTTGGGAAGATAATTTTTTACTGTAACAGTCAAATCAATACTTTTTTTATTGAGTTTTTTAGGTGAAAATGAAATTGGGTGATTTTTTTAATATTAAAATAATAATAAAATATATAATATATATAATATATATGTATATATTAAAAAATGTATGTTTTGGAGAAAAAATGAGGATATGCTTGGTTATAATTCCCCAAAATAATATTATTTTGGAAAAATATAACCAAACACTCCCATATATGTATATTTTTTTTTTATCCTTTGGGTAAAGACATATTGACCTTTACATAATTAAAGGTAAAATACTTAATTTGTGTGTGTGTGTGTGTGTGTGTTTAGAGAGCATTACAAATGACAATTTTTTTATTTTTTCAACAAATCAATATTTTTCTATTCGCAAATCAAATAAATCGAAGTATAAATATGTACACAAAGGAGCCCATTCGACTTTCTACATAGTAGGAAAAACAATGCACATAAAGTGCACACACAAATGAGCCCATTCAGGATCGAAATATAAATATGTGCACAAAAGAACTCATTCAAGCTCGAACACAAGACCTCTCACATAATACCTTTAACATAGTCAGGGAGACAATGCACATAAGGTACACACACAAAAGAGTCCATTCATGCTCGAATACAAGACCTCCTACATAGGAGGAGGACTAATGTCACTATGCTACATGCCGTTAGACATTTAATTTATGTGTTTTGAAGCAAAAATAAGAAAACATTCTTGATTTTGTTGTTTTATGAAGAATAAAATAAAGCATGTATATAACATATTGCAAGTGTTATAGTGTATTTATTTTATTAGTTTACTTTATCTTAATTAAGTTACATTTAAATAAAAAAATATTATTTAATTTATTTATATTGCGTTTGTGATATGAAAGCTCTCTTTATTTTATTTTATTTTATTTACACACATATTTCAATAATTTATTAATATTTGAACCTCAAACCTTCACATTCACAAATATGAGGACAACGCTATTAATAAAATTATTTAAAACAAACAATATATATTATCTGACCTATTATCACAAATCTTGAAATAAAATGAAGTAATTTGGTTACATGGATTAATGTTTGGTTGGTTATTACCTTAAGTTATATATTATCGGAAAAACAAATAGTTTTTTCATGTTGTTACAGATTTATGACTTCATAACAGACAATTTGATTTGAATTTTTAGTGTAATAGTTAATCCTTTCACTTCATTTAACCACTTTCCCATTTATATCCTCTCTATTTTCTTATTAATTTGAGCTCAGTAAAAAATATATCGTGTTGCTTTTATTTCAATTAATAGGTAAATCTTTTATGAAAATTACTTTTAGGCTTGAAGGTGTTGTATCCCATAGGCGACGCGACTATTAATCTTATCAGACTAATATTTTGAAAAAGAATTGTGAAATCGTCTTAAGAAAATGACTTAAGTTGCGTCTCATTCCACTAATATTTGTGATTTTATTTGTCTTGTTACTATAGTTTTTCCTTTAAGGCCAATAAATAACTAGACCTGGCAATTGGGTACCCGTGGGTAACCCAATCACGGATAACAACGGGTTGGGTTTATCTAGGGGTAAATTTACCCATTTTTTATTGGGTATGAAGTAGGGGACCCGTTACCCATCCTCACGGGTAACGGGTAACCCATGGGTACCCAAATTTTTTATTTTTATTTTTATTTTTATTTTATTTTATATTTAGATATAAATTAATATCCAACTTGTGACTTACATGATATTGCTCAAATTTTAACTAAATAAAACTCAAACAGCGAAAAAAAACTAAAAATTTCAAACATTAAATTGAACAAATACCTTAAGCACATTAATAATATTGTAGTTTAAAACTTACATCTTAAATATTCAAAGTCTACCAAATTTAAAGTACATGACATTCAAAAGTTCAAATTTAAATCCATTACATGCCAAAAGTTTTTTGAATTGAAAGTTTAAATATCAGTCGAACATTGTTGTCCTTGTAGAAGAAGATGTTGCATCCATATTTTTGGGAAGGGATTTTTGTTATTTAGAATTTTATTTTATGATATAATTTTTAATTTAATTTGTTATAAATATAAAATATTTATATGTAAATATATATTATATAAAATAATAAAAATATATATTTATAAATACGGGTAACCCGCGGGCTGGGCCAAAAAGCGGCGGGTAAATTGGGTACGGATAAAATTACCTGTAATTTTTTGGGTTGAAAAAATAAGACCCATTACCCGTAATTTTTTGGATACCCGCGGGTACCCACGGGTACAGGTAAAATTTTGCCAGGTCTATAAATAACTAGCAAAACGTATGTTGCCTGATAAATTAATCATTTATTGAATTAACATTGGCTCATGCAAGCCCAATTCAAGGAGACCAAATCGACCAATTGTAGATTTACCAATAAACATACATCCATTGAAGAATAATACAAAATAAACTTTTATGTAGAATCGATGTTTGAAAAATTAGATCGTTCATTGAATTAAAAATTTTAACAGTTCACGATTTACTAGTTCAACTGTTGATTGGCCCGTAATTGAATCGTTACATCATAATTACGCAATATATATTTATATTATATATTACTTAGAAATTAATAAAATACCAAAATATAAAATATAAAGAGTTTAAATGAATATATTATTTAACTTCACAATCCAAATTTCACAATTGATATTATAAATAATCACCACAATTTAAATATATTCAGTTTAAAGTTTAAATATGATATTGAGGTGTACCTTAACCTTAAATTTTTGTACTTAGACAAAAAAAAATGAAAAAATAATAATTTAAATTCATTAAAAATTAAAGGGAAGAAAACAGCTCCGATTTAATTGAACTGTGAGCGGTTCACCGATTCGAACAGTTCAACCCTTCGATTTGAACTATTTTAATAAAATATGATTTTTTTTAATTTTTTAATTAAAAAAAAAAAATCGGACCAGCTCGACAGTCGATTGACGGTCTGACCGATCGGTCCGATCCGATTTAAACCGTGCGTAGAGCCCCTTAATTTTATTTTACTACTTAAGACTATTGTTTTTTGGGGAACTTATTAAAAAGTACCAAAACTACTTTCAAAATTTGTGTTCAGTCCCCAATTAAAAACTTATAGTGCAAACTCCCTAGTTTTAATAAAAGTTTAGAGATTACTGCCTAGCCACTTGATTTGACACAAATGCCCTTAAGTATCATATTTTTCCTTGTTTTTTCAAGCAAACAGTAAACCCTACAAACGCTCATTACCAGAAACAGAAAGAACAGAAAAAATTGCAACAAGCGGGAAACGAGAACAACGTTAGAGCCAAACGCCACTAACCCGACAACTGCATTGTCTTCTTCTCTTTTTATTTTCATCATTTTCGGATTCCATCTTCTTCTCAGTTGCTTCTGTGTTTCCTTTTTTTTTTTTTTTCCCCGACAATGTCAACCAGCAGCGAAGCAAGTGCACTCAATCAAGTGTTGGGGAGTTGTCACTACAAAGACCATCTCCATATAATGTCAATTAAGGACAGTACGACTGTAATGGATATCTACATTAATCTAGCAAGAAAATGGAGTGAAATCAATTCCGAGCACTTTAGCTTGCGATATATAGCTCCACATCAAAGATTGTACGTGAGTTTAACTGATGACGATGACGTCATGAATATGGTCTTACTGCATTTGACATTGAAGATGAACATTGTGGACATCTTGGTAAACCGAAAGGATGAATCAAGCAGCAGAGAAAAGAAGAGCAGTGATGTTTTAAGGTAATACTTCTACAGAATCTCAACTTTACTGCAATTAGTAAAGTTCTGTACATGAAGTGTTCTAAAATTGCTCTCTGTTTATTTGAAAATCTTTCTGTACTTGGAGCGTTCCACATTATACTTCATTGCAGTTAACATTGTACTTACAGAAACATATACTCTCTTCATTGAAGTTCTATACTTCCATTGTTTCTAACTTGTACGTCGCTTTATATAAACTTGTACTTCAAGTATCTAAATCTATAATTCGGCTTTCATGTTTTCTACTAATAAGATATCCAAATTGTATTGCCATTGCTTAGGTTTTATACTTCAAGTGTTCAGAAATTGTTCTCAACTTTGTAAAAAGTGTACTCCTATTTTCTAAAATCATACAACATTTTATATAAATCTGTACTCTTTTCACATAAGTTCTACACTTCTGGTGTTCCCAATTTGTACTTCATTATATTAAAACAGGTAAATCATTCATTGAAGTTCTATACTTCAATCGTCTGAATCTGTACTTCACTTTACTTGAACTTGTACTTTAATTATCTGAACCTATTATTTAATTTTGAAGCGTGTAATAACGTACTATCTAAAATTTATACTGCGAAAGCTGAGCATCTATACTTCAGTTGCTCCAAAACTGTACCTCACATTGTCCAAAATTATACTTCAAATATCTAAACTTATATTTCAGTTGTTAAATAATTTCACTTAAATCTTTATATTATTTTTATTGGGCTTATACACTTCAGGTGTTCCGAAATTGTTCCTCACTTTGTCTAATATTGTACTTCCTTTTTCATCGAATCATACCTCATTTTATATTCATTTAATCTATATTTGTGCTGCATTCATTGAAATTCTATACTTCAATTTCCTGAATTGGTACTTCATTTTGTGTGAAATTGTACTTTAATATTGCGCTTATACACTTCAGGTGTTCCGAAATTGTTCCTCACTTTGTTTAATATTGTACTTCCTTTTTTCATCAAATCACACCTCATTTTATATTCATATAATCTATATTTGTGCTGCATTCATTGAAGCTCTATACTTCAATTGCCTGAATTGGTACTTTATTTTATGTGAAATTGTACTTTAATTATTCGATTCAATTATTTAATTCTGAAGCGTGAACTGTTGTGTTATCCAAAATCTATACTGCGAGAGCCGAATTTTTATACTTCAGCTTTTTCGCAACTGTACTTAACCTTATGAAAAACTATACTTCCAATTTCTGAACTTATATTTCAGTTCGAACATAAATCCGCTTTATTCTTATACTCTTTTCGTTGCGCTTATACACTTCAGGTGTTCCGAAATTGTACTTCATTTCTTTTATTTCTGTTCCTTCATTTTGCAAATCAATTTGCGTATATTTGTACTCTTTTTGTTAATGTTGTGTGCTTCATGTGTTCACAAATTGTACGTCACATTTTTTTAACTTGTACTTCAATTTTCTGAATCTGTAATTTAATTTTCAAGTGTTCTACTAATGAATTGTACTTTATTGTGCCTAAAATTATACTTCATTTGCCATCCTCAAGGGATGTAGTGGAGGAGGAAATTGGTTCGACCAGTGCATCGCACAATGAATTGGCTTTAATTAGCAACTCAATTGATGCATGGAGGAATTGCATATATGGGGAGGGTCAAACATTCAATGATGCTCACGAGTTCAGAATTATGCTTAAGAATTATGCAGTGTCTACTTTGCGGTCATTTAAATACAAGAAAAATGACAGCAAAAAAATCATAGCCGTTTGCAGTGATGAAAATTGCAAATGGAGAATCTATGCATCAAGGCATGAAGCTGATAAATTATTTGGCATTCGAAAATGTAATCTAGAGCACACATGTGGTGAGGCTAATCTTCGGATAAGGGGACATCCTAAAGCCGATTCCGCTTGGGTTGCTAATGTAGTGAAGAATAAATTGAGATCAGAGCCATGTTATCGGCCCTGCACCATATTGAAAGATATCCACAGAGAATATGGTGTGGAACTTAGGTACCATAAAGCATGGATGGGTAAGGAATTAGCTATGCATGACATCCATGGAGCTGAGAAGGGATCTTATGATAAGTTGAGGTGGTACTGTGATGCTGTGAATAGAACAAACCCTGGAAGTATTGCAGACTGTGAGATTGACCCAATCAGTCGAAAATTTCGTCGGCTATTTATTTGTTTTAGTGCCTGCCTTCTTGGTTTTCTTAGGGGATGCAGGCCATTGATATTCTTGGACGGCACCCATATTAAAAATAAATTCAAAGGAGTCTTACTCAGCGCAGTCAGTAAGGACGCCAATGATGACTTATTCACGTTAGCATATGCAGTTGTTGACTCTGAAAATGATATGAATTGGGAGTGGTTCTGCTTAAAGCTGAGAAGTGTCTTAGATTCTGAATATTTGCCTGGCTTATCAAGGTTTACTTTCTTCTCCGATCGACATCCTGGTCTTCTTAAGGCCCTCCCCATGATATTTCCCGGTAGCCATCATGCATATTGCTTGAGACACTTAGTAGATAACTTCAAGAAACAAGTAAGTGTGCTCTATCTCTGTTTGTGAGATAATTATGTGAAATAAGCTCTACTTCATAACATTAAGCCCATTATTGTTCTATTATTTTGAATTCAGGTATTAAGGAAGTACCCTCTACATAACAAGAAACATTGGTGTTCTGTTTTTATGAAAGCTGCATATGCGCCTACAAGGCAGGAGTATACCCGACATATAGACAGCATCTTGGAGTCAATGCCGCTTGCCAGAGACTTTATTATGCAGTCTGACCCAACCTGTTGGGCAAACTCCTTATTCAGTGGAGATCGATGGGGGGTAATAAACAATAATCAAGCAGAATGTTGGAATAATTGGGTTAAACCAGCCCGATTTATGCCAGTTGCAAGCCATGGTTGATCACATACGCATGCAAATAATGGTTATGATGCATGGTAGGAGAGAAGAATCTCATAAGATGGTTGGTCAATTATGTCCCAAGCAAGAGAAAAAGTTGGCAATCAATCATATGCGCTCTCGCAACTTAAAAGTTGTCATGTCTAGCGGTTGGAGCTTTGAGGTGATTGAGCAAGATAAATCGTATGCTATAGATTTACATAACAGAGTTTGTTCTTGCGGAGCATGGCAGATTGATAAGATACCATGCATACATGCTTGTGCTTCTATCGAGTCAAAGTCACTTTCACCGTATGACTTCACAGATCAATACTACCGAGTTGAGATGTATCAACAAGCATACCAAGCAGTTATAAATCCTATTCCTGCGTTTGATATGCATATGTTCCATGTAGATGATGACGACGTCATTCATGCACCTGATTGTCGATCTCAGCCTGGGCGGAGAAGGACACAGAGGATTCCATCACAGATTGAGAAGCGTGCCATTAAGTGTAAGAGGTGTGGTAGAACAGGGCATAATCGTCGAACTTGCAAAGAATCAGTAAAGTAGCCAACATTTGTACCTCAAAACTAGATAATTGTACCTGATTTGGTCCCATTTGCACCTCGCTTGGGCAATGAAGCGGGTGATTTATCGTGAACATAGCAGCCTAGCATGTTGTTTAGTAAAGTAGCCAACATTTGTACCTCAAAACTGGATAATTGTACCTGATTTGGCCCCATTTGCACCTCGCTTGGGCAATGAAGCGGGTGATTTATCGTGAACATAGCAGCCTAGCATGTTGTTTACTAAAGTAGCCAACATTTGTACCTCAAAACTGGATAATTGTACCTGATTTGGCCCCAATTGCACCTCGCTTGGGCAATGAAGCGGGTGATTTATCGTGAACATAGCAGCCTAGCAAGTTGTTTAGTAAAGTAGCCAACATTTGTACCTTAAAATTGGATAATTGTACCTGATTTGGCCCCATTTGCACCTCGCTTGAGCAATGAAGCGGGTGATTTATCGTGAACATAGCAGCCTAGCAAGTTGTTTAGTAAAGTAGCCAACATTTGTACCTGAAAACTGGATAATTGTACCTGATTTGGCCTCACTTGCACCTCGCTTGGGCAATGAAGCGGGTGATTTATCGTGAACATAGCAGCCTAGCATGTTGTTTAGTAAAGTAGCCAACATTTGTACCTGAAAACTGGATAATTGTACCTGATTTGGCCCCAATTGCACCTCGCTTGAGCAATGAAGCGGGTGATTTATCGTGAACATAGCAGCCTAGCAAGTTGTTTACTAAAGTAGCCAACATTTGTACCTCAAAACTGGATAATTGTACCTGATTTGGCCCCATTTGCACCTCGCTTGAGCAATGAAGCGGGTGATTTATCGTGAACATAGCAGCCTAGCAAGTTGTTTACTAAAGTAGCCAACATTTGTACCTCAAAACTGGATAATTGTACCTGATTTGGCCTCATTTGCACCTCGCTTGGGCAATGAAGCGGGTGATTTATCGTGAACATAGCAGCCTAGCATGTTGTTTAGTAAAGTAGCCAACATTTGTACCTGAAAACTGGATAATTGTACCTGATTTGGCCCCAATTGCACCTCGCTTGAGCAATGAAGCGGGTGATTTATCGTGAACATAGCAGCCTAGCATGTTGTTTAGTAAAGTAGCCAACATTTGTACCTCAAAACTGGATAATTGTACCTGATTTGGCCCCATTTGCACCTCGCTTGGGCAATGAAGCGGGTGATTTATCGTGAACACAGCAGCCTAGCACGTTGTTTAGTAAAGTAGCCAACATTTGTACCTCAAAACTGGATAATTGTACCTGATTTGGCCCCATTTGCACCTCGCTTGGGCAATGAAGCGGGTGATTTATCGTGAACATAGCAGTCTAGCAAGTTGTTTACTAAAGTAGCCAACATTTGTACCTCAAAACTGGATAATTGTACCTGATTTGGCCCCATTTGCACCTCGCTTGGGCAATGAAGCGGGTGATTTATCGTGAACACAGCAGCCTAGCATGTTGTTTAGTAAAGTAGCCAACATTTGTACCTCAAAACTGGATAATTGTACCTGATTTGGCCCCATTTGCACCTCGCTTGGGCAATGAAGCGGGTGATTTATCGTGAACATAGCAGTCTAGCAAGTTGTTTACTAAAGTAGCCAACATTTGTACCTCAAAACTGGATAATTGTACCTGATTTGGCCCCATTTGCACCTCGCTTGGGCAATGAAGCGGGTGATTTATCGTGAACATAGCAGCCTAGCATGTTGTTTAGTAAAATAGCCAACATTTGTACCTCAAAACTGGATAATTGTACCTGATTTGGCCCCATTTGCACCTCGCTTGGGCAACTTTGTACTTAATATCTTCAAATTTTTACTAATATTCTTGGGCAATGAAATTTGTTCAAAGATTTGATTTTGAATTCTTGGTAGTTAATCACCAAAATATTTTATAATATGAATAAAATAATATTAAGAATTTTCAGTTGTTAATCAGTAGTGTTCAACGGATGAATGTTATCAATCGCAGTAATGAAAGAATACCTACGCTTTCATGGATGTAAACAAATGAGAATTTGTCGAACATATCCACCCTATGAAACATAGCAAATCCGTACAACACCAAATCCGATGCGCTCAATTATTGTACTTGCCCATCATTACAATTAGTGGAGAATAATTATTCATTTACAATAAGTGTACTTGAACAAAACAAATTTTATACTTTATTTGTTGCAGATTGTACTTTCATTTTCCCTGGTTTGTACCTCATTGACCCCAAAATGCTCTCGAATCCGCCGCCCGATTTTAATTCTCTTGAAGTGTACATCCACGAAGCCCATTTTATACACCATCTGTTTCAATTTGTACTCCAGTTTTCATGAATTGTACTCAGGATCCCCGCCTTGTTTCAATAGAATTTGAGTGTCCGTCCCCGAAACACATTTTATACTTTCATTTTCCCTGGTTTGTACCTCATTGCCCCCAAAATGCTCTCGAATCTGCCGCCCGATTTTAATTCTCTTGAAGTGTACATCCACGAAGCCCATTTTATACACCATCTGTTTCAATTTGTACTCCAGTTTTCATGAATTGTACTCAGGATCCCCGCCTTGTTTCAATAGAATTTGAGTGTCCGTCCCCGAAACACATTTTATACTTTCATTTTCCCTGGTTTGTACCTCATTGCCCCCAAAATGCTCTCGAATCTGCCGCCCGGTTTTAATTCTCTTGAAGTGTACATCCACGAAGCCCATTTTATACACCATCTGTTTCAATTTGTACTCCAGTTTTCATGAATTGTACTCAGGATCCCCGCCTTGTTTCAATAGAATTTGAGTGTCCGTCCCCGAAACACATTTTATACTTTCATTTTCCCTGGTTTGTACCTCATTGCCCCCAAAATGCTCTCGAATCTGCCGCCCGATTTTAATTCTCTTGAAGTGTACATCCACGAAGCCCATTTTATACACCATCTGTTTCAATTTGTACTCCAGTTTTCATGAATTGTACTCAGGATCCCCGCCTTGTTTCAATAGAATTTGAGTGTCCGTCCCCGAAACACATTTTATACTTTCATTTTCTCTGGTTTGTACCTCATTGCCCCCAAGTTTGTATTCAAATTCCCAGCCCTGTTTCAGTTGAATTTAAGTTATAAATAGTTACTGGAAAATTACACTTAGCTACAAAACAATATTATAAACAAATTATGCTTCAAGTTACACATGTATTTACATATAAGTGCTTCAAATCCTGGCATTTTCATGAGTTAATATTCTATGCGCCATTTTCGCACGATATTTATCAACATTAATTGTTCCAGCATCCCTCCAGAACACGGGGGTGTCCCTAGCAAAACCTTCTGCCCAAAGGCATACATAGACACCATAATCCACTGTACCCACTTGCTGCCTACTTTTCCTCTGCTGTAGCTTTTCATCCACACGACTCCCCAGTGAAAGCCTAATGTACCGAGAATAAAATGAAGCCTACAAAAAATTTGTCAATTGTTGACTCCACAAATTTGCAATGGGAAATCGTAGGGAAAGAAAGCAAACTTACAATGGCAACAGCTATCGGTTTGTATCTGGGGGCCATTATTGAATTCATGTATAAAAAAGAACGAGTGGATGTGTCAAGGACAACTAAGAACCAGTGCTGGCGCCGGCAAATCGGTAGGATTATGTAGCGACAGTTGTTTAAAACATCTACCGTCAGCTCTTCCAAATCTGAACAGGTGAAGCTGTTAAGCTTAAGCATCATCTCCACAAATTCTTCATCCGTAATATCCTTCATGTTGCGTTCATCTATTCGGTCTAATATATCAGCCTATGAAATATAAAATAAATGGTTAGACTCATCTCTCACCGTGTACTAAATTAAGTTAGGAAACTGTCATATACCTGCGCTATTGAGGACGTAAACCACACCTTGTGCTGACAGTTGTTGCTAAAAGATGGGCTACATAATATCGACATGTAACAGTCCACTATGTCGCCGGTAAGTTCTCCTCCAAATAAGAGCTCACAAAAGTCTCTTCCATTCAGAAGATGTCTTGCTCCTTCCCAGACGGTTACCCTACACAATTGTTAATTGTGTGTTCAGATACCAGTTTATCCAATAGAAAAACAATAAGCAAATTTTGTTACCTCAAATTATCTCTTCCGACAAAGTGGTCGATGACTTCTCGCTCTTCTACTGGAATAAGAGCAAGTCCTCTATAATCAGTCCTTCCTTTATAGGGATCGGCCACTTCAGTCTTTGGGGTGACTTGTTCATCTACCACCAGGATTGGTTCTTTTGCCACCTGGATTGAATCTTGTGCCACCTCGATTGGTTCATTTGCCACCTGGGTTGGTTCATGTGCCACCTGGGGTACAAACACAGCACATAGGAACCAAGTATTAACTATTGAAATATAAAAGATAAACACATGAAAGTACAGACTTCACCAACATGGAGTACAAAACTCAAGCACATAGGTGTAAAGTGTCAACTGCTGAGGTAGAATAGATGAGCACATGAAGTACAAATACCACCAACATGGAGAACAAAACTCAAGCACATTAGGTGTAAAGTGTCAACTGCTGAGGTAGAATAGATGAGCACATGAAGTACAAATACCACCAACATGGAGAACAAAGCTCAAGCACATTAGGTGTAAAGTGTCAACTGCTGAGGTAGAATAGATGAGCACATGAAGTACAAATACCACCAACATGGAGAACAAAACTCAAGCACATTAGGTGTAAAGTGTCAACTGCTGAGGTAGAATAGATGAGCACATGAAGTACAAATACCACCAACATGGAGTACAAAACTCAAGCACATTAGGTGTAAAGTGTCAACTGCTGAGGTAGAATAGATGGCACATGAAGTACAAATACCACCAACATGGAGTACAAAACTCAAGCCCATAAAAACAAAGTATCAACTGCTGAGGTAGAATAGACGAGCACATGAAGTACAAATACCCCAACATGGAGTACAAAACTCAAGCCCATAAAAAGGTGTAAAGTGTCAACTGCTGAAGTAGAAAAGATGAGCACATAAGTGCAAGTATCAATAATATGAAGTATAGGACATCATCCATTAAGTGCAAATATCAACCCATCAAGTATAAGATATCATAATACTTATTACAAACAGACAGTTTACAAATGAAATGCAAGTAGGAAAAAAATAAAACATTAAGTAGTGTACAACACCTTCTTCTGCTCTTGTTCTTTATTTTTTCGTGCACGAGGACGAGCACGGTAGGTCTTTGTCACTTGTCTTGCTCTTTTGGCTGGTGTGGTGCTGGGGGGGCTGACAAAATCTGGAGATTTCTGTTTTCGCTTCCTATCTTCTCGATTGCGCACATTTGTCACATCGAAGACATGACATTAGCCACTTCAATCTCATATTCCTCGAACTCAGCCCCTTCAATTGGTATATAATGTGCTGTCTTCAATGGTCTGGGGGAATCTGAAGGATCATGACGTTTTTTGGTTCGACTTTCTTCATCCACCATGTCTTCAGAATCATCCCCTTCTTTCTGTGCATCGTGTACCAAATCAAGTACCCCCTCATGCACATATTCACCAACTTCCTCCTCAAGCTCCACCGCATTAGTCTCTTCCTCAGTTGGATGCTCCTCCTCACCCTGCTCTTTCATTACCATGTATTCCAATGAAGCAATTTTTTCTTTCAATGATTTAATTTCTTCTCCGTTCGCTGCAATCATTGCTTCATATATTGTATGATCACAGACATGGACTTCATTCATGACAGTACTGGCAGCCTCTGATTTCTTAATCAAATCTGCCAATTCTAACTCCTCTGGAGCAGGGTTGAGGTCTACAACCTATTACAATGGAAATAATTATCAAATTCAAATTATTATACAAACAACAAATAATGAATTATTACAATTATTACCATATCTGCTGTAACTTGCTTCAACTTCTTCTCTGCCTGCTCCACATTTTGTGGGAGTTTGCTATCCTTCCACCGGTAAAAGCGTGGAAACTCAAACAAACTCACTGGTGTAGCTAGTGATGGGATGCGTTCATAAACCCATGCCTGTCATTCATAAATCTAAAAATTATACTCACTTGAATATAAATATAATCAATGCTATTAGAAAAATGAAGCAAACACTTACCATCAACCCTACTGTACACCCATCAATGTACTTCTTTCTTGTTTTTCCACCTACTCCTAAATGGTTCCTCATATCTTGCACAAGAAACCTGTATGCAGCTTTGCCCCATGCATACAGACCAACTCTGGACAAATTGTCCAAGTATGGTAGGAGAAATCGTGGAGTCCAGTAATTAGATGTTGGAAACAAAATACAATTAAAAACAAAAACTATGTACAACCTAGAAAAATCATTCAAGTCCTCCACACTATCCTTATATACATACTCCTCAAGTTTTTTAGCTATTTCAGATCTAGTTATATTCTGTAGCTTTCCAGAAAAAAGCCGCTCAAAAGTTGAAGACTTTATCTTCAATGTTATGTCAACAGATTGCCCCACATGTGGTAACCCTAAAACCATTGAAAATTCAGCTGCAGAAAAAGGAACCTCAACCCCCTCCGCAAAATGAAATGAGAGCTTTTTTGGGTCAAACCTCCTAAGTATAGCTTCAAGTCGAATGAAACTTGAACTTAACTTCGGCATATCCATGTATATATAGAAAGGGGTCTTCTTCAATGCATCAAAATGTTTGGACCCCATCTTGGACTTCACAAGCTCCAATTTACTATGAAAATATTGGGGGGAGCAACGAGAACAGACCTCACAACGTCTTGGCTTTGCTGCAAGGCCAAAAAAAAAATAGTATATTAACAAATAATAAAGTAACCCTTTTAGATAGTGTGTACTAAAAGCATGAATATTTTCTACTAAAATATCTTCAAAAATGTACTATAGAAACACATAATATATACTACACTTTTAGTTATTCTATACAGATTATATACTAAAGTTCCATTTAATGTATACTGCAGTAATAAAGGTTTTATACTTCAGTTTCTTCTAAAATGTGATGCATATGCGAAGATTATATATTACATTTTCAGTTAATGTATAATGCAGGCTGAATGTTTATGTACTAAAATGCTGCTATTATATATTGCAGCAACATAGATTACATACTACCCTTATGCCTGAAGTGTACTGTCAGATTGAATGCTTTATACTGCATTTGTTCCTAAAATGTATTGCACCTACAGAGATTTTATACTACACCTTTGTCCAAAGTGTACTCCGGATGCTCTTAAAATGTACTGCATGTTTGAATGCTTCATACTACACTTATGCCTAAAGTGTACTGCACGTTTTCATGTTTTGTACTACTTTGCTTCAACAGAGATTTTATACTACACCTTTGTCCAAAGTGTACTCCATATGCTATTAAAATGTACTGAATGTTTGAATGCTTCATACTGCACTTATGCATAAAGTGTACTGCCAGTTTGCACGTTTTATACTACTTTGCTCCAATGGAGATTTTATTCTACACTTTTGCCTAAAGTGTACTCCAAATGCTTCTAAAATGTAGCACAGATTATATTCTACCTTTTGCCTAATGTATACTGCAATCTTGAATGCTTTATACTGCATTTGTTCCTAAAATGTACTGCACCTACAGAGATTTTATACTACACCTTTGTCCAAAGTGTACTCCAGGTGCCCTTGAAATGTACTGCAGGTTTGAATGCTTCATACTACACTTATGTCTAAAGTGTACTGCACGTTTTCATGTTTTGTACTAATTTGCTTCAACAGAGATTTTATACTACACCTTTGTCTGAAGTGTACTCCAGATGCTCTTAAAATGTACTGCATGTTTGAATGCTTCATACTGCCCTTATGCCTAAAGTGTACTGCCAGTTTGCATGTTTTATACTACTTTGCTCCAATGGAGATTTTATACTACACTTTTGCCTAAAGTGTACTCCAAATGCTTCTAAAATATAGCACATATTATATTCTACCTTTTGCCTAATGTATACTGCAATCTTGAATGCTTTATACCACATAAATTTGTTTCTAAAATGTACTTCTACAAAACAGATTGTATACTGCATTTGTGTCTGAAATGCCCTGCACCTACATTTTTGCCTAAACCGTACTGGCAGTTTGCTTTATACTATACTTATGCCTAAAGTGTACTGCACCAATAGATGTTTTATACAGCACTTTTGGCTAAAGTGTACTCCACATGCTTTTTAAAGGTAATGCGTTTATTCACATTATATACTATCTTTTGCCTAATGTATACTGCAAGTTTGAATACTTTATATTACATACATTTGTTTCTAAAATGTACTGCTGCAACAGATCATATATAACACCTATGCCTAAAGTACACTGCTCGTTTGAATGTTTTATACTGCTTTGCTACTAAAATGTACTGCGCCTACTCAGATTGTATTCCACACTTATATCTAAAGTATACTACCAATTTGATTGTTTTATACTACATTTGCTTCCAAATTGTACTGAAGCTACCCACATTATATACTACACTTTTGCTAATGTATACTGCATGCTTTCATGTTCTGTACTACAGATAACACACCACTACATTCAGATAGTTTTAAAATATAATTTTTCCGTACACTTTTTGTTTAAAAAGAAGTATAAATCCCTTAAAGGTGAAGTGCAACTTTCATGACCTTCAAGTACAAATCAGAACTTCCAATCTCACAATAGAAACCATATATCAAATGGGTCCATATATCAAATGGGTCCAACTATTTAACGACTAAAAAATGAATAAAAACCCTAAACATGAGAAAATAGACAAGAAATGAGTGAAACACTGAAAAATCACGGACATTTGAAGTTTCAAATGCAGAAAACATACCTTTGTTCCTTTCAGTCACTTGTTTTTTTACTTCGCTTCTCTTTGCAGCTGTTTTTCGTTCCATTATCGCAGTAAAATGGCAGAAATTTTGTTGTTGTTGTTTTTTTTTTCCCACTTCTTCTTCTTCTTCTTCTTCTCGCGACAGTGGTAGAGGAACGGTTTCGCGCCCTTTTCTTTTGGCGCTTAGAAAGGTTGGTTTCAAGACAATAAAGAAAATAAGAAGCGTTCTTCTTAAGAGAGAACGCATTTTCGAGGTTTTTTTGTTGTTTTTTCCAGCTGCAAGGGTATACTGGTCTTTCTGAAAGATATGGGGAGTAATTCCTAATTTTTGTGAAAAAATGGGGAGTTTTATGTGAAATAATTCAAATGGGGACTGATCACTAAATTGAAAGTAGGATTATGATTTTTTTTTAATTAACTGTTGTTTTTTTTATTGAAATAGAGATAACATAACAATATTTTGCCACGCGTTCAGCACAATTCCCTCATACATTCCAACGGTCGCTAGCCACAACGCACAAGTTCCGCTCTCCCATGGCGGCTTCTCTATCCACAGCCTCGCCACACGGCGTAGTAAGCTTTACTAAGAAGACCAATATTCACTCCTCATTTGCTACGGCAACACAGAGGTTGTACCACAGCCCCGAATTTCCTGTCCGCCATTTTCTCCACGCCCAATCGACCCTAAAAAGTTCAACCCGTAAATGGCTCATCACTGCCTCCGCCGTCTCCAGCTCCCCCGGTAAGCTTCAACTGACCCCCTTTTTTCAAAATTTTTGGATGCGTATATTCTTTTCGGATTATGGAGTTTTAGGTTAGACTTAGAACATGAAAATTATGTAAATATTTGTAGTATTGTGTAAGAATTAGTGGTTGAGAGTTGGCTATTTGGGGGAAACAAGTGTTTTAGAAAACAATTTTTGTTTTGGAACCTTTTAGAAAAGGAAAATAAGAGCAATATATTGAATTTTTGTTTAATCACATGAATATTCTGGTGGGGAGTTACTCAAGCGGGATTTATAATTATTGATTGTAATCATATTGGGATTTCTCGTGATGATCGGGGAATAGGAGAAGTAGGAAAAGTATATTATTGAATTATTGATGCTGGTTTAACCTATATGAGTTTATTGGTAAGGATGTAATGAGAGGAAGTCAAATTAAAATTTAGTAGGGAGTAAATTTCTATGGAGGGTTTAGCTAAGATTCCCAAAGATATTAAAATTTATTAAAAGCCTGGGATTCTGATCTTGTTTGCACTTGTAAAGTATGATCCAATGAATCTTGAAGTGGAACCAAATTCTTGATGATTGTGAATGGTGCTGTAAAACAGGAGCTGAGACTTCTGCTGTCACTGAGGGTACCACTGAATTGTTGGATGGCGTGGTGGTGTTCGACTTGAATGGAAATGGAATTCCCATTTCGGATTTGTGGAAAGATAGGAAAGCTGTGGTTGCGTTTGCTCGTCATTTTGGGTGATTACTTTGAAGCTCTGTGTTCCAATACTTTGTTTTCAAACGTATATCTTGCAAAAAATAACACTTGTTATCACTTGTGCCGCTGCAGATGTGTACTCTGCCGAAAAAGGGCTGACTACCTTGCAGCTGAGAAGGTAAACTATGCCTCAATGAAGGTCACTCCGATCACAAGATTGCCAACTGCAAATTGGAAAGAGCAGAAAATATGAAATGCATTGTGTTATGGATTGCTTGAAATGAAAACATTATTTTCCTAATGATTTGTTGATTCCCCAATCCTCGCATTGCAAATCATCTTCTTTTCAGTAACTACAGCAATCGACATCTTACAGTGCCCATGAGATCAAAGCATTTATTTGAGATAACATTTGACCAACAGAAAATAATAAGAAAATGCATCTACAAACATAATGGAAAATTATAACTGGTTGATGATAATACTTAGCCATTTGAAGCAAACATCAAGAAGCTGCTAAGAAGGAAAAGAAAAGAAAGTGAAAGAAAGAAAATAATTAAGGCTTTCCCTATAGTTTTGTAACGCTATCAAATTCATCAAATGGGAAACTCATATGTGGTATCATTTATTTGTCTTTGAACCAAAATAAGGAAGTTCTTAGCTAGATTTGCTTCTGAGTTGGTGAAGATTTTTCATTTTTATACTGAAACTTGGATTGTTGCCTAATCACTGTACTTTATTCTGTGAGACTGGAGAATAATCAAATTGACTTGAGAAGTGCCAGCTTTTTTATTTTGATTGAATGTTGTGCTTCCTTGATAGGATAAGATGGATGCAGCTGGTGTGACACTTGTTTTAATTGGGCCAGGCAGTGTTGATCAGGTATATAATGGTGTAACTCCTGATTTTTGGTACTTGCCAGACAAACACAATAAAATGCTCTTGAGGAATGATATATTTTATTGGTGTTCCCAGTTCAGCTTCTATTCAACTAGCTGCTTCATGATTTTCTTTTTCCAAATATAAGTTAGAATTTTGTCTATTATGTAAAGCTTGAAGAACTGTGTGAATTAATATTTCCATATTGTTATTCATACTCCTTGCCTGATGTGCCTTCCTGTTCCCCTTTCAAGAAATTGTTGGTTCCACATGAATAGCGAAAGTTTTATTGGAGTGATGATTAGTCCTTCTCATGACAGGCAAAAACATTCTCTGAGCAAACGAAATTCAAAGGAGGTGAGTTTTCAGAGTGGTTCTCTATCTAGACCTTGAAATTAAGATTGAGTATATGGAGTTCAAGATTGACATGTTACGTTATGGGAACTATTTCCAGAACACTATCTAGCATAATTAGAATATTGGTGATGGTTGTACCCTTCTGTTGTGCAGAGGTATATGCAGACCCTAGCCATTCATCATATGAGGCACTAGAATTTGTATCTGGTGTTTCCACCACATTTACCCCTGGGGTATGGTAATGCACTAATTCCTGTGTTTGTGACATATATCTCTCCACAATTAGCTAATGGTTACAAAAATTTTGCCATTTGTGAAGCATGCATTTAAGTTCTTTCTCTTCTCAGGCACTTTTCTTGACTTTATATATTTTCCTCAGGCCGGTTTGAAAATAATTCAATTATATCTTGAAGGATATAGACAAGACTGGGCACTTTCTTTTGAGAAGGATACCAGGACTAGAGGTGGTTGGTATGTTACCCTCCTAGTGCATTTGTAGTTTCAAGTTATTATTGGCAGATCATGTGCTACTTCTATTTAGTTTCAAAATGTTATGGGAAGGAATTGCATATCATATGATGAATATATAAACTTTCCTTATATAAACTTAAACAAGGGATTTTCAACGATATGGAGAATATTCTTTTGCTCGCGTTCAATTCTCACTTATTAGACGCTAGCGCTAGATATTTGAATTATTATTGTCCATTTTGCAGGCAGCAAGGGGGCATCATTGTCGCAGGCCCTGGTAAAAATAACATTTCATATATACACAAGGTTAATCCCTATTCATCCTCCATATATTCAAATTATTGTTTCTAAACTAAACAAACATAGATCCTTAACTTGCAGAGTCAATTTCATTCAACAGAAAATGAAAATAGAGAACCATCAACTTTTTTTCCATTTTCACAAACATTTTCATTCTCAAAATATTCTTTTAGACAAACTTTTACATTCTCTCTCCATTTTTAATTTTCATTTTGTCCTACTCATATTTGCATGACTTTTAATACAAAACACTACATCAACCCTACATAAAATTACACTTTAAACAAAACATCCAAATAATTTTTCATTTTCAAAAACAAATTTATAACTAACTTTTCACTATTTATTTTCACAAGAAAATGAAAATGCCTCCAAAAAACAAATCCAAACGGCCTCTTACTTTTAAAGTTTTTTACATTATAATGGAGGATATTGAAACTCTAGGAATGCATTAGTTCATTTTGGTTCATGCCTTTAAACAACCACATTCATTTCTTCCCTTAGAACTTTCTCTTTTCAGTTAGTGACATACACTCTGCAATTGTTGATCTACTTAGGACAAAGAAGCAGGCGACGACCCAAATATAGAAGATATCTTGAAGGCCTGTTGTTTGCAAGGCATCTGAGAATACTCCCGACCTTTTGTAAAATATATGCATCTAGACACACATATCTATTATACATGTAGTTTATAAGATCATATACATCTTATTTTGAGAGTTTATACATTATATTTTAAAATATTTGTATATAAACTTATTAAAAGATACTTTTCACATCAATGAACAAGCACTGCAGTATAATAATTTAGAATGGAATATGAAGAACTCGCTATTTACTCAATTTTTGGTTTATAATCATTATGTAGAAGAGATGGCCAAGTGGTTCAAGACATAGCATTGGAATTTTTATGTAGGCTTTTGTTTACTGAGGGTTAGAATCCCTCTCTATCTGTATCTTCACTTGATAGATCTATTTTATTAACAACATCGGATCAAATAGTGATGGAAATCTTTATTCCACTGATTAGACATTTTATTGATATAAATTTTCTATTTCGAATTGTCATGACCCATAAATTAGGCAAAATACTAGAAAGAATATATATCTGATGACTTGACTAATAGTAGTTGTCTCAACACTTGTATTAAGAATGATCCTCGAAGATGATTCTTACGTATTCATTTATAGACTTTTTTGAGAGCATAGTCGGCCTCGATTGGGCATAGGCTATTGGTAAGCTCACCCTTGGAATCGAAAAAATTGATTTATTTATTTATTGGTTTTTAAGAATTTATATCTAAGTTTGACTGGAAAAACTTCATTACAATTATTCACGCTTCATAGATGACTTGATGATTTTAATGAAACGACGCCGCACTAACTTCTACGCATAAAGCTAAAAGCCCTAGCACATTTTCTCCCCATTGCACTCGCACACACTTTCCCGCCTGTGCAGCTCCCTCCAAATGGCTGACAAGAAAAAGCGCCGCCGAGCAGCCACCGACTCCGACTCGGAAGCCGACCCGCTCCAGTACAAATCTAAACTCAAACCCGACTCGGCCATCTTCCGAACACTTGAAACCCTAAAATCATCCGCGGCCACATCTGCCGCCGCTGCAAAACCCGTAGCCCTTTCCGATCTCAACCTCTCCACCGCCTGCCGCGAAGTCACCGATCTCCCCCTCACCTCCGTCCAGTCAACCATCGAGTCACTAGCCCTTTCACTCGCGCATTCCATCCTTTCAGGCAACGGCTTCTCCTTCTCCGTTCCCTCACGCGCCGCCGCCAACCAGCTCTACGTCCCTGAGCTCGACCGCATCGTCTTAAAAGACAAATCATCCGCCCGCCCCTTCGCCAACGTCTCCTCCGTGCGAAAAGCCACCATTACCACCCGTATTCTCCAGCTCATCCACCAGCTCTGCCAGAAGAACATCCACGTCACAAAGCGTGATCTCTTCTACACCGATGTCAAGCTTTTCCAAGACCAATCCCAATCAGATGCCATCCTTGACGACGTATCCTGCATTCTCGGCTGCACGAGGTCCAGTCTCAACGTAGTCGCAGCGGAAAAGGGGGTGGTTGTTGGTAGACTGATTTTCAGCGACAATGGCGATATGATTGATTGCACGAAAATGGGGATTGGAGGAAAGGCGATACCCCCGAACATCGATCGAGTTGGGGATATGCAGAGCGATGCATTATTTGTCCTGTTGGTGGAGAAGGATGCTGCTTATATGAGGTTGGCTGAGGATAGGTTCTATAACAGGTTTCCATGTATAATTGTGACGGCGAAAGGGCAGCCAGACGTGGCAACAAGGTTGTTCTTGCGGAAAATGAAGATGGAGCTGAAGCTTCCGGTGTTGGCATTGGTTGACAGCGATCCTTACGGGTTGAAGATTTTATCAGTCTACGGCTGCGGGTCGAAGAATATGTCGTATGACAGTGCAAATTTGACAACCCCAGATATAAAGTGGCTGGGCGTTAGGCCAAGCGACCTGGATAAGTATAAGATTCCGGAGCAGTGTAGATTGCCAATGACGGAGCAAGATATCAAGACCGGGAAGGATTTATTGGAGGAAGATTTCGTGAAGAAAAATCCCGGGTGGGTGGAGGAATTGAATCTGATGGTGAAGTCGAAGCAGAAGGCTGAAATTCAGGCGTTGAGCTCATTTGGATTTCAGTATCTTACTGAGGTGTATTTGCCATTGAAGCTGCAGCAGAAGGATTGGCTCTGAATGCTAATGAATCTCACTCTTTTTTTATGCTAAACTGTGGAGGATATGTATGGATTTACGAGTGAGTAATGCATTTTCCTAAAGCGTATATTGAATTTAGTGATTTCAAGTCACGAAAATCAAAGGGCGTTTCATCTTTTAGATATGGGCTGCGTTTGATTTCCTCTATTGCACATTTTTTGTTGTGTACGATATTAAGGAAGATTGCGATAATCTCATGTAATCTTTATTCTCGTTTGATCAGTTGGATTAATGATACTATAGTGCGCAATGACAATCGATATATTGTTATTTGATTTGTGCTGTAAATTTGGGGTAATATGGTGATTTTTCTTCCAAAAATAATTTGGGATTGCATTAGTCATTTTATGTTTAAGAACTGAGGGTAGCTGGATAAAATTGTTGCTTAACAAATTGGTTAAGAATAGAGATATATATATATTTTTTAAACTAAAAAGTGAAATTTCATTGTATTTCAAAAATGATTACATCATAAAGGAAAAGAGGAATATGATCCTCCTACACAACAAATTCAGACTTAAAAATAGAGGCTCTAGCAAGGCAATAAGCCATTTGATTTGCTAAATGTCGGCTAAAATAGACATAACAATTTATAAGCTCCATCAATACCCATATGATTATAGGAGTCCGTCCTACCTTGGATAGCAGATTCTAGGTCCTCAGTAGCTACTAGTTCAGTTAGCTCATCAGTTAACTCAGTAGCTCATAAGGGATAGGAAAGGTGGAGTTCCTTTACTCTATTCTCAAACTTAAAAATAAAGGTTCTAACAAGGCAATGAACCACCTGATTTGCTAAACGTTGGTTAAAATAGACATAACAATTTATAAGCTCCATCAATACCCATATGATGATAGGAGTCTGTTCTACTTTGGATAATAGATTCTAGGTCCTCAGTAGCTACTACTTCAGTTAGTTCATCAATTAACTCTATAGCTCATAAGGGGTAGGAAAGGTGGAATAGAGTACTCTATTCCTGTAGCTCATAAGGGGCAGGAAAGGTGGAGCTCCGTTACTCTATTCCACCTGGAGTAAAGGAGCTCCACCTTTCCTGCTCATAACTGATGAGCTAATTGAGCTAGTAGCTACTAAACGTTAAGTTCCTGAGTTGATTGAATTATAGGTATCTAAAAATTTACAATCTCCAATAATTGAACCAAAATAAAACAAATCATCAGACTCATTCAAGACAGCATTCCCCACAACAAGATTAGAGATTTAATTCCATCCTAATGGTTACTATAGCTAGGACTTGAATAGTCCCGAAGCAAATATAATTAAGAACCATCATCTTAATGAAAATTATTGATGGAATAGCATCAAATTTTTTAGCTCCCTTTTCATTTAAGAATTAAGAATTCAATCTTCATGTTATTGATAATTATTGGACTGTTTATAATTATTATCGGATATTGAATATTATTTTTAAATAATTGATGTAAAATTTAAATTTATTTCATATTAAAATTATTTAATTTAAAATCACTGTCCAATTCTTATACTCCAATCTTAATTTTTAAGAGTTAAGATTAGAACTAAGAGCCAAGTAACTTGTGGTCCAACGACATAAGTCTTTCACAGAAGTTCGAGTCATAACGGACTCTTGATGTGTGTTTGTATAGATTAAAAAAAAAAAAAAAAAAGGATTAGAACTAAGGTTGTTGGGCCGGACGACCTCGTATCTGAAACCAAATACTTAAAACAGTTGGGCCGTGGATCCATTACTGCAATTGTTAAATGGGCTATCTGTTCCGGATCTAGACCCGTTAAAACTCCGGAGTGCGAAAAGGTGATAGTAGTTTCTCGAAACCCGGACTCCACGCCTCAGAGCAGATATACCCTCGGCAGCATACGGCTTCTCCGGCCACACTTTTGGTTTTCCGGCGCCTCGCTCCGATCAATTTTCCACCTGATTTCCATTATTCATCTATTATCGAAGATCGAGTTTTAATTTAAAGATATAAATAAGAGGAAAATGCCTCCAAAGCAGCAATCGAAAGCAGATGTGGCGAAGAAGCAGAAGATAGTCGAGGACAAGACATTCGGATTGAAGAATAAGAACAAGTCAAAGAATGTTCAGAAATATGTGCACTCCCTCAAACAATCGGTTCAGCCCAAGCCCGATCCAAGCAAAATCAACGCACAGGTCAAACACGGATTTCGTTATAATTAATTATTATTTTTTGTACGAGCCTATGTTGGATTATTCTTAATTTTTTTCTTTTGTTGGTGATTGATTGATTTAACAGAAGAAGAAAGAAGAGGAGAAGGCAAGAGAGAAGGAGCTCAATGAGTTATTTAAAGTTGCTGTCAAACAGCCTAAAGTTCCTGTTGGTAAATTCTTCTAAATCATTGTTCCCTAATTTTTAGAATTGTGTTGGAAATATCGAATGGATTTATTGTGATTCAATATGAGTTCACGATTAATTTTCACCATGTTCTGTGTTCATTATGCTGTCTCTACGGTCTACATAAGATATGTTGTTGTTTTATTTGTAAATTTAGTACAAGTGTATGCAGAAATTTTCTGGTTGCTTGTTTGGTAATGTAGGTATACGAGCGAGCATATCATATGAAATTATGTTATGTTGTTTTCAGGTGTTGATCCAAAGTCAATAGTGTGTGAGCATTTTAAGGCGGGGCAATGTGCGAAAGGGTTTAAGTGCAAGTTCTCCCATGACTTGAATGTGCAGAGGAAAGGAGAGAAGATAGATATTTATAGTGATACGCGGGATCAAGGTTGATATTTAAAAGTTTTTACTTACTATGACATAATTCTAAACCTTTTAGTTGTGTTTTGCTCCTTTAACACTTATTGTGTGTATTTGATTTTTGGCTTTTTATCAAAAAGAAAACGAACATGATTTAATGGAGGACTGGGATCAAGAGAAACTGGAGGAGGTTGTTCAGTCAAAGAGCAAGGAGTACAACAAGAATAAGCCTACCGATATAGTAAGCTGTCTTTTATTGTGTTGCCTATCTTATTAAACTATCTCCTGGTGGTGTTGGAGCTCTTTGTTAATCTGTTTTAAGTTGTACTATTTATCAGCCTTAATCTCATTACTTTTTCCTTTACGAAAGATTTAAAGAGATGCTCATAAAATTCATAAATTTGCACAAAGAGATGGCAAACATTTATCATATGGTCTCAAGGAAAAAAATGTTTGCCATGATGAGGACATAAGATTAGTGCCAAGGTTGCCACATTGTTTCTGTTGAGATCTAATGAGAAGTTCTGCTAAAGAATGTCTTGCATATAGATGTCCAAATGGTAGTCAAACTTGTAAAATAATGAAGTTCATGGAGAACATATTGGAAGAATTTTTCAAATACTTCGATTGATCGAATGGATAGGCACTGTTTTAGTGGAAACGAGGACTCCTAGATTGTAACGTAACTAGCATTTTATGGCATACTTGGTTCAAAACAGGACAAACTCTCTGTAATTATGACTTGCTAGTATATAAAAAGAGAGACCTAGACTTAATATCAGCCCAGACATTAGTGATAACGGGGGTGATTTTGTACCATGGATTGTGGTCTAAGTTTAGTGCATTGTTGATACGTATGAGGAGCTGCACATCCAATCAAGGAGAAGATCCAAATCAGATATGCCATAGTCTTCTCATTTTATGTGTGAGATTGAAAAAAGTGGATGAGGTTGGTGAAATCCATTTTGATTTAGGTGGCCTCAGTTGTAAGCCATTTTGCACTCTCTAATCCATTTTCTTACTTTTGGAATTTCTCTTTTGTTATGCTCGGCTTTATGCATACTTCACTGATGTTTTGATGTTTTGCTATTTTGAAATACCAAATTTAGTAATTGAATCTTTCTGAAAAAATCTTTTTACAGGTCTGTAAACACTTTCTGGAAGCAGTGGAGAAGAAGCAGTATGGTTGGTTTTGGGTCTGTCCAAATGGTGGTAATGAATGTCATTACAGACATGCACTTCCACCTGGATACATTTTAAAATCTCAGATGAAGGCTCTTTTAGAAGAGGAAAGTGAAAAAATATCCATAGAGGAGGAGATAGAAAACCAGGTAGTACATACAATGCAGTTATAACTTTTAATTTTATTTAACTATTTTTGTTAGCATCTTTATTGTAGCTCAGACAGTTCCTTAGCTTTCCTCACCTTCTCCAGACACAATGTAGTTGTCAAGCTAATGGTATTAAGTTCTCTTTTTCAGCGTGCAAAAGTAAATACTACAACACCCATGACTCCAGAATTATTCATGCAATGGAGGAAGAAAAAGATGGAGGAGAGAGAAGCCAGCCTGGCTGCACAGAGGGCAGAGAGAGCTAAGAATGACCGAATGAGGTAAGTTTTCTTGATTCAATACTAACATCTGTATTTAGTACTTTTACTTGGATGCCTGTTGGCAGGAAGTATTCACTTAAGATATGCTTCCTCATCTTCCAGCGGTCGTGAGCTGTTCCTCTCAGATGCTAGTTTATTCGTTGACGATGCCGAAGCCTATGACAAATACCAGAGAGAAGAACTAGACACAGATCAAAAGGTGACCGTTTCACCATTTCCCCTTCTATGTTTTATCTATTGTTACCAATTCTAGTGACTTTTAAGCACTAAAAACAGCCCCTCTAGTTTACTGTAGGATGTAAAAGTGGGTGCATATTTACTTGTCCTTGCATATTCTCAGTTGCATAAGTAATACCACGTTTTCCCAATTTGTGCCCAATACTCATTTATGCCACAAACTAAAATTTATTAAGACATGGATGATCAATATTGTACAATTTACGCTAGTAAGCTTGCATGTCTGGCACTTCTTGGCAGGAGCGTCTTCATTTTCTCTTGGAATTTTGCTAAATTTTATATCCTGGGGCTTTCAGGTCATTTTGTCAAGGAATTTGCAAGAATTGTAACACTTTGTAGATAGGATTACTTATAAGCAATAGGAGAATATAACTCATTTATCCTTGTAAGAACTTAAATAGTGCGGGGGTTTGAATAATGCTAAAAATGTTTAGCATTTCAAGTCTCTAGAACTATTCAGGAAAATTAGGGTTCCGCAAGTAATTCTAGCGTCAGAAACCTTTGAAATTCTAAATTTGTGTGTATACACTTAATTGTTTCTCAAATAAGACTAAGGGCTTCTAGATCTCAAAAAGGCATAGAAGGAAAAACTAACTATATTGAGCAATGCCCAATAGAATCTCACACATTCGTTTGAAGAAAAACTACATATTTGATGCATCCTGGATGGTCTGGTTGATTAGTAATTATTTCCTCTCCCTGCTCGCTGTGAATTCTGATGGTTGAAGAGTGCTTCATATTCCGATTCAGGGGCCCTTCCCAGTTAGCCTACTCATTTTCATTGTTTTTTCTCTTAATTACTGTGACCTGTCTTGTTCCATCAATCTCAAAAGTCCGAAGAATTATCTGTTTCTACATCCGAATGAGGATCAAAACATGCTTCTGCAAGGCAATGTGAAGTAGAATCTCATCTGATTTCATTTGGTCTGTGGTGGGCTTGGAAACTTGGGAAAAAAGTTTATTTTGATTAGTGATTGTTCTAAACTTACCTTTGTGTATATTTAGACAGTTGTTGCACTTGAAAGTTCCAGTGATGGAACCCTCTCTCTAACCAACTCTGAGCAAAATGATGCCTTTAGTTGCTGTTTCAACATCTCTTGCTAGGGTGTGACTATTTTCCATTTTCTTAGCAACTTCTGTGCATACTCGTCTATTCAGGTCAGTAAAGATCCTCCGGCAGATAGGCCAAGTTCTTCCACATCAACCACACATGATGCAGAAGGTATTCCTGATCACGATGACGATGATGATGATCTTGACATAGACGAGTTAAACGAACTGGAAGCTAGCCTATCAAGAACAACACTACAAATCAAAGAATCGGCTGACAACGTGTGATCCTGGGCTAGACAGACTACAGTCTAAGCACATTCTTGACTCAGCTCCTGATGTATGAAAAAATACTGGGCGATTGCAGCCGCCTGCTGAAGCTACATTCTGAGAGAGATACCAATGGGGTTTCCCTATGCCCAATCTTACCAATAGTAAGTCTATTATGGTCTGTATCATGCCAAATCTGGTAAAGGGTTGTGCCTTTTAATCCTAGGTTTGAGCTGGAGTTCTTCAGTTATAATAAACTCAGCCAAAGTTGATGGAACTGATTGTTATGTGCATTTCTATTGCATTGTGAAATGCTAATTTTTCTTCTTTGAATGATTAACTTATGAATCCCATGTGTTAGTTAATCTAATCTTGTGCACGTGTGTTCAAACGTAGAGCATTAAGAGGGTGTTTGGTTAAGTTTATTTAAAAGATTTTATAAGCTCTTACATTTTATCATATGGGAGGGAGAGAGGGAGAGGGAGGGAGAGAGGGAGAGGGAGCTAAAGCGAGAAATTTGTTTTCTTACGCATTGGTAGACTTTTGAAAGAATAAGTCTCATTTGATTTTACCGAACACTTGCATGTGGTTTTTCATGTCTCTTTCTCCTAAAATATAGTGTTTTGTCTCTCCAAGCCAAGTTAGGAACGGGTTTATGGTTATGAGGGAGCTTATAAAATGTTAATAATATCAATGTTATAATTAATATGATTAAAATTAAAGGAATTTGCTAAAATTTTGAAAATAAATTAGGATTTCTTTATTTTTTCTAAAAGAGCCTATAAGATTTTAAAATTTTATTTTAGAATCTGATAAGTTCTTTTTTTAAAAAAAAAAATTATCAAATATGTTATAACATTTTATAAAATATTTTGAAGAGTTTGTTAGCTCTCCCAAACACCCTCTAAGTAGTCTTAATGAAGATTATATGAATTGCTCAAAGATGTTTACCCTATGTTTGGATTATGGATTTTCATGAGAAAAATGCCAACGAAATATTTTGACATGTTTCAAATGATGATATTTTATGTTTTCATTTTAGTAATTTTGTATTTACATTTGCTTTTTCCTGATTAGTTGCTTGATCCAAACATAGCATTAGTGGACAATGTTTGATTGGAAAAAGAAAAGGAAAATAGAAAAGAGAAAAACTGTAATAAGAGTAAACATAAAGGGTTCCAAAATAATTGAAAGCAAAAGTACTGGACATATAATGTCGTACAGAACGTGTAAAGTACGTGGTAATGAGATTGTGATAAGGTATGTAAAAAGATATATATATCTGGAATAAACTTTAGCCTAAAAAAGAAATAATGAGAATAATATAAGATTCATTTGCTTGTTTTGATATTACATGATAGATATACAATCTAACTCAATTACAATGTTTGGTTCATTTTTAAAAGCTCTTGATACAGTTAGGGTCCGACATGCAATTAAAGTCAAACTTGACTGTGTGATATGTTTTTCAACCTAAACTAAAAATAAATTATAGTTTATAAAATAAAATAATCATGACAAGTAAACAATCAAAATTAGATATCAAGTTATTTAAAATATACGATTAAAAATTATATAGAATATATAATAATCTATTATTTATCTTAATCATATGTATAATACATAATTCAAATACACCAAACAAACGAATTGTACGAAAATAAGACCCCGTATAGGAAGGAAAGACACTGAACGTGGCGGTGGACTGCTCTTCTCAAGTCTTGTCTTTGGCCCATAAAAGAAAAATGTCCATATTCGGCTACACAAAATTGTGCCCAAATTTTCTTTTGTCTGCCACCAGAAATTGCAAATTAATATACGGAACATAGACCTTCTGTCTTCCAATGAAATCATTGTGTTTTGGGCTATCTCAAAACATAAAATCATAAATCCGATTGATTGTATTTTTATTTTTATTTTTTGTTTTTGTTTTTGAATGATTTTTGATGTATTTGTGCTTTATTATTGTTTTACTTATGAAAGTAAAAGTATAATTCAATTAATAAACTAAAGGTTGAAAAAAGTTGGACTGAAAATAATGTTTTAATATAATATTATTATTTAATTTCTTTATATATTATCAATTAAATTAAATTATAATAATAAAGCATTGTTTAATGTAGCTGGGTCCTATTATCTTGAAAAGAGAAAAAAATATTATTATTATTTAATTAGTTATTGAATTTTAATTAGTACGTAATTTAGGTTTGAAAATGATGGTTATAGGTTTAAAAATCTCAATCATTGTTTTCAAATAACGTATTCAAAATACAATTTTATTTTTACTTTTAAAACTATAATTAATTTTTCAAATTAAAAATATTGAAGTAAAAAAATAAAAATATATCCAAACTCCGATAGGAGAGGCATTCTATAAGCTGCAAAATTTGACGTTTTCAACAACTTATGGTAAAAGCCGTACATAAAACAGATGTAAGACAAAGTTACGACAAGAAGCCTTTAAAATCAAGTTGCTCGCATGTGTAGAATTCAACCTATAATCTTGTTTTTGGTCGTGCAAAGTTGTTGAAATTTGGTAGTGTTCAACATAGACATATGATATCTCCTATCAATAGTAGATGCCAAAATTAGGTGAAGTTTAGCCAAAGTCAAGAGCCAATTGTATTGTTGAGTGCTGCATTGATTTTCATTAAATTATGGTTCTACTGATACATGTGAAATTCAAGATATTGATTTGACATATTTTAGATATGTGTATTCGTTTTAAATAAATTTTATTTGTTACCAAAATTATTTATACTCAAAGTTAGCCTTCAAGTAGGAATATCAGGCCTTTAGTATATTTAAGTCGATAGGCCTGTAAGTCTGTAGATCTACAGGTTCCTGATGGACTTGGGCACGGGTCAAACTCTACGAATCAACTATGAAAGTGTTGGAGACTTGTTGTAGGCCATGTTTTGAAAACTGGACCGGACTAGTGATCGGTGGCCTGTCCGGTTCGGTTGAGGTTTGAAAATCGGTGCCGGTGAAAAAACTGGTTTTTTGAGTACTCGTTCAACCGGTTTTGACCGGTTCACTCCTTTTTCCTTTTTTATTTTTTATAAATTTAAAAATTATTTTTTAAAAAAAAGAAAAGTAAAAAAGGAAAGAGAAATTATGAATTGAGGATGATAACTAAAGATTTTGGACATGTAATTTTTTGAAACATGAATTTATTTTCTTGAAATTTAATAAAAATGTTGTTATATGTGAATGCTTATGTTTAATTTATTATTTTATTTTGTTTAATCTTTCTTAAATTATGTTTTTTTTTCTTCTTAAATTATGTTGAATATTTAGCGTAGAAGAATTTATTTTTACTGGAGTTGAAGTATGAAATGAATAATTACTTATATTAATGTGAAACATTATTTTTATTTATTTATAGTTGACTAATTGTGAAATAATATTATTTTCTGAAAAACATACTTAAAAATAAGGAAGTTGAATTTCTTTCAAATAATATTCTTTCTATATCAATTGAAAGTTTTATTTTTTTTATTAATATTAAAATATTATATTTTTTATAAAATTAAATATAATTATTACGTCATTATGACGTCATACCAGTTGAACCAGTAACCAGTAAGGTCAATATTTCTTTGTCCAGTCCGATTTTGAAAACATTGGTTATAGGTGGGGAAGTGAGTAGATAGGAAGGTTTATAACTTTTGCACGCACCTTGTTTGACATGACATTTGGTTGGTTTTGAAATAATTGCCTGTCCCCTTTCGGATAAATGGAGGGAGTATTTTTTGTTATGGGTATGAAATATACGTGTACCGTTAATCTTAAGTAGCATGAGATCTATCAACGTGTCTTCTGTCAACGGTCCAAATGACAAGCCATATACAGTATAGATCAAGTCGAAACCCGACTCGATTGAAAAGACGCGGATCTTAGTGGGTTTCGTGTGATTTCAATCACTATGAGGGGCATTCTAGTCCATTGCCAACAAACTCGCATCAACCCTAACTCAAATCTAACAATGTTTTATTTTCTATTTTATATCATAGATAAATACTGTTTGTTTGCTTGGTGTGTTCGGATTAGACATGATACGTATGATTAGGATACATAGTGGGTTATTGTGTATCATATCTAATATTTATTTGCATATTTTAAATAACTTGATATCCAACTTTGATTCTTTGCTTGGCATGATTATCTCATTTGATAAACTATAATTTATTTATAGTTTAGGTTGGAAAACATATCACACTCCCGGGCTGTAACTATATTAAAGACTTCTAAAAATGAACTAAGCATTGAAATTGAGTTAAATTGTATATTTATCATGCAATATCAAAGCAAGCAAACGAGCTTTTAAGTAAATATTGAAAATGCATAATAATGTGCCCCTTGTTCCAATTTCCAAATAATGGGTTTTCTCATACATTTCTTGCCCTTGTATTGGAGTAACATGTTTTGCTTTTAGATGCTTATATTTGTGTGTTTGTGTATTTTTACCTTAAAATGTAAACATACATTCACATCAAAAGTTTATTAGAATTAGAACCTAAAACTTCACATATATAAATGTAAGAGCAATTTCACTATATCAATTGACCACGCGACATATTCTTAATGTTAAATATTTTTCTTTCCCCGTTCTTGCTAGTTTCCCAACTATGCAAGGAACTCCAACCCACAGTCAGGACAAGAAATTGAACACTTGAAATAGAAGGAAGTAATTTAAAGAAAATCCGTTATAAAAAGCCCACAAAAGTTTCAGTAAACTGGAAATCTGAGATGAAACACATCATGAAGTAAGATCAATTACAAGTCACGCTGCACACAGTAAAGCATGACCACATCTTGTTTCTTGGGGACAAGACAGAATTTCAGCATAGTTATTCAGTACAATTCTTAGGACATCAGAAGCAAGAATTCCTCATTCTTGCTTATGGCATTTTCTTCTCCATATCTCTTCTGCATTCCGAGGACCGTACCTTTGAAGCTGCTTCTCTTATGATCTTCAAAATGTGATGAAATATCTGGATTTTGATCTGGCCCCTTTTTGGAGGGACAACAGTAGCCTTCTTCTGGGCCTTGTCAGATTCTTCAGTCATGGCCATTGCTGATGAGGAACAAGAACAACATAAGAAAAATGCAAACCTTAAAATGGTTCCAAGATTTCAGGATGGTAATATAAAAGAATGAATGTAACAACAAAAGACTATACCTGGAAACCCAGATTTTATCAGATGCATGTGTTTAAATAATGCTATTTTGAAATATAAATAAGGAAGAGATGGGAACGAAAGGAGCAATCAAAATATTACCTAGTCTTTGCTTTAGTGCCAAGACCTCTTTCAAACTTCATTTTTCAACTATTTTTGTCCAGTTCTTGGCCATTGTCCCCCATGATAAGGACGTTGAAAGTGATGGTATCTACATGGAGGAGCAGAGATGGGGACAGTGCCAAATTGGGTATCCTGCAGTGAAGACAAAAGAAATCCAAAAAGTTCAGAACTTAGTTGTTCTAAATTTCATGCAAAAACCAAGAAACACGTCAGGATGTAATAGAAGATACTGGGAACCTTCGATACGCATAACATTTCCAGTTCCTCATTTTGTAAGGTGGTAAGAATTCAACTAGGAGAAATGTATGAGCTGGTTGGAACAGAACTGAACAAACAGCTGAGGTAACATAACTGCCAGGAAAAGTTCTGTATAAACGCAAGAATCTTTAGCAGAAGGCTACAAGATTGGAATAAATATCTTCGCAGAAAAAGAGGAACATGAGAAAAAGAGCTGATAACAGAAGCTTTCTCATCCCTTTAGAGCAGTAGATACACTTCAATTTCCAAAGTAAAATGGACAGCACAGATTTCGGATAATTTCTCCACATAACAAATGTCTGTCATATAAAAGTGATCAAAGCGAAAACAAGGAACAGTCCTAAATAACCACTTTCACTTTAGAGACAGAAACTGCAAGAACTCCCAGGTCCATGCTCGTCCCAATAAAAACCAACAAATTTACATCGACAGTGGTATCAGATATCTGGGGACAAACATTGGGTAGAAATTCATTTGATTGGGGCTAGAATTGTATACAACAAAAGAAAACTAACTATAACAACTGCTCCAGCCAGAGTGAACCTTGGGCTGGTCCATAACGTGAGATTTGACCTCTCTGTTCTTTTGATGGGATCAACCTCCTCAGATAGTGGGAACTCAGAACGTTTAGGATTCCAGCTGACATACTTGTTGGGTGAGAAATCTGAGAACAATCTCTTTTTTCCTTGCTTTCTGAAGCTGGACCAGGCCTTGTCCCAGTCTGTTGAGGATTTATCTCCTGCAAAATGACAAAAGCAACATAAGTAACTAGCATCACTGTCCAACTTATTGAGAACACATAAAGAACCTTTTCTTTTTCTCCAGATGTTTGCACATCGAATTTAACCATTGACAAGTATTATCAGTGTGCCATTCTGAAGCTCTAGGAGCAGTGAAGGTGAAACTTTAACATGATCAAATAAAGAGAAGCACTTATGTCAAAGCTTGTTTTGTGGGCAGGACCAAAAAGACATAGTTTGTGGATGTGATGAGAGAAATTCAAGAAAAAAATTTGCTGATATTGAAATTAATCCTACTAGAATATTAAGTCGGTTATAAGTAGGCTTTGTCTACAGCCCGAACAGAACTTTTGGTCACCCGTGTTTAGGACCACAGTAGCTTATGTGAGGTCATTTCATGTGTAAAACAGTCAATACCCAGGCAGTGATGTTCTCTTTTTGAGAAAATGAGATGTTCTGAAGTTTTAGTTATCCTCACAGATCATTCAGATGACATTATCATTTACATTGTTTTATAAAATCAAAGTTACCAGATGAATTTCATTGTTTGACATGGCTCCTTCTGAAGGTAAAATAGCAAGGAAAATTCACTATGTGGTTTGATAGGATTTATGGACTTCCAAAAGGTAAAGTATCATTTCAGAATCAACGCCAAAAAGAACTGGATCTTGGTTGCAGCACCTAATCTGTTTTAAGCAGGATAAGTTTCAGGAGAAGGCACAAGTAATGCAGAAAAGAAAGGATATCATCGAAGGACTTCAATAATCAGATATATATGATATAGATGTCATATAACATGAAAATATTGTCCAGTTATAGTGGGTATAACTAAAATGCCTGGGGTCACTAGCGTTTAGGATGAAATGTTTATACCACCAAAAATATAAAATACTAAAAGACTACCGGCTGATAAGTTTTAGTGCATATATAACTGAAATTCAATATTACTGGGAAAGTACTTAAGGAAACATCTGCATCCATGATAACATGAAAGACATATTTGAGCAAACTAGAACCAAAGAATAATTACATTCATCTATACAGAAAAGCAGCGGTGATTCACAATCCTGATGCTAGCAAAATTTTCTGCAATATTTTTCCTCCTATGTATTCAAAGGTTAAAGACTCCCAATCACTTAATACGACAATTAATTAAATACACAAATTGACAAAAAGTTCATATTTCAAATTTGGCAGCATTTTTTTATATCTATATCCCGATCATTAACTCACAACTCTATAGCAAACCATCAAATCTAAAAAGCTTTTCAAAAACCATTTTCAAGAAGCACTTCAGGTCTAATCAACCCACATGCATCCTGAGAAACCAACTATCAATATATTAAGTCCAAAAAAGATCACTGTGGAAATAACAACAAATACAGGGATGGAATTAAGCTTCCTTTGTAACATGTTATCTCAGCTGGAAGATGCTCAGGCCTAAGACGGCAACCTATTAACTTTTCTTCATAATATTAATGGATTCACAGCACTGTCCATGAAAATACTTTTAAAAGTTTCAGCCACTGACCGCCATACAATCTTTGAAGGTTAACAAGCTAAATTAAACTCCCGAAAAAGAAGTTTAGTAGCTAGAAACTAGTGGCACCACTAAAGCAATCCTCTGGGAATTAACTTATTCAACTATACTTCTCAACTTTTCACTTCACAAGTCTCAATATAGTAAAATCTAAACTATCACCAGCTCTACAATGAAGATCAACACAATTATAAACAGAGTGATTCAATTCTTTTATTTTTCATCCCAACCAGTATATTCACTCAAAGCAAGCAAAAAATTACTTCAAAATTAACCCACTCAAATAAATTTGCTCCACGCAATCAAGAAATCAAAACGGAGCCAATAATCGGTCAATCAATATTCAAAACCCACATGCATGCACGATAACATTTCTGTGTAGAAATCAGAAAGACTATACCTTTATTGCTATCGCTGTCGCCATTTTGCTGGGGCGGTGGCCTTTTTGCACAGCAGGGCTTGAGAATTTTCTGATTATTTGATGTAATACTCCATAAATTTCGAGAATTAATGCCCCCGATTCTGAGTCGAATATCCATGGGTATATCTTTCTTTCGATGAATTTCGAAATTTCAGCCGCAAATTATTTGGCTGTGAAAAATTGGAAAGGGAAGACAGTTGGGGGCGGTTGATTGCTGGAGTCGCATAGCCCAAACACGACCTAAGTTCATCCTGTTTTTTCTTTTCTCTTTTTATTATTTTTTTTTTTAATGTCAAAAGCTCATGCCTGGATTTTTTTTTATTATTATTTTTTTTATATTTTGTTGGTTCGCATTATCATTTCCTATGAAGAAAAAGGCAATTTATGTGGATAATAATATGGATTGGGTGATCGGTGGAATCAATGGCCCCACAATCAAATGGATCCATATTTTTTTTGTTACGAGGTTCATATTCACATGTTAATAATAAATTTAATTTTTTTATTATTATATACACACACATCAAAAGTCTGTTAAGGTTCGAACTCTTGACCTTTCATATTATGTGGGAGACTAATACCGCTGGCCATAGGCCACTCGAATTTAAATTCAATTTTAAATTTAAAAATATAAGTCCATCAAAGATTCTAATAAATTTTTTTGAATGAATCGAGAAGTTTATTTTATTTTTAAATAAATTAAAAATAAAAAATAATTTATTTGTTTATTTTCATAGCGTAAGAGATATTTATACTACCATGTTAATGTAACTTTATCATGTTAATCGCATATCATGCGATCAAAAAGTGCCACGAGTTGGTGGAAAGGCTCAAATATCGACTTGTAAGTAAAGTACAATAGACTCTAACTTCATGATAATATATGAATTTTGAAGTATTTCGCCATTAAATTTAAGTGAGGAAAATAAAATTATTTCTTTCTTCATTTTGCTTGTACGAAAATAGATCTATGTAGCGTTTCATTTAGGTTGAAGGTAAGTTTGGTGTATCTTATGATTTTATTTTATTTGAATTATATTTATTTGAGTAAAACAAGGTTTGGAAAAATTTAGGGAGTGTTTGGTTATGTTTTCTCAAAACAATATTGTTTTGAGGAAACATAACCAAACATATTTTCATTTTCCCTCCAAAATGCACATTTTTTAATATATACATACATAATATATTTTATTATTATTATTATTCTAACATTAAAAAAATCACTCAATTCTATTTTCACCCAAAAAAATTCAATAAAAAAACATTAATTTGACTGTTACAGTAAAAAAAAATATATTTCCCACAAAACATAAATAAGTATTCCAAAAAACAACTTTCACATTCTCCAATAATTCATTATCTCAAAACATATAATAAAATCAAACAAAAACATAACCAAACATTCCCTTAAAATTGATAGAGATAAGTTTATGAAAACTTTAATTGGTCAACGACTTCATTCCTTCACTTACCCAACTATATATAATTTTGACTAGGTAATTCTTTGGTTTCAATATTTGATTCAATCTTTGTATTTCTTTTTTACTTTCTCCAAATTCGAACTAGACATCAACTTATTTTTCAGCAAAAATATGCCCCCAAACTTCAAAAAACATTGACAAAATGTGATCTTATAAGAAGGGTAGCTCTTAATTTTGTGGGGCTAGACAAAACTCACATGTAAATCCCACTAATTAAATAAATGTTGTTATTTTGTACTTTATTTTTTAACAAAATTTTGGGAGTGTTTGGTTATGTTTCCCTAGAACAACATTGTTTTGGGGAAACACAATCAAATATATATTCATTTTTCCTTCAAAACATATATTTTTTAATCTATACATACATATATATATTATATATATTTTATTATTAAAAAAATTACTCAATTTTAATTTTCACTCTAAAAATCCAGCAAAAAAAATATTGATTTGACTGCTATAATAAAAAATGTATCTCCCAAAACATAAATAAACATACAAAAAAAAAAAAAAAACTTTCACATTCTCCAATAATTTATTATCCCAAAACACATAATAAAATCACAAAAACAAAAAAAAAACAAACATTCCCTTTATCTTGTCCTATCAAAATTCAAGATTAAATATAAAACTAATTAAGAAGATATTTGGCAAATTCCATTTTAGAAAAAATTATAAGCCCACAAATCAAGATATCTTCAGAGTTCATAAAATATTATACCTTAGTTTTTAGAATACTTTTTTTAAAATATTTGGATATAATAAATATTCGAACTTATATGATACTAGTAATAAAAAACTTATAACTAATATAATTAAAAGTAAATAATTTTTTTAAATCTTAAAAGTAAGCCAATAAATCCTTAGCAAGAAAGGGAGCATACTTTGGTATTATTTAAAATTAGTAAATTTATTTTTAAATTCCTAATAAAATAACTTTAAAATTATTAATTTATACATTTTATAATCTTCACCGGATAAGTCTTCTCTTTCTTTCTTAACAGAAAAACTGTTTTTGACTTCTTGTGGACTTTTCTGTCCCAAAAAAATGATTGAGTGGTTAGCCCAACTCTGACACGTTCAGTGAACCGAATTCTTCCACGTGTCTCCCGATTAAGACACATGGGCCCTTCTTCAATTATAGACCACACGCTTAGGAGCCATTCTCACCCGTTGATCGAAACATGATCCCACGGTGGACCGAAATCTGGGACTCCAAGGGGATCAACTAATAACTAATCCCGCCATCCATATGACGAAACGACGTCGTGGGGACCACGTGAAAAAGCTAGTGGATCGGATAGACACCCGCGTAACATCACTTCAAATCATCGGCGGGGGCCACCTTCATCTTTGGAATTTGGCGATTAATCGTTGTGAGCGTATCCCTCGGCGGCGGTATGGATGGGGTTGGAGAGTTATTCAGTGGACGCGAGCCTACGGGGGCCTATCGTTTGCCTGTGGCTAATTTGATTGTGCAGGAAAGATGCTCCATGCACTTGTGTTGCACGTTGAAAACGTTTTACAAAAATATATTCATAATTCTTTCTTTAAATTTAAAGTTGCATTTGCATGTTATGGATTCATTTCAACTTTTAGATCTCACATTTATAAATGTAAAGGTATTGTCGGATTCAGTTGCACAGTTTTATGACATTAGCTGGGTCGATTCTAGCAAAAACAATTTCGATTGTATCAATCATAATCTTAATTAAGGCTAGGTTCGAGGTTGTAGAGCCAGGGGCATTTTTATCCTTTATTCTATTTTGTATTTCATTTTCTATTCCAATATATTGTATATATGTTAAGTGTATTTGGTTTTTAATCAATTATTTTTATAAAAAAATATTTAATATACGTATCACACGTTTATGCAATGGAATATGAGATGAAACATATAGTAGAATAGAAGATCTAAACCGACCAAGGGGTACTCGGAGCAATTTAAGGAGAAAAAAAATGTGAAGGTAATATTATTATGTCAATTGATCACTTGACATATTTACAATTTGAAATGAAGATGTTGAAATTTTTTAATTTTAATTTAATTGCAATTTTTTCCCCATGATATGCTTGATTGTCCCAAGTGTTTATTGTCATAGAAAATTGAAAAAGCATTAAATAATTTCAACAATGTAAAGTTTTATGAAAAAATGAATTGTATGATTTGCAATTAGTTTATTTGTTTCATATTTTTTCCTCTTCGAAATTATAATTGTAAATATGAAGTATGATACTCATCATTCTGACCAAAAATTTATACGAGTAATATCATAAATCACAAAAATTGAAGTATTATGATAAATTACCATAATTGCAAAAATTGATATTTAATCTAATAGAATGACGAGGATAGATTATTTTATTTTATTTTTATTAATATGTACACACTACTGGAATTCATTTGTACTTGAACCTTTATACGAGAATTGTGCCGCTCAATTAATTAATTAGCGGTGTACGAGTTATACGGTAGAAAGTTGAGTAATTTTTTATTTATTGTCATAAATCTCACATTTTATGTGTGAAGTCGGAGATCTAGTGAACATTCGCTGTGCGTGTATATTGTTGAGTCCATATTAGTATTAATTTTAATATCATGTTTAGGACTTAACAAATAATTTTTTTGTTTAAAAAAAATATAATTCCCTTGCTAATTGATGAAAATTTGGAATTTCAGGAATATAAGTGGAGAAGCTACAAAATGGGACAAATTGACACAAGTTGGTGGGAATATTAATAGGATAACACTTCATGTTCTAATCAATGATGGACAAAAAAAGTATTTTTATTTATTTGAGTCATATTCTAAACAGAAGACTCTTTTAATCAGTTATAAATAGGCATTTCAGACACTTAGTTAGGGAGTTTATGGATTTGCTATTTTGGAGATTAGAAGTATCACGAGAATTCGGGATTCAAATGAGGACAAAGTGAATATCAAATTCATATAGGAATAGAGTTTCTTCTTCTCCATTTGATTTTGTTTTTAATTCTGGATTTGAAACTACGTTTCGTTTTATTCATGTTTTGTTTGACAATTCAATCATGAACTAATTCATTACTCGAGGATTATAATGTATTACTTTGAATAAATTGATGCATGATTTTCTTCTATGAAATTAATAGCGCTTAAGGTTATTTCTTCTATTGTGTGTTTTTTCTATTTGATTGCTCGATTAACAGTTAAGTGCATTTTTAAACCCTATAAGAGTATTGGAAAAGAAAATATAGGGATTGATTGACAATAGAAGACCTTAGGATTAAATGTTCAAATTGATGAATTAATTAATTTGTGAGTAGGATGGGAATACACCTGCTTGCCCTAGGGAGTTAGTTGAGTGGTACAATCTTATTCATAATTTAGTTAATTCACATAGGAATATAGTGAATTGAATAAATTAGGGATTTAATTGCGGGTAATTCGGAAGAACCTCGTAATTGCATAAGACTCAAGACTAATAACCTATTATTAATTTCATAAGGAGAAAATTATGTAATCAACTTATTCGATTGATGAAATCATAATTATAGGCTTCTATATTCTAATAGAAATCTTAATCAGTATCTTCTTCTTCTTTTTTAGTTTAGTTTTAATTTTTATTTAATTGATTTTGTTTGAATAAAATAAGTGTGTGATAAATTAATAATTAGTAGCAAATAATTTAGTTTCTTGTGGGATTGATACTCTTCTCATCATTTTATTATTTGTTGCGATATGTGTACTTACGTAATTATTTGCATTAGTTATTTTGCGCAACACAACCAACATACATGTGATAGGAATAATGCATGCCAATTCTCTAATTATATAAGCATTTAAAAGATCTATATTTACAAGAACACCCTCTGTCGTTTGGTATTATAAGTGCCGACTACGGGACCAAAAACTTGCAAGCGTACAATAAGCACTAAAATGTCCGCCACATATTAAAATGTCCTTTTCGTACCCGGAGAGCCGATTAAATCGGCTCATGCAAAACCCATTCTCCCCAGTTCAGCGGGAAGTCCTCAATCGCCAATCAATCGCATTCGCATCCAGGCACAAGAAACCCAATTCGCTCTGCCAAAGCCAAGCCAATCTCCTCTCACCGCCCACTAATTCTCCCGCCACGCCGTGCCGCCAGATGAACTCAACCTCATCGAACCCTCCGCCCCCACCTCCGTCGGGTGACGGGTCGGGGAAGAAAGTTCGGAAGCCGTACACCATAACCAAGTCCAGAGAAAGCTGGACTGAAGAAGAGCACGACAAGTTCCTGGAAGCACTCCAACTGTTAAGTATCTCCTTTCATTTCTTTCACCTTTTATGCTCGTTGGAAGTTGTGCAGTCCTGCGCATGTTTCTGTATTTACCGTTTGGCATCTCGAAGTAGATCGAGTTCAGGCTGTTCAAACAGATTAATCAAACTGAAATCACGTTTAGGTTTTCCAGAAAAACCGATTGAAATTATGTAGAATGGGTACTTCCAAGTTTGATTTTACTATATTTTATCTTCTAGAATCGGTTTGCTAGCCAATCCTGCCCGGAATATGATGTAGTCAAATTCATATTTGGTTATGTATTAGTTGTAGTAGTGGGTATAGTTATAACACTTGTGATGAGAGATGAAGAAAGGAGTGAACTGAATGCTGTATTTAAAGTTCTCATGCTGTCCATGGTTTTATACATTTGTTGATTGTTGGCAAAACAAGTAGCTAATAGTTTTTGTCAGGCTCTGTTTGAATCTTGTGAGCAGGATAACATTTAGTGGTATTGTGTAGCATGGGACAAATTTTCTGAAGCTTAGCACTCCATTTCCAATTTGAAATTCAGGTTCGACCGGGATTGGAAGAAAATTGAAGACTTCGTTGGTTCGAAGACAGTGATTCAGGTGCCCATTTAATCTTTTCCTAACCTCCTTCAAAGGATGCTGATTTTTATGCTATGTTTGGATCAAGGAAATTAATGAGGAAAACATAAATGGAAAATGAGATGATGCAAACAATAAAGCAAAAAGTTACATCACTTGAAGCATGAAACAAATTTTCCTTAGCATTTTCCTCATTAAAATTTAAGGTCCCATACCATTAGGGCTTGTTTGCTTGGAATGATGTGATTAGAAGTTATATATAAGCAAAGGATACATTTTAAGCCCATTAGGATAGAATATTTTAATTTTATGTTTGGTTGGTATGATTACTATATAAATAAATTAAAATATAATATATAAATTTACTATTATATTCTTTATACTTTTTAATAAGTTTTTCATAATTTTCTCATTCTTTCTCATTTTTAGGATCATGGTTTAATTGGAAATAAGATGAAAAATAGATCCTATTAAATCTTTGTAATTCTTATCACACCTAATCAAGTACTCACCCCCTTGATCCATTTTCCAAAAGCAACGATAAATAATGTAGGGCCTAAGATTTATCAAGGGCTTTTATCAATTGAAACAAACATTAAAAGAGACTTGATTAGATTTGTATCACACCTAATCAAGCCAATCAAACAAGGCCTTAGTGTAGTGCGGCAATGTTTTGAATTCTTTGATATTTCAACAGTGCTTTTAAGTACTAGTAGTTGGTGTATTCTCAAAAAGACATGGATTTGAAAACCGTTCTGCTGCACTTGAGCATATAGAATTGAGTCTTAGAAGCTGACATTCCAGCATGGGAGTTTGCATTTTTAGGCCATTATTTCAGTATGACTCCAAGGCTCCAATTCTTATTCCATATTGCCAAAGATGGGCTCTAACCATCTGCCTTTGTTTGGTATAGAAAATCCAGCCAGCATTGTTTGCTTTCTGTGGAGATTGCCACATTATCTGCCTTTTCTTTCTTCAAATTTTGTGCATTTGAGTGCATATGCTGAATTCCTTTACAGATTCGCAGTCATGCGCAAAAGTACTTTTTAAAGGTTCAGAAGAATGGGACATCAGCACATGTGCCTCCCCCACGTCCTAAGCGTAAAGCGGCTCATCCATATCCACAAAAGGCACCTAAAAATGGTTTGTCTCCTATATGCTGACAAAAAAGATGATATTGAGCCTACAGTTATTGTAGGTATGGTAGCTTGGCTTTGCTGTTTCTCATAACTATTTTTGGCAGTTTTGGTGCCACTACAAGCATCAGTAGCTTACCCCACTGCATCTGTGAATTCTCTTGCACCTGGATATCCTACATGGGATGATGCTTCTGTGCTTGTAAACCATCCATCAAGTGGATCTGTGCCAGCTGAAAATGAGTACAATCTTCTTGGAGCTGAAGGTATGTCTAAAGTTTTGTGCATGTTGTTTGTTGGTGATTAAAAATAAAGATGTAAAGCAATATATAAATAGTTACTTATATAAAAGAACTCAGAAATTTACTTATCAAAGGGAACTTTTCCGCACTTATTATGACATAACATTACTGATTCAGCTGATATTGGACCCAAGGGGGCTGCAAGGATTACTAACTGCAGTGTGAGTGGTTATGGAAGTTCAAGCAGGGCACCACCAAGTTCTGAGTTACCAAATCAGAGCCAGCAAGGTTCTGTACTCCATGGTAACCTTCTGGAGATGTTTCTCTCTTCCTATGAATATGTCTCAGTTAGCTGCATCATGAGAAGTGTATTACTGCAGAGTTTCCTCATTGGATATTTGACCATCTATATTGTTTCCTTTCTCTACTTCCCCACTGAATTGGGCTTCCATGGACCTTTTACTCTTCATCTTCAGAGTTTAGCATAACTTGCCTGATCAATGGATCAAATAGTTGGACCCCTTAAAGTTTAGGACATCTGCTTGGTCACTTAAGTCGTTGGCTTTTTGTTGCACTAGGAGGCATACTTCTTGGAAATAGTTTTTAAATTATCCTCCTGGCTTATTGAACCAGTTATTGAATTTGAATTCAACTTGTTAAGTGCTATCTTGCTACTTGGATACTTTTTTGAGAACAGCCAACCTCTGGGAATACTGTACTTTTGAAGCATCTTTATTTTTCAAAATAATATGGTTGTGAATGAGCTTCTATATATCCCAAATTTCTTTGAGCATTTGTTGAGGGATTTAACATGTTTGGCTATTCCCACTTTTCTTTACTCAGGCCTTGACTTGTAGGGTGGAGAATAAATAAATCACTTAATGATTTCCAAATAAGACATTGGTAGTAACTGTTTGAAATTTTGTTAAATATGCTAGCAGTCAGTCATGGTTTCTATTTCTCTGTTTAGGTATTCCAGATTTTGCTGAAGTCTACAGTTTCATTGGGAGTGTCTTCGATCCAAACACTAAAGATCATGTGCAGAAACTGAAGGAGATGGATCCAATTAATTTCGAAACCGTGAGTTCACTTGAATATGATATTGGTTGGTTGCTTTCAAATGAAATTCCTCATGCTCCCATTTTTGGTTTTAGAACTTCGGTAATGTAACGTGTGCATGAATGACAATTATAGAGGAGTTCCATATTGTGTAGTTATTAAAATGCATATGTATTACAATTAAATTTGTTTTCCTTGTGGAGGAGGGAGGATGGAAGGAAAATTCTTAGGGTTAAGTTGTGGAATGATAATGTGAAGCTGTTGGTCTTTTGGTTCTATAATTATATCCCTCATCATGACAGGGAGTCTTTGGCATGATTTTAGCTTCACACATGCTTTACAACAACATAGGGGTGAGGGTCATATTAAAGTTCAAATGACAGTTGAAAACAGATTATGGTATCAACTAATTTTATCTGTGTGCGTGAAAAAGATCATTCCTGCCTAGATGTGCTACTACCAATTCTGTGTCCCAAGAAGGTACGAGAGAGGAATCATAGGCATTGATGTTTAGGGTAATATGTGTCCATGTGAATAAATCAATTATGAAAGTGAATGTAAGATAGGGAATATGTGCGCTAATCTATTCCTGCATCTGGGACTGAATATATAGATTTGCTACTTATCCGGGGGAAAAAAAAAGGCACAATCTTGTAATGACATTAAATTGTCTAACTCTTTGCTAGTTTTTTTATGGCGAAAAAAGCATTTGAAAGCACTCTAAACTAGAACATTTTCCAGTATAATGTGGAAAAATGGCATAATGAAGAAGTATGCGAGTGATTCACTAATTCTTGTCTAACTAAATACATGGAAGATTGCTCTCTGAGTGCCTTTATGTTTTTGCTGTCCTTTTTCTTGAGGGGGGGATGGAGGTTTTGTTGGCATCATGAACTTGGTCACCCAAGCACTGCACATGAATGCTTCACACTTGCAGATGCTTTGTGCTGGCAGATATTTGTAGCTGATGCTGTTAAATGACTTGGTTACTGCATAGATCAGACAAAATTGGTGAATTCTTCAGACCATCCGAATTTGTGCTAGCACATAGTTGTAGCTGAAATTCAGTTAGATTGATGCTGTTATAACTTGGTTGACAGTGTAGATGAACAACAAAATTGGCAATACTAACAACTTTCATACCTTGTAAAGCTGTAGTCCTGTACTTGAAGAAGATAAAGGTAGTAGGAAGTACTAATTATCATTTATATTCTAATTTTGGGTATATGCACACACATGTACATTTAACCAAACAGGTTCGGGTTGTCAAATCAGTTTATTTTTTCTCATGCAGCATTCACTTGTAGTTGTATTTCTATGTACAGCAGAAAGCTATACTGTGGGGTTGTTTACAGGAAACTCTCTAAGTGTTCCATACTATTTTGTGTTTTGGACCATAACTTGGAAAAATTCTTATTTCAAAGAGAGGATGCCTGGTTGATCCATATTATTAGATACTTTATTCATGATTAATCGTGCATAAAGAGTTTGACTGTGTCATACTCAAATGCAGGTCTTGTTGTTGATGAGAAACCTCACCATCAACTTGTCCAGCCCTGATTTTGAGCCAGTTGTAAGTGATCTTCTTTTACTAATTGTTTTAGCATTTTTGTCTTCCTATGTTGTTGATGCTAATGCATAAAAAAGGGTCATACAGGGGTTGTTGGGTTAATTGCTCAAATAGTTCACTTATTCTGTCAGTGCTTTATTAGATAAAAGTTAAAACATTAAGGACAATGGACCAAATGACCCTAACAGTTCCCAAATGGTAGTGTTGCAATGAAGTTGGTATATTATTTATCATTATGTTTGAAACCAAGTTGACCTGAATAGATAAGCTGTGTAGATAATGTGAAATAGAGCGTCAATAAGATGTGATCCCTAATTCCTACCCCTAGGACATAATGGATTGATCTGCAATTTCACATTGTCTCTGTACTTGGCTAAATTGCATGTATCGATTGTTACTGTTGTCAATTGATAGTGGTTGCCACTATTTCAAGATAATGGAGTTCTCTGTTATTTTCATCTTTCAATCTGTCAGCTATCCTTTGCAGTGAAGTGCAACATAAATGGTTCATTCTGTGGATATAAAGCTTGCATAGTGTCAAAACTATGATTTGTTGAATATTGGACTGATGACTGATAAGTGGTATCTGTTTCACTTTGTATGTACTCACTGGAAGCAGTTTCTACATATGTGATATGTCTGCAGAGAAAGGTTCTATCTTCATATGATGTCAATGCCAAAACAGTAGGGGTTTCCGCTGGAACCGTCATCAGTGCCGAATATTGATCAATCATTTACTATGGAGCCGGTGTACTTATATCCCATTAATAGTAAAGCCTTCCTCCTCCCGGACCTCCTCCTTACGATAACCGAAGTAAATATGCCTTTTTATCTCTTCATCACCACTCCGAAAGAGAAGTCTCTGGTGTTTTACAATGGTGAGGCTTAGAACAAATATACAGGAGGCAAAGCCGGCAATCTCCTAGGCGCTATCCTAGATAACAGGAAGAGTGGTCGTCTAATCTCCTGAGCCAAGCATTTACATCTCTTATTTCCACGATCTCAAGGTCTGGAGGTGGAGCAAAAATGCTGTTCCCCCTGTAATAATCTTATGTTTTCAACCTGAAAATGAAATGTCTTTTTTTTTTTTTTCTTCCTGGTTTTGATCTTTTAGCAGCACATCTTTCTTGACAAAAAGGGTAGATTCAATTTTGTTTTGACATGTTGTGCTAGGCTGATAGATGGTGTAGCAAAATTGTTAACAATAAGCTGTAGTTTCCTTCCTTATAGGAATGTAATGTACCAAAGTTTGCAGGTTGCTGCTATCAGCATTTCCAGTAAAGTTTCAGTGCAATTCTTACTGCACATTTTGATCAATTCACAGGGGATGCTGCAACATATTTTACAGTATTTAGTTGTTTTGAAGTGTTGAAAAATAGTATTTCTATTTTTAATTTTTCAAAAGTTAAATAAAAATAAATAAAAAAACTAAAGCAATTATTGGATATGTTGTACAAATTTTTTGATATCTTTATAAATAATTGAAAGTTATTTATTTATTCTAGTCACTTTTCATTCGCGTACTTGCTAGAGTTCCTTTTTCATTTCACAAGAGGTGGCCATTTTTGCATTTTTTTTAAAAATACTTGAACTTTTACTTTTAATTAATTTTTTATAACCAATCATGTATAATATATAATGAATTATTTTTGTCTCTAATAAATTTACCATGGGCTATAATTACAATAACCCTCATATTTAACTACCTTGATAATTTTCAACCACCTGATAATATCTTGGAGCTACCTGAAAATTTGATCATTTTTCAATGATTTTTCTTTTGTATTGTTCCTTCCATGATTTTTAAAAATAAAAATCTAGTAAAAACAAATCCACTCAATTTTTACTATTTTTATTTATTCAAATTTAAAAACTCTCGAAAGTTATTATCCTTAAAAAAAAATGTAAAAGAAGAAGACACTTCAAAAAAATCCTAGAAAAGTTGAAAGGGTACATGTGGAGTCAAGACCATTTGGCTTTATTTTTAAAGCTCATTTTCATATTTTTTATTATTTTAAAAAAAAAGTATATCATTTTTTATACATTTTCATCTAACATTATTTTCAAAACACATTTTTCAATAACCTTAACCTATATATTTTATTTTAATAATTCATATATCTTCTCTCTTTATTCCATCATTTATATCTATTTTTATCTACAATTTATTAAAATTAATATAATTATTAATTTTTTAATAATTTATCTAAATATAAATTTATTTTTATTAATTAACTTTTCAAATTTTAGGAATAATGAAAATAAAATCGAACGGGACATGATGTCCAAAATTTTAAGATTATTTAGATTAAATTAAGTTAGCCCCAATTCTACTCGAAGGTACGATCCTCGTTTGTCTCAAACCATTCTCCAGACCACGCTCGAGCCCTCAATCATCGATTGGCAGTCGCCTTTGTCTTTGTCAAGTCTCCCAATCTTTATTTCGGATTCATCCGCCCTTTCTCCCATCATTCTCCCTCGCTCCGCCGCCTCGAGGAACCCGTGGCCGCCGCAGCCGCCAAGTGATCCGACGCCTGGGGTAACCATTACGGCTGCTATTTATCTCTCACGAACTTGGGCTACTCATCCGCCGCCGGTCCTGTGGGAGGCGGTGTTATCAGAAGAGGTCACCTATTTTCCGGTACTTATTCATCTTCTTGCTCCCTTATTTTTGGGTGGTATGGAGCTAGCTAGTTTTAGCCTTAACCTTGTTTTCTCCTTTCTTGGAATTTGCCTTTAGTTTGGAGGGCTATCATTTAACATCAAATGCTCTATTTAAGTTCTGATGAATCAGTCTTCTGCTGTGACTTGAAAATGAAATTTTTGTTCATGGATCGAGAATAGTTCCTCGTTTTTCTCCTCCAATATCTCTGAATGAACTATAGAATGGGAAAAATTCACAGAGTTTTCTAGTTTGTGCTTGCTTCAAGCTAATAAAAAAGAAAAAAACAAGGAAAATTTTTATCTTTCGTTGTCTTTTTTTATCTTTTTATTTTTGTAATTAATGAATTTTCAGTATGACAGAAGTTTTAAGTTAATCGTTAATCTGCATCATTTTTCTGAGATTAATAGTGGAGGAATCATAGATTGGAGAAAAGAAAAAGAAGAAAGCACAATGCAGGCTGCGAATATTGAAGCCCAAGTTGGGAACTTAACCTCACCCAATAAAACGAAAGGGGAATTTTTAAACAAATGGAAAATAGAAGCCCAAAAACAAACAAATATATTGAAGACAGATTGCACAAAGCAGATATTAATGTTCTGGAATATGATTATCTGTTTCTTTAAATTTTCTGTGTGTGCAGCAGGGAAGGAATTTGCAGTAAGTCATTATGTCAAACTTTAAAGTTTATTCTCTATAATGCATGTCTTCTCAGGTTTTAAAGACTTAAAATTTGTCCGGTGGAATTTCATTGCAAAAGTCTGTAAATTTCTGTGCATACTAGCAAAAAGTAGACACCCGCAAATATATGCAAGTGAAGTTCAATCATGCTGGATAAACCTAGTTTACAGATTTTAACTGCATTATCCTTTATTGTACCTAGGAAAAATTAGGTGAGATGTTAGTGATCATAGTGTTTAGGTGTAGAAACATTAACTGTGATTATCTTTATCCACTTTTCCTTGCATTTGACCCAATATTTCTATCGTTAGAAGAATTGCAGAGGTTGGATTTGTGAAGCATTTGTGGGATTGAAAACATTGTCTCTACCAACTATTGTTCTTCCAAATATTGGTTCACAACTAATAGGTCATGATAGACGTGTTTGGCTTAAACCATGCAGTGCTTCTGCTAAGCAGGTTAACCATCAATATTCATTGCCCTTTACATGAACTTTAAACTATATGGAAAAGAGTCAAAGACATATTGAACCAATGTATGATAAGATCTCTCAGTTTAAACAAAGTCACTCATACTTGTAAACAATCAGGTAGGGCATTTTCAGGATGATTAGTGAAAGAGACGGAATGCTCTTTCATTTGATGGAGTACTTTTTGACTAATATTGATCTCTATCTCTCTTTCTCTTTCCAAATTAGGAGAACTTTTGTTGATTGCTTCAGCACCTTGGTATATATTTAACTTCAATACAGGTAATCTTGGTGGTGTGTTTTTTTCAATGTGTTCTTACTGTTCTCTTCTTTGCAGGGTTTCTTCTAAGGGGAGATTATTCAAAATGCTGCCAAGTATTCCCCACCAAATTGTGCAGTCGCCGGCCAGGCTAGGCCTGCCGAATCCCAACTCACCATCTCTTCAAAACCCTAACCAGCCTAAATTCTCCTCTCAAAACCCACAAACTCAACAGTCTAATCAATCGTTGAATCAGTTGACAACACCTGCTGTTTCTTCAACACTCCTTCCTCTCCTACCACCTCTCCCTAGAGCTCAATCGCTTCTCCTCCAAATGGCGTCTCTGGCCTCGAAACTCTTTGAAGTCTCACCCAATCGTCCGCATTGGATTAGTGCATTTCGAGGTTCCCTCCCTTCCTTCTTATCTTCCCAAACCCAGTCTTTGGCACCTTCTCTGCCAGACTCATCTCCTTCTTCTGCCAAAGAAATCATTGCCCAGTTCACAATTCTTCAGACTCAACTCTTTGAAGCTGTTGCGGAACTCCAAGAGATACTTGATCTTCAAGACTCTAAACAGAAGCTCACTCGTGAAATCCGGTCCAAAGATTCTGCTCTTCTTGCTTTTGCCAACAAACTAAAAGAGGCTGAGCATGTTCTGGACATGCTTGTTGATGACTATTCTGATTACCGCCGTCCCAAAAGATCCAAGTCAACGAATGATGCAGAGGATTCTTCTACCACTACTGTTGCAACTCAGCTTAAATTATCTGATATATTATCATACGCACATAGGATAAGCTACACTACTTTTGCACCTCCAGAATTTGGTGCCGGACAGGCTCCTCTCCGGGGAGCACTTCCTCCTGCTCCACAAGAGGAGCAGATGCGTGCATCCCAGCTGTATAACTTTGCTGATCTTGATGTTGGTCTCCCGAAAACAGAAGAAGGCAAAGAGAAAATAATCGAACCATTCCTTGAAACCTCTGCAGCGCTGCCAGCAGAAAGCAATCCACTCACTAATATATCTGCAATTCAGGGCTTGCTTCCTCCAAATATTGTCGTCCCATCAGGATGGAAACCTGGAATGCCTGTGGAGTTGCCAAGCGACCTACCAATTCTTCCTCCACCTGGATGGAAGCCTGGCGACCCAGTTACATTGCCCCCATTGGATTCTCTTCCTGTTCAACCAAGGGCCGAGGAACAGCAATTGAGGCCCATCCCTCCTCCCGGTCTGGCAAAACCACCAGAACCTATACAGGTCCGGCATGTGCAGCTTGATATTGAGGATGACAGTAGTGATTATAGCAGCGATGTGGGCAGCTCTGATAGTGAAGATTGATGATGGACGCTCTATATTGTGATCTTGTACCACATCCTGCCGTATTTTGATGCATCAACACGAGCCTTTCCAATATGATCTGCACGTGCTGCCTATCTTTCCAGTAAGAGAGGTGTGGACCAGTCTGCCTATATGAATAATCCATCAACAGGCTTTGGGATGGACAAGAAAATTGTGCATGTTAGATTATGCTTTCAATACTTGTAGTAGTTGCAGCTGAGCTCTGGGCTTCTTTTTCTTTCACTTTTCAGTTTTCCTCCAGAGCTTTGATGCTGGAAATAATATTATTGCTAATACTTATTTTATTACGTTGCTGGAATTTGCTGACAATGTTGTAGGGAGTTTTCTATTTGTGCACACTTATAGTATTCAGGCATTACCGAGTTTGATGATAGAAATTAATCGTTTTTCATATTGACATTTCTCTCCTCTCTTTTTCTTCATTCATTCTAGTTATTGACGTGAAAAAAAAATAAAAAATTGTGAGGGTTAAAGATACAATCAAATATCTATGGACGAGAGGAAAATGCATGCCAATTTTTATTTTTTTTTGTTAAATATTTGCGTCTATCTTCCTCCAATAAAAAATTGTAATAAATACATTGTAGTAGTTTTACGTAAAAATAAATTGAAATGAGTAAAATATAGTGACAAGATTTAACTATATCTATAGTAAAATATGATACCATTCTTTTTTAATTAAGAAAAATAAACATTTTATTGCTCAAATCTATGTCTTATTTAGTTAATAGAATTGCATTCAAATGAAGCAAAATGATGAACCCAAAGAATTTTAAAACATGAAAAAGTTATTGTTTGACAAATTCTTATTATAATTTTATCTACAATAACAATTTTTATACTGAAAAATATTCATTATTCAAAATTGATTTTCTTTGGATAACAATGTAATTGAGGCCCAACCCTTAAGCCCACTTCTTAAATGGGCTGAAAACCCTAATGAAACACAGCCCATGGCATATGTGCAAATAACTCTCATTTCTCGCTCTATTTATATTTCACTGCATTCCAGGCCTAGGGTTTCATTTTCTCACAAAACCCTATTTCCAGTGCTACTAGCTCTAATCTCTACGAAATGGCCGCTGCCGCCGCCCGCCCTCTCGTCACCGTGCAAGCCTTTGAGAATGACATGGCAACTGATGGAGGTGCTGCCGCCAATTCCGTGCCTCTTCCGGATGTGATGAAGGCGGCGATCCGCCCTGACATTGTCACATTTGTGCACGGACAAATCTCCAACAACGCCCGCCAGCCTTACGCCGTTTCGAAGCGCGCCGGCCACCAGACATCTGCTGAGTCGTGGGGTACGGGTCGTGCCGTTTCTCGTATCCCCCGTGTGCCTGGAGGTGGTACCCACCGCGCAGGGCAAGGAGCCTTCGGAAACATGTGCCGTGGTGGACGAATGTTTGCCCCAACGAAGATCTGGCGCCGCTGGCACAGAGCAGTCAATGTTACTCAGAAGCGCCATGCTGTTGTTTCGGCGATCGCTGCCTCTGCCGTTCCTTCTCTTGTTCTTGCCCGCGGGCATAGGATTGATGAAGTTCCTGAATTGCCCTTGGTTGTTTCTGATTCTGCCGAGGCAGTTGAAAAAACTAACGCTGCCCTCAAAATCCTCAAGCAAATTGGAGCATTCTCGGATGCTGAGAAGGCTAAGGACAGCCATGCTATTCGTCCTGGAAAGGGGAAAATGCGTAACCGACGCTATATTTCTAGGAAAGGCCCTCTAGTTGTGTATGGCACTGAGGGGGCGAAGCTCACTAAGGCTTTCAGAAACATCCCTGGAGTCGAAGTTGCCCATGTATCTCGTCTTAATCTCCTCAAGCTCGCTCCTGGAGGCCACCTGGGGAGGTTTGTTATCTGGACCAAGTCTGCTTTTGAGAAGTTGGATGAGATTTATGGGACTTTCGACAAGCCTTCTGAGAAAAAGAAGGGGTATGTGTTACCAAGGACTAAGATGGTTAATGCTGATCTAGCAAGAATTATCAACTCTGATGAGGTGCAGTCTGTTGTGCGGCCGATCAAGAAGGAGATCAAGAGAGCTCCATTGAAGAAGAACCCATTGAAGAATCTCAATGTGATGTTGAAGCTGAACCCGTATGCTAAGGCTGCCAGGAGGATGTCGCTCTTGGCCGAGGCACAAAGGGTGAAGGGTAAGCAGGAGAAGCTTGATAAGAAGAGGAAGCAGATCACTAAGGTATTGCTTTTTTCATCTATCTATTGTTATTGTTGTTGAAGCTGCAGGTCATGGTTTTCTTTTACTTCTGAACGTTAATTATATATTTTTTTATTGCCAGTTTCCCTTGTATATATCAATGATATTTATTCTGTATCCGTTTTTGCTTGCTTTGAGTCTTTTTACGTCTTCCTGGGTGCAATGATCTATTCTAGAAACTTGTTGAGAATCATCGTTGTCTTGGTATAGGTACTAGTTTCATTATGATTATGCCTTTGTTTTACATGATTGGTTGCGCATATTACTTAGTTGTGCTCATATTTATCTGTCTATTATGAAGTCGCTTAGTTGCTTTTAGCTTTTTGCGAGTGATAGTGCTCTTAGTTAGATTGAATATTCAACTGATAAAGCATTTGGTGCTTTGTGTAAATGGGCTCTCTGCGTATCTGATTTGCTTGACATGGAATTTATATGCTGCAATTTAGTGGATCACTGTCTGTTTTGCTTATGGAATTGAGAGAGATTAGCCCCTTTGAGGATTCATGATTGGTATTGTATTGATCCTCCTTCATATGCAGTTCTCAGGATACCATGACTGTGTCTCCTCAATGATTTATTGATAGATTTTATGAAACTTGGAACAGTTGTTGGTTAGACTTGCTATCTATTATTTTCACGTGCGAGCAATATTCTTTTTGTGGGAATCATATATAGAGTTTTGTGAGCAGTAGAGCCTTTTGATCACCATTTATTGATTCCGGAGTCTTCTGATGTGATTCTAATTGTTATTCTTGACCAAGATGATGTTTCGTCTCTTGGTTGTGATACTCCACGATATTAGCTGCAATGCATTAATCTTCTTATTTCATCACTCTTGCTGTAATTAATAAAGGATATATGAGCTGCAGCACCTCAGTGTTGGCTTAGTGATTGCTCATTTAAGTTGATGAAATTGTCAGTGAAGTAGCGTACTCTTAATACACGAACTGATATATTTTCTGTATTTTGTTGGTTTCCCATTATTGTCTGTTGCAGGAGGAGGCATCAGCAATCAAATCCGCTGGCAAGACTTGGTACAAGACTATGATCTCAGATAGTGACTACACAGAATTTGAAAACTTCTCAAAGTGGTTGGGTGTTTCTCAGTAGTTTATTCAATCTTCTCTATAATTTCTGTTATGTTTTTGGGTTTGAGGTTTTTGAAGACATGGATGGAATCATATGTGATAAGAATGACTGCAATAACTTGCATTCTTCAATTTTAGTTGTTTGTCGATCCCCCAGGTTTCTGATTAGTTTGAAAAATTTTGGTTTAGACAATATTTGAAGTATTAAAGATCATCGCGTAATGGACCAATGCATCTTGTCTCAGTATTCAACATTTTGCTGATCCAGTTATTTTTTTTCCTTGCTATGTGGATATAGTTGGAAAGCCTACATGGGAGGATCTCTATAATTATACAAATCTTGAATTCTGAATATTGTGTTTCCAGTGAATATGTGCTCTTTTCAGTAATCTGGACTTCTGGGGATTGCTAGGCACATCTGATTAAATTGTAGAATTTTTTGTTACCTCTTTGTTTTCTTTATTTTGATACATCAATATGATAGTTTCTTTTATAAATTTTTGGTAAAAAGAGAGAAGGTATTAGAAAAAATAAGACATAATGTTGAGGAAAAAAAAGTTTAAATGTATGAGATACAGTTATGGTATATGTTTAGCACAGTCTACATTTAGGGGGTTTTCAATAATTTATTTAAAATGTCTTATTAATCTCTAATTTTCATAATTATATCATTTACAATATATTATTGTTTATCTAGGTCTCATACTATTTCCCATATTATTATTTTTTATTTAAAAATTTAAAGAAGTACGGTGAAATTATTTACTAAAATGTAGTGTTGTCTATATTTATTATATATAAAGGATTAGCTAATGTTTCATTGTTGTCTCCTAATCCTCACAACTGAACCATTTACAGCCTATTAGTACAATGCTCCACTACACCAAATTATAATGATTTTCAAGTTCATTTAAAAATTCAAATAACTACATAGAAATTATTGATTGAAATGTAGTATTATATTAATAAATAAATAAATTTTTATTTATTTTATTAGTATTAAAATAAAAATTTCCAAAGTTGTAAGTAAATGAATAATTCCCAACATGAGCATTTTAAAATAATTGAACTTTCAAGTTTACATAAGTTCCAAAAAAATTTAGTTTAAACTAACTTCTTAAAGTATAATTTATTTGGTATATCACAATTTTAATATTTTGTGGTAAGTTTGAGAACTTGAATTAGGAATGTTCAAAAGATAAGGGTCGAGTAGTTAATTGATTCGATGATTTTATCATATTTTTATATTTTTTTTATTTATATATACGTACATAGTCAGGAGTTCGTTTCTCACATTATGTGAAAGACTTGTTCCATTAAATCACATGCCACTCGACCTCATATTTACGTGATGTTTGATATTTGAATTTCTTAATACGTGCACATTTATAAAAAATTTGAAAGGCCCGACCGTTGCCCTAGAAATGGCTATGGGCTTTTTATCCTAGTTGTTAGCCCAATTTCAAGAGCACCCAAGCCCAATTGCACTTTATTTGCCAACCGTATGGAGGCTGTCCTTAGATTATGTCGCAATTGATATAACTTGTTAAAATCAGATTTTATCATAAATCCACCCAACCCTATATTCCTAAGTCCTAAGCCCACCCTAAAGCTGTTCCCAAGATATCCAAGTTCAACTAATCTACAAGCCATTGTTTTGTTAATTTAAGGTTGTGGTTTCTTACCCGTTTGCGATAATAGTTCGTGAATGAATCAATTGTTTTTATAGTAAAAAAAAATTAATTTGATTGATCTTATAATATAGTGATAAAAACTTACTCTTTGGATAGATGTGAATGGATATTAAATAAATCCTAACATTGTATATTTGTATCCAATTGATTTTTATAATATTAGTATCCAATGAATATTTAGACAATGATGTTTGAAGTCGTATTCGATGGATATTAAATGAATTTGAAATATATTGATATTCAATTATAATTATTCAGATATATCTATATCCAAATTTATTTTTTATTATTTTCTAGATATTCATATTTGATTGTAATTATCTGAATATCTCTTACAAATATCCAAATATTTGAATCCATTAACCTATAAAAAAACACATATTAAATATTGTGATTAAATTTTAAATGTTTAAATATTAATAATATTAATCAACAAAAATACTCTTTCAGACTTTCTTTTATTAAGGTTTTGAGGGTTAGGGTTTATAAGAGTTTTGGGGTTTAGCATTTTTCTTTATTTATATATACGCACGCTAAAAATTCAATATGAGATTTATGCCATGTGGTCGAAGACCACTCGACATGAGTTTAAATTTTGGGGTTTAAGTTTTATATATAATGGTTTAAATATTTTTTTTTTATATTTTTAATTAATAATACTACATTATAAAATTATGAATTCATATATTTCACATTGTATGCAATATACATTTAAATATTTTAAACTAATTAATGTCCCTCTAGCTAGCTAATAATTTCACTACCTTATTTCAAAATCAAAATATTAATAATTGTCCTTGATCTAGTGATTTTTTTTAACATAATAATGACTTTATAATTAATTAATATTTTAGGTCCAACTGATATTAATAATAATGACATTTAAGTATATTAATTATAAAATTAACCAGCAATAACTTTATGTTAATTAACTTTGTCTGTAGTATATCAATTTTTTTCCTCAATATTAATCTATTGTTTCAATTTATTACTTTTCTTTCTTCCCAATTCTTCAACTATCTAGACACACATATATGTTATGAGATTTTGTATTGAAAAATATAGATAATATATTATATATAATAATATATTTTACATGTAATAATGTTCTTGAATATGATTTATCTAGCGTGCATAATAAATATAATTAAGTCATAGTTAATCAAATATGTAAATGGATATATCTAATAAATATTGTATTCAAAATTGATATTAAATGGATCAAGTATGCAATTACTATACTTGTTTCCATTTATAATCGAATATCAATTAATTGAATATAGATAATAATTGCTTTAAACGGATTTATTAACAAAATTTTTTTTATCTTTTTTATGTCCATGCACATTAAAAAATTATTAGGTCCGAATTCCTAACTTCATACTGTATATCTGAAATTCATGTCACTGAATCAAAGAGTCACTCGACATTAATAATATTTAAATTCTTACATTTACTACCAATTATCGCATATGATGTGTGGAGTACGAGACTATTAAACAAATACATACATATTAATGTCACAAAAATGACAGTGTACTTAGATTGCAAACATCAATTGGTTAAAATCCTTTAGGTTGGCGAGGTTTGGTACGGTAGAGTATCTTAACTATTGAGGGCTAAGGTAGGTTGGTCCTCTTCATTTTTCGACTTTCTATGAATAAAGTAAACATTATATCTTACGTTATAAAAATAAAATCCTTAGTCATTTAAAGTGGGACATTGTCATTATAAGTTTGTTGATAAAAAAATATAAAATTTATTTGTGTGCTTGATTTTGATTTGGTGTGACTTAATTGATATGTTTTTAGTTATTTTAAAATCTCAATAATTGAATTTGATTTTGATCATTATCTTCATATTTGTAAGAGGGTTCAATTTTAATTTGTTTTAAAATAGTGGTGTTGAGTCTTTCAATTGTTTGACTTAGAATTAATTAATTCTATTTCTCGATAAGGACGGGTAAGAAATACAAAGTATTGTTCAAAAAATCGGACCGAATTGAGCGGTTGGGCCGATTGGACTTTCGACAGCTCTATGAAAAATCACCCTATTTTATCAAAATCATCTGAACCGGTGGTCGGACGATTTACACCGTTCATGGTTTATTAAAATCGTATCGATTCATTTATTTTCTTTTCTCCCCTTTAATTTTTTGCATAATAAGCATTTTTTTAAATATTTTTTGCCTAATGTGTGAACATCAAAGGTTAACGTATATCTTAAAGGGCTAAACGGCTAAAATATTCAAAAAAAACTATAAAATAAAAGCCTCAAATCAAATCTAACATTCTAATTTTAAAATCCGACTAGAAGGTAGAAATCTTTAGTCCCTTACCTAACCCATGTGATGTCAATTGTTCCTTCCAAGAAGTTCTAACTTATGAAGTTAAACAACATTATTTAGGTTCTTTATATTTTATATTTGGTATTTTATTAACTTTTAAGTATATATAAAATATACAATACATATATTACGTAATTATGATGTCACAGTTTAATTGCTCTTCAATTATGGTCCGATCAATAATTCAACCAGTGAATCGATAAATTTTTTGGTTTAACTAATTTTTCAAATACTAACACAAAGCAATGATAGAATGTAAGTTTCCACATAAACAGCAAATAAAGTTAATAATTCTGATTCATAACTAAAAAGAAACATCTAAATCGAATACATAATCAAATAAATGAATCCAACCTATCCAGCTTTAAATATTTACAGTCATTTGTATATAAAGTTTTGCATTGTCTTAAAAATAAAAAAAATAAAAACCACCACCCTTGTCTGAGAAAATCCCTAGTAAAAATTTGAACCCAAAAAAGAACAATATAGCCCATGGGTTGTGGTATAAGCATAATGCCACCTCACCATGCAAATTTAGTTTAATAACAATCCTTATTTTTTAAGAACTTTTGTGTACTATGATATCTTCTTGGTCCCAATGTCCAATGAACCCTACCTAGACAACTAGCGCATTAAAAATAATATGGGAGAATCATCTCATATCTTGTTGGTTCTAAAGGTACTAATTAAGAACTACAACTTGTAAAAGAATCCTATACGTCTCAATCTAAGATCGTTATTTAGGCATAAATAATGGAGTAAATATAATAGTTAGTGAAACAACTTGCTTTATCTTTGTAAAGTGGTCTACGGCCCAGCGGCATAAGTCTCCCACATTATGTGGAAAATCAAGAGTTCGAGCCCAAACGGACTCCTAATGTGCGTGTGTATAAATAAATAATTAAAAAAAAAACTTGCTTTATCTTTGTTTTTATTTTTCTAAAGAAAATAAAATTGAACATGTTGAACATGGCTCTTTTTTCCCCTCAAAATATTTAAAATGGCTTCAAATACCTCCAAAATATCCCTATTCTCATTCTATATACATATATATCTTCTCATATTATATATATATATCATATATACGTAAAAAATAATAATGTAAATTAAATTTTCAACCTCCTAATCATATAAAAGATATTGATCTGATTGTTACAATACAATTTGTCCATTCTTAAAATAAAATAAAATATATAATTCTACTCCAAAATGATTTTTACCTATTTTCAAAATAAAACTTAACATACACCACGTTCCTTCCTATTCACCCCCAAAATATTTTTCTCAAAAAGCTAAAATGAAAAAATGAAAACGAACCGTTACCTTGGCATTTTTTTTCAATATGCTGGGCTTGTATAGGTGCCCATAATTTTGAACCGACGCTCTCTTTAGAAAGACAAAAGGCCAATAAATAAATAAAATTGTAATTCCCCATTTTATGTAGGCTAAAAATTAAAAGAATGAGTATAATATAAGTTTTGGTTAAAAACTCATGTGCATCCATTAAATATTATTTTTGGGCAAGTTAATCGTAACTCAATTTCAAAGTATACTCGTGGGTTTGGAGGCAGCCCTCACACCCAACGAGCTCATGGGCCTGGAAAGTGACAAATGGTATCAAAGTCATCACCAACTGAAATATTGGAAATTAAGTGCTATACAGAGCAAAGTATTATGTGTGTGGGAGCCACCTCTAGTGTCCTAAGATTTGGTGACTAATCTTGAATCTATCATCTATGTCAAACTGCGTCGAGGATGATGCGTTCTGAAGGATGGGTGATTGTAATGCTCCATTTCACATGAACTAAATATTAAAAGAGTGAGTATAATATAAGCTTTGGGTAAAGAAATTATGTGCGTGCATTAAATATTCTTGTTAGGTAAGTTGATCATAGTCTAATTCCAAAATGCATTAGTAAATTGGAAGACAACCCTTATGTCCACTGGACTTGTGGGCTTGAAGTGTGACAACAATAAAACAAAAGAAGAAAGAAAAAGAAAGATGGTGAATGCTTTTCCACTCTTTCAATATGAGAATAAGTTTGCAAGAATTATAAAAATATTTTTCGCATTTGTTGTACGTATCACTATATTTAATCATGGGAATCATTCGCCCACCTACATGAAAATAAAGAAATAAAAGAAAAAAAAAATTGAGCAATAAAGAGATTTCTTTTTAGCCTATTTAATTCATTTAAGGTAATTTAAAATTTGTTGTCTCTATATTACTCTTTCAAGTCTCTTTTTATAATAACTCTATTGTATATCGACATAACAATATTATGTGAAATTGGACTTTTATGTGTACAAATATATTTAGGCATCATTAGATTACGGTTTGTTAGAATCGATGATACCTTTTTTCAAGTTCCTCAATTATGATGTTTTAATGTTACCTAATTTTATGTAGAGATTTACAGGCAATTGATAAATTATTCTCCTTTTACTCATCAAAGCATTTTTCCATATTTACAAAATTTTCTGATATGTATATTATTGGAGCTCATTTGCTTGGGTTGATATTGCATGATAAATATACAATCAAACTTAATTTTAATTTTTGGTTCATTATTGGGAGCCTTTGATATAGTCAGGGCCCGATATACATTTAAGGTCAAATTTGACTTGCGTATCAAGGCATTGAGGTGTAATATATTTTTCAGCCTAAGTTGGAAATAAATTATATTTTATCAAATGGGATAATCCTGCTAAGCAAACAATCAAGATTGGATATCAAATTATTTATAATATACAAACAAACATTAGATATGATACAAAATAACCCACTATTTATCCTAGTCATGTATATCATATCTAATCCAAACACTCCAAACAAACGAATCGTTGAGATAATACCCTGCAGTGCGGAGCTAGATTTTCATGTCTATAGTGGATTCTAACTCTCTCTCTCTCTCTCAAATAATAAAATTGGGACTAACCAAAGTAAATAATGACAAATTACTTTTTAGGAAAATGAAATTTGAGATGGAGAATAAGGCAACTTGCCTTTATCTATATTTATTGTAGTCATATTTTTTATTTTCTATCATTGTTTCTGTATAAAGGGACAAGTAATGTAAGACATCACTGTAAATGGAATTTTTGTAAGTGTAATTAACAGCAGGAAGTCAAAAGGTTTTTCATTTTCCCTTTTTTTGTTTTTTTTTGTTTTTTGTGTGTGTGTGTGTGGTTGGGTGGGGGTGGGGGGAGGGGGAGGGGCGTGGGGTGGGGTGGGGTGGGGTGGTTAAGGAGTGTGATTGAGTTTGAGCCAGCACATATTGTAGGTCTAATGTCCTTTGATGATCATTGTAAATGATGTCATAACTATATACATAGTATGTGACATGCTCCCAATCAATCATAGTTTCTTGCCATTTTCAAACTATATGTCAAACTTCAATTTTACTTCTTATTATTACCAAATGTTAGTAATATTGCAATTTTTTTTGGTTATATTTCAATAATATCTATTATTGTCCATATAGTAGTAATAGTAGAAATTGGTTGTTGATGAAATGTAGTTTAATGGGCACGCGCAATAATTAAAAGCATCGAATTCTCAGATTATTTATTTAAAATTAGTAAAATAAAATTTTCGCTTCAAAAATAAATTTTTCTGTATGTTGGAATTTTATATATTAATAGGCTATCAATTACATATTTCTTAAAAAATAAAAAATAATAATAATAATAATAATAAAGAAGGATGCTTGCTGAAGCATAATGTTAACATGATAATTTAAGAAAAATACATGTTACTATTCATATTGTTCTTTTTTGGTTACTTTAGTTATTCAATGAGAATATTCTTTGCACTTATACTTCTATTTGTAGTCCATACTTCTAATCTTTAGAGGTAGACAATTTTCATATACTATGATTAAAAAACAAAAGAAAATTAAGGAAAATATGCTAAAATACGTATTAAGTTATAAAAAAATAATTTATCAAAATGCTGATTTTTACGAATTTAAAATTTAAAAACAAAATTATATTTAAGCCACTATTAATAATTAGTGATATATTTATAATTATTATAAATATTTTATCATGGAGAATATTAATAAGTTTTGTTGTCATTGACTTGCCTCACACATGCTCACCAATTATTGGTGCCGACAATTTAAAGTTAGGAATGCTACGGATTCGACAAAACTCGGTACCAGGCCCCTTCAGGATGAACTTTGAAACTATAAATAAGTATCCCAGCAGGTGTTACTTTTTTAGTTTTTTGACCCAGACCTAACCCGTTATAAAGTTATATATATGTATATGTTTATATTATGTTGTTCTGTATAAAAGTAATAAAAATTTTAACAATTTATAATTTTTAAAAATTAAAATATGCATATATAAATTTTTAAATAACTAGTTCATTATAAGTAATATAATCTTATCATTCCCGGAAGTTATTATAATATTGGTGATTGTACGATCTATTTATCAATGGATTTGGCTATGGCTCAATATAATTGATCAGAATATGGGTCGGGTGGTAAAGTAGTAAATGAAACTCTCAAGATTGATGTGAAAGTGGTAAATGAAGAAATATAACGCAATATTTATAGCCTTCGGCCAAGGGGTAAATCAATCGACTAAACTGATCGGTTATCGGGTAATTATTATGCATCTGCTAGTTCATGAATTGTGCTGCCCAACATAACTGATACATTAAATGCACTAAAACCCTGGTCGAGGTTTGAAATTTAAAGACAATAAATACGCTAAAACCCTGGTCACAAGCCCGATTCCTTCTCGTTTTCCAAGTCAGCTACTACTCATTCCTTCTTGTTGCAAGCTCGATCAGGACTCGAGAGGTAGGGGGACTCATGATATGAGGAAGCCCAACAGATTCATCCCACTAACAGTCGACCAGCCCTCAAACCTCATTGGGCTATTTCGCCAACTCAATTACCATCATCCTTTCAGTCGACTAGCGCATTGTCGATCAGCTCGAGTGTGATTGTTGAGCCCTCAACTAGATAATCTTTCGAGCCCAAGAAGTCCCATCATCTCGAACAAACCAAAGCTAGATGACCTACGACTTAGGAAACATCTCGACCTTAGGAAGTCGATTAGAGAAACAAAAAGTATTTCTCCACCACCAGTTACTGTCGCATTGAATGCACCGCAACCACCATTCTGCTGCATTAAATACGCTAATAGGCGGCGTGCCTCCACTATACCACCATTCTACCTAAGGATGGCAGTGGGGCGGGTTTAGCTTGCCCTATACCTTGGCCCACACCCCGCCCCGTCCCAAAAAGACCATATGCCACCCTGGCCCGTCTTGTCCTGTTAAACCCGCCAACCCAGAAATAATTAGAAAAATTAAAATCAGTCAATGAATACATCAAATCAAAACCACTTGACAACAATTAAAATTCAATTTTCAGGTACAAAAATAAAAAATCAATGCAAACAAGATAAGATTCTAGGAGCAAAATAGGAGATAAGAGTAGAATTAAAGTAATAACCAACACAACATTCAAATATACATTATGAGTTTGTGCAAGTAAATTGAAATAAAAAATATAAAACAAAATATATAGAATATATTTATTATTATATATAATATTTATATGGGGCGGGGTGGTTGGGGCAAGGTTGGGGGGTTAGCTAAACCCATACCCCGCCCCAAATAATTCGGGTTATCAAAATTGGGCCCCATATCCCGTTTAGCCACTACAAACCCATCCCATTCGGGACGAGTTGAGCTTGAGTTTGGGTTTTGACCAACCCCATTGCCATCCTTAATTCTGTCTCCGCATTAAATGCGAAGATCCTCCATATCCTAAGAAGAAAGAAGAGACACCACTTGGAGGAGGTTTCAGGAAAAAGACGACCTAAAAGTCCTCAAACAAAGACAAAGGCTCTCCCTACATGAGAAAAGGCATTATGGACATTTTAACCTTCCAAGAGAGACTATAACTACTCTATTGCAACCTTTCAGCAAAGAATGTTCATTATCATTTAAGCCCTTACTCTTCCGTTCCGCATTCTGGTCGATTATATAATGATTTGAGCGTCGGAGGGCCCCTCAGCAAGCATGACGTTTATTATTGGTTGCAGGACTCAACCCCCTATCATCCAAACATTCCATCCAACTCATATTCTAATCGACTATATTAGGTCAGAGCTCAATCCATTGATAAACAGATCGTACCATCATCAAATATTATTTTTTCAAAAAATAATTTTTAATATTTTGAACTTACAAGGCAGGTTTAATGGATATAAGGCATCCAACTCATTAGGTCTAGATCCATGACAGGGCGCAGTAGGACCTAGATCTATAAAAGTATTACTAGCATGGATTTTAGGTTTTGCAAATCCACCTCAAATCTATCCTATTGTTATACTTAAAATATTAATTTTTATCACTAGTAAATTATTGTTGCGGCAAAATAAAAATTACGTTTATAAATCATTAATAACTTTTAGAATTTAACATTTTGTCACAGAGAATAATAACTATTATTTTATTATCCTCTTGTACTTCTTGTCCTTTGTAATTCATCTTTTTTCATGTGTTTATTTCTTTTTAACTATTGTGTCTTGTCCTTATATTGGTATATAATATTATAAAATGTTAACATCAAATCATATATTTCCTCCTACCTTGTTTTATGCACTATATATATGTGGACAGGTGTCACATTGACATATCCAATCAACCAAATCAAACTAAATATTCTCCAACGTTGTTACTTAGGATTCAGTTGGCAGTCTTTGCTTCCTGTTGTATTAATCTGTGATTAGATTAATTAATCCCACTTAATTAAACAATTACTTTCTTTCTTTCAAATTTCACAAATTGTCTTACTTTCAAACTTCAATAGAAAGTGTAAGAAGGTCCCACTAAAGTGTATAAGATCTTCCTTTGAAAAGATTAAAATAATACCAAATAAATGGCTGGTTTATAAGATTTTATTTTAGAATAAGATCTAACGTCTTGAAATTAAATATATATATTGTATAATCTTTAAGAACTTATTGAATAATTTCTTTTTATTATTTAAGTTGTGTTTGAATGTTGAATTTTAGTGAGAAGGTGAATAGAAAATATAAATAAATCAAGTGAACTATAAAGTAAATTTAAAATAAAAATATTTTTCTCGCTATAATTTTATTAAAAAAACATAGTTAAGTTAATTGATTTACTTATTTGACTTTTAAATGTAATAGGATTAATCTTACTTCACACAATATTAGTTTCATCAATCAATTCTGAATTAATTGTTTACTTAATTAATAAAGAGAACTAAAAAAAAAAAAAAAAAAGATAGCATGGGGCAAGCTATAGAATTAAATGTCCTATATTCCATAGACATGAAATGAGCAGTTAGAGTAGTAGTAAAATAGAAATAAAAAATATTTTTTTATGTCAGTTTAGGTACAAATATTGATGTGAGTTGTAAGGATTTTCAGTTAATTGTGATCGAATTTTTTAATCGAGTCTATAAAATCATCGTAACTTATAAATAAAAATAAGTTATAGAGCGTGAGATTTGCTCAATGAAAATAATAAGTAAACGAGAATATGATAACAATATTTACAGTAAAAAGGCAATTTCAAAAGTATTGCAATGGAATTAGACAAGGTGAATTATAGGTCATATGATTTGATTCAAGTACATCATATTATTAAAACCCAACGATCATAGAAACGTTAAATTGAATGGGTATATGGGTCCTAAAATGATGAGACGCATACCTTATTTTTAAATTTACGTATTAAAAAGGATGATGTTTTTTGGAATACCACTTAAAATAATTTTCTATTAAAAATCGTTTAAATTTTTTGCTGATAGCATTTGAAATTCTGACATGGACTCTTTTGTGACATTAACAACCATCAGTGTAATAACACTCACATTGCACACATCACAAATTAAAACAAAAATTTCATAATTTTTAAAGTCTCGAAACCTCTTAAAAATAATATTGACAATAGATGGAATGCGAGGGGACTAAGTGACAATAACTAAAAGGTTTGTTTCAGGTTAGTACTTATTCCTCGTTAGTTAATTTTGTTTTTTTTTCGCGTTATTCCATGTGATAAAAACAGAATATGCAAAGCGAGTCCCACGCGCGGTCGCTGCTGGTGCATTACACCGCTCATCTTTACACGCGTCGCGTGTCTAACGCCCAGCCTGGGGTCCGGTCAAGCAATGAAGACGTTCACTTGTCCAATCCCCCTTTTCACTGTTTACGGGCTTTTTCCTTTGTCCGCTTTTGATGGCCCCTTCCACAGTTTAATGATTATTAGTCCTGGGTCCATAATATTAACTACAACTCCTTTAAACGCCGACGCGCTGTAGCCACCCTTTGTAGCCCCCATTCTGTCACGCGCCGCCCTATAAAAGTAATTAGGGTTTTAATCATATTAAATTACAGTGAGTGGCTTTTGATCTAGCGATATGAATTCTACACACAAAATGTATTATTAAAGGATTCGAACCTAACGAACAACCAGCGTGCATGTGTTAAATTAAGAAGTAAAAAATAAAAGGACTAAAACCCTATGCAAGATTTTAATAAGGGTGTTGTCGAGTGGTCTTTAGTCCGATGACAAATTTTAATAAGGTGTTGTCTGGTGGCGTTTAAATCAATCACATTAATTTCACACATAAAATGTGAGGTCAAAAGTTTGAATTTGACGAACTCTTTGCATGGGTATAAAGAAAACAAAAAACTTAGGCAATGTTTGGTTGTGTTTTTTGTGTGATTTTAATATGTATTTTGGAATAATTAATATTAAAAGTGATATTGAAAAATGTTAAAGTTGTGTTGGGGAATGTAATAGATTTTTAGTTATGTTTTGGAGAACAATTAAAAATTAATTTTGGAAAGTTTTGGTATATTTGTTTATATTTTAAGGGAATATATTTTATACTGTAGCAGTCAAATCAATATTTTTTTATTAGATTTTTTAGGGTGAAAGTGAAATTGAGTAATTTTTTATTTTTAGAATAAAAAAAATATATATATAATATATATATAATATGTATGTATGTATCGAAAAATGAAGAAGTTTTGGGGATAATAAATGATAGAAAATTGTATTTTGGGGAAACCTTTTTTCAGTATTTTGGGAAAAAAAATTGAGTGTATGTTTGATTATGTTTTTCTAAAATAATTTTATTATAGGGAAACATAACTAAACATTCCCTTAATAAACGTATTAAGTTCAAGTATAAAATTATATTTACTCTGTTGGTTATGTTGGGATTCCAAAATTACTCTCTTCAGGAGGGGATTTTCATGGTGCCTTATGAATTTCTATTGAGTTTTCTACTTAATACTATTTATTAATATAATACCTATTTGTCTTTTATATTAAAATATGTAAAAAAATCATATTTATTTTACTATTAATTAAGCAATGATATAATATTTTATATTTTTTAATCCTTCTATTTCATTTATAACATTTAATTGGCACGTTAGACTTCTTGTCCTTACTTTTATCAGGAGGGGATTTTCATGGTGCCTTATGAATTTCTATTGAGTTTTCTACTTAATACTATTTATTAATATAATACCTATTTGTCTTTTATATTAAAATATGTAAAAAAATCATATTTATTTTACTATTAATTAAGCAATGATATAATATTTTATATTTTTTAATCCTTCTATTTCATTTATAACATTTAATTGGCACGTTAGACTTCTTGTCCTTACTTTTATCGAGTAATATATATCATTAGTTACAAAAACTACAATGATTAAAGAAAATCAAATAATTTCATAAAATAAATTAAGACTTTTTTTTTAGTTATATATAATTTTAAAAAAATCTACCCATAATTTAAAATATCGATTCATGTTCGTATAATTTTTATTAATCCCCTTTAAAGTTTTTGTTTTTTTCCATGCAATTTAGCCTGACTTCATATTTATTGTTTCAGTTGACTTGGTTTGTATTTTCGATAGCAAAATACTTCAAAAAAAATTAATTTTAGCAGCTTAAATTATATTTACTTATTATGAGGTTTATTCTTATTTTTATCTAAAATTTGATGAAGGAAAATTTAATTAAACCATGTTCTTAACTAAAATATGCAATTTGTTTACTGCACTTTTGCTTCTTTTTTTTTTTTCCCCAATTACTATATTCTTTTCTTGAATTGTTCGTTGGGATTACCTAAGAATCAACTTAAATTTTTATGATATAACCTCAAGATATTTCTCATGATATAAATTTATTCATTTTTTTTTGTTATCAATCTCTTCTCATACATTCCTTTTCACTTTTTCGTTCCCACTATTACATATAACCAAATATCTGTGGCCTGAAAACGGGTCCGTTTGTTTTTGTTTTTTGAACTCATTTTCACTTTATATTAAAAATAAAAATAGAGAGTTATCAACTTTTTCTCCATTGTCACATACATTATCATTATCAAAATATCTTATAGACAAACTCTTAGAGCCTGTTTGTTTTTGTTTTCTGTACCTATTTTCATTTTCTGTTGAAAATGAAAACATCAACTTCTTCCGTATTTTCATATACATTTTCATTCTCAAAATATTTTTCCAGATAAACTCTTACACTCTCTCTCCATTTTCACTTTTTATTTTCTCTTACTTACATTTTGTACGACTTTTAATACAAAACACTATATTTTCCAAATACAACTTATTTTCAATCATACATAAGCATTACATTTTAAACAAAACATCCAAACAACATTTTATTTTCAAAAACACTTTTATAACTAATTTTTCACTATTCTTTTTTACCAGAAAATAAAAATGCCTCTAGAAAACAAATCCAAATGGCCTATTAATACCTATTTAAAAATTATAGATATAACGGTGCCATAAAAGATTAATCGCTGTAAATTGAGACATTATTATTATATTAAGAGCTAATACTTGAAAAAAAAATCAATTAAATGATTAAAATATAAATATCATAATGATAAGAAATAATTGTTAGACAACAAAACATGATTAAGAATTAACTGAGAAGTCTCAACTTTTAGTGAAATACATATTGTAGGGATTTATGCAACAAAACACAATTTAGAACTAGCAAGAAAATATGTACTTTCAATAAAATATTTTCAAATATAATAATGATATGAAAGTTGTGCTTGAAACTTTAATAGACATGTTACAATAAATTATTTTAAAATTATAGCCGGTTATGAAAGTTAATTGATTCTCATTAATGTATTTGGTAGTTTAATTCTCATTTAAAAAAATAAATGAAGAATGAATAAATATAAGCGGCTGTAAAATTATATTATTATGATTTCAGTACATTCATATTTCTCATTTTAAATATAAATTAAGAATGTGAGAATGCGTACGTAAAAAATGTTATATATTTAAGTTATTATTGTCGAATTATATTTATAAATATGAGACGTGACACTTTATTGATATTAAATGGGATAGTTTTCTTAGCATCCATGAAAGGGATAGTTTTCTTAGCATTAGAATTGGCATAACTTTGATAAGAAACATAATTTATTATAACTCAAATATATTTATAAGTTACTAGCAGTTGTTGCACGTAATTTTTGCACTATAAATTTTTTTCTTGAATCATTTAAAATTAATACATGAAATAATTTAAATTATGTGTAAAGTTAAAATTGTGTTAGATGTTTTAATATGATAAAAAAAAATAATGGAAGATGAAATTTTGACAATACAAATTTGTGGATTTGTAGATTTTGTAAAAAGTTCAATTGTAACTTTATTGAACCATCACTTCTAAATTGCAATTTAAAGAAAAAATTTAAAATATTAATAAATTTGGTATCCAAATCACTTTTTTGTACTGAATTCTCCATTTTATCCTTCAAATTGCATTATTCATTTTAATTACTGGAAAAATTGAAGGGTAAATTATATAAAAAATCATAATAACTTCCACTTAGACACAAATCAGCATTTTTTTTATAATAGTATAGATATTTAAGTAAAATAAATAAAAACTTAAAAACATAAACAATAATAGCATACTAAATAAAAAATGTCTTTTTATTTAATATATACTTTTTAAATACATATTTCAATTAAGACTCGTATGGACTAAGCATAGTAGTTCCAGATGCTAGTTTATTTTTCAATTTCTAGGCCTTGCCACACTTTCTCAAATACCACCCAATTCCTACTCGAGTCTACAGTCACTCCCATACATACGCCGTGCTACTCACGCGACACCACATTGAACCAAGCAGAACCCTCTTCAAAACATATGCCCACGCGCCTCTGCTGTGTTACCTCCACTAGCACGCACTACACACACTAAAAAAATCGTTTGTTTACTTCATGTTTGGTTTTGTTTTCAAAGCTCTTTTACATTTTTTTCTAAAAATGAAAACAAAAAGCTATCAATTTCTCTCATATTTTCAAGATATTTTTATTTTCAACACATTTTTTTAAATATATTATTGCACTTTGTCTCCATTTTCACTTTTCATTTTATCTTACTCATATTTGCACGATTTTTAATATAAAATATTATATTTTTTAAATATAATTAATTTTCAACTCTATATAATCATTAAATTTTAAATAAAATCTCAAAATAACATTTTATTTTCAAAAAGTCATTTTTAGTTATTTTTTTATTATTTTTTTGATTAAAAAATAAAAATACCTCCCAAAAAACAAATCCAAACGCCCCTTAAGAAATATATATTTTTTTCTCGAAAACTCCTATTTGAGTTTTCTCTCGCTCTCTCTATCTCCCCTCCTAAGCTTCTTCAATTTATATAGCACGGCCTTCATTCATTCATTCCTCTCCACGTTTTTTTGCCTCTTCTCAACCTCCGTTGAGAGAGAGAGGAAAAGAAGAAAGACAATAAAAGGGGAAAAACAAAAGCAGTACCAAATTCTCAGCGACCCATTCATATACAAACATCTATAGGTACACTCTTCCTCTGTCTATATGTTTCCAAAAGAAAAATAAGATGTAACTATTCCTTTCTTCTTCGCCATTCTTCCATCTTCATTTTCTCTACGCATGCATTTTCGTTATCTGTGTATGATTATATAGGTTTGTATCGCAGAAATTTGGTTAGATTGGGATTTAGTGATGTTGAACCTCAACTTGACTATTGATCCTTCGTCACCGACCATCGATCGAGCTGAGACGGCGTCAGATAAGCATCTTGTGCTATCCGGCGATCAAATGGAATATTCCGGCAGCTCTAATTCTTCTATTGTTAATGTGGAGACCTCGAGCACCGCCGGTGAGGAGAACTCGTGCTCGAATAATTTGGTCGGTTTCGATATATGGAAGAGCAGTGGTGAGTATGAGGAGAGTGAGAAATCGAGCTGCGGTTATGTGATGAAGGAGTTTTTTCCGGCTACTGGCGAAGCGCGGCTGGGGGAGTGGTTGGATCTCTCGGATAATCGCGATGAGCTGGCGGAGCAGCGGATTGTTGCTCAGCAGCAGCAACAGAAGAGGCAGCAGCTGAAGAAGAGTAGGAGAGGACCGAGGTCTCGCAGCTCTCAGTATCGTGGCGTCACATTCTATCGCCGCACCGGACGTTGGGAATCTCATATTTGGTAAGTTAGTACATTAAGAAGTTCGAACTATCTAACTCTAATCGTTTCACTTCCTTGTTAGTTGATTGTTTTGACAATTTTAGTATTGCAAATTTTTTAAATTGCAATCCTCTATTTATTTAATATTATTTTCTTATAATTCGAATACTATTCGAATAAATCAATTACATCTTCCACCACTGAGCTCTGGGGAAAAAAAAAAAGAGAGCAAAACAAAGATTAGGTCAAGTGATTAGTCAATAAAGCTAATGAAGTACCGAATTCAAGATGGAGGTTAGTGACTTAGTAGCTGGTGTTATACTTATCATTTTTGTATTTCTATTTTAACGGATCTGAAATTAGAACTGCAGAAATGAGGAATCGATTGAATGCCATACATTTTCTGCATTTCGGAATCTACATCTGTTTATCTAATAATGATTGCTCAGTTTAAGTTCATTTGCGTGTGATGAGTTTGGCTGCTAAGCATTTTTAAATACTTAGTGATCGTGATTGCCATAGCTTGTGGTGGTATGGGGACTTCCAATGCTTTTGTATGTAATGTATGATTAACTAAAGGCTTTCTCATGTGATCTGTACAGGGACTGTGGTAAACAAGTTTATTTAGGTAAGCGGCCCAAATTATAACTCTAATTTTTCTTTGTTGAGATATAATTTGATGTATACTGATGTCTTGGAAATGTTCTCTGAACTGGAACGTGAATGTGTAGGGGGTTTTGACACTGCGCATGCCGCAGCTAGGTAAGATATTTTAAATTGTTATGAGTTGACATGAATTCTAAGATTGAAGGAGTTATGGTTGCTACAATTTTGTGAACACCGAGGTTCTAATTATAGGGCATATGATCGTGCCGCACTTAAATTTCGTGGACTGGATGCAGACATCAATTTTACTGTCAGTGATTATGAAGAAGATCTTAAGCAGGTTGGTTGCACATGCTATGTTTCAGTTGATACTTCTTTCCCCCCTTACTGAAGAGCTTCTGGTGCTGAGGCATTTTCTTTCTTTGCTCCACAGTTGAAGAATTTAACCAAGGAAGAATTTGTACACATACTACGTCGCCAGAGTACAGGGTTCTCAAGGGGAAGTTCAAAATATAGGGGAGTAACATTGCACAAATGTGGACGGTGGGAAGCTCGGATGGGACAGTTTCTTGGCAAGAAGTAAGATGGCATTAAACTACTGAGATTTCTTTTCTTAGATGATCGATTAATCATATTGTAGCTGCTTTGGAATTTGAGATCATTCAGTACGTAATCTTATTATTGTAATAATGAATAACAGTGTTCTTCATGGTTAGCAATGTTTCCGTGCAGGTATATCTATCTTGGATTGTTTGACAGTGAGATTGAAGCTGCAAGGTTAAAGTTCATAGCATTGCTTGGTTCTTTATTTACAGAAAACAGGTTTGCCGGTTGTAATTTGTCTGACTCAATTTCTTGATAAATTTCTTTTGATGTTGGTTAGGGCATATGACAAGGCTGCAATCAAGTGCAATGGAAGAGAAGCAGTCACCAATTTTGAGCCAAGCACGTATGAAGAAGAAATGAGCTCTGAGGCAGATATTGGAGGTAAAAATGTTGAGCAAAGTGTGTAACATTTCCTCCCTGAGAGTCTCTTCTCTCTCGCTATGTGTATTGATTTACTTGTATTCTGCCTTTGATATCTCTAGCTGGCGAACAACATGATCTAGATCTAAACTTGGGCATTGCTCCCCCTCATAGAGCCAACAGTCAAACTCAGAACATGGAGATGGGAGGATTTCAGATCCACTGTGGCTCAAACAACTTGCCTGAAAATGGAGCAAAGGTTCTGTTGACATTTAGATATGGAGTTATCTGTTTAGTACTTTGTGCGGTATAGTTGAAGGAGATTGTGCAGATGGTTTCTCTTCTCAAATAATGCAAGTCATTTAGAAAGCTTGCTTAGTTATCATTTCCTTACCCTTGCAGGGCTCTGCTTCAGCCTCTATGGGAGCTCAATTGTCCCATGGACATGGAAGTGTGTCTGAACTACCTTTTATCTGGAGTTCAGTTGATCCCTCTTTTCGTCCCTTTTCTAAGGTATTCATTTTAGACTCTGGCTGTTCCGGTGCTTCATTCTGGCATTACTTCACTTTGACATTGTTCTTGTTGCAAGCTGGTTGCAGATAGCATATCGATTGCATTTACACATTAATAGTTAGGTAATTCTGTTATTTGGAACAATATTATAGGTGAGGAAACACCAACTTAAAAATAATTAAAACTCAATAACTAACTAATGATTTATTATTATTTTTAATTGTTATAGAGTAATGAGACCTACAATGAAATTAGATAATAATTTTTTAGCTCACCAAAATTTAGAGATCCTCGATAAATTAAAATATATTTTCACTCTCACTTTTACATGAAAATTGAAATCAAACAGGCGGTAGTTCCGTGATGTATGAAAAATAATTTGAGATTCATTTTGCCTTCTGCAGGGACCAACCATGGAGAAGGTTATGGAAGTTGATTCTTCAGCAAATTGGACATGGAAGTCCTCGGACCATTTTAATGGGAATCATCCCTTATCAGTCTTCTCTACTGCAGCATCATCAGGATTCGCTACTTCAAGTTTCACTTCTTCATCTGCTGCTGTCCGCCAGTTGCCTTGCAGCACAAGATCTCAAAACCATTATCTAGCACCAGTCAACAATTCGAATATTGGATCTCATTATTGATGGAGATGATGAATAATTAGCAGCAGATTTCCGGCCGCCATCTGGACTTGTTATCCTCTTCAGTGAAGGATGGTTAGTAAACAAAAACTTCTAGGGTTCCAATCAAAAGAAATTTTTCACAAATGATCATACACGCTGCTTTGATATTTTCTTTTAATTGCACAGAGCTGTTGCAAAACTCTACTAAGTATTTGTGCTACTTCTACATCCACGCCTGATTCCTACATCAGTAGTTTTACTATGCTTCCGGCATCATATTGCGTGCATAGTTTCCAATTACATGCTAGTTCTACAAATATGCCACAGAATTGATGTGAATGAAGCTTGTCAAGAAATTGGCTTTCTTTAAGATTTGTTACAGGGCTTAAATATTTGCTTATGAATCCTTGTTGCTTCAATTTTTTTCTTAATATAGAGCTCGTTACGTTATTCGCATCATTTTATCTTTCTCACATAAGTAGTACCACGGAAGCTATAACAATAACCCCGATAAGTGGGGACTGCCACAAACACATTATTTCCTGGAACATACTGTTTTTCCCTGGAAAATTGATGAGCATCCTAGTACTAGTGCTTATGTATGTCCTTGAACATTTACACAGCATGGACTGTCCATCCATCTATCCATCAGTCGCTGCCCATAGAGTTTACAATGAGGACTAAATGAATCCTAAGGGTCCATTCGGTTTACTCCAAAGCCATTTTCAGCATCCTTGCATTTTCAAAAGTTGAAAAATTAGTTATAAATTGGAAATGAAAATGAAAATTTGTTCGGATAAAATGCTGGAAATTAATGGTTAGGATAGGTATATGATTTAAAAATAGATTGATTTACATTTTTTCATGTTTAAAAAGATTTACTTTTTAAAAATATATGTATTTTTTATTAATTTTAAAATGATAATAGATACTTTATATCAAATTAAATTTAAATTTGATTGATGTAGTAGTAAGATAATATGGTAGGTTTAAAAAGAGTTTTGAGAAGAAAAAGTACACTTTTTCTGAAATAAGTTGTGAGAAAGTGATGGTTTTTAATTTTTATTTCCAAACGGAAATGAAAATGCCACTTGAAAATTGTGTTTCCATTTTCAACAATTTTAAAATTTAAAAAGTTTGTTAGAGTAAATGAATTGAAAATATTTTTGTATTTGGATAGTATGTTGGGATAGTAGTGATTATATAGGGTTTAGTAAGTTGGGGTTGGCTACGGTATGATACTTATAATTTTAACCTAACATCCTACACCTGTTAAAAAATTGACACGGGTGTAAATACCATTTTTAAATCAATAGTAATTAAGTTAATTTACTATACTAACCTTTTCTGATTAAATTAAAAGTAAAATAGTTTTTAATATGAAATACCTTAAATATTCTTATAAAAAATAATATATAATAAAATTTTAAATGGTATATATATTTAAAATAATTTATTTATATAATTAAATTTATCTAATAATATTAAATAATAAAATATTTATTACTTGAGTTACATATTAAACAATATTAACTAAATTATGTATCAAAATAGAAATTATATTTACAGTAAAAATATTTATCATTATTCAAATAATAAATATATCTAAAATAATTAATAAAATATAGTTAAATTTAATAATTAATAAAAACAATAAATCAAAAATTAAAAACTATATTAATTAAGAATAAATAAGTAAAAAATTGAATATGTGTAACTTTGACTAAATCATTTATTAATTAAAAAAGATAAAATTTTAAATTAAACTATATTATTTAGTAAAATAATAATCATATATGGATTAAGGATGTTTAAAATAATGAACATATTTATTCTAATAATAAATCTATCTAAAATAACAATAAATAAGTCACAAAAGTTATTAATTAACAAAAGCAATAAATAAAAAATTAAAAACTATATTAATTAAGAATAAATAAGTAAAAAAATTAAATATGTGTAACTTTAACTAAATTATTTATTAATTAAAAAAGATAAAATTTTAAATTAAACTATATTATTTAGTAAAATAATAATCATATATGAATTAAAGATATTTAAAATAATTAAAATATTTATTCTAATAATAAATCTATCTAAAATAACAATAAATAAGTAAAAAAATTATTGATTAACAAAAGCAATACATAAAAAATTAAAAACTATATTAATTAAGGATAAATAAGTAAAAAGAATAAGATATATGTACTTTTAACCTATATTATTATTAATTAAAAAAGATAAAAATTTTAAGTTAAATTATATTGTTTAGTAAAATAATAATCATATATAAGTTAAAGATATTTAAAATAAATAAAGTATTTATTCTAATAATAAATCTATCTAAAATAACAATAAATAAGTAAAAAAAAGATTATTAATTAACAAAAGCAATAGATTAAAAATTAAAAATTATATTAATTAAGAAGAATAAGTAATATTAAAAATTTATCCAAAATTATAAAAATTAATATAAAATTTATATAATAATTATATATTTTAGTATTATTAATTACAAAAAATAATATAAAAATTATATATATTAGTATTATTAAAATTTATCAAAATTAAATATGGATTTATTAAAGATGAAATATATAATATTTATCTTATTACATTAATACTAAAATAAAATAAAATAAAAATATAAAATAATAAAAGTAAAAATTAAATCCATCTCTCAACAAATATAATTTTATAATTTTAAATTATAGACTTCATAATTTTAAAATAATAAATATATTTAAAATAATATAATAACTTAAAACTAACAATAATAATTTTAAATACATAATTGGTCACTTTAATTATTTTAATATAATTAAATTATTTTGGACAATATAATTGAATAATGTTAAATAAATAAAATAAGTAAAAATTAATAATATTGAATAATATTAAATTAATATTTAATGATAATACATAAATTGTCAAGGTGTGCAACCTGTACTCCATTAATATTGTGAAATTAATTTCAAAGGCCCTTTCTTTCCCTTCCGGCCTCCGCTGCGCCTTGACTAGGCAGACCGCCCTCTCTAATTGTAAAGCAAAATTGAATTGGAAACCTAGACAAAATTCAAACATACTGTTTAACTTCGGTTGCCCACCCCCTTAATAGTAAGGCAACTAATTAGAAAAAGGTTAGTATAGTAAATTAACTTAATTGCTATTGATTTAAAAAAGGTATTTATACACGTGCCAATTTTTTAAGAGATGTAGGATGTTAGGTCAAAATTACAGATATCGGACCATAGCCAACCCCTAGTAAGTTGTAGGTGGAGAGAGATAGTAATAAGGAAAAAAAGAGAAAAGATATATAAGTTATTGAGAGAAAATATATAGATTATTAGAGAATGTATTTTGAGATGAATATAAGTGAAAATAATGATAAGTTGTTAATAATTCATTTTTAAATAGTGAAAATGAATTTAAAAACATAAACAAACTAGCTGATAGTAATTACCCCATCTCCTTTTGGTATGACTGGTGTACTGTGTAGTGACTGGGGGTTCGCCTGTGGATTTATACCCCATCTCCTTGAATTACTGGTATTACTGTTATAGTCATACAGTACTAATATATCAAGTTTACAGAAAGAAAGCGAAGGACTCTACCTTTTCCTCTTTTAGACTATCCCTGGATCTTTTGGTTTCACTTTCTTTTTCAACATTTGCCTTTTCAACTATTTGAAACTTTGAATATAATATCTGCTTTATTTTATCTTTTTTCCAACAAAAGTACCATTTATTTTCATTTCCATACTTATAAATATTATTCTATAATTTAATACACCTATTTCTTCATGTAGATTTACATTTCACTACCGCTAATTAACTAAATAACAATATAGTTTGTTCCTATATAATAATGATATGAAAAAAAAGTAAATAATATTTTTCATTTCAGAGTTATTATTGATGTGGCTTTATTAAAATATTATTTTTAATTTTTTAAAATAATATTTCACAGTATTTGTTAAATATATTTTGATATTAATACAAAAATTATTTAGGTTATGTCTGGTTATGTTTTTTGTTTGATTTTATTATGTGTTTTAAAAAAATGAATTATTGGAGAATGTGAAAATTATTTCATGGTATGTTTATTTATGTTTTGAGGAAGATATTTTTTTACTATAACAGTCAAATTAATTTTTTTTTGTTGGGTTTTTTATGTGAAAATAGAATTGAGTGATTTTTTTAATGTTAGAATAATAATAAAATATATATGATATAATATATATATATATATATATTGAAGAATGTGTAACCAAACAAAGCCTTAATTTTGATACATACATAGAAAAAATAAAAAATAAAAATGAATAAATAGATAGATTTCCGTTATAGAAATTAATTATAAACTTTGACCATACTCAATTAGATAATAACACCCCAACAACCCATGAAAAAAAAAAAAAAGGAAAACCCAATTTATTACTCGTCCTCGTGGTGGTCCTTCCACCTCCTACAAGATCACATTTATGTCATTTAGCTGGACTGAGATCTAAGGCTCTAAGCATAGATATTTTGGAATTACCAAAAATAATCTTATCACTGCAATTTTGTACTCCAAAGTCAGTGGCTCATCTGTAATTTTGGGTTACAATGACAATTCAAAGGTTGCAGTTTTCAAGTCAGTAATTAAAAACAATGTTCAAGAGTAAGAGCTTGGGCCACTCAAAGTCCTTTCCTTTTGTGTGGTGGTCATCCTATCCGAAAGGACCTAGCCTAGGTAACTTTGGCTGGTCGGCCAGTCCTTTACAACCATGTTAAAATTGATTTGACAATTCTTCTTTCGCCAATACTTAGTATGCTACAACGCCTATAATGGTTCTTCCTGTCCACAGCTATGAACTGTCAAGTGCCAATCCATCCCATCGGCGAGTCCGATTCACGGCTCTCATATAACAAACACTTTTGCTGACATTTGTGCACTAATATCACTTTAATGTCAAGTAATCACAAAGGGAATATTTGGTTATGTTTTTTCGTAACACATTATTTTGAATCAAATATATCTTCATTTTTTTTTTAAAATACAAATTTTTTAATGTATACATACATTATTCTATATATTATATATTTTATTATTATTCTAACATTAAAAATATTACACAATTTCATTTTCACCCCAAAAATCTAACAAAAAAATATTAATTTAACTGTTATAAAAAAATGTCTCCTCCAAAACATAAATAAATGTACCGAAAAATAATTTTTACATTCTCCAATAATTTATTCTCACAAAACACATACTAAAATCACACAAAAAATATAACCAAATATTCTCAAAGTAGTTTTTACTTTGACTGTGGCGTAATAATAATATTTCATTTTCACATTAAAAATCTAACAAAAAAGCATTGATTTAACTGCTACAAAAAAATGTCTTCTCCAAAACATAAACAAATGTACCAAAAAATAATTTTCGCATTCTCTAATAATTCATTCTCACAAAAAACATAATCAAACATTCTCAAAGTAGTTTTTACTTTGAATGTGGCATAATAATAATAATAATAATAATAATAATAATAATAATAATAATAATAATAATATAATTATTGTTATTTTATGAAAAATTTATATAAGTAATCTGTTATATTTAGGTTAACAGAATGCTTGTTTTATCCGTTGGTTCAACCACTATTTTAGGAATGTGTTTTATATACTGATATAATATATTTTCTTCTATTAATTTTGTGTACTATAAATAATGATCTATGTCAAAAAGATATAGATCTGACTTAACACTATGTTTGGTTTAAGAATTTTGACAAGGAAAGGAAAATATCAGGGAAAAAGAAAATAAAACAAAGAAATATAAAATTTCAAATTTATTTGGTTAGATAAAATAATGAAGAAATGAATAGAAAAAAGAGGAATGATGAAAGTGTAGGAGAATGTGAGAGAATACTTCAAATAAAATTTTCCCTTATTTTCCTTAAATACATTATATTTTCTTTCAACTTTTTTTTAAAGTATTTTCTTTAATATTTTTTTTTTATTTTTGCTCACCAAAATCCATGAACCAAACATAGTATAAGTGAATTTTTCAATAAATCCACTCAAATTTATATATAACACATTTTGCTATTTTTTTATTACTTTTGAACATGTGAAAGATAAAGTAAGAGCATTATACATATCATACATATGATATGTCGTTTTCGTCCTTTCCAACTTCATAGTGCTATTTGCAGCCTTTCTCCATTCACTTAATATAGCTAATAATCTGACCTCCACGCCAATGGGCAATATCAGTATGGGCAGCCACCAACATCCACTAGTCATTCTCATGAAGTCTTATTACTAATATTCATGTTCTCACCTTTAACAATTGGTACGTGATTAACACGCGGGCAATTAAAATTTAGGAATTATGAGTTGAGTTATTAATTAGTTTATTGATATTGTACTCACACTTACGTATGAGATTGAAAATTTGAATTTTAATGAATTTAATGTGCATCTACATGTAAAAAGAAATATTTAATTTATTGTTATTAGGGCTTGTTTGTTTTAATTAATTATGCTTTGATAGATGCATAATTACTCTTAATTTATTGTTTGTTTGCCTTGATATAAGGCTCATAATAAGTCACTGATCTTGTACTAAGTTGGAATATGGATCAAGAGGTGAGAGGTTTGATACATTTTTTTTGAGTTAGATAAGATTCAAAAAGATCAAACTACCATTCATTAGTGTATAAAAAGATATATTAAAATAAATAATAAAATATTATAATCGTAAAATTATATATTTTGTTTTAATTTATTTTTCAATTAATATTATCAACCAAACGTGAAATTATATTGTTTTATGTTGATAAACTTAAGACATATCAATTTATTTGTATGTTATTCATAATCGCATCACTTCAACCAAACTAGCCCTTCTTATTTGAGATTGAGTGGTTTCAATCTTAGATCATAAGTATGGATTTATTTAATATTTTATAGCATTCTCGAGACGTGTGTAATCGTATTTAATGGATAATTACCTTAGTAGCAACAAAATTCAGACCTCAAACCCTAATGAGTTTTAAATGTGCGTGCATATATAAATAACAAAAATACTTTTACTCCATCAATTAAAAAAAAAAAAAAAAGTATTAATGTCCTATTTTATTTGGACCATAAATTAATTTTTATGTGGTCCTTTAAATCTATTTGGTACTACGCTTACGTCTCGTACATCTTAATGTAATAACTTTTATTTATAGAGGAACAATATTGTAATTTTATCAACTGCAATTTTATAAAATTAGTAATTCCTAAATGAGCTTATTGAAATCTATAACTCTTTTTCCATTCTTAAATTGATTGTTTTTCTGAAGCAAAAATATTATTTTTTTTTTTCTATTGCACACCATAAATCAACATGTAGAAGCAAAAATATTAATATTACTCAAAAAGTTAATACAACAAGTCATTCAAAAACTTAACAATTTTTATTTATTTTAGTTGATGGTGTGGTAATGGGCCAGCCCTAATCAAAGCAATAGGCCCATGTAAGTACAATCGTTAGAGCCCAGTGAACTACTCAGGCCCAAGTACCATTTCTCCAATGAAGTCAGCCTATGATTGTCAATGGATCGAATTTTAATTTAAATTCAATCTAAATTCGAATGGAATTTTAGAATTTTTATCTAATTGATCAAATTTGATTACAAATATTCATATTTTGAAATAAGTGGATCGGATATGGAACTAAGCAATTGATCCGTTAAATATTTGAATTCGAACTTTAATATTTTTTTGTTAAATTAGTACTCTTATATATAATATTAATAAAAAAATTTAAATAAAATCTATATGTTATATTGACATAATATCTATATTAATGTCTATATTATATTATTAATATGAGTCTTTAATCTAACAAATAAGATGAATATTGATAAAATATCATATGTAATAACATATAATAATTCATATATGCATTAATAATTTAATATAATGTGAAATAGGAATTTAGCATTCAAATATTTAATTTTTGGACTAATATATAATAAAAAATTATTAAAAATTTAAATATTATATATATTTACTTTATAAATATAATATTTTAAAAAAATTCAAAAGGAAAAAAAAAGAAGAAGAAAAAATAGACTCAAAATTTTTAATTGGATTTTGGATATCCATCGATTTTGAATATGACACTGACTAAAAAAGATTCTATAGAATTTTGGATCAAATTTAGATATAGATTTTGATAATCGTATTTGGATTCGAATAGGGCAGTCAATGAATCGAATTTTAGTTCGAATCCGATCCAAATTTTAGAATTTTTATCCGATTAAAATATTCGATGGTCAGATCCGATTATAAATATTCAAAATTCAAAATAAGTGGATCGAATATGAAATTAAGCAATTCGATCCATTAAAGATCCAAATCCGAACTTTAATATTTTTTATTAAATTAATACTTTTATATATAATATTAATAAATATTTTAAAATAAAATCTATATATTATATTGACCTAATATCTATATTAACATCTATATTATACTATTAATATTGAGTTTTTAATCTAAAAAATGAGAGGAATATTGATAAAATATTAAATATAATAACATATAATAGTTTATCTATACATTAATATAATGTGAAAAAGGAATTTAATATTCAAATATTTAACTTTTTGATTAATATATAATAAAAAGTTGTTAAAAATTCAAATATAACATATATTTACTTTATAAATACAATATTTTTATAAAATTTAAAAGAAAAAAAAAATAAAAATAAAATCTGGTCGATTTTTTTAATCGAATTTCGGATATCCATCGAATTCGAATATGGTACTGATTAACAAAGATCCAATCGAATTTTGGGTCAAATTCGGATACGAATTTTTTTAATCGGATTCAAATTCGACAGATCCGATCCAAATCCAATCCATTGACAATCCTAAATTCGAATATGAAAGATTCAATGCAGATCCGACAGCCATAAGTCAGCCCACTGATCCGTCCAAAGAGCAAAATAAAATCCAACAGTTTGGCCCAGTGGGCTTTTCTCAGGCCCAATTGCCAATCCCATTTTTCAATCAAATGCCCATCAATCATCATTGTTTTGAGTCTTTTGACGCTCGCGTGAAAGAGCAACGAACTACTCATTGGGAATGATGTGCAGTTGGACCAATAGTCCGCCGTGGGCCAATCTAGTCCAATCGGATGGCTGCCACGTGGCTGTCCAATTTGACTCATTATTATTATACTCATTAACTTTTCATCAATTCAACAATTCATTATTCGGAGGGTCTAATTTTTTAATCTTTCTCACATGTTTGCAAGTTTTTTATTTTTTTATTTTTGATTTTTTGGTACTTTCTCCCAAGTCATACTTAAAAAATAATAGTAATAATAATAATAATTTGACTTTATCTTAAATGCCTGTTTGGTTTAATTTTCATTTCCATCATTTTTAAAATTTAAATAGTTAGTTAGTGTAAATAGTTTAAAATAAATTTGTATTTGGATAGGTTTTTGGAAAAGTAATAGTTATATTTGTTTTAATAGGTTGTATGTGGATAGTGATAGAAATAATGGAATAGAGAGAGAAGATATATAGGTTATTTAAAAATGCGTTTTGAAAATAAAAATGAAATTCATGTTGGATGAAAATGCGTAAAAAATTATGTGTTTCATTTATGAAATAGTAAAAAATATAAAAATAAAGTGTGGAAATGAAACCAAACGGCCCTAACTAGCCAATTATAGCATTGGTTTTATGGGGATGGCTTGCTAAAAATTTATTTTAAAATTTTTATATAATCTATTTATTACAAATTAGTTTTGAATTAATTAGATACTTAATTTTATTTTAAAAACAATTAATCATAATATTTTGACAATATAGCATTAGGAAATCTAATGAAAATTTATAATTAATATACTTAAAATTAAAACACTTATTAAATTTTAAAAATAAAATTATAGGATCCTACTATTTATATCTCAAAATGCTTATATTTTTTCGTTATTTTATAAATTCTTAAATACTTTATAGGATAGTTTAATAATTTCTTGTTTATCATTAACATACCAAAAAATAAAAAATGTCAAAGGCGCCTTCTCATCTTGCCATTTACTCCACAAGAATGTCACTAAAGAAAGAAAAACTTTGGGAAAAATATAATGAATTTGAGGAAAATAAGTTTTCCTCACAAAATGGTGAAAAAAATAAGGAAAAAGTCCGTTTGAGCTCTATCTCATTTTCCAACACATTCATCTTCTATTTTTTTATTTATTACTTTTTTCTACAACCAAACAAATATCAAATTTTATATTTCTTTAAGGCCATTTGGATTTATTTTCTGTAGACATTTTCATTTTCTAGTTAAAAGGAATAGTTAAATATTAGTTATAAAAGTGTTTTTGAAAATAAAATGTTGTTTTGATGTTTTATTTAAAATATAATGATTATGTAGGGTTGAATATGAATTGTATTTGAAAAATATAGTATTTGTATTAAAAGTCGTGCAAATATGAGTAGGAGAAAATAAAAAGTGAAAATGGAGAGAGAGTGTAAGAGTTTGTGTTGAATAATATTTTGAGAATAAAAATATCTGTAAAAATTGAGGAGAAGTTGATTAATGGGTTTGATGTTATAGCATTGCACTTTGTAACAATCAAGGTTGGTAGTAAGTCCATCGGTCCGCACAATTGTCCATATACTAATAGAAGATTCAGCAGCTACCACGACCCTACTTCTTCAGACGAAATTCTAGTTTGAGGAGTTACTCGGAATGCTGCCAAGATATCAGTATATTTGGTTTCGTATTTAAGAGTATAATAAGTCAATTTGTACTCTTTAAAACCCGTCTTTCTATTTTCATTTTCAGCAAAAAATGAAAATATGTCTTGAAAACAGAAACAAACAGGCCTTACTTTTGTTTTCCTTTCCTTTTTCAAATTCCTTAAACTACAGTGTAAAAGATAAAAAGAAAATAGTAAAAAGAAAGGTTGATGAGTGGCCGGTGGAGCCCTGCAATGGCGGACTTTCCTTCTACACCTTTTAACTCTTTTAGAATTTCAGCTAAAAAGCTATATTCCAGAGTCTCCTTTCTGTCTCCACAATTCCGTAATACAGTGATCCACAGCTGACACTAAGATACAGCTTCATCATTTTTTTGACTTCATCTTCTTGTTAAGAGTACCCTTTTCATCACCATAACAAGAAGAAAAAGAAGAAATGGGGACTGATAGAGTTCTCTTTCTCTTTCTGTCTTCATATGCTCTTCTGCTCTTTAATGCCGCCAAGTCCCAGATGCCAGGTTTCTCTCATTTCCCATATAGACAAAGTGATCTTTGTTTTCATCTGTTGTTGTTTGCAGTTTTTAATGTTTTATGTGTTTGGATTTTGTGTCTTTTCTTTCGGTGTTTTGTCTTGGATGGATTGTGATTCCTTTCTATCTCAATGAAACTTCTAAATTCGTTTTGATGAAAGCCATTCTGAAATGACAAACCTTTTTTCAGTTTGTGGTTAGTTGAAGTTCTGCAGAGCTCTGCCCCTTCCATGCCTTTTATTCACCTGAACTATATCCCTAACCAGGCTTTTCATAGTAACAAAAAACAGTCCTATATCCATATAAAATACCATTCTTGGAAGCAAAATTGAGTTGCAGAATGGTGATCCATTTCTGGTTTAGGTGACAAAAGATATGAAATTCAAGTTAAGACCAAATAACTTGACATCTTTTGTCATTGATTGGTTTAGTAGAAGGAAATTATCCCATATTTAGTTTCATGAACCTTTCCATCCATATGATATGATGCAGGTTTTGTAAGTTTGGACTGTGGTGGTATGGATAATTTCACGGATGAGCTAGGCCTCCGGTGGAGTCCTGATAGCTACATGATCAGTGGAGAAATTGCCCCCATATCTGTAGCCAATGAGAGCAGAAAACAGTACAAGACTCTGAGATACTTTCCAGCAGATAACAAGAAGTATTGTTACACACTCAATGTCATTGGTCGGACCAGGTATCTTATCAGGGCAACATTCTTGTATGGCGACTTTGATGAAAATAATGTATATCCCAAGTTTGATATTTCCTTCGGGCCTACTCATTGGGCTACAATAGTCATCTCTGATGTTAATGCAATAGAGGTTCAGGAGTTAATATTTCTGGCCACAGATCCCACCATCAGCATTTGCTTATCCAATGCTACAACCGGACGGCCTTTTATATCCACCCTTGAGCTCCGGCAATTCAATGGTTCCATCTATTTCAATCCATATGAGAACCAGTTCTTCCTTAGTGTGTCAGCCAGAATCAACTTTGGTGCAGAGAGTGATGCTCCGGTGAGGTATATATGCCTAAGTTCTCTAAAATATGAGTGTTTGTTTCGTTTTTGTAGGATCATGAGTTTGTAGGTATCTATCACTTATTGAACTTCTGTGCTTGGTTTGAGAACTACATTCTTTCTTCCCAGGTATCCAGATGATCCATTTGATAGAATATGGCAATCTGATTCTGTGAAAAAAGCTAACTACCTTGTTGATGTTGCTCCTGGAACTGAAAAAATATCAACACAAATGCCAATAGATGTCACCAGTGATGAAATGCCACCACAGAAGGTGATGCAGACAGCCGTAGTTGGTAGGAATGGATTGTTGACATACCGATTGAACCTTGATGGTTTTCCTGGTTTTGCTTGGGCATTTACATATTTTGCCGAAATTGAGGATTTGAGTCCAAGTGATACTAGAAAGTTCAGGCTGGTGCTTCCTGGCAGCCCTGATCTTAGCAAGGCTATTGTTAATATCCAAGAGAATGCACAAGGGAAGTACCGTCTGTATGAGCCGGGATTTTTCAATATCTCTCTACCATTCGTGTTATCTTTCAGATTTGCAAAGATGTCTGATTCTACTATGGGCCCTCTCCTGAATGCAATGGAGATAAATAAGTATTTGGAGAAGAGTGATGGCTCTGCAGATGGTGAGAATTAGAAAATTTTCTTAAGCATGCCTTAGATATAAGTAATGCTTAGACAGTGAAAGCATCAATATTATGAATCATTTTATTTTCTTCTTCCCATGCTAAAGCTGCATTTGGTTGGACTGATGAGGCTAATGGAGGGAATGGATGGGGGTTAGGAATTCCAACAAGGGAAGAAAAGGGATTTCTCAAGAACTTGTATAATGATTCTCTGTTTTATATAAGAGTTTCTCTAAACTTCTTCACAACTAATCATCATTCCCATTCATTCCCCTTCTCTCAATCCACACAAAAGTTTCCCCCTTTTGATCGGGGGTATAAACAAGTTTTAAAAGAATACTATTATTTCCTTGAGAAGCTTCAATAATCTCCAAGAAACTTCATGAGTTGCAGGGCCACTTCTTGCTGCTTTAACCGCAGCATATTCTTCAGCGGAGTGGGCACAGGAGGGAGGTGACCCATGCCTCCCAGTTCCATGGTCATGGGTCCAATGTAATTCAGATCCCCAACCAAGAATCACATCAATGTACATTTCTGTGCCGTTTCTTCTTTCAAGTTTGTAATATTATAAGGTCCATTGCCACTGTAGCAGTTTGAGACTGAACTATATGTTATATAAGCATGTAACTTTATATGTTGAAATTATTTCACAACTTACACCTGAAAAAGTATGACCTACATCTGGATTGTGCAGTAAATTGTCCGGGAAGAATTTGACAGGAACAATTCCTATAGAATTAACAAAGTTGAGCAGCCTGGTTGAGTTGTAAGTTGCAGTTTATTTAATTCCAGAAGTCTTTCCCACTTCTGTGGATTATGTTTTTCATCTAGCTATATCCTTTCATTGCAGATGGCTTGATAATAACTCGTTGAGCAGTTCAATTCCTGATTTATCTGGCTGTCCAAACTTGAAAAAAATGTAATGCAATCCAACATTTTATTTTTCCCTTTCTTTTGTCATTGAAATTACTTAGAACAAATGATGACTTGTTCCCTGTGGCAGACATCTAGAGGATAATCAGCTGACTGGTGAGCTGCCTTCTTCCTTGGCAGATCTGCCAAATTTGATGGAATTGTAAGTTTAAAAAGCCAAGATGTCATCCAAGATAAGAACTTATAAGCATTTTTTGGACTTTTTTCTGTCTCAGCATTTTGAAGCAAGAAACTAACCTTTCATTACATAAGCGGCCAAGATATTCATTCGTGATGCAAAATCATTATTAGTCTAATGTCTTATGTTTGTTTTTATTTCATAATTATAGGTTTGTACTAAATTGATTATGCTTCTTGTAATGAAACTGTGCAGGTATGTGCAGAACAATATGTTATCAGGAAAAGTGCCGTCCAGTCTTCTTAAGAAAGATCTGGTCTTGAAGTGGGTATATTTTAATATCAAGTTGAAGGCATAAGCTGATAGTATATTTATTCAGAACTTGTGGTGCTATTGTTTGCTTATATCTTTTTTCTATATAAGTTGGCATTACATTTATCACTGTCTTAAAATCATTAACCAGTCTAGTATTTCTAAAATTTACTTCTACCTTCCTCTCAACAATGTAAGAATTTTGATGGACCTTTGCCTTTGATCATGTATATTTCAGTTACACAGGAAACACAAATCTTCATAAGGAAGGGCAGAATAAGAAAATTATTATAGGATCAACGGTAGGAGCTGCTGCTCTACTTATTGCTACTATTACCTCTTGCATCTTAATAACCAAAGGAAAGAAGAATCCTCCTAAGCAAGGTCAGATGAAAGTAATTATTAATTTATTACCAAGCATGCATTATGTACTAGAATACTGAGTTGGATTGACAATTCTATATTTTTATTTTCAAAGAAAATTTCCAACACGGATTGCCCCTGCAAAAGCTTGCCTCTTCCACCGGTGATGCTGCAGCAGAAACTCCGAATTACTTCACCTTATTTGAGATCAAAGAAGCCACCAATAACTTTGAGAGAAAAGTTGGTTCAGGAGGCTTTGGGTTCGTATATTATGGTAGATTGAAAGATGGAAAAGAAATTGCTGTAAAAGTTTTGACCAATGATTCCTTCCAGGGGAAGCGAGAGTTTTCAAATGAGGTATTATTATCTTACCATCTCCATGAGGATACCCTTTATAACAATATATGTCTTAATTGGCCTTGATTCTGAATCTTGCAACTAAACCAGGTGTCTCTTCTCTCGAGGATACATCATAGGAACCTAGTACAGTTTCTTGGATATTGCCAAGAAGATGGAAAAAGCATTCTTGTGTATGAGTTCATGCATAATGGAACTCTTAAGGAACATCTCTATGGTAAGTATTTTCTTTCCAGATGAGTAAAATAAAGTTAACATTTACTCAACCAAATTAATATTGTTATAGAGCCTTTAACAAATGGAAGAGGCATTAGTTGGATCAAGCGCCTTGAGATCGCTGAAGACGCTGCAAAAGGTTGGTTAGCCAGACTGGATTCTCTTACACTGTCGTCAAGTTATATATGCTAATATTATTGGCAATCCATAAAATGTCAGAGATAAACATGCATATGAAGGACTGGTAACGACCCTAAGAGAGAGAGAGAAGAAAACAAGAAGTAGAAAGAGAAATACCTTATGGTTATGCTTTTCTGCCTGTTTCAGCAATTGAGTATCTTCACACTGGTTGCGTCCCATCAATCATCCATAGGGATTTAAAGAGCAGCAACATTCTTCTCGACAAGAACATGAAAGCTAAGGTTTCGGATTTTGGCCTTTCTAGATTCTCAGTAGAAGGAGCTTCCCATGTCTCAAGTGTAGTTCGAGGAACTGTTGGTTATCTTGATCCCGAGTAAGCCTTTTATTTATTTGTTCTAAGCTTGTAATGTATCACCAAACCAATTGGGAACTTGGCCACAATTTTACAACAGAAACTTCTATCTTACACTTATGTTTGTCTGAACTGAACACAAGCATGTGAGATTAGGTTGTTTTTAATTTCAACTTGTTAAAATGCTAAAAGTCTAATGTTGTCTAATGCAACTTCTAAAGAGTTTATCAAAGTGCAGTTATTTCTGCCCTTTCATGTTGTGCAGGTATTACATCTCCCAGAAATTGACAGACAAAAGCGACGTCTATAGTTTTGGGGTCATTCTGCTGGAGCTCATATCTGGTCAGCAAGCAATTTCTAATGAAGGCTTTGGCATCAACTGCCGAAATATAGTCCAATGGGTAAGATTATCCACAGCAACTCTTAAAGTGAGAATACATGGTAGTTTATGCCTACATATTTTTCCCTGAGGTCTATAAGATAGCATTGCATCTTTTAGGTAACCAAATCATTGAAACGAGTAGAATTAGTATCACCTTTTTAGGAGTGTTGGCAAAAGCCTCTATGTATAAAGTTACACCAAATCTTGACAGTACTTGAAAATAGTAATTAAAATTATTAAGGAGCTGGAGAAGTTAGGTGAAGATTGCTTTTAGCTTTCAACTCTTCTTTTAGAGGATTAAAAACATAACCATCGTTTCTAAACTTTACAAAACAGCTAAAATCCAGCTAAAAGTTGAAAAACACGTTTTTGAAGTTGTTGCTGACGGTCCCATCGCCTGAAATCTATGGCAGGCAAAGTTGCACGTTGAGAATGGAGACATACAGGGAATCATCGACCCTTCACTGCATGGTTACGACATCCAGTCCATGTGGAAAGTAGCCGAGAAAGCTTTGATGTGCATTGAACCCCACGGGAGCATGAGACCATCAATCTCTGAAGTTATTAAGGAGATCCAAGATGCTATCGCGATCGAGAAATGCGCAGAAGCATCGAGAGATGGTTCTGATGATATATCACGGAATTCTCTTTGTGCTTTCCTAAGTATGGGACCATTTGATTTGGGTGGCAGTGAGCATTATTTGTCTGACTCTATTGCAGGGCCAACTGCTCGATAGAGCCTTACCTCCAATGGAGCACTTCTTTTGTTTTTCCTTTTCTTGTTCTTTTAAATGATGAATTCTGGGGAACTATTTGCTGTGAATGACTCAGAATGTTTATTGTAGATAAACTGTAAATTCTATCAACTGATGTGCCTCAATGCATTTTGTGGAGAACGAGCTAGCCCTGGTTTCGAGTGACATTTCACCCATAACCATAATTCATCATCTAATTCTTCAACATCAGTTGGTTCAGACCTCTATTTAGTTTTACTCCACCTTCATCCTGGTCGTGGATAGATCACCCAAATTTGGGTTCATAAGAAGTGACAATTGCCCTATGAAAACTCACTTTTGCTACGACTCTGGTGGGTTCCCTTAACCAAGCCATTGTCTATGAGTCGTCGGCTCATTCTTCAACCCATTTGTTTCTATTTTCAAACTCTATTTTCACATTTTTTTACTATTTGAAAATTGGAATACATCATTTCTTACACATTTTCATGCAACATATTTTCATTTTCATTTTCAAAACGTATTTTTCAATAACTTATATATCTCCTCTCTCTATTTTATTATTTCTATTTCTCTACACTTACAACTTACTAAACCCAACATAATCATTACTTTTTCAACAATATATCCAAATACAATTCATTTTCAACTCATTTTTACTATCTACCTTTTCAAATTTTGAAAATAATATAAATGAAAATGAGAATGAAAATAAAACTGGCCCCTAAAATTCTTGGAAGTGTATACACATGTTTGTGATCATTGTAATGAGGTAAAATGAAAAATCCAAGTTGCACCAGCGGAGAGAGTGTTTTATTTAAGAGTACTCTATTTGAGGTTTATCCCACATCGGGCAACTATAATAAGTGGGGAGTGCGAGTGGCTACAAAAGCGGAAGCCGGTGTTGTTATTAGGCACGCAGCCGCGCGGTAATCACATAGCGAACTATTCTTTCGCCTTTTACTAAAGAATACCGTGTGCTTGCCGCAATCAAGCGGCATACGCCACTTTTTGGAGGGGGTTCTTCCCTATTGGGAAAAACCTCCAACCAACACCAGTTCAAAAGTTTTCAATTGGTACGAGAAACGGGCTGACAAGTTTTTATAATGTAATTATTCTGATTGGGCAAATCCATAGAGAAAAAAATGTATGCTTTTGAACAAAATGTTTCATTTTTTTCAAATATTAAATTACTTTTACCTATTTTTTATTATTTTTTAACGTATGCATATATATAAGTGCACTATGTATTTTATTATTTATCTATGATAAAAATATTTTGATTTTATTTCCACTTTAAAATTTTAATAAAAAAATATTTTTTTCAAAATATAAATAAATACACCAAAATTTTTCCAAATAAAATTTTAATTATTTTTCAAAACATAAATAAAATTTTGTTACATTTCTGATTTTTTAATATAACTTTCACATTTTTCAATATTAATTTCAACATTTATTCTTCAATATATATATATATATATAAACCACACACACACACAAAAAAATAGTGTTTTTTTTTGTGTGTGGATGTATTACGTTTTGAATAATGCTTGTTCATTTTTTTAAAAACGTTTTTCTAATTTTCTTGAAGTCTTGATGAAATCGAGAAAACAAGGTGCTAAGAGACACTACTAACTCAATTATAGCCCTAGGTTCTTAGATAAGAATATGGACATGATAAAATAAAATAAATATTACATCTCAAATTTGTTTAATTATTAAATAAATTAATGAAAAAAATAATATGAAGTGGGAGATGAGTTGTAGGAGAACATATACAAATGTCAAATAATTCCACACACCCCCCCCCCCCCCCCCCCACCGGCCCATTTTTTTTATCATAATTTTATGAGAAAATTTTATTTTCCTCAAACATATTATATTTCCCCCTAAATTTTATCTTCTTTAATTTTTCATACCAACCAAGTAATTAAGACTATTTCCTTAATGTTTCTTTTTTTTTTTCTCACTAAAAATTCACGAACTAAAATAATTATGAATTTAAAAAATGGATAGATTGGCATATCTCATTCCACTACTACATTATAATTGAAGTTCCACTACTAAATATCTCATTCAACCGTCAATTATAAAACATTTTTAACCCATTAAAATAAGTTGGAGTTTAAAGAAAGGAAAAAGTAAAAGTAAAAGTGGGAAATCAAAACAACTACAATGATATAGTTTGATGTCAAAGAAAAGGTAAAATAAGTCTCTCACATATTGTGTGAGACTAGGAGTTCGAGCCATAACAGACTCCTAATATTCGTGTGTATAAATACAAAAAAAAAAAATTAGAATAGACTGTTGATGTGCGTGCATGTGTATCTATACTATATAAAAAAGAAAGGCTCGTCACACACTCTTGATGTGTGTGCGTGTGTATCTATACTATTCAAAATGACGGTTGCGCCTTTGCTATACCAAAATTTGCTTTACTAATTATACCCATAATTTCAATTTTAATGTCGAAAGTGAATTTATCACCTAATTTAACATTAAAAACACAAATAATATAGTGAAAATATAATAATAAAATGTATGAAATGTATAGGTAGAAATATTTAATAATTTTAATTTTTTTATGTTGAAATAATTTGTTAAATATGAATTTATATTAATGAATAATTACTGGTTTATGCTATTTGTGTCATTATTGTTAAAATTACGTTATTACTAATATACACTGTAAAAAATTGAGTAATTTATTTATTAATATAATTTAACATCAATATTATGATAAATTAAATATGCATGTAAAAACAATGTGCCACGACTACTAGTAAAAGAAAAAAGGAAAAAAAAACAAAACAAAAAAAACGACGTCACCTAGGAACCGACAAACAGGCATTAGGCAGGGTGGGGGCACAAAAAAATCAACACCAAAATCAACGGTGTTGATAAACCTAACACCGTAATTCCCACTCCACAATCTCTCAATCTCAGTCGTCGTCTCCTCTTCCGTTTCTCGACCCTCCGATCCCTTCCTCGCGCCCAAATACAAATTCCCTACAGGTAAGCGCGCATGCTTTCTCTCTCTCAACCTCTACTTACAAATTCCTGTATCTATCTCCTTGTCATTCGGCAGTCGTGACCTAGGGGCTTGGGTTCAATGTTAGGGTTTTTTGTGATTGAATGGCGGACGGACAGGGTGCAACGGGGAGCCCCAACGGCGGAAGCCACGAGAGCGGGGGAGACCAGAGCCCACGCTCTGGTGTCCGTGAGCAGGATAGGTTTTTGCCTATTGCGAATATAAGCCGGATCATGAAGAAGGCGCTCCCTGCCAATGGGAAGATTGCCAAGGATGCGAAGGAGACTGTCCAGGAATGCGTTTCGGAGTTTATTAGTTTCATCACTAGCGAGTATGTCTTTGGACTTGAATTAGTAGCCAATGTGTGCTTGTTGCGTAAGTGTGGATTTGAGATGGATTGATTGGAATGTTGGCGGATGTCTTTGGAATTTTAGCTGGTATTTTATTTATAGTTTTTAGGATTTTTTTTTTTGAATATTGAACATAGTTATCCTGGCTTGAATTTATATTAAACGTTGATGATACCAGTTGCTTGGAGAGAGTCGAGAGACTAATGGTTGGTATATAACTGAACACTTGGATGCATGTCGATATTTTGCTTGAGTAATTGCCAATGTTCTTACTTTTCATGGTGTGTTGCATAGCTATATTGGGAGGTCTAAGTAAGAATATGGATTTATGTGCGTGATTTGTTAAGACTAGAAACTAAAAGTCTTTTTGGTGGCTGAATATGAAGGGCAAGTGATAAGTGCCAGAGAGAGAAAAGAAAGACAATTAATGGGGATGATTTGCTATGGGCTACGGCAACTTTAGGTTTTGAAGATTACATTGATCCACTCAAGGTGTACCTGACAAGGTACAGAGAGGTAATTGTCTTGTCATTTGTGGGTTTTCTTGATTTCATGATTTTTTGGATTGTTTTCCAATGAGTGAATTATGTTGATTCTGCTATGATTGTTGTAATATGTTGCAACTGACGGAGCTGCCTTTTTTGGGTTGGTGTTCTCTGTAACTGCTCTTGGTGTGGTAGATGGAGGTGAGTGAATTATCATATAATAGCTTTCCTCTGCAAGCGATGTTTATGCTGGTATTTTCGTTTGGCAACTTGAATGTTTAATCACTTTTCTCCACAGGGAGACACCAAGGGATCAGCAAAGGGTGCAGATGGATCTGCCAGGAAGGATGGAGTACAACCTGGTCCTAGTTCACAGGTAACTGTCACATAATTCCTTATATGCTTTGGACCAACTTTATTAATGCTATTTCTAAAAGTTATGGTTTATAAGCTTTGTTAAATCACTGTTTCCTGCAATGTCCACAGCTAGTTCACCAGGGTTCTTTTTCACAAGGCATGAATTATGGAAACTCTCAGGTATGGTCACCCCTTTTGCTTCTTGGTGCCATTTCATGGTCCATATTACTGTGTCTGCTTAAAACATCGCATTCTTAAATTAACAAGTTCATCTCTAACCATGTTTATCTTGATGCTTTACCTGAGCTCTTGCCCTTGAAGCCACATAATTGGGGAAAGTAAATTGCTTAAGTTTTCTCCCATATCACCGTATCAATCCTAGATAATGTATCCTTCTAAATGCTTTCATGTGGCTCTGTTTGACTGACCCCCAAAATGCTATTTCTGAAACATGACACAACTGGACAAAGTCTGCTGCTTTCAGCCGCTCAATTTGTAAATTTTTCTTTGAATAACTTGGACACCCAGGTTCTTGGATCAGACTTGTTGACTGACGCTTCATTTCCTACTCTATTTGTATATTTTCCCTTGAATCACATACTGATGCTTCATTTCCTAAGCCAGTGATTTATTCTGTCTTCACAACTCTTCTCTCGATGTTGATTTCCTGGTGAACTTTGTGTATTATTAAGATGAAAAATTACAATTTTTCCATTGTTTTTAATCACAATCGCTGGACAAAAACATGCCTAAATATTATACCAAGATCAAGATTAAGTAATAGAAAATATACTTTTGATTAGCATCCTATATATTGGTTAGATCTTGCACAAGACCTCCTAGTCAAAGGGCCTCAACTGAGCTCCATTGCTTGGATAAAATTCATTTGATTTGAACACAAATTATTCTAAGCTATATTTTGGTATTAGAACTTCTATTGCAAGTTGGTGCATATGATTCTTACTGATTTCCCCTTTTTGTAATTCCAGCAACAAGCTCAACACATGATGGTCCAAATGCCAGGCATGGATTAGAATTTGCTCATTTGTGGCCAATACCACCATTTCATCCTGTTGGAGGATAGTGCCAGATTTAAGATGAATTGCATATGTTGTACCCTTATGCTTTAAACTATTTCACATGATTTTTTTTGGGTATGTTTAGAGCTATATTTATTTCCAGTATAAGTTTGTATATTTAGGTCTTTCTGGTGTAGGAATTATGTCAGGTGAGATTAATAACTTATCTTTGTTCATTTGAAATTTCTTTATCATATTATTATCAGTTTATTCTCCTCAGTGGGGAAAGATTTTAATTATAAAATTGTTACAGGTAACATTTTATGAGGTTCAAGATTTTATTTTACTCAAATATGTAATCACATTGAGTAGTAATTTTAAAATATTAATTTTTGTATCAATTGGTATTCCTACACAAATGATAGTTATTTTTCTAAGTTTTATCTAATTAGTTTGATTAGTTTAAGAATATTAATTTATAATTATTTATTTTTATTGCAGACTCCTTTTATTTGTTCAATTATGTCTATTTTATTTATTTATTTGATTGAACATTACAAATAACGAAAATTATCATTTCAATAATTCAATAATATCCTATTATCAAATTCAATTATTAAATCAAGTAATTTGGATTACGAATTCACATAAAGTGCACAAAGAAATTTATGTTCAAACTATTTTAAATTTGAAAAGCCACTAAATGCATTTATAAACAATTAATCAATGACCCTTTATGAAAGAATCAAAAAGTTGAAAATGTAAAAGCTATTAAATACGTGCATAAATAGGCAACTAATGAAACTATTTTATGTAGCCAAAAATTCCATAAAGAATACGACTTATCTCAAAATAGTTATAATTGAAATCAAACACTTCCATTCTATATTATAGAGTACAAATACATAATTTTATAGTACAAAAAATAGCTTGGTCTTAACTCTTAATTACCTTGCTTAGCACTTAATTAAATCATTAGGCTAGAGAACTCGACATATTTATAGCAAATCGTACTTTATTTATCTGCATTCAACTTCTATAATCATTGTTTTATCGTGGAAGTAATCATAGAGGACCACGTAATTAAATGCATCGAATTGAATTGTTAACTTAGAAAATTTGACACATTTATAGCATATCATAGTTTATTATTTGCATCGGAATTATATAATTTATTTTTACTGTTGAAGATATTATAGCAATATTTGTTCAATCACATAATTTTATTACGACTTAGTATAGTTATCTTTAAAATTATATATCTACCGACTACATTACAGAATTCAATATATTTATAGCAATCATAATGTATTAATTTTCGTTGTTTGACCACCAGATATATTTATAGCAATTATAACCTAATTTTTATTAAATTTGTATTACAATATATCATGAAAGCAATGATTAAGAAATCGGACCAGACCGCCTAGTTCGATCGGGAACCGGCCAAGGTTCCAGTCTGGTTAGATATATAAAATCAATTTGTTAAAAAACCAGTGCTAACCCGTGTAAATCGGTAAAAAATCGATTCAACCGGTGAACCAAAAAATCGGTTTTTATTTTTTAAAAAAAATTAAAAACTAATTAAATATTTTTTATTTATATTTGAAACTTTTATGTTATTTGAGTTGGTGTTTATTATTTTTATAAGTTATAATGGATTCTATAAGGATATTTTCTAGCAAGTCTTATTTTCATGAGTTGATATTTTAAATTGATGCATGGATATTATTATGCAGTAGAATTTAGAGAAAGTTTCATAATACTAAGCAATTTTTATTTTTTTCTCTTTACATATATATATATATATATTTATTTATATTTTTTATATTTCTAATATATTTATATAATATTAAATATAATTATGACATCACACTGGTTGAACTAATAACCAATAAGGCCATCAGTTCAATCATCGGTCCGATTTCTCAAGCATTGCATGAAAGTGATTATAAAGTAACTGTTCGACCATCCTACATATGTATAGTAACCACAACCTATTAATTCATTAAAGTTTTTTGATTAATATATATCACGAAAGCGATTATAAAATAATTGCTCGACTACTCAATATATTTATCATCGAATTCCTATAATTACTACATATCATGAAAGCGATTATAAAGTAGTTAGGATCATATGATATATTTATAGAAATCGTTATCATAATATTAATTATAAAGTAACTCTTCAATCCCATAAATAGTTTCTAATAAAATATTAGAAGTATGTGTGATGATATATATTACATTTTATATTTTTGCTCTTTGTATTTTCTTTAACACACATTAGTTTCTCACCTAAAACTTTCAAAAATATTTTTATTTTCCAAACTCTCATGGATTTATGAAATAGTTTTCTAAATTTCAGAAATTATGACAAAATCACAAATACCGACTTTTGATAGACGTGAAACGACGTCGGCTGGGGCGAATGTGTGATCGTCGCCAGGGCAGCATCTCACTGTTCAGGTCACGCGATTGCGACGCGTGTCCAACCCAGACATCATATAAAAAACGGCTTCAAGTCGAGAGCACTGCTCCATTTTTACCAAAGCAACCAGGAAAAAAGGAAAAAAAGGAAAAAGAAATATATTTCGAATTTCTCTGTTTGCGGCTTTTTCAATAATTGAAGAAAGAAATTTAAGAATCCTTCAATCCCCTCAGGTGATTCCTTCTCTCTCTCTCGCAAATTCTTTACTTTCTGTTTTCTCATGTATGTATTTTATGTATGTGTGTGTATGTGTAATTTGTGAAGATGCATGCGCGTTTATGTATTTCGCCATAAGCAAGTTATGTCCAATGTATCAGTATGTGATTATTTTGCTTCATGAATGATATGTTTTGTGTATGGTTTGCTTATAGGGGTTTATAAATGTCTGAAAAATTGGATGGTGTTAACGTGAGTTCCGGGATTTCGGGTGCCGCTATGGGGGAATCAAACGAAGGTGTGAGTGGAGGAATGGTTGGCGGTTCGGAATCCAAAACCCTGGTGGAGAATTCTAGTTATAAGGGGGTTTTAAGTGATAGGGTTAGGGTTTCGGAGGAGTCTGCGGTTTTGGTTGGATCGAACACGGAAACTGTGAATAGTGGAAGTGGGTGGAAAATTGATGATACTGGTAGCTTAGAAATCAATGATAAGCATGATGCAAGTAAAAGTAGAGTTGTGGAAATGAAGTCTCGTAATAATGGATGGGAATCATGGGGCGTTATGGATTTGGTTGGAAGAGTGCTGAATGGAAAGTTTAGTATGGATGAGGAGATGGAAGATGTAAATAATTTTGGAAAAAGGCCTGAGGTAAATCTAGTTCCAGATGTGGACACGCGGCAGGGGGTAATTGGAGAGCCGACATCTTCAAATGAAATTGACTTTAAAGGACCTGCCATCGACAAAGATTTGGAAAAGTTGGATTTGGGTCAGCCAGTTGGGGAAATTGTTGGCTTACATGGAAACCGAGATTTGGTCTCTAATGAATTGGTGCCAGGTGGGGAGTTGGAAATTGAGGAAGTAAAGGATGTTGAGGCTGACGTGTTGATACCGAAAGAACATGAGGAACATTATATAGCCGAAAAAGAAGGAGAACATTACATATTGGATTTAGTGTGGGGCAAGGTCAGGAGCCATCCTTGGTGGCCAGGGCAGATATTTGCACCCTCAGCTGCATCGGATAAGGCAAGAAAATATTTTAAGAAAGAGAGTTATTTGGTAGCGTACTTTGGGGACCAGACATTTGCGTGGAATGAAGGATCAACACTGAAGCCTTTTCGGACACACTTCTCTCAAATGGAGAAACAGAGCAATGCAGATGGATTTTGTCATGCTGTGGATTGTGCCCTGGATGAGGTTGCTCGACGAGTTGAGCTAGGGTTGTCATGTCCATGCTTGCCGCAGGAGACGCATGATAGGATAAAGTACCAAGATGTTGCAAATGCTGGTATCCGAGAAGAATCAAGCAGAAGAGCTGGCGGGGCCAACTTATCTAGTGCACCCTCATTTTTACCCGGAGAACTTGTGCAATTCCTAGGATCATTGGCTGAATCCCCACTGTCTAAAACTGACAGATTGCAATTTGTGATTAGGAAAGCTCAACTGCTGGCCTTCAATAGATGGAAAGGTCACTATCAACTTCCTGTTCTTGAAGACTGTGGTGAATTGTTGGAGGATGATACTCAATTCACTGTGAAGGGGGAGGGAAAAGATTCATTTGAAGTGATGGAAGGACTTCTTCCGGGTCTAGGTTCTGAGGGTGCCAATGATTTTCCATCTAGAAAGAGAAAGTCAACTGCTCGAGATGGATCTTCTCGGAAGCGTAAACACCAGTCAGGTGATGGAGAGTGCCCAAAGATGAAAGAAAAATGTATCTTGATGTCCTCAAGCAGCTCCAGTTTACAAAATGATGAGAAGAAACCTGTAAGAAGGACTGGCAGGAAGGCCATCTCTTCTGGTAAAAATCATGAAACTGTTAACTCTATTGTGATTCCAGCTGATATCCCTGCTCCTGATGTGATTCTTTCAAAGTTAATGTTGGCTGCTAAGAAGCCCACGCAAGGGCATGATGTCATGATTTCAGTAGTTGGCTTGCTTCGTGAATTTCGGAATTCAATTTGTCTAGAAAAATCAAGATCTGAAAGTGCAGAAGAAGACCAGGGCAAACAGCCATCAAACTTGGAGACCACAGATGCATTTGGATTTGAAGGTACCAATGACTCATACTGGACAGACAGAATCATTCAAGGCTACTCTCAAGATCCAGTGTTGTTTGAACGAGAGACCCCTCGTGAGAGGGCTGCTGAGTTAGACGCCAATGGAGATGCTGTTATTGTGAATTTGGATACAGAAACATCTGTTCATATGAATGAATTATCAGGGGAATATTGTCCAACGGCTTTGACCCTTAACTTTTCAAATTTGGAATCTATTCCATCCATTACAGATCTGAATGAGATATTCAGCCGTTATGGACCTTTGGACGAATCGGAGACTAAAATATTAAGCAAAAGCAAACGTGCAAAGGTGATCTTCCTAAGGCGAGCAGATGCTGAAACTGCTTTTAGCAGTGCTGGGAAATATAGTATTTTTGGACCGTCGCTTGTCAGTTATCGCCTTAATTATGCCCCTAAACCCCATCAATCTCGTGCAACCTCGAAGCCAAGCAAGAAAACACATATCTGAAAGCCTATGCTGTTTGAATTTGGTGAGGTTTAGTTGGTGAATTCTACCTTTATCTTCTTAGAAAATCTAATTTTTATTTCATACATTGTTGGAAGGTCTAGCATGTAGAGGAGGCTAGCAGCTGACCTATTATTTCATTTATGTGTTTTGCTTATAGGGCAGACTAAATAATCTTACTCTAACCATAAAATTAATGTGGGATTTACATGGTGGTGAATGAAACTGTAAACATCTTTGTGGATGATTGTCTTAAGGCCAGTACAACTTCGAACTTTTTGCTGTTTCTTGATTGTTTTGTGTGTGATATTCAGACCATGTGCCTTGCAGTACTATCTGGTAATTCTCCTTGGTCCTAGTTTGGATTGGGATGGTATACATTGCATACTTGATAACTAGGCTACAGTTCAGTGTGAGTGTATATCATTTCAGACAACACTGGAACATGAAACCTAGTTTATCTCCTGTATACCTTGCTAGTAATCCCTTTGGCATCCATGCAATGTATGTTCTTCCCTCTAATTTCAAGCTGTTTTGTATTTAGTAAATGTTGGTCTATCCTGGTACAGTCTTTTGTCCAAAAGAGGAGTTAACTCTCAAGAACACAGAGAATAGCATAAGCATTTCTTGTTGGCATGCTTTCATGGCTTGTTGTAGTGGAGAACCTGAGGCAGCGTTGATCTTTTATGCACTCTGCATTTCTTTTGGTAGTTGTCATGAATCCCAGCTCGTTCCGTTGTGAACCTCAAGTATTGTCTTCTGCTGTTCTTTGATGAATTCTTTTTGTGGTGTAAGGAGTGCCCATCCTGCTGCCAGTGCGACCGAGGCCGGGTTTAGTGTTCTGCCCGTTTTGGTTACCTGCCTCTGATTCGCCCAGACCCAGTCGCGTGCTGGTTGGACTCGTTAGATCTGCTTTATAAGTTTAGAAATATTAGAGAGAAAATATCACCATAATTGTGAAATATGAGAAAATAATATTATTAACAAGAGTTACTTATTGACGAATTTGTATTTGTAATTTTTTTTTAATTTTTGGGAACAAAACTAATTAGAGATGGCAACGGGGCGGTTGTGTATGTTTATCTTAATCAATTTTATAAGTTGTAAAATTATATATTTTAATAAAGAGAGAGAGAGAGAGAGAGAGAGAGAGAGAGAGGGACGGGTTTGGCGGGTTAGACCCGCCATATTAGGAATCTAAAGCGGGACAGGGCGGGTTTAAAAGAGAGGGTGGGGCGGGTTCCGAGTCCAAATAGAAGTAGGCGGGACGAATTTTGGGTCCTGTTAAAGAATACATATATATATATGTGTGTGTGTATAGAAAATTAGAATCTAATATATAATAAGTTTTTAACACTATTTTTCAAATTTTAAAATAAAATATCCATATTAATTGATTTTAATATATTTTTTTTTATCATTTTTTATGATAATTGAATGAGTACAAAATTATTATTTATTTGATGAAATATCTATATGCTATTATAATCTTAATTTTTATATTTTATATACACATACTATATATAATATATCATATATTAATTATCCGGGGCGGGTCCAAGGTGGGTTTACTTAAACCCGTAACCCGCCCCGGACCCCATCAAGATCCACAAAATTAGGATCCGTAACCTACCCCATAACCCGTTTATTTGACTCATAACCCGTCCCATTAGGGGCGGGTTCGTAATGGGGACTCGGTCTACCCGAAACCATTGTCATGCCTAAAACTAATCATCTTTTATTAATAAATATCACCAGACAAAGCTTCAACAATAAAGTTAGGGGTATTATTATGAGTAATTGTGTTCGCAAATTATATAACAAAAGAAATAAGAATATTATCTAAACCTTTTTTTGTTACATCTGCAGTCGTCAATAATGAGTCCAAAAACAGAGGAGAAACATTTTTGGCCATTAATATCGTAAATTGATTTTTGTGGGTTTGATTTCACCACACACATTGGAAATTTTGATTGTTTAATCTAGTCGAGCGCTTCTCTAATTCCCAAACATTTGGCTAAGCAACTATCATAAGTTCCATGAAAGGTTTTGAACCCTAATAAAGTTATCATCCTATCAACAAATTAATATTTTTTTATTTTCAAATCAAACAATCAAAGTATAAACTATCAACAACGTATATAAAGTGCACATAATGCGCCCACTTGAGATCGAATACAAGACCTCTCACATAATAAGGGAAGACTGACGCCACTCGAGCTATAAGGCCATCCATCCATGCTTACCTTAAGCAAGCTATAGTCTGGTTTTGTTCATACTTGAGGAAATGGAGAAGATAAGTCTCAACCATTCAACATAACACAACACATTACCTCAGATAAATCCCACATCTGAACGAGCCCAAACCTCTTTAGGAAATGGACACTCGACAAGAATATGGAGGATTGATTCTACCTATATTTGTATGTTTTTAATTCTTGTAAAATTATAAATTTCAATTTATTAATGAAATATTATTATGCTTAATTTATTAAAATACATCATTATTTAAATTTTATATATGAGAATATATGTAACATTTTTATACCTATAAATATTCAAAATATAAACACAAAGTAAAATATATACAATATTATACCGGATCGAGTTTGGAATAAAATTAAATTTAAAATCTGACTTCAAATCTGCTGGTTTCAAAATTTGCCTCAAATGGAACTAGTTTGAGATGGATCCAATAAAATTTGGACCCATTATTATACCTACTCAACTCAGAGATTTTTTTTTTTTTTTCTCCTTTGATTGGGGGATTGTCCCTAATTTGACTTGAGTTCTCCGGCCTCCAACATGTGATTCTTGATTACTAGAGCTTGATTTGTTTGAGTTGTAAATAGATTATAAATATTTATTGTCAAAACAAGATAATGAAACTTTACATATATGCTAATTTAAATAACGGGGTCAAAAAAAATAAGAGGGTCAATTTTCATAACCAACCAATAGTTATGCCATGCCTTCTGGCTATAATATTGGGTTTACTATTTACACTATCAATCTTGATATAAAAAAGATAATTTGTAATTTATTCCCCCTAAATAGAACAAAATTTTTCTTTAAAAAAGAAGAAGAAATTAATACATCTTATTGTAGTTTAAAAAGAGTAACAAAAGATACCCTTATATGAGCCACACTTCTGGGTTATGTGAGTTTTTTTTGACGTCGATTATACTAATAACTCACACACACACACACACATATATACATATATATGTTTACTATAAAGGAAGAATCAAAATTTTCACAATTATAATTGTCAAATCATAAAAATATAAATCGACTTGAAAAGGAAAAATAATGGCAATCCAATAATTTAATAAAAGAATTCGTATGTTACATGAATCGAAACAACTTATAAGTTATTATTTGAATACACTACAAAAAAAAAGATAAATTAACAACAAAATAGTAAGTGACAATACAAAAGTTGTCACTAATTATGTATATTTTATGACAAAAAATTTAATTTTATCACCTTAATGATTTTTACAAGCTTAATAGTGACAAGAATAGTGTTAAAGTCGTCGCCATAAATAATTAGTGACACACATGTGGTAACAAGAAAAATCTTGTCACAAATTATAGTAATAATTTTTATTGTCACTTAGTTGTCGCTATAGATGTGTCACTAATTGTTAACGATGACAACTTAAAATATTAATTTTGATCACTATTGAATCATGTTGTGACAATATAAAAATTCTTGTCATTTAAAAATTGATTATTAGTGACAAGATAAAAGCTATTATCACTTAATATATGTTATTCGTGATAACTATCACTTTGTCACTTATTATTTTATCACTAATATTATATATTTTTTGTAGTGATATATAATCAACATATGAACATGAGCTGTGTAAAAATAAGAGAGAAATAAGCACCCATATTATAGCATGTTGATATTGATGTGCTTTAAGCATTGCTGAAACTTATACCCTTTAACACATGGATAGCAATTATTATTTTGATACATGAAATTGACTGTTTGTTTTTATTTGGAAAGTTTTCTGAATATTTTTAAAAGTAAAAGAGGTAAATTATAGTTAACTTGATGAAAAAAGATTAAGGTAATGTTTGGATATGAATTATGTGTTAGAGGAGAATGAGCTTTGGGAATGCGATTGGAGAATATGAAATTTGTATTGAGAAATGTGATGTATGTTTGTTTATGTTTTGGGAATAGTAAGAAAATTATTTTGGGAAAAATTGGTATGTTTGTTTATATTTTGGGATGAGACTAATTCCACTGTAGCAGTCAAATCAATGCATTTTTATTAAATTTTTTGGTATGAAAATGAAATTGAATGATTTTTTTTATTATTAGAATAATAATAATAATAATAATAATAATAATAAAATAATAAAATATATATATATATAATATTATATGTAAGTATATATTGAAAAATGGAAAAGTTTTGGAGATAATGAAAGATAAAATATGGTATTTTGAAAATTTTAATTTGACATTTTAGAGGGAAAACTTTTATATATTTGGTCATATTTTAAAAAAATAAAATTGTTTCCCCAAAATGTAACCAAACATAGCCTAAGTAAAAAAGAAAAGAAAAAGAAAACATACCCATCCATTAAACCCTACCCTAATTTGATTTTCCTTTCCATTTCTTCCCACCCAAACATACCCTACTTTTTTTTTTTTTCAACTTATTTAATTTTCAAAAAACCGCCTTTGGGCAGTTCAAAATAATTCTTCTGCGCTCTCTCCCCCCCTCACTCACTCTCTCTCCTTTTTTCTCCCCACTTTCTTCACACACACACACACACACACACTCTCTATCATTCTCCACGGCCCCTCACTCGCAATTGCAAATCCAAGATCTTGAAAAAAAGTTCCAAGAAAAAGATCGGAATCCGATTTTCCGATAAATCGGAGAAATGCAATCGGAGGGGTGTCAGAAGATTGATCTTGAATCCGAAGCCCACGGTCTCGTAGACAATAAGCAGTTTTCAGGTTCTTTTCTTTAATTTTGAGGCTTTCTTCATATATGGGGGGACATATGTACAACTCTATCGACGATTGGTTGGAAAATTGTCCGTGAGTATGTGGGTATGCTGATCGTAGAATGAAACATGTGTTTTTGCGGTTAAATTTTTTAGTTTTGGGATGCTGGAGCTGCGAATCGATTGGGGTTTGGACTCAATTTTTAATTTGGAGATTCGATAACCTTGAATTTCAAGTGAAAGCCCTCAAGATATGCATGTATAAGTAGTGATCTATTGTCTCGTTATTAGGGCATAGAGTGCTCGTGTCTTGATTAAATTTCACTGAGGAGTTATTGTGAAAATCAAATGGAATTACCATATTCTAAGGCACCAGTGGTCATTTCATAGTTTGCTTGACGAATGTATCATCTTCTGTATTTTATTTGTTGTGGTGCATATGTTTTATTGAATTTTTTTCTGGGAAACTGGAATCTGTGTCTACCTATTGTTGCTTGAATTATTTTCAGTAAATCAGGTAGGTTTCAATAATTATGATTTGGCAGGAGCTGTGTGTGCGGAAACAGAAGTTGATAGTAGTCTTAGCATTGATGCAAATGACCACTTGCCGGAACTGCATGAGTCGACAGAACCTGGACAAACCCAAAGAAGTGGAAGGTATAATTTGCGTAAAAGTCTAGCATGGGACAGTGCCTTCTTCACAAGTGCAGGTATTCTCTCAATTGCGTGCCCATGCATTCTATCTTGATAAGAAATTCACTTATTGCAGCTAATAATAGATTAATCTTATTTTCTTAAATTTTAGGAGTACTAGATGCAGAAGAATTGTCAAGCATGATAACTGGAGCAGATAAAGGTGAAAAGCATTTATTGCCGGGAATTCAAGAAGACGTCACAGGGTCAACTGAGTCGATTTCAACTTTAGAAAGTGATAATTTGACTCTGGAAACTCTTGAAGATGACTTGTTTGTAGACATTAGAGCTTCAATCCAAAGATCCAGTAAGAAAGCATCCAATTTGACAAATTCAAGTAGTAAGGCAGCAGTTATGGAGGTCGATAGTGCAGCCATTTCATGTAAGCAAGCAACTTTTATCTCATGTGAGATATATAAATTTTGTTTCTCCTGGTTTATGCTAAGGATATGTCTTTCTGTTTCTTGTGGTCTATGATTAGGATATTTCATACTTCTTATGTAAGTCATTGTGGCATTTTGATGTTCAGCAAGTTTTAGGTGAATAAATTGGTTGGGAGAAAGTAAGTTCTTCCATTTCCATTAGACACATTATGGAAATAGTATCTTTGTTCCTTATTTCTACAATTGATCTAAAGTGATCAATGAATTTTATTTAGTGGCTGTAGGACATGTCCTGTATGATAATTAAGTCCAATGTGTTTTATAGAGACCAGAAAATCATGACTTTGACATGCTCATGATATGCTACGTGCACTCTCACATTAGTTTCCTGAAGTACAAAAAGAAATAAACTATTCTTGAAATTATGAAACAGGATGTAAATATATTCAAGTTTATGTGTATTCATGTGTAAGCATCCCGAGGAACATGTTTGCTTCAATGTGCTACTTAAGCTCTGCATTCCTACTCAATATCCATTTTTCTTGGCCATGGTTTTCTCTGGAAGAAATTGCTTTGATATCTGCATGTCATCAGTTGTATTTGCTTAAGTTGTCCATTTGTTTAACACCAGTTTTGTATCTGCTTAGATTGCTTGTCAAATTGTTTTTGAACTAATATTAAATCATATACAGCTCTGAGGAAGGAAGACTTTGCTTCTCAGAATAAGGTAAATTTGAAAACTGAAAAATAATTATTGGTTATTGATTTTTGGCTTGTTTTAATGCCTGGTGACTGTAACTCCAATTCTGCAGAATCAAAAACCAGGTTTAAAGAAAACCAGTGGCCTGCAAACTGTTAGGATGTCAAAATGTCAGCCAAATCAAAATATTGGGAAGCTAGGATCAGGGAAAGCAATCAAGCATGATTCTGGTCATTCACAGGTGAAACAGGTTATGTTGTTTCCTTGAAATTTCCTCTCCTTCAGAACTATTTCCATATATTACATTGCAAACACAGAAAAGGATCTTTAGACACTGCCCAGCCTTGCAAACTTAAGTGGAGGACATTGCGCCCTGAAACTCACCAGCTAGTCTTTGCTTATGTGTCTGTTGTCTATTTTGGGATCATGTGAAAATGTTTGATAAGGCCTCTCTCATAATTGTGTTAACTGAATCACTATGGTCTACAAACAATCTTTAGGTCTGATTAACTCATGACTTTGTCATCCTCAGAGTATAATGTTTTGTAGTGCGCATAAACTATCTAGACATCCTATTGGCTATCATATCAAATATAAAAGATGTTCAGATTTTATTGACACTATTCATGCAGAAAATTAACTTTTATGTTGAATGCATCAACTTTAGTGCTTTCACTTCCCTATTCAATGAAAAAGTTAATTTGTTGATGTGAAGATGTTAGTAATTTTATGGGTAATGGGATTTGTCGTTCTCATAGATGACTGACACCAACCATATTTTTGTTAGATGACGTCTACTGCTAAGATTGGTGAGACAGATTCATTACTTACTAAACTGCCCAAGACTATCAGCAGCTCAATCCCCACTTCAACAACAATAGCAAAGCGGGACTCCATCGGAACTGCCCGTGTCAAATCTGAACGTGGAAGCTCAAAACTTGGTGCTGGTAGTTAACTTTTCAAATATTTATTTTCCATCATGATTTAATTTTTTTACACTGTCTAATGCTATTATTAACTTGACAGCAACAGGTAAAGGGATTCAGCCACCAAAAGTATCTGCCTTAAGTGGTGCCAGAAGAGTGTTGCCTAAGCCTGCAGTGTCATCAAAGTCTTTGTTGGGTTCTTCGACTACGAGTAGGGTGCATTCTACAAGGTCATCTACGTCGAGTGACAGTTCTAGTAATATGTCTTCTGGAATCCATACTAAATCTACAGTAGCAACTGCTAGAAGAAATGCAGTCAAAAGCAGCAATGTTGGTACTGGCTCCTCTAGTTCCGTCCCTAAAACTCCATCAAGAGCTGCTCTGAAAAATAAACCACCATCAACTACTCTTTCAGCTTGTCTGATGTCTACTAAGATCTCCTCAAGTGTCTCACCAGCTAGTTCAATTAGTGAGTGGTCTTCAGCATCGTCATCATCTTCAATGGTCAACCAACGATCTAGTAACTCAAGGACCAGTTTAGAGATCAGTTCTTGTAGGTCTATGGATGGTGATATCATTCTTTTGGATCAACGAAATCATTCAGCTGATCAAAGTGCTGAAAGACACAGAAATCAGGGAGTTCTTTTAACAAGTAACAATTCCAGAAAATCCTTAACGCAAACTGGCACCCTTCAGGCTCCTGTGAAACCATCAGGATTACGAATGCCATCCCCCAAAATTGGGTTCTTTGATGGGGTTAGTTTTAGTCTTTCTCTTTATATAACTAACTATTTTCGTTGCTGTTTGTCTAAGACGATTTGCATCAAATGTTTTTTCATAATATTTAGGATTTACTTTTTTGAGGCTACAAGTTCTGAGCTATATTGCTAAAGTATTCTCTCATGCAGGTAAAGTCATCGGCTCGCACCCCTAATGGGCACCAGCAGTCTCCATCTGGCTTGCGCACAGTGCTTTCCAAGAATGGAACTGCTGCCTGCAGTCCAATTCGAAGCTCAAACAGCAAATTGAAGAGCGCTAAGGTTCCAACGGCTAGAATAGTAACTTCTATGGCAAGCACAAAGCCTGGTTCTCCAAAGCCCATATCTCCTGCATCCTTTAAGGAAAAATCACATGCTTCAGTAAATGTTTCCAGTGTTTCAGTGGATGTAAAAAATTCTCCCGACTCGTCTCTCGGAGTTAAAGAGAATGCAAATGGACAAAGTTGCCAAAAGGTAGAGAAAGTTCAGGCTGAAGATGGAGCCAAGCAAGTTGTAGATGCAGGTAAAGGTGCCGTTACCAAAGAGAATTTAGGTGACTTTAATATGCAAAAAGACATGGGCACCAGAGATATCAAGACTGCTTCTGCTGAAGGTGGTAATGCTTCAGATTCAAAATATACTGATCTGATAGGAGATGATGCACTGGTTAACCAGAATGATCTTAAGAACTCTCTTCCAATTTGTGAAGCTACAGACAAGGAAAATAGTCATGTTAATTATCAAGGTGAAGGGTTAGCAGGAGATAATGGAGATATACATCACAAAGTCCATGGCCTTCCGAAGGAACTTCCAAGTGATGCATCAGAATGTGCACTCCCTTTTCCTGCTATCACCTCCGAGACTGCAGCCTGCAGGGCCCCATTTGCTCTCAAGAGTTTCACCTGCGGTAACGATTGCATTGATATGCCCAAAGAGTTGGCTACCCAGGTTGCAGTTGCAGATAATACAGGTTTTGTATTGCCTTCTTCTGAGCAGAAAGAGAAGCTGATATAGCCGTCATTTGGGTTTGTTCCAAGGTACACATAGCATAACTCATGAAGATCATTTTCATTTAGGCATGGGTAGCTCAAAATGCAATATGTTGAACTTTTTCTACCCACTTTTCCCCCAAAAAGAAAGGGTGATGTCTTATTTAATATGAATTGCATCTGAATCTTCTTCTATATGTTTTATGTTTTGAGTATGCCAAAAGAGTTAATACTTTCATTTGATGCCTGTGAGAAGCCACTGCAAACAAGCTATCAATTGAACCTGTGTGCGTCTTCCAGTGAGGTGGCTATAAATGGGGATGTTTTTTGGTGTTCTGCTGCAAGGATGTGTCATTTCCTTTGGAGAGGGAGGCCCTTCAACTAGATGTGTCTGGCTATGTTATCGCGATGTATAACTAGGTAGACATGATGGGAACATTCTGATTTTTGATTGTAAGCACATAATTTGTTTACAAGAACTGTATTCTAAAAAATTGCATATGTATGATGGATGATTCTCAATATATAAATTTCTGCATAGTTTTATCTTCTGCATAACAAACTTGGCTTCTCGTTACACTAGCAAGTGGTTTTGGGCTTGCTTACCTAAAAATCCATAGTCGCAGACATTATTTAGCATAAAAAGCTATGACTTTCTTTAGTAATTGGTCAATGCTTCATATTAATTTTGAATGAGTCTTGATTGGAGAATTTAGAAAGAAAAATTGAATTAAGGAGTTGCATGACATGAGCCAACAACAGTATTCGTATTCCACCAATTTTGTTGGATCTAATTTGTGGAATTCTCCCTAGCAATTCTTGTCCAGCGAGACATCCCAGTTTGTTTGTTTATATATTAGTCCTACAAATCCATTTCAAGTCTCTACAAAGCTCTAAAATTTTAGGGGGAATGAATATTATAGTACTTTCTACTCTCAGGGAAGTTATAACGACACTTCATAGAATTTGGTATTCGATGAGAACAGTAATTTTTCCTACTTTTTTGAAATGTTGTGTTGTATAACAATCGTTTCCGTAAATAAACGGGATCCGTACCTTCTTCCAATTTGCTAAAAGAAAACTCAGTTTTTGCACTTTTACCTTCCCCTCATTAATTTCTTGACCGAACGGCCGAACCATAACATTTAAATTCTAGTGTCAGATTCTAACTACAGATTCAAACAAAGTTCTTCATTATGTCAATCATCAATAATGGCACCTTCAATAGTTCCAAGCACATAAAACAGTACTACATTAATTAACTCTTGTTTTTGTTCATGCTTGAGGAGAAGAAGGTTGAAGTTTAAGAAAAAAAACATACAGCTCACAAAATTCAACTCAAGATTTCTAGCAAATTCATCAGAACTTAAGCAGCAATTGCCAGAAAACCTAAGACCTAGGCTTTTCCTTTTTCTCCTTGAAGAGGGCCAGCAGTGAAACACCAGAAACTTTCACTACCTTAAATCGAACACCAGGAATATCTCCCACAGCATGTCCCTTACGTCCGAATCCAGCAATCAACACTTCATCCTGTGCAAAGAATATTGCAAGTATAGGATTGATGAAACATAACGAAAAAAACAGAGGGAAGAAAGGAAGAAATCAAGTAGCCGAACTGATAATGAGAACTCACATTTTCTTCAATGTAGTTCAAACAACCATCATTAGGAACAAAAGCAGCAATCTTCTTGCCATTCTTAATGAGCTGAACCCTAGCACATTTACGGATGGCAGAGTTCGGCTGCTTAGCTTCAATACCTCTGCAAATTCAGTAAAGGAAATGCCAATTTAATTCAACAAAAATCACTGGTGAATAATTATGAAACTGGAAAAAGGATATGCCAGTTTAATTCCAACAAAAGATCATATGTAGAATAATTGGAAGAGTTGAAGACATAGTGGATCTAACATTTTTTCAAGCACAATGCCCTTAGCATGAGATGATCCAGCAAATGGTTTCTTCCACTCATTCCCAAGGTGAGATTTCTTGTATGCCTTATCAGCCCACCTTTGCCTTATGCGGTGGGACTTGAGTTTGCGACCAGCTCCCATACCACGTGTCTTCCTACAAAATAATAATTGACAGTATTTGAACCCAATTAAATATAATGAAAATACCTATGGATTTTGTAAGTTAGTTTCTTCTTGGAAGAAAAAACATGGAAACAACAGTCATGCAGAATAATTTTGAATGCGGTTTCTCTTTGGAGGGAAAGATATGGTAACAATTGTCATGCTGAATCTCTATTATGACCTAAAACCCCTGTTAAGCTTCACAAACATGGTTTTAACAACCAAATCTATACGGCATAACTTAAATCACCAGACAAATAAAATTCATGCAATTTCACTCATATTTGTTTCGATCCCACATAATTACTGAAGGTAGTAGATCAATTCAACATCAATCATTCCAACTTTGCAAGACCATAAGATATACTCGGCCAATTTCAAGAGCAATCAACAACTACTAAAAAAACTATAACAAATCCTCTCAAGAATTATCTTCTCACTACCGGCTTGGAAACTTGAAATTCACGTACGTTAGACTTCACAAACTCTAGAGATCTGCCCATATTTATGCATAAACATAAAATAAACATTAACTTTATTATTCAAATTACACTTTGAATCCTCTAATCTCGTAGTTACCACAATTTAATTCAGACAGTAAGTTTTACGACCAGTTAGTAAGTATTACGAGCTCCACAAACTAAGAAATTTAATCAAATATGAATTATAAGCACAGTTTTCCAATATTAATCGCCATCAAAGATACACGTTCTTCCATAGCAATATTGACAAGATCAAAGCACTGATATTTAAAATCTCAGGATTGCACGAGTTTCCTAACACCAACCACAGCCATGATTCGTAACAAATCAACTCGAAACAGCGAAAAAACCTATACTGACGAAAATTTTCAGGGAATAAAACAAGATTTCATAGTTCAATCAAGAATAAACTAAAGAGATTTTGATACAGAAGATGCATTCACATACCCCATGGTTGCTGAGTTGAGAGAACGGAGAAATGAAGGATAAGGTTTGGCAGAGGAGGAAACGCCGAGTGAAGTCTGTGTAAAACCCTAGTTTGTGAATCAACTAAATAACAAAAAGAGGCCCCGTTTTATTTTGGGCCTGAGCCCAAAATGGGGGAACGGTTTTGAACTGACCCATGTAGCCAGGCCCAAATAGTTAATTGTTATTAACGTGCCATCTTTAGGCCCAATGTGCTTTTTGAGCCCAAAATTTTAGCGCCTATTTGGTTTCATTTTCACAAACCACTTTCACATTTTCTACTATTTTAAAAATGAAACACATCATTTTTCACATATTTTCATCCAATATTAATTTTATTTTCATTTTCATTTTTAAAAATATTTATCAATAATCTATATATATTCTCTTTTTATTACATTATTTCTATCTCACTCCACCTACAACTTACTAAACCTAATATAATTATTACTTTTTCAACAATTCATCTAAATACAAACTCATTTTCAACTAACTAATTTCCAACGTTTTAAAAATGATATAAATGAAAACTATAAATGAAAATAAAACCAAATGGGCGCCTAGCGGCTCAACCTAAATCCAAGAATACTATGAAAAGTGCGTTCAATCGCATTTGGGTATGTTTGGTTTCATTTTCAAGACCCATTTTCATATTTTCTACTATTTGTAAATTAAAACGCATTACTTTTTACTCATTTTTATCCAATATAATTTTTATTTTTATTTTCAAAACATATCCCCCAATAACTTATATGATATAGGGTAAGCCCAAGAGGCCCAACACTTTACTCAACCATTGGGGTCAAAATCGTCGACCTGAAGGTCGACTTAAGCACCGTGGAAGCGCTAATGGCCAGTAGTCTCAACTCACGCCACCCATTGCATCCTCATTTAATCGATCCAACAACCAGTATGTCCGCATTAATTAATGTGACGGTGCATCACCTTCGCCATTAATGCCTCCACCCCCGCATTAATGACAGTAAGGATCCTCTTTTCAGCCAAATTGGATATTTACGCGCCTCCTAGATAGGTCGAAAAGACCTATTTATCCCTACTAGTGGGGTCCGTGCGTGAGATATGTGGGAGAGGTTATTGGTCTTTCCACCTCAGTATAAACACTATCAATACTTCATCCTACAGGAATCCTGGTAAGCTTACATACACACATTTAGTTGTTTCTCTGTTGCTCTATCCAACTAATTTCATGTCAACTTATTGACTTAAGCATCGGAGGATCTTAATCGAGGACCCTCTTAGCTAGCCTGACGTTCGTTCCTTGGTTGTAGGTTCCACCCCTTGCCCCATAAATAATCTTTCAGGTCGAAACGACACTCTGGTCGAGACCCAAGGGTCCCTAGCACTTAAAATAACCTCATAATTCTGGCATGGGGGATGAGGCGTAACGCTCGCCGTGGCCGTCGGTTGGGGGTTATACCTCTGTAAACGACCGATAGTTGCGCAAAAAGTTGGGTGGAGATCTGGTCACTAATCATATGCATGAGTTGTGGGATGGTCGAGGTGATCACATGCTCTGGTTGAGAACTAGGACATTTCGCTTGCTGATTGGGCTGCTTCTACGGCGGCAACAAGGGCAGCAAGGGTGAGTGACGATCACTCTGCCTCTCAAAAGTTGTTTGCCTGGTGTTGACTATTTTTAGCTGTAGGTTTAGTTCCCACATACGGCACAAAAATGATGAGGTTATTTTGAGTGCTAGGACCCTTGGGTCTTGACCAGAGTGTTGCTTTGACTTGAAAGATTGTTTATGGGGCGTGGGGTGGAACCTGCAACCAAGGAACGAACGTTAGGCTAGTTGAGAGGGTTCTCGGCTAAGACCCTCTGATGCTTAAGTCAGTGAGTTGACCTGAAATTAGTTGGATAGAGCAACAAAGTAACAGCTAAATGTCAGTATGTAACTTACCCAGGTTCTTGTAGGATGAAGTGTTTATAGTGCTTATACGGAGGTGGAAGGACAAATAACCCCTATTGCATGTCCCACGTGCGGACCCCACCAACAGGGATAAGATAGGTCTTTTCGACCTATCTAGGAGGCACGTAAATATTCGATTTGGCCGAAAAGGGGATTCTTACCGTCATTAATGTAGGGATGGTGGCATTAATGGCAGAGATGATGCACTGTCACATTAATTAATACGGACAGGCTGGTTGTTGGGCCGCATTAAATGCGGATGCGATAGGTGGCGTGAGTTGAGACTACTAGCCGTTAGCGCTTCCATGGTGCTTAAGTTGACCTTCAGGTCGACAATTTCGACCCCGATGGTCAAGTAAAGTCTTGGGCCTGTAGGGCCAAATGGCCTTAGTGGGCCTTTTGGGCTGACCCCATATCATTTTACATTTTCTCTCTCTATTTCAGTATTACTATCTCTCTGCTCCTACAACGTACTAAATTTAATATAATCATTACTTTTTAAACAATTTGTTCAAATATAAACTTATTTTCACTAACTATATTTTAAAATTTAAAAATAATAAAAATAAAAAGTGAGAATAAAAATAAAACCAAACGAACCCAAATATTCCTATATGTTATTCATTCAAATGCATTAGGCGTCACATGAAAGAAGTGATTTATGACGTTTTGTTTGATTTGGCTCAAATCATTCAAAACGTGGTAAAAGTGAGTTCCTATCTTTAATTCGATCAATTCCACTAGTTTAAGAGATGTGCTACGCTAGTAAAAGTACTCATTAATTGTAGTATCTTCTTGATTGAAGATCAATACACCATATATTTATTTCCTTTTAGGTGGAATAAAATTATGAAGTTATTATGTCAATGATGAAAATGAGCCAAATATAATAATAAATGTATTAATTTTGATAATGGATGTTATTAATGATTTTTCGTGTGACAATATTTATTGTGAAAAATGTACCTATCAATAGCAAAACATATGCCAAATAATAACATTGGAGGACATTTCAAATCCTTTCTTAAAATTTGTGTTTTATCATATATTTCACTTTTCCCATAAACCTATAAAAAACATAATTCATAATTAATTACTTATTTAAAATAATATTTTATATACTTGATTTTATTTTATTTTTTTGGAAAATAAAAGATTCTTATCCTTAATAAAGATCATTACAAAGAGCTTCAGCAATGAACGGCGGAGAATTATACACTTGATATTTATATGTAATATGATGGGGAAAAAAATAAACTACCAACTGAAATAAAAGATTTGCAAGTGCTGAAATATTTCTCTTGATTTTCAATTTCATCTGGAAATGACTCCAACAGAAAGGCCAAATAAAACAGACTACTTGAAATTCAAAGGATTATGGGTCTTAATACAATAGCTTTTGCACCTAATTATAACCGCAAAATAGCTGGCTGCCATTGTTACAAGAGCAAGAGAATTACTACTGGAAACTCTCACCAAAAAGAAGCACCACAATGGCAGGATAAAACAAAATGGGAGAAATCATAAAAGTTTGAACTTAACTATACAAAGTCATTGAGAGTTCTCTGCATAAGTCTGAGGCCAGAATGTGCCTGGAAAGACACAAGTAATCAGCTAAGAATCACACAAAAAACTCAATGATTTTAGGACTAAATGGACAAAGAAAATCAAACCTGATAAAGTTTTTATGATGTCTATTTCTGCCCTTTCTTCAACAGCACACCAATCTTCTTCAGCATGTTGCCATTCTTCTTCTTGGGCGAGTCGTCGTCCATATCTTCAGAATAAGGCGACCCCAACTTCCCACCGATTGTGTGGTAATCTAAAGAGCCTGTCCTTTCCACATGTTTCCCATTATTTCCATTAGACAGCATCGTGGCGGCAGCCTCAGCAGCCTTTCTCCACTGATCTGATTGCACCTTCAATCTCCTTAGTTCAGCTTCCATCTCAGAGTTAGCAGCCTGCGCTGCATGAAGCTGTTCAGCAACCCGTGCAGCTTTTCTACAGCTTTTATCGGCTTCTTCTGTCAGATGTCCGAGCTTCATTAGGGCCTCTTGTTCCCCAGCTCTTGCTGCTTCTGCTAAAGCAACAGCCTCATTACTTGCTTTGCTTCTCTCTATTTCCCCCTTCATGATTTCAGATTTTAGCGTCTCGTTTTCTTCTGTGATGCTTTGCAGCCTCGCCTCTTTGTCTAGTAAACTTGCCTTCAGATCTTCTAACACAGATTCTGACTTCTTTAGCTCGATTTCAAGTTCAGTTTCTCTCTCAGCTAGCTGGTCTTTGTCCACCTTTAGATTCAGTCCCTTGTTCTGACTTGAAACATTTTGCAGTTCATTTTCTTTCTCAGACAGTTTCATCTTCAATTCCTCTACTTCAGCCTTGGATTCTTTTAACTTTGCCTCAAATTCAGCTTCTCTCTGGCATGATTCTGATTTTGCATGCTCCACTAGTTCGTATGCATTTCTAATCTGCAAGGTGCTCTGGAGGTTTTGATCTTGATACCTTCTTTCAGCAGCCTCAAGTGCATCCCTTAATTGACTTGCCTCATTTTTCAAATTATTGAGCTCACTTTTCAACATTTCTGATTGATCAAATTCCCCATTTTCACAGTCTGAGATCTTCCTGCTGTTAGCAAGATCAGCCTGGAGGCTTCTAACAAGTTCTTCCAATGAATTAACTCTATTCTTCGACTGCTCCAACTCTACCAGCAAAGAATTATGGGATTCCATAGCATTAGCATGTTCTGACTTTAGTGTTTCCTCAGTATTCTTCACAACTTCCAACAGTATTTGCACTTTACCGACTTCTTCTAGTGCTCGAGCTTCAGATTCTCTGCTATCATTCAACTGGTTCTTCAGTTTCTCAACCAACTCAAGAGTTTCTGTAAGTTCAACCCTTAAGCTCTGAATCTCAGCATGAGCTGACTCAGCATGCCTAGCCTGTGAAGCTTCAAACTCGGAAACCCTGTCTAACTGAATCTTGAGCCTCTGTATCTCATTCAGTGCAGAAGCCAAAGCAGCAGAGTCCATTGAGTGCTGCTGTTGCACGGCCTCCAATTCAGATTGCCATGCTCTATCTCGATCCTGAGATAACTTACGTAACTCTTGGACCCGAGATTCCTCAGAATCAGAAATTTCCTTCAGCTGCTTCTGAGTATCCTCAAGTTTAGCTGCCATGGCTGCAAGCTGCTTCTTAGCTTCTTCGGCCTCCTGCTGAGCCCTCTTCTTGCATGATTCTGATGAGCTTAATTGGTCCTTCGCCTGTTTCAGTTCCTCTTGGAGCTGGGACAGCTGAGGTTCCAATTCAGACACCCTGCTTGGTTTTTTCTTCTGAGATATTAAGAATAAAGACATGTTGCAAGTGGATGAGAACAGATTTATGCAACCCACCATATGGCCAAAAGAATCATCAAGAAAAAGACAGCAACCGAGCAGCCTACCAAATAAATGGACTATGAAGAAAAACTATTTCAGAACAATGCACTCAAAGTGACCCATCCAGCAGGTTGGGCAAGTAAACTGAGAAACATTTCAGTTATAAAATTTTACAATGAAATCCTATATATAGAAACATGATATGGTAACATTAACTTTTTGGAAAGAATTTTATCAAATAGATAATGGCCATTACAGCTAGAATATATAGATATATCTTGGTATGAAGCATACTGAAATATGTAATGACAAAGCACCACTAACATATTAACATCTTACCAAATAAATATCTCAGTGATATGACACGTAAACACTAAACGAGTTCTGTTTATATCAAACTGGACGTTCTGATTTTGTAACTCTCTAAAGGTTTATCGACATATATACCTCAACTGCTGGACTTCGTGGAGATCGGTGATTAACAACTTTCGGACTTCTCTCTTTAGGTGTTTTGCTTACTGGATTTGGAGATGAAACAGAATCAGAAACCGATCCGGGAATTCTCAGCTTCCGGCCTGTATGAGGGGTGGCAGGGGATGGCTTTTGAGGCACATCGAGAGAACCAGGCCTGCACTCACACACACACAATCATCAAATTCAATCTCTTTTTTTCCATTCCTTTTTGGGAAAAAGACAACCACATAATACTGACACATAAACTCCATTGTGCAACACCAGATGGCAGAGTAAACTATCCAACTTAATTGAAACTTTGAAAAAACTGAACCAAGAAATATAGAGGAAAACTGACTTCATAACATGATTTGCAATTACCTTGATTTAGAGGTCTGCATATCTTAGTATCTCAGCTGTGACAAATAAGTAGCAAACTAGATGTCCTCAAAGGCTCACCTGACCCACAACCCTGCAATACTTCAGAGGAATTTGCCTAAGGGAGAAATTTTTATAGATATATAAACAATGGCCAAATAAAACCTTTCATGCAGAAATCCAACATCTAAACCATATTCAAGTGGCAAACCAAACTAATCAAAGAAAGAAAGAAGTAACGTTATCCCTTCAAAGGAAAACCAGAGAAACAACCTCCACTCCCACCAACCAAACCAACAAAAGAAGAAAAAAGAAGTAACTATCCAAGGACAAACATATATCATTATGCAAGCCAGTCTTTCACTTTCTCAATCTTTTCCTTTCTTTTCACTCCAGGAAGTGCATTATTTTGGACCAACATTATTGAGATAATACCACAAAAACAAGTCACAATATAAAACCCACAGTCCAGCAGAATTTCAAGTGAAAACCACCATTGAGAACAGATACTGAACGTGAAAAACGCTATTCAACAGCATTTTGAAGGACATTAATAAATTTCAAAAGATGCAATTGTTTTGTTTTGTTCCGAGTTCAAAGATATGCTTAGAAAAGGGAATCTACGGCAGAGCATCATATCGGAAATCATTCTTAAATATGTCTTCCTGGGATTAAATGCACTCTGGCAGCCTTTTGCCTGGATTTCTTTTCTTTAAATTCCATTGAAGTTTTGACCCTCTCAACCATAGTCCTAGAATTTATTTGGTAAACGAAAAACAGTATAACATAGAAAAAGAATCCCACTGAACCATAATAGCACACAGTAGAAGAGAGGCAGATAGAATCATTGATGTTTAAAATGCTGCAACAAATTGATAACGAGTTACCATTAGCCAAATACTAAGATTTCAAGCAATCGCCATCATTTCAGGAAAACGATATCCCCATTGACATGTTGCAATAAACTATATAAGAAACAGTGTGACCCATGTTTCTTCTGAACTGTTTAGATCTAGAGAAGTAGACTTCTTGAAAAACAAAAAATTCCACGCCTACATCCACCACAACACACACACACACACTCACACTCACGACAGAATAAAAGCTTTGCAGAAATACACACACAAAACTCGGGTCGTGTCAAAGATTCAAGCTCTAAAAGCTTAAAAATAAAACCCACATTGCAAAATCAACAAAAGAATTCCCATATCCAGAAAACAACAGATTTTGCGCCAAAAAGAGCTCACATGGAAAAACCATACTCTCTGCAACTACAAACAGATTAAGAGAGCAGAAGAGTTTTGGCATTGTTGAATGAAGCTAAAAAGCCAGCAGATTACCAAGCAGAAGCTTGAAGACTGAAAGTTTTGAGTGTTTCTTTCTTAACAAAGAAAAGTAGGAGCTGACCCTGACTCCATACTATTGTTGCTCTAGCACAAGTTCCAAGAAAATGGTAAAAGGAAGCAGAAAACCCATCGTCTCTTTGGAGAAGAAAAATAGCAGTAGAGAAATAATGTATGAAGTGCTCGAGACTCGAGAGAGAGAGAGAGCGAAAGTTGGGTTCGTACAATGTGCGAGTAGCTGCTCTGATGCTGTTCCCAAGTCACTCTCCCTTCCCTTTGTTTTTGGTCAGAGTGAAAAATTTAGAGAGGGAGGCAGACAAATGGTGTGTTTGGTACTAAAGAAAGTGAATTTGTAGAAAATGGATCGGCCTGTTTGTTATAAATTGGGGCATTTTGTCAAAATAATTTTTGAAAAGGAGAGTTGAAAACTATGATAGCTGTTTATTTGTATTTTTTATGGTAGGAGGGAATATTTTGAAAGAAAATTATTTATTTATTTGTGTTTTGGGAGGTAATAATATGTTACATTAATAATCTTTTTATTGTGTTGAGGTGGTGTGATTAAATTGATATTTTAAAATTATTTATATATATATGTGTGTAGATTCAATAATAGGTAGTATGTGCGTATAAGTGGTTTGGGGGGGGGGGAGGGGAACTATGACATATCCAGACACTGGGGAATGGGATGCAAAATGAATAATTAAGGGTGTTTTGAAAATTTTTGGGTTTAATTTGGGTATTAAAATTGAGGAATGTGATGTCGTGTTTATTTATATTTTAGGAGTTGAATTTTTTTTTGATAATTTATAAGCAAACAAAGCAAATATGTTCTAAGATAGAAAATTGATGTAGTATTACTCAAATGCACTTGAAAAAATAAATTAATTCTCATTAATCCCCAAGGTTAATGGTTTAAATTCTTTATTCTATTTTTTATCTTATTTTATGAATATACAACATGTATATTAAATATTTTCTATAATTAATTGATCATCGATACACTTAATATAAATACAACAAATTAAAATAAAAGATGAAATATGAGTTGTAATTGAGGATCCAAAGTGCAAGCCTAACATCTTTTTATTTGAATTGACCAAACTTGACCCATAACGATTTAAGATCTACTTAGGACAACCATTATACCTGAGGAATGTGATGATTCAAATAGAGCCAAGTGCCCACATATGTTACGTATCAAATAGTCGCACTTATAAATATGATTATCGCATTTTATATGTATGCACTCTATATTTACCATCTTCGTAGATTGGACGCAGAGTATTTTTATTAAAAATTCCAAACAAGTTTTAGGTACTTGTGCTCTTAGGTTCATGAATGACTTACCGAGGAATTCAATAAATAATTAAAAAATAATATAGAAGTGAAAATCAATAATTTTTTTATCATCTAAAATTCTATATTATGACAAAATAGGCTCATATCTAATAAATGATGAAATGAAATGTAAAATTTTATTTAATTTCCAGTACTATAATATTTTTTAAAACAAAAATGTTCACATCTCAATATCTTAATTTGTGAAACTCAGTTGTGCAGGCCTGTAACCCCAGCGGGAGCAACATGGGTAGAAACAACATCAGTTGTACCAATTCTATCCTTAAATCGAGGGTGGATTCGAGGCTGCAAAAGGTACTCATATCAAATTGGAGATGATCTCCTATCCAAAAGAACAAAAAAAAAATCTCAATTTCTTAATTTGGGATCTTTAATTTCTATTTCTCCCCATCCAAACGCATCCTCAAAACTTTTGGCTTTGTTTGGTTGTGAATTGGGTCATTCTCCCAAAATATTTTGGGAGAATGGATTTTGAGTACTGAGGTTGGGAAATGTGATAACTGTTTGTTTGTGTTTTAGGAGAATAAATTGGAAAAAAAATGGTTTGTTTGTTTGTGTTTTGAAAGGGATAAAATGTCACATCAATGACTTTTGTTGGGTTTGTGGGCTGAAATGAATATTTTAAAATTGTTTATATAATGTGTATATATAAATTGTATGAGTGGTAATATGTGTATATATTTGTAATGATGAAAGAATGCGTGGTGTCTTGGGGAATGGTGTAGAGTTGGAAAGAGTAGGAAATTCTTGGGAATAAATTTTGTATTTTGAAAGTGAGATTGAAGAATGTGTAGTGTTTATTTATTTAAATTTAGAAAGTTGAAAAATGTATTGAGGATTTACAACCAAACATAGCCTTAAAGTCCCGCTCATGGTCACGCGCCTTAAATTGAAGTTTAAATATTTTGGTTTGAAGAAAGAGAAGCATGCTATGTTGTGGTAGGGTTAGTTGCTGAATGGTGAAATGTGAAATGAATTCAGATGAAATTTCCAAGACAAATTATTAACCAATTTAAATCATTTATGAACACCAACAATTTTAAAAATAAAAAATAAAATAAAAAAATCAAGAACATGATATAAAAAGAAAAAAGACAAAATAGCATTTGACCTTTTTTTTCTTTTTTAAAGTTGATCCAACTCTCTTTCCAATTGCTTGACCAGACAATGACAAGACAATGAAAAAGTTAAACTACAATAATTCAATTTTTCTTTTGTAATTATTACAAGACAATATTTTCTTTTTTCTTAAAGAAAACATAAGCTATGTTTGGTTATATTTTGGGGAAATAATTTTGTTTTCCCATAATACAACCAAACATATAAAAGTTTTCTTTTCAAAATGTCAAATTAAAAATTTTAAAATATCCTCTTCTATTTTTTATTATCTCAAAACTTTCTCATTTTTAAATATATACATACATATATTATATATATATACATCATACATTCTTTTATTATTTTAATAATAATAAAATCACTCAATTTCATTTTCACCCCAAAAATTCAACAAAAAAACATTGATTTAAATGTTATAGTAGAATTTATCTTATCCCAAAACATAAACAAACATACCAAATTTTTTCAAAATAATTTTCTTACTATTCTCAAAATATAAAAAAACATAAATCATATTCTCTAACACAAATTTCACTAGACAACCTAAAAAACTACCTTCAGTATTGAAAAGCTTTAAGAACTTCATTTGAATATTGTGGTGCAATCGTTGAGCACTCTATTAAGCAATTCTTTTCAATTACTAAAGAAAATGACATATTTTAAACTTCTCGTTGGGCTGAAAAAAGTAAATATAATTTTTGAATGAATCAAATATAATATATTCAATTTATCTAAATTAATCAAAAGAAAATGAATTTGTCCTTATATTACCAAACAATAAAAATATATTCATACCTAACAATCAAATATAAAACCCCTTAAAGTACTATGCAACCATTTTTTATATAGTTCTAACAATATTTACAAAAACAAAAAATCAAAAGTACTTTCATGGTACAAAACAAACCACATCAAATGTGATTGCAATAAAATTCTCATAAAGGAATCTTTTTATCATTCATCATATGTCTCTCACTTGTATATATAATTTTCTCTTGTCATCAATATCCAATTAGGGCAAGCATTTTTATGCCTTTTTTGTTTCTTTGTTTGGTTCAATCCACCAACTACTAATTTTGAATACACATCCAAAGCCAAATGATAGTTCCAATTTCCAAAGGGCAGAAATGACTTTTCATTTAGTTTAGAAAAAGAACAAACAAAAAGTACCATAAAATGTCATCTCATGTTTCCTATGCCTCATGCCAAGAAAAGTGTGACCATCAACAACTAAGCAAATAATTAAAGTTTGCTTCTGAATTTATATGTTCTTATCCTCAAAATAGTGATGATTTAAGGTGATAGTTTTATTGAATCCAAATATTTTAGAATAATAGGAGAACTTTGATAATTAAGTCTAAAATAAATCATTAAGCTTATCACTTTTTTATTAGTTTAAGTAATATTTATGATTTACTTTGAATATTCTATAATTATAAAGGAGTCTAATAATTAGATTAAAAGAATCGTTATGTTTATTATTTTTGTCTCACTTATATTTCAAATATCATAGAGGGTATTTGGCAAAATTATAAGATTCTCAAAATATATTAAAGATATTTGGAATTTTATAAGATGCGACAAAATATTTGGTAAAATTTATAAAAAGTAGCTTATGAACTCTGAAATAAGATACTAAAATTTTATAAGTTCGTTTTTTTAAAAAAGTAAAGAATTTCTAATTTATTTTAAAATATTAATAAATTTATTTAATTTTAATCGTATTAAATATATAGGTATTATTAACTTCTTATAAACTTCAAAATCTTATTTTGTCCAAATATTTTAAAAGTTTACTTTTAACATAAAATTTAACATTTTATAAGTTTCAAAAATATATTATAAGATATATGTAATTATAAAGTATTTTAAATAAGTTTAGCCAAATATCTTCTGAAACTATATCTTATCTTTTACTTAGGTTTTATTTATTCATTTATTTATTTATTTTGATTATTTATTTATGTATTAGATAGCCTTAAGAATGATCCCCAAAAAAAGGGATGATGTTAAGTCCACAAAATAACATCCATCATGGGAAACATTGATGTTAAAGATCCATAAAGCATAGGTTTAAAGAACAAAGACTTCCACTAGAACATTATACACCAAAACAAAAGGAAATGTTAGTCCTATACTTTGCTTAAAATTAAAGCAACATCAGTCATAACAAAGGAAAAGAATTGTTCTAAATTTGTTTGTCATTTTGGTTAATTGAGTAGCCTTTAAGTATCCTTAAGTACCCCTACATCAAATATTTTAAAAGTCTTTACGTTATCCATCTGAATACTGTTCAAACAAATTTATAAGTTATCATACTCAAATATTGTTCAGGTGAATTTATACAATCATTATATTTTTATGTGTTGATTGTACAAAATTACAAGATTAATATTATTATATGTAATCCTAAAATCAATTTATTATTTATATTTGCAAGCATTAGGCAATTAAAATATCTATAGTGACTTTGAAGCAAACCTTCCCACCGAAAATTTCTACATTTGTAACTATTTTAGGTCAAAATGTCCTAAATCACTCCAACAAAATTAGAGCATTTAACATCAAATTGCCACAATCATTTTAGAAAATCATAATGTGATCATGAGATTATAGAAACAATTTAATCTTGAATAATGGCATAACCATCAACCACCTACCCTGTATGTAATTACATAATAAACTGAGGTTTGGAAAGCAAATTTAAGAAGAAAATGGAACCAAAAAAGAAAAAAATGTTATATCATTTCTCAATTTATGCGTGTTACCCTGCAAATGTCCTAAATCGTACCAATAAAATCAAATATTGCATTTAACATGAAATTATTGAAGTCAAATTAAAAAAGAAATCATAATATGATCATTAGATTATAAAAACAATCTAATCTTGAATAATGGCATTGCTCTATGTGTAATTGCAAAACAAACCAAGGCTTTGAGGAAAAAATTTTGAAGAAGAAAATGTGACAAAAAAAATTTGGACCATTTCTCGATTTATGCGTGTCATCCTTGCGCAGGGGCCATGCTAATCTTCTCTGTATCGTTCCAATTTTATCGGATGTCCCCGAAGGGACACAAGCCATTGGGTGGTGTGTTACATATGAAGAGAACAAAAAACCTTTGTTTTGTCGATGTGGGAGGATTGAGGAACATCTTGAATTAAACTGGGCTTGGTGGGTCTGCATTTGAGCTTTTGGGCCTTATGGGTTCAGTTGAAAAATAAATGAGCCCACAACGCAACAACCAAAATATGACTTAATTTTCTCTTCAATCTTATTACAATTATATCATTTTAGGGTCGTGATCAACGTTATAATGGGGGAAAAAGAGGACGTATATATGTGAAACTAAAATTAAAAATATAAAAAAAAACTTAGCATTTTCCTTTTTCTTTTATTTTCTAAACATAATCTTCTTAAGTTGAAGATTAAACTAAAAGCAAGATGCTTACAAGTGCAATCCATTACAAAATCCCTTTTTTTTTTTTAAAAAAAAAAAAGATACAAATGAGTAATATAATTTTAAAAATATACAAGCTTGAAAAATAATTGGAATCTTGATTTAAAAGTGCCATTTTGTCTCACATTATTAAGTTCTTGCTAAGAACACTATTACTATCAATCAGAGGGAGAAGACTCTATTGTTCTTGAGAAATATGAAGATCCCATAGCAAAATTTTAGAGCAAGCCTGTCTTGGAATTCCCTTCAACTTGGTTTCCTCTTCAAGAACCTCTTCTCTAACAAATTTGAGTGAATTCTGCAGGTGAACAAAAATGCATAAATCTTTCAGAAAAAAGTCATTTTTCCCCAAGTGCAAGAATAAGTAGGAACTATACTAAGAAAAGATGTCTTAATTTGGACACTGATTCTGAAACCTGTGAGGTGTCTTGAACCGAAGAAGTGCGGCCACGGCCCCATCTCTCAGGATCCCATAAAATTGAGCTGTTAAATGCAAAACCTGAGATAGGGATATGGGGTGGTCTTGAATCTGTCAGATTTTTCATTCTCCTCAGATGCCACCCCATTACCTCTGAAGAATCACAGACTGGCCCTTCAACTATCACCTTCTTCTTGTTGGCAGATAGTGTAGCTATTGGCCATGCTCCAAATGCCCTGAAAATCCACTCTCAGTTGTAATTCATGAAAATGGCATAATATATATATATATATATATATATAAAGGAAATCATAAAGTGTTGAAAAAGAATGAAGTGTACTTACTGAACTGCTCTAATCTCTTCAAAGAAACTCAGATCATAAACATTTGACAGCCCTGCAAAATGGACTATTCCACTCAGCTTATGGTGCTCAATGTGATTAAGCGCGAGATTTCTCTGATGATCCATTTCAGAGTCCACATCAGTGAAGTTCTCCTTGGAGACAACATGCCTGTACATGATGCCTGTTTTCCTTAGTATCTCAAAAACCTCAGAATCATCAGACTGCTGTTCAACAACAACCCACAATAATGGCTGAGCCACCAGTTTCAATGTGTTTGCTAGTCTTCTAAGCAACACCTTCTGAAACTTGTTTCTCATGCTTATTGGTGTTACAACAATCAGTAGTCTTCTTGGATTTAATTCCTCATTTTCCCTGTTTTCTTCTTCCTGGATTATCGCCCCTTTTGCACTTTGGTTTTGCTCTGCTTGTGGTCTTGTAAACAAACTTCTGTTGAAATTTTGTGATCCTGGTTGATGAGACACCTCCATGGGCTGTGGTGAATAGCTTGTTGAAAGTGACATCGTAACATGGCTTGAAAATACAGAAGCTTTACTAGTTGGAGCAAAGCCGGTGAAAAAACCCATCACAAAACATAGCAAGAAATGAACTATGGCTTTCTTCCAGATGTGGACCTTCTTCTTTGATCTTTCTTGAGATCCCATAATCCCAAGAAATTGATGGAGAAAGTAAATTTATGCCGGAACCCACTTTTTCTGGCAGTTTTGAGGGTGTTTTGATTAAGATAATTTCAGTGTTAGATTTCAGAATCATATACCAGAATGTAACATAGTTGTGGAAAATGTTATAGCTTTCTGCAAAATAGCTGGATTCAACTAACAATAAAGAATTCCTTGTGGGTGAATCGAATCATTTGGTAGTTTCTGATTTGAGCTGTTTCATTGGTGAGGCTTTTTGCTTGACAAAATAATGCCTTGAATTTTAAGAAAGGCAAAAAACATTGCTTTCTGCACCAAATAGTTGTTGAGGTGTAAAATTCATACACCTAAAATTTTGAAGAAAAAAAAGAGGCAAAATTCTTTGGATTAAGTATTTATCATTGATAGTGAAGTATTTCCTTGTGAATTTTGAACCTTGCCCTGATCACTACATCTACAGAAACTCAAAACCATGAACATTTCATTGAAAATCATTCTTGAACTGCATCTGTGTGCCTTAAAAAGGACTTATAACCTGACTATTTAAAATCAACACCATTAAACAAGAAAATAAATCAAAGTGAGAAAGATAAACCTCTGCAAGAGAAGATGGTGCATTCCACAATCATTAAAGTGCACAGTACAATTGATCAGATCAATACCCTGCTAATAGTAACTAGAAATAACAAACAACTCCGAAACAAAATCTGCACAATGTATAATGTGTCTACACCATGAAACTTCAATAACAGCAGATATGATAAGAGAAAGCCGCTCTCTTTAATTTTGATTTTTTAGCCATTCACCCCTCTTAAGATTCAAAAGACTTAAATAAGTTATACTAACAGGATTTACTACCATCAGAGTTCTTCTCCATAACTTCAATCACTTACAAAGCACAAAAATTTACCAATCAAGTAAGCTCTTTCAGATGCTTCATAGTGTCTGTATATTCTTCTTGCCATCAAGAGTATTTCGGCCATCTTTCAGCGGTGGTAACTTGGACGATGCCCAATCTGGTGAATCACTTAACCATAATCCTTCACCTGTCTCTTTGTGCTTAAAGTCCGGTGATTTAGGGTTTCGCTTGCCCAATCTATTATCCCACCAATTCTCAGGATTTTCCACCAAGTTCTTCCATAATTCCTCCCCTTTACCAACATTCTTTCTCGGACCAGGCCCTTCACTTCCCTGCACTTGCTTCGTTCTAATAACCTTAACATCAAACTCCAATTTTTCAAGTCCAGGCAAAACCCAGTCTGGGACAGTGTTCAGCCAGATTGAATCACCAGTCCCCTTATGCTTAAAATCTGGGAATCTTTCTTTAACCAATCCATTAGACTTGTGATCACGATAGTCCCACCACTGCAAGGGGTTTTTCAAAAGATCCCTCCACAAATCCAAGATTTGATCACCATCTTTCTTCTTGTTGGCAATCTCCCCGCTCTTCTCATTACCTTTTTCTGGTTTAGACTCAACATTTCCCAAAGTTGCTGCCTTAGCATCTTCATCCAGCTGCTTAACAGCGGAACTCTCTGGTGTAACACTTGATGCCCAATCATTCTTCTCACCCGAAAAACTCTTCACCTTTGCATGTTCCAATGCTTCTTTCCATTTCTGATTGAAGTCCTCATCGTTATCCACCTTTTTTACCACCTCCTCAATGTTTTTAGCCTCAGGCTCGTCAATTTCCACACTTGAAATTGAGACCCCTATTTTCTTACCAGAAACATTTCTCCCAAGTCCCTCAACAAAGTCAAGATTTTCCGCCACAACATGAAACTTCCCAAGACTATCGCTCAACTCAAACAGCATTGGCTCCATGCTCAACCGCCCCGACACAAAAACACCATCATTCTCCTTCACATGAGAAGCCACAACATTAGCTAAATCACCTTCAAACACAACAGGAATCAACAACTTTCCAACACTATTTTCCTGAGAAATCACAGTGGCAGCAAAGTGTTTCCCATCGGAAGCAGCCTCGAACCGAACTGGGGTTTTGACATAACCTATCAAATTCACTAAGTTAGCAACTTTTACTTGATATGGAATCTCTTTTGGCTTAGGCCAAACAGTTAGCCCCTCAGTCTGTTTTCTGATTCTCTGAGAAAAACTAGATGATGGTTCAGAAGATCTCTGGGTTCTGGGATTGGCTAATTGTTGGGCTTTTTGGTTATGAGTGGTTTTGGTAGAATAGAAATTCAATTGTTGTAGGGTAGTAATTGGACGGAGGGGAAAAAGGGGTTTTCTGGCGGATAATTTTGCTCTGGCGAGTAAATTCATGACGTATTGCATAAATGTTTCTGAGAAAATTTGAGGGGTTTTATGATTTAGGGTTTATAGAGGGTTTTTGAGCGTGAGAAGTGGAGAAGACAATATATTGGTCGGCTTTGGGAGCTTGGGATTTTCCTTCTCTCTCTCGCTCGCTCACCCTCTTCTTTTTTCTTTCTCCTTTTTTTTTTAGGGACATGTAGTACTGCTCCTTTTTAAATAATTTTTAAATTAATTAACAGTTGTTACACGTAATTTTTGTGCGCATAAAATTACTTATTAAATTATTTAAAATTAATACATAAAATAATTTAAATTATGAGAAAGTTAAAATTGTGTTAGATGTTTTGATAAGATAAAGAAAATAATGAAAGATGAAATTTTTATAATACGAGTTTGTGGGTTTGTAGATTTTGTGAAAAGTATAATTGTGATCTTAAAGGAGAAATTTGAAATATTAATAAATTCAGTATCCAAAACCACCTTTTTATACTGAATTCTCCATTTATCCTTCAAACTACATTACTCATTTTAATTGATGGAATAATTTAAGGATAAATTATGTAAAAAAATCACAAATGACTTTCATTTTAGACACAAAACAACCTTTCTTTTTATAATAGCATAGATGAGTTGAGTGATATATTTTTCTCTTTTTCTTTTCTATAATTATAATTTGTTTTTTCCTAAAAGCTTGTTTTATTAAAAATTCAGATGAAAGTTATGAAGAATTGTTTTGTAATTGACTTGGACAATACAAATGTTAATTAAATATTGACTCATTAAGGACCATTTTACACTCAAGTTCTTTAATATATCTTATTTTTATAATTTAATTAATATTTTCCCATAATCATTTATATATATATATATAATTAAACATAAATAATGCTTCGAACTCATCCCTCTTCTTAATCTTTCAACTCCACATCACTGTATTAAGAATTTGAGCATGTTATTTTTCTTTATTAAATGCAAAAATTAGTTATTGTTATTTATCCAAGAGGTTATATTCCATCGTCAACATTTAATCTTTTTTTTTAATTAAATATTTATATTATAGAGATATTATTTCATTACACCTTTCCCTTTTGTATTTTCTTTCATTATTACACATCCTCCAAGTCCTGAAATTTTCCAAAGAGTATTTTTTCAACAATATAGAGGACAATTTCAAAAAGAATGTTTTTATAAAAGAAGATGAAATCATGAAACAAGAAGGTTGATAATTAAACAACATTATACAAAGGTGAAGACCCTATTGATTCTACTTTGAGATATAGATAGGTCACTTCTTTGGTTGAAAAATACCAAAGAGGGCATTCATTCCATCACACATCAAAATTCAATCCCCAAAGAAAAGTAACATATATTTCTGAAACACTATCCTTATACATGATTTTTCAGAAATTATGAAAGCAGCTCAGCAGAAATTTCAAACCATGATTGCATCCACTGGTCCTCAATCCTCATCTTCTTCAGGTTTGGTAGAAATGGATTCTCTCCGAGGTCTATGTTTCCTCCATTTCTTCTTGGGTAGCGCCATGATCCATTCGGGTATCTCGCACCCGGAAGATTTTATGACATTGGCTACATTTCGCAGAAATGGAACATCAGCTTCAGTGTATAGGGTTATTGCCTCTCCACTCCTGCCAGCCCTGCCAGACCGACCTTCATGGAAGGGTCAGAAACTGTTTAGTACACTTGAAAAATCTTGGATCCCCAGCCCAACATATATAGAAGAGGCAACCCAAAGATAGGCGCCAATATTATGAATATGCCGATATAATCTTTCAAAATAGAATCCAAATTAAGCAATCATCAGATGTTGCTCGATTCTGATGAAGAGCTGGGTTGACTTGGGGTAAATAAACCAGAATTTGAGCCAGGAAAGTCTCATATATCGTTATTCCTCAAACAATCAACTAAATTTCAAAAAATAATTCATGACATGTGGATGTTTATTTGAAGAGAGCAGTGGCTCAGTTTTGGCATCTTTGAAGCACTTGTACATCCTTGTATCAGACATTCTATATCATTAGCAGCTATAACAAAATGGAATTTAAGATTAGTTACTATAGACAGTATAATCATTGATATTTCAAGTAGTAAAGGAAGATAATTTATCAGCAAAAAAGAGCACAAGAAGATCAAGCAAAACATTGACATACCAATCCTATGAATGTATGCAGCCGCAGAATCGGGAAAATCATAGTTGATCACACAATTGACACCTTTGAAGTCCATGCCACGGGCAATAACATCAGTTGCAATCAAAACCCATGTTTTTCCAGATCGAAAGTTATCAACGGCTTGTTCTCTCTGCATTAATTTAAATTGTCAGGGAAAATGCATAGGTTTTGCTCTGCATATAGCCCAGCAAAAAACAAAGAAAATCAGGAATTTTAGAGATGAAAATTAAATGGCCACAAAATTATTGAGGCAATCAAACATGAAAAAGTGAAGCAGATGTAATGATATGAATGTGAGCTAACCTCAGAATATGCTTACAAAAAGAATCTAAGAAATAAGATGCCCTTTCTGAGGTAGGACCGTGCAATGCTTTTCCTCAGGGTTTACATCTTATATCCAACCCAGTAATCAGAAGCACAGGATTCTTGGCTTTCTTCTTATTTTATTTAAACAAGTTAGACAAAATTGTCTTCAAGCAGCCATAAGAAGAGAATTTTTTGAATGTCTGTGTATATCAGAGAGGGAGAGAGAGAGTAGCTCGTGAAATGAGAACCTAATTCTGGTCATGCTGTCATCACAGTGCCCTAATTTGCTTTAAGTTAGAAACAGCTCAATCCACATTGGAACAGGTGTTGAACAGTGTAAGTAGAGAAGAATACCACTTATGCATGGGGCACATAAGGGCCCGACAAAGGCATATGAATTTTCATAAAGATCCACAAAGCATATAGAAGAGCTTGAAGAATTGTTAGCTTACAAAATAAAGATCTAAAACTAAAATCCCAACCATTTCAAGCATGAATTTATTGACAGGCTGTAGCATATTTGGAGTTTGAGCAAACTGAAGTCCAGGTGCAAAATAGCCTGAAGCTTCTTCTTACAAGCACTCAAGCATGGAAGCATGCAAGCTATAAAAAAAGTCGAAAGGAAACGTTAAACCAGGGCAATGCATTGCTGTTAAGGCATGGATAAGAAAATATTACCTGTATTTGAGAAAGATCAGCGTGTATGACATCAGCTCTAATGTCGTCGTATTTCAATTCACTGTAGAGTTCCTTAGCTCTCTCCTTATTTTGGACAAAAAGTAATACTGGTGGGTTCAAACTCTGAAATAAATGTTAAAATATTTCATTTGATCATCCCAAATGATACTAGTCTTTCTTCACAAGATCTCTCATTAATGAAGAAGGTAAAAGTTAAAACACAAGTTTCTCCCGACAGCAAAGCACAAACATATGGAACACAAATCAAAAGCAAACTTTGGAGATCATGAATCCAGGTTCCCACTACGAAAAATGGAAAAATAAAATGAAAAGAAATCTGTAACAGTTTTATCAATCTGAAAATGAATCCTCTTTTGCCACTGGCAACCACCAGGATATCATCAGAGCTAATTATAAACTACAATAGGCAGGAGCAGAGTATCCAGGAGTCAAATGATTGCATCAAGAAGTCCCTTCCGCAAGCAAACCCTTATTGGCACTCAGCTTGTGCAGAACGTGTGTTATGGCCCAAGCACCCACTAGGCTCACAAGATTACTCAACATGAGACTCAACAAATAAGCAATTTAGGCCTATTTTTCCACAGTTTACAATTTCCATCTTATTTTCAGATCAGTGACTTAATGAACCTGGAACTTAAATTCAAGGTAGGGTTACAATGATAGTGCTTTATTGTCAGATGCAGTAATTCTAGTAGTTTCAAAAGATGATGATATGCTACTGGTCAGGGTGCAGCGATTGGGGCAGTAACCCCATGATGATGCAGGCTTTGATGTGTTAACACGTGAAAGAGAAGAAGAATGGAGGCTCAGGAAGTGGCAGCAACAATGGCGCGTGATCGCAAGATGACAATACATAGAAAAAGATGCTTGACAGTATCTCAGCAAAAAACAAGTTCTTTTAGTATTAAAGAGTACTTATTAAAATAGAGAAAAAAAAACCGACAACCATTTTTTAAGTACATAACAATTCTTTTTATGTCCTAAAAAGGATAAGCAAACAACACTCAGAAGAGAGCGTACATTAGAAAACCATATGGAACAAATTATAGCAACTTTGCCATCAAAACACACAGGGATACATCTCCGTCTTTCCAAATATCTGAAACAAATGATAAAAGAAAGTCAAGCAGCACTTCAAGTAAGATCCATACCTCTGCAAAGCTTTGACGAAGAGCAAGAAGCTTGCCTTCCTCGCTTCCAACAAATATGAGCTTTTGCTTTATTGATTCAGAAGCAGAGTTTCTGTTCAAAATTAAGAAATATCCATTCAAGAACACGTACAACCAAGACATCCCTATATTATGCTGTTACATCATTCATTATGGACATCCTATCAGCAACAGGCTGAATTAGATCCTTACATGCTACTAATTAGAATAGATTATTACTTACTTTCGGCCAATGATAATACGAACAGCATCATGCATAATTGTACGTGCAAGCGCTTCAACTGCATCAGGTAAAGTAGCACTGAACAATGAGCGGAGTATTGAAGGATTTGAACATGCTTTGACCACTGCATCAACCTGCTCAACCAAGCCTAACTCAAAAAGCTTGTCGGATTCATCCAGGACAAGATATTCAACCCTGTCCATAACAAGAAATCAACCGGAAAACAAAGATAAGGTTAAGTTTCAAAGTCAATAGTGCAGCAGGACTTCTATTTTTCACATAGCCAAAACTTGAACTAAAGACTTTTAGTAATGACATTTTTCAGAATGAGAAGCAGCAGGTTTTTCACAAGGTGTGGAGACTCAAGTATTTCTAGCCATCCACTAAAACAAGAAAGATACCTGTTTTTCAGTCTCTGCATTATCTTTTCTCAGACGAAAATCCATGTCAGTAAGCATTTTCAATGCAACTTACCATAGTTCTTCATTTATTCCAAGGCTTAATACACCACAACACGAAGTCACCAGAAAACATTCTATTTCTAGCATCAGATATGTAGGCAACTAGGCGAAGCCAAAATATGAACAACTTTCACACAAACTCAACAGTTTAAAAAAGAAAAACACAATTATTTGTCAACATTAACAGATAAGCTAGATACTTTTTGGTGCAAAATACAACATTCACGATACTCATTACAACCGGAACAAATGAAGCAGCAAGACCAGCAGGGAATGGATATCTTACTTGCTCAAATCAAGTTTTCTTTTATGGATAGCAAACTGCACCCGGAAAGGAGTAGATATGAGGATATCACAGGGCAATTTTGAAAAATCAGCACTTTTAGCAAGCTGCTTAGTCATTAATTTGATATAAAACTTCTTTCCTTTAGCCAACTTCTTGCATTCTCTTGCTGTCTGAGCAGCTAATTCACGTGTAGGGCAAAGAATGACTGCCCGCACACCATCTTTTGAAGCGCGCTGGTCGTTGAAAAGTTATCTTTTATTAGAGAACTTCAAATTGAAATAATAATGATGAGAATTCTAATGCCTCTTATATACCTTAAGTTTCATAAGTATCGGGCAGACGAATGCAAAGGTTTTTCCTGAACCAGTAGGAGCACATGCAAAGCACTCCCTTCCCTGGACATATTTAGAAAAACAACAGAATGAACAACAAACAAAAAAAAATTGACACGATTAGCAACAGCAACGGAAATTAGATAGGCATTGAAGCTCATAAAGTTCTGAGAACTTTTACATCCATTGTGTGTGTGTGTGTGTGTGTGAGAGAGAGAGAGAGATTGAAAACTAACACATAAAGATACAATGAAAGATCATACAGATAATAAGACTGGAATAGCCTGCCTTTGGATTGGTGTTGGCTCCTTAAAACCCATTTCCCTCAAATTGCGCAATAGGTAAGATTTGCATTTATACCTGCACAATATAAATAATAAACTAGCTTTTAGTGACAAATATTTAACAAGAAAAGCAAGGACGGAGCATTCTGCCTTTGATGAAAGCTAATTAAAAGGAAAAATAACACTGCAAACTGTAAAAGCACACAATAGCATTCAAAAGGAATGTTATATCTAGTATAATGGAAGACATGAAAAATGGAGGAAAATAAACACCTTATAATAAATGCATTCAGTAATTACCTGACTAAAAGCAAGTCCTTTGATACATCCAATAGTAATTACATATAATCAATTCCATTGGTCAAGCTTAAGCCTGATTTGACCATTTAGGGTGCATTTTGATTCTAGACTCAGCTCTGGGTTACAAGTTCATGTGGATGAATTTTCATAATTGTTTCTATACTGTAAAACCGGTTGGATAAATTTCATACTTTTCCCTTCTGAAATATGTCATTTTAGGGGTGTTCAAAAAAAATGGAAACCGACCGAACCGACCGAAAAAACCGAACCGAACTAGTTCGGTTTTTTTTTTTCAGTTAACCGAAAAAACCGAATTTTTTTTTATATACAAAAGTTTATTATTCAATCACTACTAGTTTAAGTTTTATTTCACATTTTTTATTAAATTTTTTAAGTCTAAGATAAATAAATATAAATTTTTAAATAATGTAAATGTTAATGTATTTTTAAATTTTTGGGATAAATAAATTTTTTTTTTTGATAAAGTGAAATAATTGAGAAAAAAAGAAGTAAATAATATATCAAAATAGTTATTAAAAACCCTATGTTTTATAAATAATATAGATATTAATATATGACATATAAAAACATGAATAGTTATAATACAAAGAGAACAAAAATGATATTTTTTTCTAAACTCAAATGGTAGAATTGCATAATTTTTTTATTATATGAACTAATACACGTTACATATAAAAAAATAAATGATTGTGATTTGAACAGCAAAAAATGTTATATTAAAAGAAAATTAATTAATTAATTAAACTTATATATATTATAGGGTATGTTGATGAGCAAAATTGAAATTTCAACTTAAATTGCAAACTAAGGGATAAGGGATTGAATCCTATTCAGCTATTCCTGTGGTAGTAGTATATTGTATCTGCTGACCAATAAAGATTTTATTTATATTATTATAAAAACAAAGACCATTTTGTATCTAAAATAGAAGTTATTTTTGTTCATTTACATAATTTGTCATTTTAATTATTTCAACAACAAAAATTGACAATGTAGTTTGAAGGATAAATTGGAGAATTCAACATAAAAAAGATAGTTTTGATACAAATTTTATCAATATTTTATAATTATCTTTTAGAAATGATGATTTAATAAGATTATAATTGTATTTTTTACAAAATTTTCAAATCCGCAATCTATATTATGATGTCATTTGATCAATTAGCTATTTAACTTTAGTAGATTGAGTTTAAGATTTAATTCGCTATTCGATCTTAGCAGTTAAGGTTTGAATATACAAAAATCGTGTGCATCTGCCTTGACAATTATAAGCTAGCAATTTTAGCATACACAATGTGTATACTAAAATTTTTATAACATAAAATAATTAAAATATTTATTTATCTTCTTAAATTTATAATATTTTAAATGTATTTGTTTAGAATAGATAAATTATAATTTTATCAAAACAAATATTTTCAATATACAAAAAAAAAAAAGTAATCTAAATCAATTTTTTCACCTAAAAACAAATATTTTTATCAATATACTTTTATCAAATAATTTTTTTGGCACTAAAAGAATAAGTTACCCAATTCAAATTTTTAATTAAACTAACTTACTTTTGTCAAACAAACTTTTATAACACTTTCTTGGTAAAAAAAATAAGTGTTTTATTCATTTTTTTCCCTCAATTCGGTTTAGGTTTTAACCAAAACCGAAAAAAAACCAAAAAAAATAAAATAAAATGATTCGGTTTCGGTTTTGCATTTGAAAAAACCTAAAATTTCGGTTAACCGAACCAAACCGGTTCGGTCGGTTAAAACCGAATGTACAACCCTATGTCATTTCCAGGAAACAGGTATCTTCTTCCCTTGCATGTAGTTATTCTACTACAATCCTGACCAATCAAATTATAATTTTTTCAGTTGGGTACTTTTTACATCCCTAATTTTCGTAAACAAAAGCTTTGAAAGAGAATATAGAGTATGCTCATATTCTTATGGATATATCAGCAGAAATAGGGGAATGGCACCAATACTCAGTGATGGAAATAAAAAGGGTAAAACAGCAGCAAAATGGATGCCCTGGTGAGTAGCAGAACAATCAGTGATTACCTTGATCTCAACTCTGTGAAGTCCTGAAGTGGAGATGGGATGTTGCTCCCAGAAACATGAATATTATGCCTCTTCCGGAAAAGAGCATCCCTCTAACACCCACGAATAAGAATGAAAATAGACAAAAGATTGTGTTATGCTGCCTTTCAATAAAAAATTTCCAAAATATCTAGCTAACATAAATCCCGGTATTCTCCTCCTCCTTTTACTTTAAAGAAAACTATATTATTCAAATATGAGGTGGGGGGGTGGGGGGAAATGGACATCACACAGATAAATGAGTGGGAACCTCCAACTGGCGGTGATATTCCTTCTTCTGTTGTAAAACTTCATCTTCATTTTGGTCTCCTACTTCATCTACTGCTTTTGATTTCGAACTTTTAAATACACTGAAGCCTTCAACTGCATCTGAATCAAAAAAGAAAAATTAGCTTAAGGGATGAATTTTACACCTTTCGCCCCTCCAGTTCTTGACTCAATCACAAAGTGCAATAACCAGTACATCTTTCATAATAGAATTGGTATTAGAACATCATACGCGGGCTCACCACATAATTAGTTACCACCAAAAACCACTCATGTTAGACATCTGTAGTAAGGATCTTTCCTAATAATCCCCTAACAGTTCCAACTCTATAGCAAGAACTCCTCCATTCAATCAAACTGACAAATGTACTAAAGCAATAAAGAAAAATTACCTGAAACAGCCACTTTTCTCTTCCTCTTCTTATCAGCACGCACCGCCATCCCCTCCTCCACCGTAGAACTCCCATTTCCAATCATGTTTGGCTTTTCTACAGCATCATCACTCTCTTTTTTCTCCTAATTTAGAGTTCAACAAAACATATTAACTACACTGGCAAGTATTTACAATTCAAATAGCTAGGGATACAAGAAAATGTACATTTTACATTTATCATCCGTATTTCTCAAACTTTACAAGATTTACTATTCCCATGAGTTTGTATAATTTACCTTGAATCTGGCGAAATCACTGGCAAATTTTTTACGATTGAAAGTGATACCGGAGAAAAGAAAAGAGGTGTCCTTTTCCATAATTATCAAAAAACAAATCAAAGCAGAATGATTAAGGCTTCTGTCGCAGGTAATCTTCTTTTCCTTTCGTGGTTATGGGATTTTGGGAGCTCCTCTGTATGTGTATAAAATGGATTTGAAGCAGCTGGAATTAGGGTTTTAGCAACTGCGGGGATTTTAGACTTACAAATTTAAGGACAAAAACGGCTTTTTGTATTTAAATCATGAATTTTTAATGTATTTATGTATGCATAAATAAAAATTAAAAAAAAAAAAAAATATATATATATATATATATATATTGGAACCCTAATTTGTTTTAATTTCAATATAAGTCTCAAACTACTTGGCCAACGTCAAATAATTTCATCAAGCATATTTTAATGTTTCTATTGAAAGTTGTAAATGAAACTCAAAGGAAAATTAATTGTGACAAATTTATTGTGTACCTCTATGCATACCTAAGATTAATGGAAAAATAAAATTGAAATTGCTAAAGTAGATTAAATTTTGATCACAAATGTTAATAGGCTGTTTGGATTTGTTTTTTGGAGGCATTTTCATTTTTTATTGAAAAGGAATTGTGAAAAGTTAGTTATAAAAATATTTTTGAAATGAAATATTGTTTGAATGTTTTGTTTAAAATGTAATAATTAAGTAGGATTGAAAATGAGTAGTATTTGAAAAATATAGTGTTTTTGTATTAAAAGTCGTACAAATATAAGTAGAAGATGATGAAAAATGAAAATGAAGAGAGAGTGTAAGAATTTATCTGAAAAAATATTTTGAAAATGAAAATATATATAAAAATGAGGAAAAAGTTGATGTCTCTTTATTTTCATTTCCAACAAAAAATGAAAATGGGTCCAAAAAACAAAAACAAACAAACTCCAAGGAGGTGTTTGTTTTCATTTCCAAGCCCCATTTTCATTTCATGTGGAAATAAAAATTGAAAACAAATATTTTCTCACAATTTTTTTTAAGAAAAAAGTACACATTTTCTTTTCAAAACTCTTTTTAAACCTACCCTATCATCCTATTATATATCAATCAAATTCAAATTTGATTTGACATAAAGTACCCATTATTATTTTTAAATTAATAAAATATACATATATTTTAAAAAAGTAATCTTTTTAAACATAAAAGATATAAATTAACCTATTTTTCAATTCTATAACATATTCTAATCATTACTTTCTAATATTTCATCCAAATACATCTCAATTTCTATTTTCATTTCATAACTAACTTTTCAACTTTTAGAAATAATTGAAAATGAAAATGACATTTAAAAATAAAATCAAACGGACTGCAAGTATTTATAAGTACTAATCCTCAAATATTTCCTCTCTCCTTTTTTGGTTTTTTAATAAAACGATTATTAATCAATTACAAGCAGTGACCTCACAAGTTCCGTTGTCGTCCAGCGGTTAGGATATCTGGCTTTCACCCAGGAGACCCGGGTTCGATTCCCGGCAACGGAAAATCCTATAATTTCCTTCTTTTTTTTTATCAAATTCCTGCTAAATACAATCACAACCGGGCACGAAGAGATAATGCATAGTGATAAGAAAACTTTCACATTATCTTCATTTTCTAATCTTCAACATACAAATTAATGAGCACATACATATATATTCTGGGACAAGATACAAACTCAACGTGTGGGGAAGCATTCAGAGAGAAAGAAACATCCTTACTAAGACTAACTGATATTATATGGATGATCAGTGCATTACAATATGCTAACACTACCAACTCTTACATCCAAAGTCACAGACAACCAAAACTGTTTTTCTGTTGCTTCCATATGTCAACACGATATCTTGCATAATTTAAGGTAATGACTTTTTTGAAGTACCGCTCATAACTTCTTCGCCATGTCTGAGCTGTTTCTAAGAATCAAGTCCGTAGTCCTCCCCAAAGTACTTGTCGACCAACTCATTGGCCATGTTTCTTAGATCTTCATTTTCATGAAATTGGAATCTTTCCATGGCATCAATTCCATCTTCTGCCTCAACAAGCTTTGGCCCTTCACCATTTGGCATTCCCCTTAGAACCTGTGGTGTGGGGGAAAATGTAATGAAAACTTGTTCATGAGAATGACAACTACATAGATTTTCACATTGACCTGTTTCAACGATGTCTATGTTGTCTTAAAAAACTTAGAAGTGTGTTCTAAGCATGAATGAACAGCTGGCTTAAGTTAGAGACAGTGTGATTTCCGGGCCAGGAATGTTTTAAGGAATCATGGACCTTGCCAAGGGCAAGAACAGGAGAAATTTTATCATGGTGCATTATAACTCTAAAAGGCTGTTTAGTTATGTTTACATTTTCAGCATTTTCAAAATTTGAACAGCCAATTAGAGAAAATGAATTAAAAATGAGTAAATATTTAGATAGATTATTTGAAAAGTAATGATTGTATATGGTTTCGTAGGTCGTAGATGAAGAGATATAGTAATAATGAAAATAGAGAAAGTATATAAGTTATTGAGAAATGTGTTTTGAGTTAGGATTTTGGTGAAAATAGTGAGATGTTGTCAATAATTCATTTCCAAAAGATAAAAATGGGTGAAAATAAATTTAAAAAGGAAACCAAATAGGCCTAAATTTCTGGCTAGCTATTCAGCTATTCCAAATACTCTCTTGAAGCTTCAAGACGAATGGTACTATCAACTATGGAAAAGTTTGCTTACCAGCTCCATGAATTGAAGGCCCAGTCTTGCAGCCTCAATATCTGCAGATCTTACCAAGTCAACAAAACCACCAAGGCATCCTCTGCCGACGAGAGAAACCAAGTGGTCAACAAGCAACTGTGGTCTTCCAGATCCTTCGGCAGGGGCAACACAGAGGTTACCAAGAACATAAGCCACTTCCTTTCTTATGTCAAATGGTGCAGTTGACAGCAAGTGCATCAATAATGATACCGCTTCACTTGAATGTATTAATTTTTTATGCTCTACTGAACCGGCAGCTACATTAGATAGCACCCAAGCAGATTCCTATGTAATAACGACCACATTTGTGTATAAGCAAGAAATTATGCGAGTATAACATCAGAATACAAATTGCCAAACCTTTTTTAAGACACGATGTTCACTTCTCAAACATTTGATCAGTGCTTGAATTACATTTACTGCACGGCATTTGATGTTCAAGAACGTTAGTCTAGGATATCTTTACCCAATGCACAGGCAGAAAAAGAAATGGAACTAGCCTGTAATCTCACTTCCAGCAACAAGGACATTATTAGTTACATAAGCTTCACCGGCCACGAGATTGCCTAAACTCCGTAGCACCTGCATACACGAACATTGCTCAAAATCATAGAAAAACAATAATGCAAATGTTTTATACAACCTGACAATGCCAGTGGATGATGATAGCATATAATTAGACGGTGATATTTATGTTTAGAACCCCGATATCATTTCATACACAGTGCAGTAAAAATGAGCAGCATCCATACAAGCCTCAGTTTTTTAAGCTGAAGCATGGATTTTTGAAGTAAATGAGGCCATTTATGGAATCAACACTGTCATAAAATGGGAAATTCTTCGCAAGAAAACATTTTCAAGAAATTGGAAATTTGCTTTTCCATGTTTAATCAACTAATCTATGTTTGTGATAACATTTAAGAAGTAGTTTGTGTGGATATTAAGAAAATATGGACATGGTACCTAAAAGACGAATAAAATAGAGAGACTAACAGGAAGTTGTTTTATCATCAATATACAATTACTAGATCTTAGACTCACTAAATAAATTTTAAGAATCTTTTAGTCAAATGTTGTACAAGGGTATCATCCACTTATAATGCCCATTACCGGGATAAGCAGTTGCAAGCTATTTGATGATGCTAGTATATCTACAAGTATTTGCAGCAGATTGCTTTTTGCCAGCATACTGTTTGCAACATTTGAAAGGGCAGTGAGATACACAACCACCCATGCCACTTCAGTCGCCAATTCTTCATCCCTGATTAAACCAGTAAACATATTGAAGACAAAATACGAAATAAGACTTGAGAGAGAGCCAAATACATTTAATAGCAGTGGTAGAAAACGAGTAATTTATGGAAAACTTGAGAGTATTGTCTACTTACCGAGCACATATAAATCAAAATATCATAGCCAAAACGATGCATGCAAAAATTCTCATTCTGACCAACATTCTATATTATTTTATTTATGTATGAGATTATAGATGCGTGAATATTTTCCTTCTTTTGGCAGTGTGGAAGCTCAGTACCAAAATGGGCCTGAAAGGTTGGGCAAAGTGGGGATAGGGACTGATCTCAGAATCCAAGTTGATGCCTTCTGTTGGTTTTAATTTGTTGACCAATAGTCATGCAGAAAATAGAAAACATGGGCTCAAGCTTTAGTAAGGTAGGAAAGAGGCTTTAGCCTTGAAAGGCTGCAGCCACTTCAGTTAGAATATCATGTGAAATTTGATTATCTAACATTCTAACATTTCCATTGTGCAGTAAGGAACAGACACGCATAAGACAATAGCCAATACATATTTCGCTCCTCCATATTACTAGAGAAGTATGTTGAATAAAGTTTTCCTTCTATTGTCATCACTTTCTTCCTGCCTTTTATAAAACGCATCCATCCAAGAGGCTGTTTCCTTGAAGGAAGACAATGTTTCCTAAAACCACAAAGAAAAGTGGATGCCTCTAAAAGAAATTTCTTCTACATTTGCTTCCCCATCATGCATACAAGTGTCACTGGTAATCCTCATCCCTACATTCTCAAAACTTAATCACTCCCCTTAAAGCAATCCAAACAATTTTTATGCATCATTAATTTTGCCATATATTTACCACTTACTCAGTATTGAAGCACCAGTAAGTCATGGTTTATCTATCAAACCCTTTGCGATATCATATGCAGCTCTTGAAACATGACTAAGAATAACTTGGTGAGTGCAAAATCTACAACTCACCCTCTTTTCAAGTGTCGAAGAATTGCATCAAGAACTCCATCAATTTTTATTAATTCTGTGGCAGCTTTTGGGTCCGGTCCCTGCATTCAAAATATTAAGTTACACCGATACCACAGAAAGAATGAACTAAACCTTAAAATTCTGCTGTGCTACTTAAAAGTTTTATTCACCGGAGTGTCATAAAACATTGAAAAATCAGTGCTATATTCTGTAAAAAGAACGTATTTCGTGTGTCCAAATCTGAGATAAGCAGTGAGATGATTTGTTGCAAGCCTTGAAGATAAGAAAATTATCTCTCCAAAGCCTTTAAGTCAATATATAATATGACAGCAATCAAACTAATTTGAAATTTTTAGGGACATATGCAACTTAAAACATGTTTCAGCACCTTAATTAAGTTTGATATTGCCCAAGCAGCTGTTCTCACAGTTGAGCCCTTGTTTGGCAGCATCATCTTTGCCAGAGGTTGTAAAGCTCCTTGTGACAGCAGAACATTTCTCAACTCCGCTGCTTCACCAGCAACATTTCCCAATGCCCAGGCGCATTGCTCTGCAACAGGCAGCGAACTCTTTTCTGCAAATTGCAAAAGCATAAATTCTATTAATTTCACGAGGAGATTTCAAAGAAAGTACAGAAAACCACAAAAGAGATACTCATGAAGAAAAAGGTTAATCTGAAACTTTATATATTTTTTTGTTCATATTATACAAAGTTTAGGAGCCAACATCATTTATATTCATATAAGCAGAAAACGCCAAGATGTAAGTGGAAGTAACTAGCAGGTATAGTATTGTGTCAATGCTTCTTCCAGTTATTCTCTTCTTTTTTTTTTTTGTTTGTTTGGATAAGCAGATTGTTATCATCCATTATAAGTAATCAAAAAGAGACCATTCGCCTGACTTGAGATTACTTCAGGCAAAAAGATAGCTGTGGGCTTATATACAAAAGCTACAGGACCATCACGCGGAGCAGGAACTGAAAATAAATTACAGAAGAGTTTCCTAAAGAGAATCCCATAATAAAAGGTACTTTTTAACAAAGACATTCTATTACAATATGAGGGTAGGCATAAAATCAAATCGAAATGCTAGTACATTTTATCGTGGAGGGTGGTAATATGTCTATATCATAACATGCCTGATATTGAATTGATGAATTTGGAATCTGATAAGATCAAATAAAAGCATAAAAAAGGTGTCCTAATAGTGATCAACGAAATTTGAAAACAAAGGAATAAAGCATACAGAAATTACCAACCTCCTATGTGAGCAATAAGTAATGGTAATGCTGGCAACAACGCTTTTGTTTCTTCCGGTTTTCCAGCTGCTATATTCGTCAGACACCAAGCTGTCTCAAGTAACTAGAATATGGTATACCATTTTATGAAATTATAGATTAGAATTGTAACTATATCTCTAAATGACAAGAAACATACGGAATCCTTCACATAAAAAATTAGCAACACACACTCCTCAAACCTGCTCATCAGGTGAACCAAATGAAAGACATTGAACGAGAATAGGCATCACTCCAGCCTTGAGAGCAGCTTCAACCGGAGGATATTCTGATTTTGACAACAGCCGTCTTAGCTCACGAAGAGCACTTACTCTTTTCTGCATTGCCCCTTTTCCCCTAGGAGGCAGGAAAAGCAGTATAAGTTGCAAAGCATACTTTCAATACAATCTGAAAATATATCTAGAAAATTGGAGTAAAAAACTTTCCATACATATGCTGCACTCTTAGTTGATGAATAACTTTCCATTACACAAATAAAATTCAGGACTATTATCTGAGATGGTTATATTCCCAGCTACTAGATTACATGAATATCACAATAAGTAAAAGCATGTATTAACATAGAGTTATGCTGAAATCATATTCAATTGGCATTATACAAGTATTTTAACTTCAGATACCCCCCATCACCAGAATTTTAATAAACTGAAATTGAAATAAAGGTAACTTGGCATACTGATAGCCAACAGCATGCTTTAATTCTTCCACTGCTTTCAAAGTCTGATCCTCCAAAACTGATTGTTCTTCATCCATCATCATGTCTTCATCGGCCCGTACATCCGCATTTTCGCTGCTAACTCCCACTCTGCATAAACGCTTGGTCCTCATCAATGCTTCTCTTCTTTCCTTCCCCACCGTAACTGCATGCTCCCGTCTCCTCTGCACCGCAACACTTCCAACTGAAATAACCAGCAGATACAAGCTCATTCCCTCAAATCAAAGGACACACCGGAAGAAAGAAGAAGAAGGAGAACAAATCGGACCCACTTAAATCGTCTTCGCAATCTTACAGAGAATAGCACCATCCAAAAAAAAAAATGGAAAATCCCCAAACAAAAAAGGGAAAACCCCATTTGCTTCAAATGATTCTTCAATATTGCTCAAGAGCCAAGAAGAATAGCATATAAGTTTTCTATACCATTTCTCGCGCATCAAACAAAGAACATAGCAACTTATACTTTTATCATCCCACACACAATAAAAAAAATATATATGAATAAATAAACATCTTTCGGACTCCCATACATATAGAGAGAAACAGAAGGAGAGAGAGTGGTTTGCCTGATGACTTTATGGGTCCTCTTTTATGTGGTGTTGAGGTTTCATCCGCCATTGTCTCACAGCTTTCAGCTTATGCCTTCGAATATTCTTGAGGAACGCTCAACTGAGAAACCAAACACGGGTTCACGAAAAGATTTTCAGACAGTTGAAGAGTGGAGATGGGCTTCAAATTTTGTTGATTGTCGCGCCCTCTTGTGGTGGTGGCTTCGCACAAAAATTTTGGGGGGATTTCTGAAAAATTGGGGGAAAGTGTTCTCAATTTAATGCTGGCTCTCTCTGTACTGTTTGGTTAATTGGGAAGTCACATTCTGAGAGCGGATATGTTGTGCCACGTCGAGATTACGCCGGTTTTTCTGGGTGAAATGATCAAATAATTAATTGTTTGATGTTTTTTGAAAAGGACATTACATGTGAAAATATATGCCTGGACAAGCTTGTTTGGAAATCGGTTAAACTCACAGCCAGTTTGGTTATGTTTTCATTTTCGATATTTTTAAAATTTAGAAAGTTATTTAGAGTAATGAATTAAAATAAATTTATATTTAGATAATATTTTTTTATTTATACATACACTCGTACATCAGGAGTTCGTACAGGCTCCAACTCTTGATCTCCCACATTATGTGAGAGACTTATGCCACTGGGTCACAGGCCACACAGCGTATTTGGATAGTATGTTGAAAAAGTAATGATTAGGAATGCAAACGAGTCGAGCCGGCTCACAAATTGAGCTCGAGCTAACTCGACTCGAACTTTGAATAATTCGATCCGATCTCGAACCGTTTGTATTTAGACTCAAGGCTCGTGAGCCAGTATATAATTAAATATTATTTTTATTTTGTTAATAAATATATATTATATTAATATTTTTTTATTTCGAATTCGAGCTCAAGCCTATAGTTTTTTTACAATTTATTTGTCAATTCGAGCCGAGCTCGACCTTAAAATTTTAGCCTCATTGAGCTTGAGCCTAAAATATGTATTTCAAACTCAAAAATTTTACCCAAGCTCGGCTGCACCCCTAGTAATTATTATATAGGGTTTAATATGTTATAGATGGAGAGAGATAATAATAATAATAATGAAGAAGATAGAGAAATATATATATATAGGTTATTGAATAATGTATTTTGACATGAAAATAAGTTGAAATATTAGTAAAAGTGATAATTCATTTTCAAATAGTGAAATGAGTGAAAATGAATTTGAAAACATAAACAAACTAGTTATTAGTTTTCAATATATAAAGTTAAAAATAGTTAATGATCTATTATTTGTGATAGTACTTTTTTTCAGTCATATCATTTATTTTATTTGAATTCATGAAAATTAAAAGAAAATTACTCTTGCATTAATTTTATTGAATTTGCTTTATAGTTTAAATATCTCAATTTTTTATACTAATATAGTAAAACATATTATGCATCTCTAGTGAAAAAAAGGTTCTTAGAACCCCTAGGGGAAAAAAAAATTAAAAAGATGAGGGAAAAATTATAGGCAATAAAAAATAAGATATATTAAAATTTTATATTATTATTTTTAGTGACCTAATTATTTTAACCCTTATAGTGTTCAGAAAAAGAAATGAAAAAATATAGTGTTTGCTAATTTACATATGAAGCAATTTTTATAGCCAAAATATTTTAATTGAAAAAAAATATATTAGTGTAATTATTAACAGAGAATTAAAAAATTTATTTAATCATATTAATGGAACATATTAAAGACCAAATTAAAGTATTATGAAACATTTCACGAATCGAGGTGAGACTTGTAATTTCACCCATTTATTAATTTGTGAAATTATTTACTTTCCCTCAATTTGTAATGATTCTTATACAGTTGTGGATAATTCAGAAAATCACAGTTTTTTGCATCACAATACTATGAATCAACGCATGAATGTAAGATCATGAGACCTATAATTTCACCTATCCATTAATTTGTGAAATTACTTACTCGCCCTCAAATTATAATGATTCTTATACAATTCGGAACAATTGAGAAAATCACAAATGTTTGTGATATAGAGTGACCCAAAAGGCCCAACGTTTCAGACAACGGCCCAGGGCCCATGAGACACGTCGACTATGTTCGACCAGTCTCCCCCAGGCCCAGGCGGGCGCCTCAGAGCCCTCGAATAATATCGACCATAGTCGACCTCCATCAGGCCGATGGGAGGTCGAATTCTGCACAGTATTCTGCCACCGCATTGAATGCGTTGACTGGCACCACACCACCGCATTAATGGCGCATGCCATCCCCTCACTGTCTGACACAGCAGGCGCCACATCGTATGCCGTCCCGTCCTGTAGCATGAAAGGACATATAGCTAGCAAAATTCAAATGGGGGAATAGACTAATTGCCCCTGGGAGGAGGCTGAAGACCCCAAGGGTAAGCCAAGGGCTTACCCATCATTTCCTACAAGGGAAAGAATATAAAAACTCAACTGTCTTGCCTCACAGGGTATGCACTAATACACTCTGAAACTACCTTACTCTATGGCTCAATACTTCTAATACTGACTTGAGCGTCGGAGGGCCTAAGTCGAGGGCCACTCGGCTAGCCTAACGTTTGTCTTGATTGCAGGATTCTCAAACATCATCAACGGAAGATATCCACCTTTGGGGTTAAACCTAATATAGATCGGAATCGGAGTACCTGTATTACGATTCGGACCCTCATCATTTGGCGCCGTCTGTGGGAAACACGGAATCCTCTGTCGAGAATGGTGAACACTAAGCGAGCCCCTTCCGGGAGGGATGAGAACAAAAGATCCAGCTCCCCCCCGCCCCGCCAGAACGAAGAAAGGACTACTCTGGGTCCCAGTATACAGCCTGAGCCCGTAGTCACCCTCACTATGCCCCAGTTGATGAGCTCATCAGTGAGCAGATCTCCGCACATATATCAGCCCAACTTTCAGTCGCCTTGAACCGAGAAGCCGCGCCGCCGGAACCGGCAACCAGCGCCACGCCCCCTCCAGCGGGGCATGAGCAAGCACCGCCTGTAGAATACTCACGGCGTCCGAGGTCCCCCAGGCAGCCAGCTAGGCGAGAACCAAGCCAGAGTCGTTTTCACCGGGAGGCATCCCGCCCCCCGCCGAGGGAAGAGGTAGCAGACTCCGTGGACCATGACGTTCGGCCCCTTCGAGCCCCGCAGCGCGATAGGACTGAATGTTCCCGAGGTAGAAGAAAGCAGGATCAGCAGGAGTGGGAGGAGGTATCCCACCAGGTGCAGCAACTAAATAAACGCCTGGAGGAGCTGTCGAGGGGGAACGCGGACAAGCCCCTTCAACCGGAGGTGCCCTCGAGATTTAGAAGGGAACGGGACTCACCCTTCACACAAGAAATCATTAATGAACGCATCGCGGTGGATGCCAAGATCCCTACTGGTCTCCCGCGGTACGACGGGTCCATAGACCCGAGTGAACATTTGTTGCAGTTTGAACACATGATGCAGTTGCATGGACACAACGAGTATATTCATGCACAAATGCTGGTAACCACACTTCAGGGGGTGGCCTTGGATTGGTTCGTGAAGTTAGAGCCGGCGTCCATCTTTTCGTATGACCAGTTTGTGACAAATTTCTGCACCAGTTTGCCAGCAGAATGAAGGCGAAGCTGCCACACACCCACTTGCACACGGTGAAGCAAGCCGAGGGGGAGTCTTTGAGAGATTTTTTCACCAGATTCAACAGAGAGGTGTTGAAAATTGACAGTCCGAGGATTGAGTTCTTGATTAATGTGCTGTTTTTGGGATTGAGGCACAAAGAGTGCGCTAACGCCTTGGTGCACGCTCAGCCCCGCACGATGGAAGAACTCCTCGACCTCGTGGAAAGGTACATGACCCAAGAAGAGATGAACAAGATGAAATACGGCAGCATCGAAACTGACAGGAAGAAGGGCAAAGAGAAGGACGACAAGCAGAACAAGGAAAGACGTCGGTCCCCGATTAGACGCTTCCACGACTATACTCCGCTCTCCATGGCGAGGAAAGAAGTTCTCTTTGCCATTCAACATGACAACCTACTGAAAAAGCCCCGCAAAATTACGAAAACGGAGGCCATGAGGAAGTCCGGGAAATTCTGCCACTTCCACAGACAAAAGGGGCATGATACCGAAGACTGCTTCAACTTGAAGGACGAAATTGAGAGGTTGATCAGACAGGGGCACCTAAAGAAATTTGTCGAGGACAGAAATCGACGAGAGGAGGGTGCGGTCGACCGGACTCCCCGTAGAGAAAAGTCAGCCAGCCCGCGAAGAGAGGACAAAGGGAAGAAACCTGCCCATAAAGCCCACCCACCCATCAAAGGGGTCATCAATATGATCGTTGGGGGGCCCACGGGAGGAGACTCCCGAAACACAAGGAAGCAAACCCAACGGCAGCTCGACTCGACCAAGCCAGCTAAGGTTGAGACGGTTTTTCAGCTTACAAACAGCACATAGCCAATATCCTTTTCAGACGCAAACCTCAGCCACCTCGAAAACCAAGTCATGGATCGGAAGATCGACTGCCCTATGGTGGTCGCTCTCGAGATCGCCAACTTCGAAGTTAGAAAGGTCCTGGTCGACAACGGTAGCTCAGTCAATATCATATTCTCGTCGACACTAAAAAGGATGGACTTGGGCAAGCTGAACTTTGATCCAGTCAGAATGCCCCTAGTCGGATTCGGGGGATCGGAGATAATGCCGCTAGGGTCCATCTCCCTTTCCACAACTTTCGGGCAGGGCCATCGCAGCCGAACCTTGATGATTAGCTATTTAGTGGTCGACGCCCCGTTCGCTTACAATGTTATTTTGGGAAGACCAGCCCTAAATGACTTCAGAGCCATCGCGTCCACATATCACGTGAAGATAAAGTTCCCGACCCCTGGAGGAGTTGGTCAGATTTTATGCAATATTAAGGACGCTTGGCGCTGTTACACAATCTCCGTGGACTCCGGTGAGCAGAGAAGGAGGCCACAGTTGAAGCCCTCGAGGGACGCCCCTGTAGCGAAACCCGATGAGGGAACTTCATCGAAGAAGAGAAAGATCGAAGATACCAGAGTCGAGCCGACGGGAGACTTCAAGACAATTGAGCTAGAGCCTGGGAATCCTGACAAGACAACCAAGATCGGCGCTGATTTGGGAGATCGACTAGAGTACCTCATGGTCGACTTCCTCCAGAGGAACCTTGATGTCTTCGCTTGGAAAGCGGCCGACCTGCAGGGTATCGACCCGGACATCATCGTCCACAGGCTCAATGTGGACCCTGCCCATAAGCCAGTCTGCCAGAATAAGAGAGTTTTTAACACCGAGCGGACACAAATTATCCAAGAAGAGGTAAGCAAACTCCTAGAAGCTGGCTATGTTGTTGAAATTCAGTATCCTTCTTGGCTATGTAATGTTGTCTTAGTCCCCAAGAGCGAGGGAAAGTGGAAGATGTGTAACGATTTCACAGACTTGAATAAAGCTTGCCCTAAAGATCCTTACCCCTTGCCTCATATTGATTTACTTGTTGACTCCACCGCTGGATGTGAATTACTTAGCATGATGGATGCATTTCAAGGGTATTATCAAATATTTATGGCACCTGAGGATAGGCAAAAAACCTCTTTTGTTGTTCCCAATGGGGTATATTGCTTTTTGGTCATGCCGTTTGGACTTAAAAATGCCGGAGCAACTTATCAAAGGCTTTTTAACTTCATGTTTAAAAATGAGATTGGGAACTCAATGGAGGTTTATGTGGACGACATGATTGTAAAAACAGGCAGAGCAGAAAATCACTTGGCTGACCTGAATCACACATTCTCTATTCTAAGAGCCTTTAGTATGAAACTAAACCCCAGCAAATGCACGTTCGATGTGCGGGGTGGTAAATTCCTCGGTTTCATGGTCAGCCAGAGAGGTATCGAGGCCAACCCTCAGAAAATTCAAGCAGTTCTCGACATAGCCCCGCCGCGCACAATGCAGGAAGTTCAACGCCTTATTGGCAGAGTGATTGCTTTGGGCAGATTTGTGGCCAGGCTGGCAGACAAGAGCTTACCTTTCTTCAAAATCCTAAAAAACACAAATAAGTTGGGATTCAGATGGGACGAACAGTGCGATAAAGCCCTCATCGACCTCAAGCAATATCTCTCTTCACCACCTCTGCTCGCCAAACCTGAGCTCGGGGAAGTCTTACAGATATATCTGGCTGTCTCTTCAGCCTCCGTTAGTTCGGTGTTGACTGCAATAAGAAATGGAAACCCTTGCCCCGTTTACTATTGTAGCAAGGCTCTCCAGGGGCCAGAATATAACTATTTGGAGATCGAGAAATTCGCTTTAGCCCTCGTCTCATCAGCAAGGAAACTGCGACCTTACTTCCAATCACACACAATCTCGGTGTTAACGAATCAGCCACTGAAACAGGTATTGTCGAAGCCGGACACTTCTGGTCGACTCACTAAATGGGCCATCGAGCTCGGAGAATTCGACATCCAATTTCAACCGCGAGCAGCCATCAAGGCACAGGTCCTGGCAGATTTCATCCTCGAAAGGATCGACCTACCGTGTCTGGGCGTCGAGAGCACACCCTTATGGACTCTGCACGTCGATGGCTCAGCGACGTCGTGGGGGGGAGGGATAGGAGTTTCTCTTCGATCCCCGTTAGCAGAGGGTTATGACTTCGCGGTGAAACTTGATTTCCCGGTTACGAACAATGAAGCTGAGTATGAAGCCCTCATTGCAGGAATGCGCATGGCTGCCGACCATGGGGTCGATAGGCTAGCGGCTTTCATAGACTCTCAGCTCGTGGCTGAGCAATTCGAAGGGAACTTTGAGGCAAAAGAGCACAAGATGGCGCAGTACTTGGCAAAGGTACAACACTTGAAACAGATGTTTAGCCACTTCTCGCTAAGCCAAATCCCTCGATCAGAGAACGAGCGGGCAGACGCACTCTCCAAGCTAGCCAGTTCTGCAAAAGGCACGCGGGAAAGAACTATAACATTTCTTGTGGCCGATAAGCCCTGTGTACAGTCTCCTGACCGGAGCCAGGTCGGATGCCTCGACGAGTCAACCCCATCCTGGCAACATCCAATCAAACTCTATCTGAGTAGAGGCTCCTTACCAGACGACATTAAGCAAGCTCGAAAGTTGAAAGGCTTGGCGTCTAAATATGCACTAGATGAGCATGGGCAGCTGTACAGGAGGTTGATTGCCGGGCCGCCACTCAGGTGCTTAGATCCCGGCCAGGCGAATGAAGTATTGCAAGAGGTGCATGCGGGTGTTTGTGGCAACCACTCGGGTGGAAGGTCTCTGGCTCACAAGATTACCCGTTACGGATATTTCTAGCCCACTCTGCTTAACGACTCCGTGGATTTCGCTAAGAAGTGCCCATCCTGCCAGGTACATGCGAACATTCAGCATCGCCCAGCCGCACCAATGACTAACGTTAGTATCACATGGCCCTTCGACCAGTGAGGCATCGATATATTAGGGTCGCTCCCCAAAACCTCTGGCCAGCGGAAGTTTATCATAGTGGCTGTCAAATATTTTACGAAATGGGTGGAAGCCGAACCAGTCCCTAGGATCATCGACGCAGCTATCAAGAGTTTTATATGGAAGAACATCGTGTGTCGGTTTGGGCTACCTAAGATCCTCATTTTCGATAACAGCACTCAATTCAAGAGCAAAAACACCAGAAGATGGTGCGAAGCTTTAGGCATCACGCAGCACTTCACTTCAGTAGGGAATCCACAAGCCAATGGCCATACCGAGGTCACCAACAGAACAGTCCTAGACCACATCAAGAGCTGGATAGCAGGGACATGAGCCAGTTGGGCAGACGATCTCCCAGGCGTTCTTTGGGCCTATCGAACGACCCCCCGAACGGCCACAGGCCACAGCCCCTACAATCTAGTCTATAGCTCTGAAACAGTGATACCATCCGAATTGATTCAGCACACAGCTAGAGTGATTCATTACAATCCAATAGCGAATACATCGGAGAGGACGCTGGATTTAATTACCATAGACGAAAAGCACCAAGTAGCCTACAACAAGATGCAAAGGTACCGCTTAAAAATGGTGGATTGCTACAATAAGTCAGTCCGTCCGAGGAATTTTAAAGTGGGCGATCTAGTGTTGAAGAAAGTGGAGGTTTCAAAGCCAGTCGGGAAGTTTGACCCGAAGTGGGAGGGACCCTATGTAGTCATCAAAGTGTGCAAGAACAACGCCTACCGATTAGAGGACACTGCAGGCCGCGAGCTACCTCGACCATGGAATGCGGTAAACTTGAAAAAATTCTTTGTGTAAACTGTTTAATTGACATCTGTTGTATTGATTATAAAAAACAAGGCAAGTCACGATTGAAGTCGACGAAAGGATTTGACATCTAAGTCGAGGCCACCGGCCGAGACCACCTTAAGCGACCCCGCAATCGCCAAAAGTTTTCAATACAACAAAGTCGACACCTTCGGTGCATATTCATCGGCTCGGCCGTTCCGCCAAATTTAGGAGACCAATGCTTTACATCGCGCAAAGACCTTTAAGGCTGGAAGTCGAGCCCCAATCGCAAACGCACGCTAGCTACAAAAAGGTGGCGAAACCATTTTATATTACAATTGCAAGAAGTGTTCCGCAGCAAGCACTGATTGCATCCTATCGACTTACACAAGTTGGCCATACAAAATTTTAAACCAACGAAGAGAAAATAACCATCCATTCGATGAAGGGTGCAAGCACAAATACTAAACGCACTTAATCCTACTCGACAAAGCAGTAGACAAACGACAATGTAGAACGAACCACAGCAGTGAAAGGGCAAAGAAATTTCATTTCATAAAGCCTCAGTGAGACATATATATAGAATAAAAAGTCAAAAATACAAGGCAAAGGACTAGCTAGAACTGCCAGACCCTTCGGCAGCAAGCGCCAGAGCCAAAATACATAGAGGTCCCGGTGGCGCCTCTGCAACAGGAACGGCCACGATAACCGGGTATGAAGGACTGGCAGCAGAAGGCATAAATAGCCGTGGAGCAGCTGGGAAAAATGCGGCGGCATTTGCCTTGTTCTCAGAAACTTCATAGGCAAGGTCGCCAGCAAACTAGAACTCTCGGCCCACCGCATTCAGCTTCTTCTCGAGTTCAGCCTTCTGCCTCTCTTCGGGGCTCATGTTGACAACATCGGTAGCTTCGATCTCAGCAGTATCTGCCTCGTCGACATCTTCCTCCACTAGCGGGCGCAGTTGCACATCGAAGCTATGGCCCATCTTCGAGCGATCCTCATCGCTGATGCTGTAACCCAGATGTTGCAATTGGGCGATGGCCTTCTTAAACGCATTCCGTGCGTCATCCAAAGCAAGCACAACACTTGCGTCTTGGAAGGCGGGGCTCACCATAAATTGTTGGACGGCCTCCTTCCGCACCTCGGGCATCACCCGAGCAAACTCCTCCCTGGCTTTGACCAGACGCTCACTTCGGCCGGCCGCACGACCAGACTCGTAGGCGACTTGAATATCCAGCTCCAGTTTTCTCAACTTCGTCTCCATCTGGATCTGCTCCATTACTGCCAGCACAACCTGACGGTCTTTCGCCTCCATATCTTTGGCATACTGGGCGTTTGCTCTCTCAAGCTCCTCGACCCACATATGGGAGGACTCGAGCTGAGCCTTCAAGGTCTCAACGTCCTCACCCCCCTCCAATCGCTCCCGATCGGCCAACGCCACCTCGGAACGGCGAAACATGTGATAGCCCAGCTGCTCGACCTGAAACATGAAACTATATCAGAGGGCAGCTAAACGAAGGAAAAGAAGAATTAAACAGGTAGACAGCCAGGTTTCTAGATCTTACCATGTTCGCATGATAGGCGAACTTACACAGCAGCCCAGGCTGGGTTAAACCCAGGAATTTATTCTGGTCAGCCAAGAACTGCGCAGCCATCAGCACTTTTAAGGGATCCAACCCAGCCGGCCCTGAGGCTACCATGCTCGATGAGTCGCCCACAGCTACACCTGGATCCGACCCAAATCAAGGAGATGGGAACTTCTACAAATTAAAGAGGGCCTCAGGGCTTCGGTCCACGAAGAGCTCTTTTCTCGTCGGCACGTTCAGCCCCATGCCCTTCGACTTCCCTTTCTCCCTCCCGACAGCTGCCTTCTTTAGGGGGGGGAGCAGCCGGCTCGCCCATGGGTCTCTTTCCCCGACCCGCGGTTCTCTCGACCTCTTTTTGTCGAGCAGGCGAAGGTGTTCTGGAGGGCGCTGGGGCAGCATTTAATCGACGCGGCTCGTCGGCCCCCGATGACTCCTCTCGAATCGCGCCGCCTTGTCGGTGCTGCTGATTCCTTTTAACGCGAGCCCAGCCCTAGACCTGTTCATGATTTCGTCGCGGTCTGCAAAGAACAAGTAACAGAAAACGTCAATTATAGGAATGTGCATAAGCAAACAACAGGGTATGGCGCACGCAGTTAGTCTACCTATCCCATAATCAGCGGGAAAATTTAATGGGGCTGGTGACAACCCAGCCAACACCAATTGCCTCTCCTCGAGGAATACAGTAGCTTCGATGGGACCAAAACCGACCAGGTCCCTCACGAATGTGCTCGACCAGGTTGGAGCATGATTCCCTGGTACCTCGATTGGACCCCTCGCCCACTCTCGAGGAATATCGAACCCTCCCTTTACCCGCACGAAGAAGTAGCGTTTCTTCCACGCCTGACCATAGGACGAGGAAGGCGCCACGAGAAACCTTCGACGAGGCCGAGCGCTCAGATAATAAAAGCCCGTTTCCTCGGTGCTGCTGGATTTACGCGACACGCAAAGATAAAACAGGTTTGAAAATTTTTCAAAGGTCGGGGGTTGGTTGTACAGACACATTAGAACTATAAAGCTACAAAACGTCGAGAAACAGTTGGGCAGCAGTTGCGTGATGCACACTCGAAGACCCCTAAGCAGACCTATCATGCTCTCGCTCAAGGGAAACCTAAGACCACACCTAAGTGCATCCTCGAAAATAGTTATGCAACCAGCAGGGGCACGGTGTATTCGACAAAGAGGCCCAGGGGCTAGCAACTGGAATTCGCGAGGAATGTGGTAAAGCTCTTGAACGCGGGCCAGTTCCAAGGGAGTGACGGTAGAGATTATCTCGCTATAGTGGTTTGGGGTAAATAATCACCCGCGAGAAGAGGGTACCCGGCTGGGCCTAGCTTCTCCCCCACATGCGCTGCTCGAGCCGCCGAAGCTCGAGCTGCTTGAGTTAGAAAACTCCCTACGGCCCTCAGACACAGTGGCTTCACTACCCCCACCAGAAGTACCACCAGAACTGAATAGCCCAAACATTTTCTTCAAAGAAAGGTGGAAAGAAATAGAGGGGGAAGAGTACTTACTAGATTGGAAAGCTAAACCCAGAAAATCTTTGAAGAAAGCGCAAAGGTTAGTGATTCTCGCAACAACGAATATCTGTAGCGGTAAAGGTGAAAGCGGGCTGAATGCCAGTCAGTATTTATAAAGAAAAAGGCGCGGTTACCCAAGCGTCCGCATTAATGGGGGAAACTATAACGCCGCCCCACGCGCGCCATGACCGCCCCACGAGCGCCACGATGTAACCACTCGGTAAACACGCAAAAACCCTGGTCGATTTCTAAAATCCCTGGTCGAGACATATTAATATTTGCTACTTCCTAATGCCGCTCGTCGATTCCCTCGATCCGCATTGCGAAATGGGGGGACTCATGATATAGGGTGGCCCAAAAGGCCCAACGTTTCAGACAACGGCACAGGCCCAAAAAGGCCCAACGTTCAGACAACGGCCCAAGGCCTATGAGACACGTCGACTATGTTCGACCAGTCTCCCCCAGGCCTAGGCGGACGCCTCAGAGCCCTCGGATAATATCGACCATAGTCGACCTCCATTAGGCCAATGGGAGGTCGAATTCTGCATAGTATTCTGCCACCGCATTGAATGCGTTGACTGGCACCACGCCACCGCATTAATGGCGCATGCCATCCCCTCACTGTCTGACGCGGCAGGCGCCACATCGTATGCCGTCCCGTCCTGTAGCATGAACGGACATCTAGCTGGCAAAATTCAAATGGGGGGAATAGACTAATTGCCCCTGGGAGGAGGCTGAAGACCCTAAGGGTAAGCCAAGGGCTTACCCGTCATTTCCTACAAGGGGAAGAATATAAAAACTCCACTGTCTTACCTCACAGGGTATGCACTAATACACTCTGAAACTACCTTACTCCATGGCTCAATATTTCTAATACTGACTTGAGCGTCGGAGGGCCTAAGCCGAGGGTCACTCGGCTAGCCTAACGTTTGCCTTGATTGCAGGATTCTCAAACATTATCAACAGAAGATATCCACCTTTGGGGTTAAACCCAATATAGATCGGAATCGGAGTACCTGTATTACAATTCGGACCCTCATCAGTTTGCATCATAATACTATGAATCAAACATAAATGTAAGATTATGGTAGTTAGAATCTTACCTATAATATGCACACACCAAAATGAAATAGAACAATCTGTAAGAAATAATTTTTTAGGTTGCCAAATTCTTAATAATATTATTTTATCCATGTTAAAAGAATATTACATTTAAAAATGTAAAAGTAATGTCATTAAAATAATTAATCACACAAAAAATAATCTATAAATTATTAAATTTTATCTTACACACACTTTTGTTTCCTTCACAAAATAAGATTCCTCCCTAATACCCTATGCACTCCTTTCATGTTAACTTAGAATTTTGGACATGTAAAAGGGCTTTTCGCACCAACCCTTAAAGCAAAATAGGCACAAAGAAAACAACAATAGGTCGGACCAGCCTATAAAAACGAAACGGTCCTTTTGTTATCAGTTATCTATAATATTAAATAAATTACTTTCATCTTTGATAAATTTATCAAGGGTTATAATTATAGTAATCCTCCTATTCAATTACTTTGATCATTTTCAAACACCTCATGGTATCTTCCAAGTGTCTAAAAATTTGATAATTTTTTGATACTTTATCTTGCAGTGCCATTTCCGACTAGTGTTGACGATAAGAATCTTTTATTGGCCTATAAACTAAACTAGAGAAATCCATAAACTCAATTTGATTATTCTTTGTCACTCGACATATGAATCATAAACAATTTTTTTATGACTCATCAATCACATAGATGAATTATTTTAAAAACTTAGTATAAGTTTTATATATGGAGTGTGAGATCAGATGTTCGAATTTAACGGACTTTTAATATAAGTGTATATATATATATAAGAAAAGAACACTTAAAATTTGGATATCATTGCCCACAAAATTTTTACATCTTTTATAGTGCATAAATATGCACAGTATTATGATCTTATATTGGAAATATTAACGTTGTGTTTAGTTATGTTTTTTGTTTGATTTTATTATATATTTATTATATGTTTTGAGAGAATAAATTATTGAAGAATGTGAAAGTTTTTTTTTGGTATGTTTATTTATATTTTATGAGAAACATTTTTTACTGTAACAATCAAATCAATGTTTTTTTTATTGAGTTTTTTGGTATGAAAATGGAGTTGAGTGATTATTTTAATATTAGAATAATAATAAAATATATAATATATAATATATATATATATTGGATAATATACGTTTTGAAGGAAAAATAAAAATATATTTAATTATATTTTTTCGGAATAATTTTATTTTGAAAAACATAACCAAACAAAGCCTAGTGCTTTGATATTTTCTCTTTAAGGAAATTATCTGTTTTTTATGGCCGACCAAATTATCGCAGTCTGAGCCTCATTTGTCCGAACACACAATTCCAGAAAACGTTTCCACTAGCATATCCCCGGACGGCCGCTCCTTTACTCCCACCTCCGCCGTGCCGTCAAAACGTTTAAGCAATCTGCACAGTACAAACAGAAAATTCAGTAAAACATATACAAAACAGAAAGCCCAACAGCTAACCCACACAGTCGTATCCACATTCACAAGCAGTTGTTAACTCTAGTATTCAAGATCCCCAAAGAGAACCCATGTCGGATCCACTCCATCATCCGCCCCTGAAAGCCGTGACCCTGACCCACGTTAGATACCAAAAAGGAGATCAGCTGGGCCATTTCTTGGCATGGATTTCTCTAGTCCCAATCTTCATAAGCCTCGGCGGCTTCTTCTCCCACTTCATCTTTCGCCGCGAGCTTCAAGGCATGTTCTTCGCGCTCGGGATTTTGATATCACAATTCATAAACGAAATCATCAAGAAATCCGTCCAGCAAGCTCGGCCCGAAACCTGCGCCCTTCTGGAAATGTGCGATTCCCACGGCTGGCCCTCCAGCCACTCTCAATACATGTTCTTTTTCGCGGTTTATCTCACGCTGTTGACTTACTATAGAATTGGCTCTTTGTTTCGGAGCCAGATGTGGATTGTGTGGCTTCTGGTGTGGCCGACGGCGGTTTTAACTTTGTATTCGAGGGTTTATTTGGGGTACCATACTGTAGCACAGGTGTTTTCTGGGGCGGCGCTGGGGGCGGTCCTAGGCGGAGGATGGTTTTGGGTGGTGAACAATTTACTCTGGTGCCGCTTTCAGGCGATTGAGGAGAGTGCATTTGGGAGGTTTTTCTATGTGAAGGATACTTCGCATATTCCCAATGTATTGAAGTTTGAGTACGAAAATGCAAGGGCCGCGAGGAAACGTGTGTCTTACAAGCGGGTTGATTGATTGATTTGCATTTGGGTATGTGGTACTCTGTCTTTGTGTTCTTGATCTGTTTTTCATCAAAAAGTTTAATGTCAACTTTGGTATGCATCACCCAGTGCCAAATATATGATTGAGATTTTGATAAATGTCATCTGGAATTATTCTGAATACTTCACAAAGGTTCATGCAGTTTTGTGTTTTGTGGTTTTTATTTTTATTTTATATGGATCAACAAAGGTTCATCCAGTTAATTACGAAGTTATTTGCAAGTTGCTGTCATGCAGTTATAAGCATAAGAAATGACTAAATAGATTGAAGGTTGTCTGAATTGTAATTGCTGCAGTTTAGTTGATAGTTTTCTAGCTTAGATCACATGGGAATCTGAGGAAGGACGAGCCCATGAGCATGCTTCTTCTATCATAATTGCGCAGTCGAGTATCAAAGAAAATATAATGCATTCTCAGTGTGTTTTCTTACTGGAAAGCATTTATTACTTCACTAAAAAAGCGGCCGCTCTCATTTAACATCTTAGTGGCATTATTTTGATGAAGTCACCATTGTTCACCAAATTTTCTTGGTATTTATTTCCTGATTCATTGTCCTATGACGTGTTAAGCATGGGAAATTACTTTGGATGTGGTCCTCCTGGCAGTGTATAGTGCTATATGAGAACCTTTTAGTTAAGTAGGTATTTGTCCTGTGAGGTTATTAGGGAGGGACAGAAAGCGAAGCAGTTTTTATTTCAGTTCTTTCTACTGTGCTCAAATGTAAAGTTCAAATTCTTGTGGGAAAGAAGGCTCTCGTTGTTTTGCTGATGGGCTTTCTACTTTTATAATTATTATCAAGGCAAGAAAGGTTAGGATTTGAACCTGTCACATAATTGTAGCTTTCAAGTTGCTAGCTTAAGTAGATGTGGGCTTATCACTGTTTTAGTCTCTGATAGAGAAATGCTCTCAACCCTGAAAACCACCAAAGGCTAACAATTTCACTCCTGTTATTATCTGTTACTTGATCGTACTTTCAAATAGTTGCTACAATAGTTGGTAGCAGTTGATTTTTCAATTTTATTGAGTGAATATAAGATCATCATAGAGCTTTGTAATACCTTAAGAATTTGCCGACCACTTAATTTGTACATTATATGGAATGCTCTGTTTCCTTTGCTATGCTAATTTATTTACCAATCTTTTTTCACTTGATACGTTGGTTCTTGTCAGGTCTCAGGAGCACAGGAAAGTGAGGAAGCTAAGCTCTACCAAGGACATTTGAGGGCAGCTAGTTTCATTAGTTTGGATTTTGGAATGAGGTGGTCCTGATGGCCTATACATAAATCATTACACTGTTTTGAGGCACAATCTTTGATGCCCTCTTTAGTTTAAATGTCTTTTTAGCATTTTCACACACACACACACACACACACACACTTACCATGTTATATATTGGTAACTGTAGCCTATGTTCATGTTGAATGGTTGCATGGATTATAAACATATTTCTAATAATGGGGCAAAGGATGAATCTACAAGTAAATGTGTATGGTTCATTAATGTATCTAAGTTTAATGCTACATTTGTTAGGTGATTGCCTATAATATGGTAGGGAAGTAGTGGTGAGATATGAACTTGGGAAAAACAATGGGAGAATGTGAACTTTGGAGATCTTGATTCCAATTTGATGTTGGATACACTTCAACTCAAATTCGTTGGTGCAGTGAATATATATCTTGATTTATATTATATGGATATCTTAAATTTCATGATACCTATTATGTCACATTACATAATACTATAATTACTTTAAATTCATTGAATTACAAGAATGATTTATCTTAGTAGTTTTTTTACTCTCAAGCTTTTTATTTTTGATCCCGTACTAGTTTGAGTGGAGAGTTCTCGATGGACCAACTTCAACGGTCACGGCTATTTTTCATACTTTTAAGAGCCAAGGGAACGTTTGGTTATATTTTTCTAAAATAAAAATTATTTTTGGGAAACATAATTAAATATATTATTATTTTTTATTTTTTTTATTTTTTTAATATATATATATATTATATTATATATTTTATTATTATTTTAACAATAAAAAAAAAACTCAATTTCATTTTCATCCCACGAATTCAATAAGAAAACATTAATTTGATTGTTATAATAAAAAGTGTCTCTTTCAAAATATAAATAAATATATCAAAATATAATTTTTATATTTTTTAATAATTCATTCTTCCAAAACATATAATAAAATCAACAAAAACACAACCAAACATTTCCCAAGTCTCATATTGAATTGAAATGATTCAAGAAATGATAAATTAACTAATAACAATTCAGTAAAGTACTAGTTGACTAGCCAATTCGATCACGAGCATCAAATTGAGCAAAAAGGGATTTTCCCTCACCCAAATCATTTGATGCAATTATTTCCATCAAAATTCATCAATAAGAAAAAAAATGAAATTTTGAAGGAAAATATTTCAAGAAATGCAGAAAAGTACTCAGAAAAGAGGGAAGCACGTGACCTTGCTCACGTGCCATAAGACTTGTGCTGCTCTCCGCTGTCTCACCACATGCCTTCACCGAACACTGACGACGTTTTCAAAGTGCATAAATGACACTACTCAGCAATCAAACTCTCTCTCTTTCTCTCTCAAAATGCAAACTTGAAGTACTTCAACTAATTCTTACACAATTTCAGACCCCATAGTTGAGTCTTCGCTGTGATTTTCAAACATCATCAATGTGGCAAGTTCTATTAGCAGCAGCTGCAGCAGCAGGATCCGGGATTTTAGCAAAGAAATTTATAAACCCCAAGGAAACTGAAAAACCCGTTTGTGATTTCAAGCAGAACGACCAAGAATGTGAAGAAAATAAATCTTTAGAGGCCCAAGATTCGGTCTTTCCCTTTGGTGATGCATTTCAAGAAAGCAGTAGTCAAGAAAAGAGAGAAGCAGCCAGCGATGCTGGCAAAATCTTTAGGTTTTCAAGTCCCCAGACAGAGTCTGAGTTGAAGAAGAAGAAATCTGGGAGTAAGTTAAGAGGGCTTAAGAGAAATGGTGGTGCAAAGAGGGGAAAGAAAAGTGGGTCTGTGGAAGGTGGGGAGAAAGAGTTGGTGGTGGATCAGAGAGGAAGTGGGAGGGCAAAAAGAGTCTCTGTCTGCTTGAAGAAGAGGAGAACTGGGAAGCATGCTGCTGGAAAGTGTGAATCTTGTGCTTCAAAAGGTTAGTTTCTTGCTCAATAACTTAATTATGCAGTTGTTTTCATGGCCGGTTGGTCAAAATTTTTAAATCCATGTGATCAGGCATTCTTTTGTTATCTTGTGGGGGTGGGGGGGGTTAATTGATAATCTGAATTAGTTCAATATATTCCTAAAGCTTGCTAATTGTATACTATTATGTGCATCATCACTCAAATCTCCAGTACTAAGAAACACATTGCATAATTTGAAACTCAAGCAGCATTGTGGTGGAAGTTGTGTTACTGATAGTTAATTTCCAAATATATGTTCATCAGTGCAGCTAGTTCATTGTTTGAAGCAAGACATTCTTCTCACACACTAATGGGACCAAGGCACAGACAGCAACGAAGCAGAATAACAATGGAATATGACACCAAGAATGCAATGAAACATATTTCTTTTTTCTGCTGGAGAACTTCTAACCATAGATACTTTTGTTTTACTAGACCACTCGTGGTTAAGAGTCTCTCTTCATAGCCTTGTGCTAAGAAATCTCCTTTGAGATCATACCATTTGATGGGATGATGAATCCGCCTTAGTCACCCTCTATAACTAGGTGAAGGAAAAAGTTTTTATGGTGATGCATATTGAAAGACAAATGTTATTATGTTAAAGATTGTGTGCATTGTGTTAGAGACTGAAAATTTCTGTGAAATTGAAAATATTGCAGTGATTATTAACTGTCAAAATTCACTCGACTGTGTCATTGTCGAAAATACTCCAGTTTTCAGGGTTGCAACCTGCTCTGTTACTGGTTATGAATTAAACTAAGTGGCTTGGGGAAGGATCTGCACCAAGAGCAGATAATAGATCACAAACACTGCTCTACCCTTGTTTATTCGTTAGATCTAGTGTGGTGATCCTGTTATGAGGCTTGTGATTAACAGCTTCTTCTTCTTCTTATTTATTTATTTAATTTTTTTTCAGTAAATGTTAGGATAAATAGTCATCGCAAATACTCAAAAACACTATATTATTGAATTTAACCAGCCTTGGCAATATGGAAAAGGACACTGGAGGTTGTTCTTGTCCTATGCATGAAAAGTTTTATCTTATTGATCATAAAACATAAGCCTCCACTCCATGCGTCAAACTCTAGACTTTGTAGTATTGAGCTAAATTACTATCACTTCTATAGTTGCATTAAGTGCAAGTTTAGTTGTCCTGTCCGTCTCTCAGATTGTGATTTATGTGCTCCCAGTTTGAAGCATGTCTAACCCACATATGGCTTTTGCTGTCCTTTTCAGATAATTCCTTTGGTTGGGGGGTCGGCGTTGGAATAATGTATATGATGTCAGCCGGAAAAGCTGAAATTAGTAGGTTAAACTGTGCAATGGATGAGACTGCAAAGATTGTCCAAGAATTAAAAGCTGAGATCTCGAGAAGGAAAAGCTCATGCGATGAGCACACCTTTTTGGCTGGAGGTGAAGCTGGAACAAATAGAAACCATATCAAAGGATGCTATGGTGGTCCATTGTTCACTAAGCCAGACGCCAAGAGCAAATATAAAATCAAAAATTTTGGCCCCTCTTTGATCAGGGAAGGTGAATGTGCCAGTAGTCTTACAGAAAAAGAGCAGCCTGAGGTGCTGGAAATGGATCAGTTGGAAGCAGAGCTTGAGTCCGAGCTACAAAAGCTTCCCTGGTGTGGGACAGAAAGTTCTGGTTCTGAAGGAAGACCAGATGTCTTTGAGGCAAGTTTCATCCCATAAGCTATTGTTCCTGTCTGAATTGAACTATCCCCTTCATTCTGCCGTGAATGCTGGTTGTCCTTTTCTTCCCAGACCAACGACACATTTGGTCCATACATTTGTTTTTCCAAGACAAATAGGCTTATAAATTAACTTATGAAGAGTTTTTGCCTCCCTTTTACGACCAGATAATACATGCCATTTGGAGTGGGATCTAATGTTTTGCAAACTTCTGAAAGGCACATCTTATAGATTTCCATTACCTAACTAAAACTCCAAGCTTTCATGACATTCATAATAGCTCCAACCTAGAATGGATTCAGTAATTTCACCTGCATCTTTTGCATATCATTTGAATGTTCCTCCTGAAACAAGTTTCTTCTATCTGTGAAGATCAATTAGTTTGAGAAGGAATATATGATGAAATCTCAAAATGTAAATGCAGGCTGAGATTTTAACGAAAGAACGGCAGCCAGAAGATAGCCAGAATTCAAACTTGTGGCAATATGATGGAGTATCGCCAACTGAACTGGATAAAAAATTGTCCTGTTTGCTCATCGAGCAACAGGAAAGCCAAATAGCAGAGCTGGAGGCTGAGCTGCATCAGGCACATTCTAAACTCCAAGAGAAAGAAACAGCACTCCAAGCACTCAAAAATTGTGTCAATCGTCTCAGCCAATTTTCATTAGCAAGTGTCTCAGGCATGAAAACTTTTCCCTTTTCTCAATACCTCTGCTGCTAAGTGCCAAATTCTGCATGTAAAGAAAATGGACATAAAATATGTTTCCATACGTACTATTTGACCCCTCGCTTCAATTTTCAGATGAAGAAATTGAGGATAATGAGGATGTGAAAACAAGAGATGGGACTAAAGAGAAACCGGAATTTGAGCCGATAAAATCAACGGTTGGGATGAAGCGAATGATGAGCTATGAATCACATGTATGTTCTTCAGAATGAGCCCTATTTCATTCACAAGCAAGTGGGAAGAGGAAGATTAGCAGCTACATTCATGTCATCCCCCCACCCCACCCCCCAAAATAAAGAATTTAGTAATATTAAACTATTCTGTAGTTATATAAGCACCCTTTAAATATTCTATCTTTCTCTAGTGTTCAGAGCCTTTAGCTCTGTGTGTCAATGAAATGCTGATTGACTTGCCTGCCAGTAAAATAACTCTGAGTTGACTTTCTGTTCCCCTAGTTGGTAGTGGGCATCACACCAATCAGTTCACTGACAATGTAAAATTTCTAGAATTGCATGTGGGTTGCATATGAAACCTTTGCCCTGTCCATTGCTTGTACAAAGTTGCAGACAAAAGAAAGATGTGGGAGCCATAGGAAATTTTGCCATTTCATTTCCTATGAAGAAAAACAAGAGCCCACTTCGTTTTTGTTTCTGCTTCATTTGTTGTAGCTGTTCCAAATTCAAGTATGACAACTAAATGAGAGCATTGCTTTCATTGTTAAATTTAACCTAATACTTTACAGCAGGTTGTACTGATTGTAAGACTTAATCCGAATACCCTATCGTATAATTCAACGGTGATCATATACCATCTGCATTTGTGTTTTTGAATTCCTCTCTTTTAGAATTTTACAGAATGTTAAATAAGTTGTGCTCATCGCCAAACTTAATTTGATATTTTACAATACAAGATAATATCAATTATTCATTATTTCTATCTGCATTTTCAAAGATACCCCATCTTTTAAGAATTCAATACGTGTTAAGTTGATAATTTTTCATTTTGCATCGAATTAAATCACATATTCCACCACTTATACATGTTGATCAAATTTTTCATTGGCAATGGCTAGATTTTCACAACAATTTTCTCCTTAAGCCCTATTGTAGGCTACAAGGAACCTAACTTTTTAAATTTAATTTCTAAATGGTCCCCAACTATAAAGCAAAACATTGGTTTTGTAACCCTACAACAAAGTAAAAACCGGACCAAATGTATCTCTACTTCCAATGCTGTAAGAATTCGACACATATCAACACTACAAGATTCACCCCTGTGTGTGTGCGTGTTCAAGAGCAAGACCACTTAGTGTAATGGAAACATGTAAAGCCAATTAGAACCACATAACCTTAAAATTTCAAAGCCCCTTTGTCTCTAATCACCCATTCGTGCAGAATAAAATACACTGCACCAAGACCCAAACATATATATATATTAGTAAAATAAAAACAGAAACAGAAGAACAGCATCAACATCACATCAAAAAGTTGCCAAAAAGACAAAAGCGAAAAAAAAAAAAAAAAAGAAGAAGAAGCGTGAGTGTAATAAATGAATAAACATGGCAAGAAAGAAAAAGCAAACTCCTTCCTTCATCCCCAACTCCTCCAAGAGTTTCTTGAAACCCTCCAACCCAATAGCTAAGGAGAGAAAAAAGAGAAAGAGAAAACAGGGGAGAAACCAATTGGCCTGTTGTATTTTTGCTGCTGGATGTATATACTCTAGAATTCTGCATAATCCCTCCATATATATACATACAGGTTGGTAATATTGAGTAAAGATGATAGCTTTATCGAAGCCCATATCGAGTCCAGGCCGGGCCGAGAATTTTCCGCCGCCATTGATGACGTTCTTGAGGAGTAATACTGGGAGCAGAAGCAGAGGAAGATCACGTTCAAGCCCAATGTTTTACATTCGTAGCAAAAGAAATACTGCTGGAGTGATTGAAACTACGCAAGAACCGTCCTCTCCGAAAGTCACTTGCATTGGCCAGGTCAAATCCAAAGCCGGCGGCCGCGCCTCCGCGAAGCGCCGCCGCTGCTGGTTGCTCAAGAAAACCCTGCTTTTTGGGAAAATTGTATCAAGCCAAAAAAGGGCCTTCGGAAGGATTCTACGCAAGTGGGGTTTGTTCTTGAGGTCTGGTTACTGCAAGAAAGTGGATGCAACAGAGGATTCTTTCAGGGCTTATTCTGATCAGAAGAGTGAAAAAGGTGAAAAGAATGAATTTTGTAGCAAAAAGTATGAGAATTTTGCAGGTGGGGATCAAGAAAGGAAAAGGGATTTCTTTGATGATTCTTGTTCTTCTTTTTCTCCACCAAAAAATGCTCTAATCTTGACCAGGTGTAGATCTGCTCCTTACAGATCTTCATCATTGGGAGGTAGATTTTGGGGGTCTCCATCAGCTGAAAACGAAGCAAAAAACTTGCAAGAAAATCCAAGAATTAGCCAAGAGAATTCAGGGAATAATGTTCAAGATTTGGAGGGAATTGCAGTTGCTGGTGGTGCAGTTCTTCAGCTCACAAGGTGTAAATCAGAGCCAGCAAGAACAGGAGAAAGGCTTAATCCAGAAACTAATTTTTCTTCAACATAGATCATAGTAATTGTTGATTGATCAGTAAAAATATTTTTTTAGTTTCTTTAGAAAGATTGTGGTTGTGTTTGTTGCTGCTTCTTAAAGGAAAATTGTATACATTTTCGTATGTAAATCCCTTGATTCCTGGGGGGTTGATCATAAAAATGAAAATAACCTTTTTTTTCCCCTTTTAAGTTAGTTTTAATCTGAGTTTTGTAAGAAATAATTTTTGCCCAGATGATTATGTTATGTTTAACTATGTTGTTGTATGAATTTGGGTTGATTGAATCCTAAAGTGAAAGATTTAGGACAAAGAAGTTGTTTCCAGCACTCCACCACTTTTCATTTCATGGGCATGCGTATAGTTTTAATGGGGAAAATAATTTCAGATGTGATGGTGTATTTTTTAACATTATAATTCAAAATATAATAAATTTATCTTTTAAAATACTTTTTCTCTATTAATTTTAATTCCATTCTAAAAAAAAATTAATCGTCATACATTTACATATGTATATATATACACACACAAATTTTCCATGTTCATTATAATTATACATAAAAATAAAATAAAATAAAAATACAATTTCACCCCTAAACCAACAAAATTTTTACTGACTTGACATTTAAAAATAAAAATTTTTCATCTCAAATTAAAATTGAATATATATATATATATATTCCCCCCCCCCCCCCCCCCCCCCCCAAACCATTCTTTAATTACCTCCCAAAATATATTTATCCAAAATAATACCTAACAAATCATTATTGCATCAATCATAGGGTTCTTATTTTAGTTGTCTGTTGTTGTTGTTATTTATTTATTTATTTTTATCGTAATTATAGTAATTTTAATGTATTTCCTTCTTGATCGTGAAACCCACTTATTCCATTTTGGAATAGAAGAATTGAATTATATTTATTCTCATTTTTTATTTACATTTATAATGATGCTTTGATCGGCTTCAAACAATTATATAACCAGCAATGGCATATGAAATTGCTTATTGCAAACAAAATTAGGTAGAGACCTAATTTGAGAAGCCCAAAAGTCAAATAATTAAAATATTTTTTAGAATAAACGAGTTAGGTCGAAATCAAACTTGAACACTCTATAAGTCAAATAATTCGATTATGTTATAGAGTAAAAAAATGGCTATGGTTCATTTTTCTATGATGGACACAAAGAATTTAATGATGGTGACCGTTTATTTTGAAGATGGAACCATGACACACGAATTAATATTTTCTATATAAATTCATGTTTAGTTTATTGAGTTATATAATTGATTCATTTTTATTTTGAAGTGTGTGGTTACAATTTAATATTTGTGATTTTGGATAATAGGTTTTTGTGAAAAATAATTTTGGGTTGTGCCTGACTATCAATTTTAAGTAGTCACAACTTGATAAAAATTAAGGAAGATTGAGGGAATGTTGCGTAATTTTCAATTATGTTCGACTGAATAACGCAGTACATGGTCGATTACTATCTACAGTTCTCCTTTAATATGTGATATTGAAATCAAAATTATGCTAATTTTACAAAAGTGTCCTCTACTAAGTGAAGTATAGAGGATTTATATGTAATTTTGATTTTAAATAGTAAGAGGCGATTAGTTAATTATGATCCACTTAAAGATTTGATTGATTTCTTATTGCGTGAATAGTACGGACTTGGAGTGAAGTAATAGATAATTCTATGTTAATCTTTCACTGTAATTTTCCGAATCAAACAAACTATTATACATTATTATCTAACTAAATATTATCTATTTGTCAAATCAAACACAGTCTTAATATACTATCCTATACTATAGAGAATTGAAATGATCACATCATGTTTAGGTTTCATTGATTGTCAATCACTCCAATAACTCAAATGCCCTTCTGCTAACCTCTTATTAAATGGCTTAAATACCCTCCTTGCAGGAATTTGATTCATTATTAATGATAAGAGAACAAACGGCATAAATTTCTCTAAGCTTTAAATAAGTTAAATTTTTTAGCAAAAGTCTTGTATTTTTTTTTCTTTTTCTTTTCTAAAGTCAAATATCCTCTGAGCTTAGGGGCCGTTTGTTTTTGTTTTTTAGACCCATTTTCATTTTCATTTTCTACTAAAAATAAAAATAAAGAGCCATCAACTTCTCTCCCATTTTCACATACATTTTCATTCTCAAAATATTTTTCCAAACAAACTCTAACACTCTCTCCATTTTCACATTTCATTCTGTCAATCATACTGTCATCACCATATGTAAGAGATAAATCATGGAAATCAAGAAAGCCCAACAAGCCCAAAGCAATTGAACAACATTCAAGAAAACCATGATTGGCGTGGACTTTTGAATGTGAAGAGGTCCTTTTGTTTTTTTCTAATAAATATAACATTATTCACCCCAAGTTTGAACTATAGTACATGGACGTATTACTTTACAAACACAAATGATTGGCAAAATAGAAAATTTTAAATGAATTTGGGAGTTGCTAGTTCCAATGGAAAGGAAATAGTCGAATAGCAAATTAGTTCAGTGATATCATCATCATATTTGTATGTATAAGAATCGAAGTCAAAATTTTAATAAACTCTTTACGTGCATGGGTAAATTAAAAAAAGTAAAAAATACTGAGTATACAAACTAAGGAAAAGCATTGACGGATTGCAAGTTTAAGGGGAAGGGCAAAGTTGGAAACAAGAATATGATCTCGAAATATTAATTGATTCTATCTCTCACGAAAGTACAACGATTCTCTCAATGATAGGCGCACCTAACATCTAAATATGATACGTTGAGAAATTTATAATTTCATGTTTAGATATTTAGGTTCTTCATCTTTTTGAATCGAGACTTCGCCCAATTTGCGTCATTTTAATAAATCGATAGGAAGCACTACATTATATAATCACATGAAATAATAGAGAATTTATTATACTTGAGGCCATCTTCAATTCATCAAAGAAAATTATCATAATGAATGAGCAATGGGAAAAAGTTCATGAAACTATAATTTCATATGGTAATATATATATATATATATATATATATTAAAATAGTCTCTTTCTTTAGTGGTCCTAATTTTATAACAAGAATTTTAAAATTAAATAAATTTTAATTACACGATCACGAATTATTTTTATGTTAGCCAATGAAAATACGTCGGCACACAAATATCGTACAATCATTTTTTTTTCCAGACATATTTTGATGTGGGGCAATATTAATAAATAATTAATAATCATATGCTTATGAATAATTAGCATCACTACATTTCCCCTTTTGTCGCTCTTTCACCAATAATTTTTGAAATTGAAATTTTCTTGACTAAATGGAAGGCTTAGGTTTCTCCAACCACTGACATGTAACATGTCACATATTTAACGGTCAAATTTCATTCCCATAAGTAGGCCTCCTATGTTTCTCAATTTTTTATTTTTTATTTTTTATTTTTAGTGGTGATCACATTTAACAACTTTAAAATTCCACTCTAGATGAAATTCTAACAACATTAATTCTAATCCACACAATTTAATGCAAGAAAAATTTTAAATTGTAAAGATTCATTGAAGTACCTCTCAATAATAGTAATCACATTGTAGAGATTGTGATACAAACCTAAATTTTTGCATCAATCAATTCATTACAAACTTGCTTCTTCAACCTAAATTCTATACCAAATAATACTTTAGGGGCTAGTTTGTTTGGGATGATAAGGTGGGATATACATTGAGAATTATCCCACCTTATCATTCATTTGGTTGGAGTAATAATAAGTACTTAAACCCGTATGAATACAAAAGGCCGTGTTTATATATGCAATTCTCACAATAACTTAACATGCCACCCCCATGGGTTTATTTATCATTGCAATCAAACTATACCACAAGGGCTTGTTTGCTTGGGCATATAGGATTATGAGGGATTAATATATTAGTGATACATAAGCTATAAATAGTATCTAAAACCATGTAATCTATTGTTTGCTTGAATTTTAAAAATTAGTGATATTCCATGCTTAATACTATCTAATGTTTGGTTGGTAAGATTATTTAATGTGATTACACTTTATAATGCCCAAAATGTCATAACTTCTAAAAAAGTAAATTTTCAAAAATTGACGGAAGGCGTTGAGGATGGGATTTTTATGAGGGTAAGAATGTCATTTTCATTATTTATCAGATCAAATTTGAAAGGATGGAAAATGGATCAAGCCAATATAGCTTGATCCATAAACCAACTTGATCCATGATACCATGTCGGGCCGCAAAGGTATCATGAGCTATAAAAATGTGAATCAAATAAGAGATAAAACTTAAAAATGATCTATCAAACTATATCTAATGAAGCAAACAAGCCCCGATGATAAAAAATATCACACAAATTATCACATGATCATAAGATAACTTAAAAATCCAACCAAACTAACCCCAGGAGATTTTGGGAGCTTTTAAATCTTCTTATATTTAAATTAGAATATTAAATTAATAAAAATAACTTATTAGAAAGAATAGTGAATTTGTAGTTTTCAGAAGATTGTATTTGAAGAACATAACTATGAAAAAAGTTATGATTGAATAAGTATGTCTGTCGGAAAAATAGTGACTGGATAGCAAACTCTGATAATAACACTTGTAAAAATAGTTACATTTTTTTGTATAATTAAAATTATTCTTTCGTATAGACATATCATTTTGTAATTTTATTTGTTGGGTCTTTTTTAAGAAAACCTCCCAAAAGACCTATTGAATTTTTGAGCGAAGGTCAATATTAATTTTAATTTATTTTGAATCCAAAAACTATGTCCGAAATAATCTATATTTATAGCTAAAAGGAATTGGTTTGTTGTGCTGACGAGCTTTTACGTAAATTTAATAATAAGTTATATATTTGAAAATATTTGTTGACAAGTTTTACTTTGTTTTTTTAGAAAATATTACAAAATAACGATTTTTTGTTATTTTTTTTCAATAAATCAATATTATCCGATCATTGAAATCGAATCAAGTAAATTAAAGCGCAGACTACACAATTAGATGTATATAATATATCCATTCGAATTCGAACTCGATACCTCCCACATAATAGGGGAGACTGATGTCATTGAGTTACAAGCCACTTGATACAATTTCTACTTTTCTAGATCATCTGAATAGGAAAAAGGACATCAAATTTTATGTAATTTTTCCATTTTACTATAAAATAAGAAAAACACATAAGTCTAAAGAATATAAATCTCATAAAATTAGTACCAAAGTCCAAATTGCACTAGACTACATAGATTAGCATGGGAGCCCAACTGCAATATAGTTAGTAATTTACAACCCAACCGAAGGCCCATTTGTCACATCAATTTCAGTTCAATTTCAAGAATTTTAACTAAAATTAAAATATTTAGAATTATTAATGATTTAAAATTTGATGGAATTTGTTTATGCTATAAATCCATGATCCAGAATGAGTATAAAAATTGGATCCTGTAATTTCTTATGTTTATATACCTTACTACAAATATTTTTCCCTAAAAATATAAACAAATAAGTTATAAATCAAAACCATTCTAGTCTAATAAATAAGTCCTCATTTCTATTACTGTAAAAAAATAAAATAAAATATAAAATTGAAATTCCGATACTATCAATGTTGCTAAATAATAATAATTGAGGGAAATTTGCAAAATCTGTCATGATGTGCTAGCTTCATAAATGTTGCAACATGCGCTTGCTTGAGTAATTGACTACTAAGATGGATGGTGGTTTTTTAAGTTTATAAAATATTAAATTTTATTTGTAAAATAAATTATTAAAGTGTTAAGATGAAACGAAATTTAGCTCATAAGATTTTAGAATTTTTTTTATTTAATTATACGCATACATGTTAGGGATTCATTATATTAGAATCCTTAATCCCACACTTTATTTGTGGGACTAATGTCATTGGGTCAAAGATCAGTCGAAACTTATTGTTACTACGAAAATATTGTTATTAATATGATTAAAATTAGACGATCTTATCAAAATTAGTCGAATTGAGCTCGACTCTAATTTTGAGTTGAATCAAGCTCAATTTTAATTTTGAGTCAGTTTCAAACTATATGTATTTAATTTCGAGGTTTACAAGTAGGTATGCAATTTGATATTATTTTTTATTAATTGATATTATATACTTTACTCTTATTTTATTTCGAACTCAAACATGCACTTATCCAAAATTTACTTAAAAAATCGAGTTTAATTAAGTCGAACCGAACTCAAACTCAAAAAATTAAGCTCGTTAAACTTGAATTTTTTTCTCCAAATTCAATTTAGCTCGATTTAGTTACATCCCCTGTAAATTACATACATCTAACGTGAACACCAAATATGAAATACATAACAAAACAGTAGAAACCTAAAATAGTTATTTGCAAAATTATTTGAAATTCCAACTTCTAATTTAAAATTTTTCAAAAATTCAATGTTCCTCCTCTTTTTCCATCTTTTCATTTTTTTTAGAGAACATTACAATTTATAAATGACGAAAATTATTCTTACAATAAGTTAATAGTATCAAATCATCAAATCAAGTAAATGAAAGTACAAACTGCATAACCAAATACATATAAGGTGCACAAAGAAACCCATTCAAATTCAAACTTGAGACCTTTGATATAATAGGGAAGACTGATACCATTGTGCTATAAATCATTGAACATATTCCATCTTTCCATTACTGACTATTAATAACTTATTTCGCATATCCGCATTAAATTTCCCAACTGCAATCGGTCGCAACGGATATATGAAATCCGGTCAGCGGTCAGCCAGAGCAAAAGAAAAAATAATTGCAAAAAGGTCCCACAACTTCTACTAAATTCCAAGAGTACCCCACAACTTTAAGAAATTTAATTTCCCACAAATTGATGGGCAAATAAGCCTCCATAATGTGTTGTGTCATGGCTATGCATAAAATTACAAAAATCCATGAAATTTGGCAGCAGAGGGAGGGCAAGAATTAACAGAAAAAAAAGGGGCAGGTTTTTGTGTAGTGAAGTCCAGCCAAAGGGTTGGTCTCCTAATGTGATGTCCCCTAAGGACATTTTCAATAATACACACATGGGAGTGTCCATACCACCATGAGGAAATACTTGTACTAATTTTCCTCAATTTTTTGCACTCCCTTTTGGATTGTGTTTGGATGGAGGATTTGAGATCGAAAAGTGACATGGTAATTTTTAACTAATCGTGTTTCGATAAGTTCTGGAACAAACAAGGTGGTAAAAACAGTAAGATGAAAGAAATAAAATATACTGTAAATTATATCATAAAACTGATTCAGTTTGGCTTATGTCGTATTAAATGAATGATTTGTACTTTTCACGTGATTGGTTTTGAAATGTGATTATACTTGTCGGGTGTTTTTTTTGTCTTACAATCATAGCAAGTCTGAAGAAGATTTTTTCGGATTAATCTCAAACCTCAAATCTTTCACTACACGAATAGACTAGACTCAGTGAAAATTCACGATCAATTTATAATCATAAATTTATTTCTCTATTGAAATAGTAACTTTTGTTGTACTCATTATAAACTTGTCAAAAAGATGAAAATATAAATAAACGAAGCATATCTTTTCTATTAGAGATTTTGACACCATCATTTTTACACCAAAAATTAATACAAATGATCTCACTCTTTGACTTTGTTCTCTCTTTTTCCTTCCTACTAATAATTTTCCTTTCCTCCACCTTAGTTTCTCTCCAAATGGGATGGGGGGTGGGGTGGGGTGGGGTGGGGTGGGGGTTGATCACACACTACATAAATGTTCCAACCCACCACCAGCCCACCACATATCCCAGTCAGGTCCTTGCAATCAATTGCTGTGCAGACCGTGACGCCTACAATTCCCCCCAAAACCTCTCTGCAAAACAGTACCCACACAAAAAAAAGCCTACAAAAACAGATCCCAAAACACACACACACACACAAACTTAGAATCTTGGAATGCCATGGAGCTCAAGGCTAGCATCATTTTCACTCTACTTCTCTTCCTCCTCCTCCCCGGGCCGGGCTTTTCAAGAGGTTACTTGTTTTGTACAAGTCCTTGCTCTCATTTCAATATGAATGTACATATTGAGCTCATCAGAAATGGTTTGTGTGTGTGTGTGCAGGGAGTTTGCAAATGAAAAACATGGGCTCAGAGATGTATGAAATTGATTACAGAGGTCCAGAGACACACACCTACATTCCTCCACCAAATCGGGCCGGGGGCCGGCCCAGAACCCACCATCAAGCCAGCATGGCCCGTCGCAAATCCAAAAGAAATGTAAGTAGGATTGTTTTTAATATGGGGCGTGATGAATAAATGATGAAATCACTTGTTTTTAATCCTTTTAATTTTTTTGTGGAATTTTTCATTTCAGGGAAAGAAAAATTGAGCGTGGATGGATTGCATTTTGGATCTTCTATTTTAATTAATTTTTTATTTTTATTTTATTTTATAGATGTACATCAAATGTTATTTATATTCAAGTAATAAAGAAATAATCGATATTTTGACATTTATTGTAAAATAAAATTAAAGGTAATTAAAATAGAAGATTAGAAGTGAGGGAAGGACTATGTAGTTGAGTTGAGTGGTATTATTTGTTTGGATTATGATTATAGTGTAATAGGAGATTGTAATCAATCAAACTGAGGATTATGGTTTTTTCTTGGTTTCTTTCTCTATTTTTACTTTTTGGGTAAATGTGATTGTTTTATTAATAAAGATTATTTCATTCCTATATGGAGTATTATTGCTTAATCATAGTAATAATGAAAAATGTTGGTAGAAGGTAATAGCTGCATCGCAAAAATTGAATTCAATCTTTGTATATCATCTCTTATTTCATAACATAAATAAATACTTAATATAGTAAAAATATTTTCAACAAAATATATGATTATTAAAAAATTGTACTTGACGTTTATTCATGATATGAAATAGTAGATGAAATAGAAGATTTAAACAGCAATTACTCATAATAACTAACAATGTGCCTCTAATGGTAAAGGGAGAAACGAAATAATGCAAAATTATATTTTTATCCCGAAAAAACATATTTTTAAATTTTATTCTTTATTTATTTGTTTTGTGGTCTAAGTTTACTAACTATTGATTAAGTTGAAATTTTGATTGAACTTCATAGAAGATTAAAATAGGATTGAAAATATTTTGGGCGTAGATTGCAAATTCCCATTAGTCTTGTCCAACTTATAGTTATAGAAACACTACGTGCTAAAATGTAGTCAAATTAAGGTCCACCTCAAGGCCACCAAAGATGGCAATGGTGGTGGTGCTCCATGAGTAGTGGTTGCATGGATTGTTTTGATTATTTTTTAACATATAGCGTGTGCGTGTGTGTTTAATTAACAATTTCGACAAATCTATCATGAAAATATACTCGTAATAATTATTTTAGTAAGATTTAAACTCAATATTTTAAATTCCAATTTTATCATTTTAACAAAATCTAATTATGATTGCAACTAAAAGAAAAGTGGCATTACAATGTAAACAAGAACCATGAATTTTATAATTATGCTTATCTATTACAATAATAATGTTCAATGGATTGTTGATTTCTAATTATAAGCCTTTAATTACTAACAACAAAATATAAAGAAAAAAATAGTTGCATGTTAAATTCTAATGGATTTTGGTTACTAATCCGGATTCGGCCAAATTGGCCTAATAAAAATATGGATTGTTTTGATTATTTTTCATAAGTCCAGTGGCTTGTAGTTTAATGGCATCATGTCTCCCCTATTATGTGAGAAGTTTCGTATTCGAATTCGAATGTGTTTCTTTGTGCACCTTATGTGTGCATTAGATTATAAAGTTTGTATTTTCAAGATTTTGCTTACAATCTTTCTATATTTTAGTTAAAAATAAAATACAAATTGGATCATTAAAAAAATACAAAATTTTAAAATATTTTAGGAATTTTGATTATTTGTAAAGGTAAGATCGTCCTTGTAACATACGCCTGTTACAAAACATTTAAACATTTGTCCATAACATTACACAGTGGATATCATTGATCAGATAATATCACTCGACTCATTTCCACAATTCACGGGTTTAATGTCCTAATTAGTAATGGAAATCACGAGTTCCTCACATCCAAAACTGTAGATTAACGTTTTCACGTCTAATTCTGCGGTCTGCCGCAGGTTTTTGTTCATCCAACGTAAATAAACAAAGGAAGTAATAATTTAAAGCAGTCAGCGCAGAGCCTGAGAAGCGAGAGGGAGAGAGCATATCAAGAAAGCCCATCTCTCGATTTCTTCTCTGATATTTCCTACAGAATAATATATACGCCCACGGACGTGTTTGTTTCGTAATTTTTGGTGTTTTTTTTTTTTTTTTTTTTTTTTTTTTTTCATTTTCGAATGGCAAAATATGAGCCTTTGCCGAAGGAAGAAGAACTTGAAGCAGCGACAAAGCATGAAATGAAACCCTCCACCATCGCGACGGGCACGGCCAAGAACGTTGGAGCTCCGCCGCCGGCCGCAGTGCCGATTGGATGGACCGCTGATGGGCTGCCGGTGGGTGCTGATCACATCGCGCAGAGGTCGCAGTGGGAATCCGGCATCTTCTCTTGTCTGGGAAAGAATGATGAGTTCTACAGCAGTGATCTTGAAGTTTGTGAGTTTTTCTTTTTCTTTTTCCTTTTTTTCCCAATTATTTTATATATTTCTCCTACGGCGAATCGGTTTTCTCTCACAAAAAGATTTAAGATTTGGGGAATGTTTGGTTATGTTTTTTGTGTGATTTTATTATATATTTATTATGTGTTTCGGGACAATAAATTATTGGATAATGTGATTTTTTTTTTAATATGATTGTTTATATTTTGGGAGACACATTTTTTACTGCAGCAGTTAAATTAATGCTTTTTATTGGATTTTTGGAGTGACAACAAAATTGTGTGATTTTTTTAATGTTAGAATAATAATAAAATATATATAATATATGTATGTATATATTAAAAAATATGAATTTTGAAGAAAAAATGAGGATGTATTTGGATATATTTCCCCAAAACAAGTTGGGGAATGTTTGATTATATTTTTTGTGTGATTTTATTATATATTTTGAAAGAATAAATTATTGAAGAATGTAAAAATTATTTTTTCGATCTGATTGTTTATGTTTTGGGGATATTTCTTTACTACAATAGTTAAAATTAATGCTTTTCGTTAGTTTTTGAGGATGAAAATAAAATTGTGTGATTTTTTTTAATGTTAGAATAATAAAAAAATATATATGATATATATATAGTATGTATTTATATATTGAAAAGTGTGTGTTTTAAATAAAAAATAAAGATACATAAAAATATATTTTCCCAAAACAATATTGCTTTAAGAAAACATAACCAAACATTCCCTTGCATGGGGTTCTTGATTTATATAATGGGATGTTTTCTGGTCTGGATTTTGTTGGATTTGGATTATGGGTTTTGAATTTGGTTACTGATTCTAGATGTTTATTCTTGAGAAAAATGTAGAAAATTGGATTGGAGATATATGTGGACAAATTTGTGAGGGCATGGAATGGTATCTTTTAGCTTAGGAAGCTACAAAAAGTTCAAAGGAATGTGATATGTGATAATTGTGGAATCAATCTGTATTTTTTCATGTAAATGTCTTTGAGAATACAAAATTGCGTCCAATTAAAATACACTACAATAAAACTTATTAAAAAAAGATATATACTACAAAAATTAGAGAATAAACTAAGATCAATCCATAGTTGATGCATAGATTTAGAGGGTGTTTGGCTAAATTTATTTTAAACATCTTATAAGTTCCTACATCTTATAAGATGTTTTTGGAGCTTATAAGATGTTAGATCTTATTTTTAAAATAAGTTGTTGAAGTGTTTGGATAAAAAAAGATGTTGGTGCTTATAAGATGTTAATAATGACAATTTTGTATTTAAAATGGTTAAAAATGGAGGAGCTTGTTAAGATTTTAAAAATAAGTTAGAGTCTCCTTACTTTTTTTAAAAGAGCTTATAAGCTTCTAACATTTTATTTTAGGATCTTATAAACTCTTTTTTAAAAAAATTTACCAAACATTTTTTTATTAATTTATAAGTTCTTAAACATTTTATAAGATGTTTTGAAGAGCTTATAAGCTCACCCAAACACCCTCTTAGTCATAAAAGTGGTGTAATCAAATTTGAAGTAATATTCCTGTAGCCAACGCTTTGTTGCGTCATATTAAGATATTCTACAGAAATTCACTTTTAATCCTCTATTTCATTTTCTATTCTAACTTGTTGTATTTATACCAAGTGTATCTGATTCGCAATCAATTATTTTTATAAAAAAATATTTAATACATGTGTCATATATTTATGAAATGAAATAGAAGATGAAATAAAGAATGGAATAGAAGATTTAAACCTTAGAAATTCAGGAAATAATTTGCAATCAATCCATAACTAATGCTCAACTTTAGTTTTAAAATTGATCTAATTAAATATAAATTGGTTGTGCAACAATCATTTAATGGCTGATGATTATTCTTTCTTTTAATATATATTAATTTTTTTATGAATTTGTTGTGCTTCCACTGAACAAAGTTATGAATTAATAACTAATAATTTTTTTTTAAAATTACACTTGCTACGAATATTAATAGCTATAATTTGTAATCATAATATGAAATTAATTTAATAACAATTTTCCCATAGCAGATATCCAATGTATTTCTAGTGATGCTCTAATAGTGCATCTTTTCTCTCATCTTGTTGTTTCTTCACCGTAGTTGTGAAATTGAGCAGGTTTATTGGGTAGCATGGCCCCTTGTGTGCTCCACGGAAGCAATGTTGAGAGACTTGGCCATGCCCCTGGTACTTTTGCTAATCACTGCTTGCCTTACGCTGGCCTTTACTTAATTGGGAATTGCTTCTTTGGCTGGAACTGCCTCGGGCCCTGGTACTCTTACCCCACCCGTACAGCCATTCGCCGGAAGTTCAACTTAGAGGTATTTGCATGCTGCTCTTTCGAATTTAAATCAAGATAATTCTAACTAAGATTTGGGAGCTAAAATATTGGGAATTTTTATGATTACCCACAGGGCAGCTGTGAGGCAGTTGCCGGATCCTGTGGGTGCCAAGGTAGCCTTCTGATGGATGAGGTCCAGCGGGAGCAATGCGAGTCCTCCTGTGATTTTGCAACCCATGTCTTCTGCCATGCATGTGCCCTTTGTCAGGAAGCTCGTGAAGTTCGTCGTAGGCTTCCTCACCCTGGATTTACTGCTGCCCAGCCCGTCCTGGTGATGATCCCGCCTGGGGGACAGACCATGGGCCGTGGAGCCTAGATGAGTATCATTTTAGGAAGCTTATACAACCTGTGGACTTAATATCACATTGCTCAGAGATCTTCTATCTGAATACATTTTGTAACATTATCTGATTGCTAAGATTGACAATGTACTATTATGTTTTTTTGAAGCATGCAATTTTTCATCCTCCTGAGCCATGAATAGTTTGCAACATAAAGATGTCTAAGTTCCAATCAGATAAATTACCCCCAATGAAATAAACTGCAATTCTTTCAGACAGCTAGCAAAAACAACAGGGCAGGTCCTAAATATCAAGCTACTTTTAGCCTAAAGGGTGAAATTATTTCTAGATAAGGTTTCAGAACAATCAGGTATATGAAAAGCAGAAGCTGAATTTGTAAGAGGAACCGACTCATCTAAGATCTATTCTCCAGGTGCTGAGACACCCTGCTTCAGTCTTTCCTTCTTAATCTTCTTCTTTGAGATCGGTTTCTTTTTCTTTGGAGGAAGGGTTTTTTGGGCATAAACATAGAGTGCGTAATTTCCCACAAGGAATAACAAGAGCAGTCCCCCAACGAGAAGCAAGACGATCAATCCTGGGTTGAATCCTTGTGTTTCAACATCCCAGGCTGCATTTTTCTGTTATTAAAGTATAAGTTTTTTCTGTTATCAAAGCATAAGTTGGAATAATGCAGCCACAGGTAGAAGATATCAGAGAAGTCAGAGCAATTAGCAGTGACATAACCACCTAGTTCAAATTAAGCTAAAAGATGATGTTTTAAATGTTTATAGCATGCATAACTCTAGCAAAAGAATGGCTAGCTGCTCTCTTACAAAAGAATTATACGAAATAATAATCGAGCGGAAACATGTACATAATTTCATTTGACATGCATTGCCGATAAAAATTTAGAACCACAAGAATAACACATGCAGGTATTGAACTACGGTAAACTCTGAACAGAGTCACATGCGCGAGTTTCACTTAAGAACATAAATGACCACTCATAACCGTATTACTGAATAGTGATCTACGCTGGCTAACAACCAAAGAGATAAGCCTTAACAACATCTCAGAACTCATTTAGACATATACCCAGGACTTTCTGTCAGCTAAAAATGTTAAAAAAACCCAATTCAAGCACAAAAAAGAGGGCTGCCTCCAATTAGGCTCAATGAATACTCCAAATCGGCAAATCAACATATGTGAAGAGACTGCGATATAGATGTATCATGTTAAATACATAAACTTGTTAATGTATTGTAATGCTTTGTTTCTCTAAGCAACACAAGTTGTAAAAATTGCATTTCATTATAAACACAGTCAATCATTACAATATATAATCTCAAAGGATAAGACCAATTTCTTCTATACTCAATGAGCTCGTGTGTTTGGATTAGGCATATAATACGCATGACTAGGATAAATATGGGTTATTATATATCGTATCTAATGTTTGTTTATATATTTTAAATAACTTGATATCCAACCTTAATCTTTTGCTTGAAATGATTATCCTATTAATAAATTACAATTTATTTCCAACTTAGGTTGGAAAACATATCACACCTTGATACACAAGTCAGGTTTGGCTTTAAATGCATGTCGAACCCTAATTGTATCAAATGCTTCTAAAAATGAACCAAACATTAAAATGAAGTTAGATTGTGTATGTATCAAGCAAACGCGCTGAATAGATACTTCTCATAATTATAATCTACTTCAAAATCAAATGCAGGAACATATTTTCTTTATCATTTTCCTCATAAAATCTAATTTCCATACACAGCCTTAATTACAATAAAATATAAGTTGAAAAGAAAATCTTATGTAAATCCTGCAAATAAGACCATACCCATCAAATTCCAACCTATTACTGTAAAATATGTAAATCAAGTTCATGCAAGAATCTTCGCATCAGCAAGCATTTTCGTAAAACCCTAGATCAGCAGAATACATTAACTAAAATAGATCTACCTCAAATTAACATGAAAACGAGATCCAAGAGGAAAAAAAAAATACCACTCGATCAAACGACGGAGGGACGCGATCAAAATCAGCATCTGCTTCGTAATCCATGGCTTCCTTTTTTTTTTTTTTTTTTTTTAATGAAAGGGAAAAAGATCGACAATCGAAAAAACAGAGTAATTAGTTCTAGAGTGTCCGGACAGGGTATTAAATTTGATGAGTGTTGGTTGTTGCTCGGTAACAGAGGCGAAATTCGTAATTTGGTATTTTATTTTTGTTTTTTTAATTTTTATTTTATGAAATAAGCCCATGGACTGTTTAGTGTTTGAGCCCAAAGTGAAACATATAAATCTTGTGTACAAGCCCAAACACTAGCAGAACTATCAAAATAAGCCCATGGACCGTTTGGTCAAGCCCAATTGCTCCCATGGTCCAAGAGTCGCCAATGGCTTGATTCCACCAAAAATAGTTTCAATAAGGGGCGCAAACAAGTCGAGCTGGTTCACAAGCATCACGAGCCTAGCTCAACTTTGCTCGGGTTAGGCTCCAATTGTTTCAAGTTCAAATTGAATTGAATTGAGTTCGAGCTCTATTTTGAGTAAATCTCAAGCCGCCTATATTTAGGTTCGAGACTCGCGAGCTGCTATATAATTTAAATATTATTTTTATTCTATTAATAAATAAATAAATATATATTATATTAATATTTTTTTAATTTCGAGCTAGGGCTCAAAATTTTAAGGTCGTCGGGCTCAAATTCAAGCCTAATACAAATATTTCGAACTCAAAAATTTTCTCCAAACTCGCTTAGACTCAACTCATTTGCAGTCCTAATTTGAATACTGCCAGTTGAACAAGTCAAATGTCCAAGCATACCTTCAAAACTATAGGCAATGGAGTAAGTCATCATCTACCTATCAAGATATTATTAACAAAAAACAATAATTATGACTTATGATAGTGCCAAAAGACCTTACCCATAAGGTTCCAAAGTCAGTGAACCATGTGAAGCAATAGCACACCCATGCATATTTCATGTCATTTGCTTGTGCTCAACTCTATGGGACAAGATTCTTGATGGAACTTGTGTACATGTGCAACTCTAGCGGTATTGGTGGACACAAACAAGAGAAACAATCATGGGGATAAAATTGTATCTTTTTTTAGAAAAGGGAATAAGTGGTAGGTACAAATGTATGCTAATTCTTGCCTAGAATCATGATCTAATTGAACAAGAATTTGTGTAGTGGCTTCAATTTTTTTAAAATTTTAGTGAATTTAGGGATTAACCATGAGCTTAGTTAAGAATTGTGAAAATAATCAAATCAGTTTAAAGTTAAACTTTAAATGAGTATGAATGAATTTAAATTTTTTTTTTTTTAAAGATTGTATAACTATGAATGGTATTTAATATAGGTTAAAGGATTGAAAATTTTGAAATGATTTATAAGTTACTTATTTTATCATTCGAAACGACTTCTGTCAAGTCCATATTAGTATTAATTTTAATATCATATTTAAGACTTAACAATTAATTTTTTTATTTTAAAAGTTATAATTCCCTTGCTAATTGATGAAAATATTACAATTGCAGGAATACAAGTGGAGAAATGGCAAAGTAGGACAAATTAACTCAAGTTGGTGGGAATGTTGATTGGATGGCACGTCATTATCAAAAAAGGACAGAAGAGTTTATATTCATTTGAGTCTTATTCTAATTAGAAGACTCTTCCAAGTAGTTATAAATAGGTCTCTCAAATACTTTAGAAAGAAGCAAATTTTTCTATTTTGAAGATCAGAAGTATCGTGAGAATTTGGGATTCAGAGAAGGACAAAGTGAAGATCAGAGTTTCTTCTTCTTCCTTTGATTTTCTTTTTAATTCTAAATTTGAAACGATGTTTCGTTTTATTCATATTTTGTTTGACAATTCAATCATGAACTAATTCGTTATTCTATGATTATGATGGATTCTTTTGAATAAATTAACGCATGATTTTCTTTCATAAAGTTAATAGCGCTTAAGGTTATTTCTTCTATTGTGTGTTTTTTCTATTTGATTGCCTGATCAACAATCAAGTGTATCTTTAAACCCTAGAGGAGTCTTGGAAAAGAAAATCTAGGGATTGATTGACAATAGAAGATCTTAGAATTAATTGTTCAAATTGATGAACTAATTAATTTGTGAGTAGGATAGGAATATACTTGCTTGCCTGAGGGAGTTAGTTGAGTGGTACAACCTTATTCATAATTAGTTAATTCACATAGGAATATAGTGAATTGAATAAATTAAGGATTTGATTGCGGGTAATTCGGAAGAACCTCGTAATTGCATAAGACTCAAGACTAATAACCTGTTATTAATTTCATAAGGAGAAAATTATGTAATCAACTTATTCGATTGATGAAATCATAATTCTAGACTTCTATATTATGATAGAAATCTTAATCAGTACCGTTTTTCTTATTTTCATTAGTTTAGTTTTAATTCTTATTTAATTGATTTTGTTTGGACAAAACAAGTGTGTGGTAAATTAATAATTAGTAGCGAATAATTTAGTTCCTCGTGGGATCGACATTTTTCTCATCATTTTATTACTTGTTGCGACACGTGCACTTGCGTATTTGTTTGCATTATTTATCTTTGCACAAACACAACCAACAACTTCTTTTAGGAATAAAACATTATAATAATTGCGTGCTCGAAGGATAATGCCTCAATGCAATTAAGTTCTATATATGTTGTTATAGATTGACAAATCTGATTAGTTATACTTTTCTTAAAATTTTACCGATCTGTGCAATAACCAAATATGCGTGCTCGTAGAATAATAACTCAACTTGATTGGACCTATCTAGCGAAAGGATGTGATCAAATGTACTTTTCTTAAATTTTAATGATCTATATACTAATAGGAGTTCATGATACACCTTACTTAAACACAAACCGTGTTTTTGTATTTTTTTATTTTTTGAATTAATACAAACTGTGTTTTTTATTTATTAAAAACAAAAAAGAGCACAATCCAAACAAAAAGCTTTGGATCACGTTTGATAGTGGCTAATAGCCATTATAAGGTGGAATAATTTAAGTTAATCTCCTATTTGATATCACCTATTAAAACAGCAGGCCGGTCCATTTTTTGGACCTAGCCTGCTATTGTAGCAACTACAAGCTGCTATTGCAGTGGCGGCCCAAGGGGTGCAATTATGTAACGCACCCCACATTATTTTTTTTGTTCCATTACTGTCCATTTTTTTTTACCATGTGGGAGGAGTGAAATAAATTATTGAGGACAATATTATCTTTTATCTACATAATTCTACATATCAAACATACATCAGAGATTATGGTAAATTATAATTACACGTAATTGTAAAGCTAATATTTTATGTCAAATAGATTAATATATCCAAATGTACTTCTTCTTAAAAATTTGAAAACGACAAGATAAGGGGGAAAAAATCAAAATTATTGGACTTAGGGAAGCAATTTATACATCTTAAACACAATACGACATTGCTTATTTTATTTTGCGATAGCTCTTAATTGCAAAAGAGACAAATTTTTAGGTGTTATTGCGTTCGGTTGGTAATAGAATTATGACGGACAAATTTTATAAATATGATAAAGGCCAAAGGAAAAAAGGAAATATATATATATATATATATATTCCTGGAACTTTGTCCATGCTTGAAATTTTATTTAAATCACGACATCTTCATTTAAATAGCAAGTGGCATCGTTGGGCCGTAAGTCGCATTCATCCTTGGACGATTTACCAACGTGTGGAGATCGACATTGACCCTGGACTAAAATTTTTCGATATTCAGTTTAAAATTAATTTTACAAAATTTATTTAAATGTAATTCATTAACTATAATTTTCAAAATTTGAGCAACATATTTTCATTCAACAAAATTAAAAATTTTATTTGAATTTGACTTGATTATTAAAATCTCACTAAATATAGGTAAAGATATATCAAATTATGCGAACTTGACTCATGTTTAATTCGATTAAAATTCATTCAGTTTTGATTTAATTTTTCGATATCTATCAAATAAATAAGTAGTCTCCAGCAAGAGAAGATAGGGATTTGTTCCAGCACCTGAAAATTAATATCAGAGGACCATCCCAAGGCCAAGTGATTTGTTCAAACAAACTTGAACAATACTATATTCAGTTCGATTCAATTTATTTATTCACACTCCTACCTCATTCTGCTACAGAAAATATTACTCTTTTATATTTAATAATGAAAAAGGTTTGATATAAAAAAATACAAAAATTACTTGTAAATATTCATGATTTATTTTTTGAATTGTGATTAGAAAAAAAAAATCATATTTTTATAAATTAGTGTGTATATATATATTTCTTTATTTCAGGATAAGGGATCATCCTCAATCTGATTTAAGTACCCCTACGACCTCAAATCCACCCCCGATCTAGGGCTAGAATTGGTACAACCATAGTTGCTTCGGCCCCCACATCGATCCTGTTAAGGTCACAAGCCCGCGCAACTAAGCTCGACGAATAAATTAATATATATTTACACTTAAACAAAATACACAAAGCATAGTGGTGGAAAAGACTACCGAAAAATAGGGCACCTTTGCCAAAGGTATGTATTAAGAAATCTCTCTCCCATTCAATCACTTCAAGAACAGTTGAACTCCAAAGATATCTGCCAATAAATATGCCTTTCTTATGCCAATTACACTTTACCAAACTTCTACTCAAACTCTAGTACTTAGGAAAGGAACCTCCCACCCCCCACTTCCCCCCATAAAGAGAAATCCATCCAACTGAATGCAAGAAAATGACTCCAACCATTTTCACTCTGTCCCATTCCATATAACAAATTATTGACTTTCTTTCTTGCATTATCAGCTTGACAACCAAAATTGAAAACCTTGTAATTGATATATGTCCATAATTCAATTGTGAATTGTTTGATATGAACATGTAAAGGCAAGGCAACAATTGAATCCATCTATGAGTTATTCGTGTTACGTACATTGTTTTACAAATCAATGAATATATAGATTACTAATAGGAGTAATGAACAAGCGCATATATGATCCCGAAACAGATCTCAATCTCAACTCTAGATGATTTCTTTTTTTTCTAAGGTGGATCATTGTTGATTCTCCAGGAGACTCGAACCCATGACTGATATATTTTTGGAACTATTTGAGTATGAGAGTTTATCATCAAGCTATCTATTGGTCCCATCATAGATCGCACCGATGGAATTGGAAATTTGATGGTTAGACCAAGTCTAGACCGCTACTACCGCCGCCGCAACCACCACCGGTGAAACTATTGTCCGACGAGGTGGTGGAAATGGTGATCATGCCATTGAAATCAGAGACACTATCTTGCAAGGTCATCAGGAGTTGTGATGTGCTGAAACTCATAGTTGGCTTTGTTCTTGGGACAATAGGGATTTGTGCTTCTCCCGCGAGCATTTGGACCACACCCCTCATAGTGGGTCTAGCCATTGGGTCAGGGTGTGAACAGGCTAGCCCAACCAGCAGCACCCTCCTCATTTCCTCTTCATCAAACTCATTCCCAAGTCTTGGATCAGCAGCCACCATCAACCTCCCTTCTCTATGCAAACTCCACACCCATTCCACCAAATTACTGCCCACTCCAAATCTCCCCACGCCGGAAAACTCCTTATCTATCGGCCGCCGCCCGCTTGCCACCTCCAGCACCACCGCGCCGTAGCTAAAAACGTCGGTTTTGTCGGTAGCCCGGCCGGTTAACAAGTATTCAGGAGCCAAGTACCCCATTGTGCCTGCAGCCACGGTTGCATCAGGGGATTTATCGTGCTCAATTTGCCTTGCTAACCCAAAATCTCCTAATCTTGCATTAAACCCTTCATCCAACATAATGTTGCTAGTCTTAATATCTCTATGGATCACCTGATTTTCACATTCTTGATGCAAATAAGCTAAGGCCGAAGCCACCCCAAGCAAAATCTTGTGCCTATGAGGCCAGGGCAATATCATTCTTGATTCGAACAATGCCTTGTCTAAACTTCCATTGGACATCAAATCATAAACCAATAAGATTTCTCCCTTCTCATGGCACCAACCTTGGAGCCTAACAAGATTTCTATGCCTGAGGGTTCCAATTATTGACAATTCGGACAAGAACTCTGTTTTCCCCTGTCCGCTGTGGCTACAACGTTTGACCGCCACAATGTCTCCGGTGGCCGGCAAGATGCCCTTATACACAGTTCCGAATGCGCCGTGGCCGATGATTCGAGTGGAATCAAATCCTTTAGTAGCATATTTTAGCTCCTTATAGCTGAATTCCTTCGGCATTTTGATCACATCGGAAGCCAAAGTTTCTGGGTTTTTATCACTTTTGAATTTCTTATTGTATGCCCATATGATTGCCAGAGCGCAAAATCCCAAGAAAAACGCACTGGCGGTTACCACTCCGACGATGGCGCCAGCGCCGTTTTTGCATAACTGGTTGTGACACTTCCGACTACTTTTCTCTTCATGCGACGTTGTATTACTATTGTCGGCCTCAGGTGCGGGAGAAGGCGGCGGCGAGTTGCCTTTGTCCGCCGTGGGGTTCGGTAAAGTATCCGTTGGCGGCGGGGGAGGTGCTCCCGACGGCACGGGCGAGTTGGGACTCGGATTTTCATCAAACGACGAGCTAAAGCTCCACCACTCGATGGTGTGAATTTCTGTGCTCCCCTGAGTTGACCCGGAGAACCCGACAAACATGGAATCATTTATTATGTACTCATTTAGATCAAAGGTAGCGGATATAATGGGCTCGCTGGGTTTTAAATTGGAATACGATACGTACACTTTGATCAACTGAGTTGGCCCGGAATAATCAACCCACGAGTTGATCAAGTCACCGCTTTTCACATCAACACCAATAGTACCCAAATTACCAACTCGGTTCGAAACCATTGAGTTAAGATCCAAACCCACGTGGTTCCCATTAATGTCCTTGAATTCAACGTCCATTAGAGTGTCGAACTCAACCGCCACGACGCCGCCTGGGGCGCCCTTCGCGTCCATGATTCCCAAAAACCCGCCGGCATCGCCGATGTACTCGTCGTCCGGCGAGATGACGAAGGCCAACCCGCCACCAATAGAGGATGGGTTCAAGTTCTTGACAGAAAACGAGAAGAATGTAGAGAAGCTCGCCGTAGATTGACTCCCAGGCCGCCTGAATTTGATGGGCTTCGAGTATAAAATCTTTCCAGCGCCAGAGTACGGGACGCCGACATCGCGCGTGAGACTCACGCTCCCGTTGCTCCAGTGGGAGTCGCCGAGCAGCTTAACGCTGGAGAGAGTCAATGTCGCGAAGTCAAATTCCGTCGCCGCTAACACATTGCCGGAGAAGAAGGGAAATAAAACAAAACTCGCTGTAAAAACGGAAGCAAAAGAAAACCCGCCGGAAACCGACGCCATGGCTAGATTTCAGAACAACCCATCACAAAAAAAATAAATAGATCACGAGCTAGTGTAGAAAAATCAGGAAGAAAAAGAAAATCTAGAAATCTTTAGAAGAAAACTATGAGAGGAGAGAAAGAAAGAGGGCATTGGGTATGAACAAAGGTGGTGCCCGAGGGCAGAGAATCCAAAATGGAGAAGACAAGTGGACGCCACGTGTTAATATAACGGTAATATTTTTTTTAGTTAAGTTGTCTTAAAATAATAGAAATTATCGCTAAAATAACTTAATAAAAATCAAAATATTATAATCTTAGTGCCCGTTTTCCTTTATTTTCAATTTTTTTTTTTCATTTTCTTCTAAAAATAAAAATAGAAAGATATTAGCTTCTCCTTTATTTTCACATATATTTTTATTTTTAGCATATTTTTTCAAACACACTATTATAGTATCTCTCTATTTTCACACTTTATTTTCATTTTTAGCATATTTTTTCAAACATACTATTATAGTCTCTCTCCATTTTCACACTTTATTTTCTCCTATTAAAATTTGCACTATTTTTAATATAAAAATACTATAATATCTGAATACAATTTATTTTCAATCATACATAATCATTTCATTTTAAACAAAACATTCAAACAATATTTTATTTTCAAAATCACACTCATAATTAAGGGACCGTTTGGATTTATTTTCTAGAGGTATTTTCATTTTTTTGGTAAAAAAAATAGTGAAAAAAGTTAGCTATAAATGTATTTTTTAAAATGAAATGTTGTTTTGATTTTTTGTTTAAAATGCAATTATTACATAGGGTTGAAAATAAGTTGTATTTGAAAAATATAGTATTTTATATTAAAAAAACAAAATTTGTACAAATGTGAGTAGGAAAAAAAATTAAAGTGAAAATGAATAGAGAGTGTCATAGTGTGTTTGAAAACATATGCTAAAGATGAAAATGCATGTGAAAAATAGGGAAAAAATTGATAATTTTCTATTTTAATTTTCTCCTAAAAATGAAAAGGGACTTTGAAAATAAAACCAAAAGGACACTAATTTTTCACCATTTTTTTATCAGAAAATAAAAATGCTTCCAAAAAAACAAAAAAACAAACAAACAAACGCCCCTTAATAAATTATAATTTGATTTTCAGTGGGAATAAGTTTTTTTGTCCGAGGGCATGGAAATGGTAACCGGAAACGGACATTGGGAGGGCATATTTGGGATTTGGAGAAATTGGATTTATTTAGGACAGCCGTTAGATTTATTGTCTTAATTTTGAGGAGATGTAACTGGTGACGAGTACTCACGAAAATCAAGAGCACCCACAGTAAAAGTGTCTTTTTCTGATTTGCAAAATCTCATTTCGGGTTTGGGAAAAGGACTATTTTTTTATTTTTTATTTTTTATTTTTTTTGGGGTCTCAACATTTAAACCCACGAGCCAGCAATCGACATTATAATTTTTCTCATAATTTAACATAATTGCATTTAACCAATGTGTCTTGTCAAGTAATTAATGCACCTAATTACATTATTTTTACAAGTATAAATGTTAATTTCGAAGTTGAAATATTAACAAACTCTTAACATTAATATACAAGTAAATTAGGAAAAATGGGCGTTATGTTTTCTTTCTTTATTTCCTTTTATGCATTTAAAAAAATATCAAATAATATTAGTATTTGTTTATGCATGGGATATGAATTTTTAAAAAATATTTTTTTGTTAGAAGAAATTGAAAAGAATATATAATTTTGTGAATATTAGTATATAATATTTAGTCTTATCCCATGTTAAAAGAATTGAAAGTGTTTAAATAGTTTATAAGACATTCATTATGTCTCTTACCATATGAGAAAACCATTTGATAGGACAAAAGATTCTTGCAGTATATTAGCATAATAATTCATCGAAGGGATTGAACATTCATATTGAGCGATAAATTCGATTAATCAAAAGAGTTGAATATTCATATTTAGCGATAAAGATTATTATTATTGACATTGTATATAAGAATGATTATCGTGTGCCTCTTTAGAACCCCTCAGAAAACTGTGATACCTAATTTTATCATATATTATGAGAGTTGAAAATTTTAATATGATCTATAAATTGTTCTCCTTTACTTTTTAAGAATCTTTTCATATCATAAAACCTTTCATTGTTGCATCCTTACAAAATAATAACTCAATGCGATTAATTTTTTTTTTTATCTATGACAATAAATTTAATTATCATCATAACTAATAGTAATTAAATAAAACATAAATGTTACCGCGCTCAAGCGCGTGGGTGGCAACCCCCAAGTGAAACTTCCGTTTAATGACCTATGCCGCCAACTATTTTACATTCACATTCATTTTGTAAAAGTAATTGACTTAGGGCTATTTTGATTAATTTTTTAAGTTATCTCATAATTATTTATCATATAATAATTTGTATAAATTTTTATTATTATGATATGATATAATTTCGCTGGCATAATAATAAACTCATAGACAGGGACGGATCCAAAACTAAAACTGTAGAGATAAAATTATAAAACATAAAAGTTCAAACATAGATTATTTTCAATTGAAAGATAAAATAAGTCAGTAACATATTTTATGATACATGAATGTAAGCAAACACACAAAATATATCATAAAATTAAATGAAAATAACAATATATATTATTCTAAGTCAAAAAAAGAGATAAAGATATGTGAAAGACAAAGAAATATTGAAAAAAGCTTTTTTCTAAAAAAATATTCACTTACCTTTGTCTCTTTTTTTCTCAATCGTGTTAAAATAAAAAAAAAAGAAGAGATATTTTAATTAGATTATAAGTTTCTATAAAATCATAAAGGCTTTCTTTAATTAGATTTCCATAAATATATTTTCAAACAAATAAAATAAAATTGTTATAATGGGTCTAACCTAATTGTAAATTATTTTATTGTAAATATGAGTCTAAAAATTTATTTAAACTTTTCAAAATTAAAATAATAAAGAATTAAAAATTATTATTAAAATTTTAAATATATATAACTAGAAATTATTATAAAAATTATATATATAATAATGGGAGAGCTAGCAAATTATTACTAAAATTTTAAATATATATTAATATATAAGCTAAAATTATTACAAAAGTTAAAGAAATGTACAAAATGTTGGGGGGGGGGGGGGCAATGGCCCCCTTCGCCCTCTTGCCCCCCTTTGCATCTGTCCTTGTTCATAGGGGTAGCATGTTAATTTATCATTGAAATTATACATATAAACATGAATTTTTGGTATTCATGTGAGTTTGAGTGTTTATTGTCACTCCAACTAAATGAATGATAAGATTGAATAAAAACAATGTATCCCACCTTATCATCCAACCAAACTAGCCCTTAAATTACTAGAAAATTTTATTTTACTCTTATAATCCATTTCAATTAATCTTTTTTTTTTGCCCCAAACTATCTCATGTGGATGTTTATTTGTATATAGTGGGAAAGACTCGGACAGCTACAATAGAGACAATAAAGTCGTATATACTTTACCACTTTTTGTGCCGTTACGCTTTTATCTAAGCATAGGTATAATTGTTGTTCAAGAAAAATTTCCCACATGGGACCCACAATTTTTAGACCTTTTCCAAGTGAAAAGAAGAAGGCCCAATAGAGGAATGAAAAAATAATAATAACAATAAACAATAGAAGCAAAAGGGAGTGGATAATTCGAGACTTTTCAATCCCTTTTTCTACCAATCAAAAATAAAGTCCACATAACAACAGAAAATCGTGTTAATACGACGTCGTGTTGGCATGTGGACGACACTCAATTACAGCCTGTTTGTCATCCTCGACTTATTTTTTGATTTTTTATTTTTGGGAGACAATTTCTGGCGTAATAATTTGTCAGATCTTGGGCAATAAATTGACATGTATCTTATTTTAGTTTTCGGATTTATTATTGTTTGGACATGCTAATAATATTTTTTTTAATATACATATGCGTAACGTGTATTTCAAATTTCTTAGGGAATGTTTGGTTATGTTTTCCCATAGCAACATTATTTTGGGAAAACATAACCGAATATATCCCCATTTTTCTTCTTAATTACACATTCTCCGATATATATACATATATTATATATATACATAATATATATTTTATTATTATTCTAATATTAAAATAATCTTTCAATTTCATTTTCACCATAAAAATCCAACAAAAAAGTATTGAATTGACCGCTACAATAAAAAATGTATCATTCAAAACATAAACAAACATACCAAAAAAATAACTTTCACATTCTCCAATAATTCATTCTTCCAAAACACATAATAAAATCAAACAAAAAACATAACCAAACATTGCCTTAGGAGTAGGAGTACAATAAAATCGAATCGAGTCAAGTTCGAGAGAAATTTTTGAACTCTATTGGATAAAGACTCAAGTTCAACTTGATTAAATTGGAAAGGTCAAATAAATATAAATAATTACCCAAACTCAAAACAAAATAAAAAATATAGTATATTCACTTATTAATTAAATAAAAATAATATATAATTATATACCGCCTCGTGAGCTGCCATGGGCCTCGAGTTTAGATTTAGATGGTTTGTAATCGACTTGAAATAGAGATCAAATTTGGTTAAGCTTGGCTCGAACTCAAAACACCTCGAATTCGACTCATAAGGCTCGCAAACTGGCTTGACTCATTTGCATTCTTGGTTAGAATTCGAATCTTAAATAAAATAATATTTAATTATATACTAGTTCGTGAGCTGCCGCGGGCCTTGAGGTCAAATATAAATGGTTTGTAATTGACTCGAAATAGAGATCAAATTTGGTTAAGCTTGGCTCGAGCTCAAAACACCTCGAACCCAACTCGTGAGGCTGGCAAACTGACTCGACTTATTTACATTTTTAATTAGAATTTGAATCTTAAAACTCACACATAAAAATGTAATGATAATATTATTGGATAATTGGCCATTCGATAGGCTTATAATATTCTAATAATAGAAGTTATATTATAGCCCAAATTACTACCAAATTTAGCAGCAAAGTTTGAAGTCGACGCCCAACTGAAGTGCTGGAAACTTCTATTACTTAAGTATGAGTAAAGGGAGAGCTTTAATCTTTTTATCGCTACGCAACTTTTTCTAAAAGGAGCTAAAAGAATTGATTAGTTTTGAACTTAAGTCTTAATTTGCTTAGGGAGAGATTCCTTTCTATAGTTTGGGGTCCAACTCATTTGGTTGAAGTTGATTGGACGCTCACACTCCTCTAAAAAATTCAATCTATAGTAAGAATTTGAAGTAATGTTTGGTTATGTTTCCCCATTTTTTCTCTATAAAAAAAATAAAAATTCTCAAAATACCTTATACAATTATACTATCCTTCATTATTTACAAAATTTCCCTATTTTTTAATATATACATACATATTATATATTTTATTATTATTCTTACAATAAAAAAAACACTCAATTCCATTTTCACCCAAAAAATTCAATAAAAAAATATTGATTTGACTGCTACAGTAAAAAAAATATCTCATCCAAAAATATAAATAAACATACCAAAATCCTCCAAAATCAATTATATTCCCCAACATAACTTTCATATTCTCTCATAATTCATTATTTCAAAATATATAATAAATTCACACAAAAAACATAACCGAACATTCGCTAAGTCTTTAATGCACAATGTATAGTTAGGATTGCTAGATTGCTAGAAATTAGAATAATATTAATATAAGTAAATTATATCTATAAGTTTGAATATACGATATTTATAATAGTACGTCATTTGGTTTATATTATACTAGTAACTTAGCATATTCGACGCATGTGTTAATTTTTTTTTAATATTTTTTATATAATAATAACATTTATTTATTTTTATGTACTATAAATTTATCTTAGTAGTTTTGATATACTTATTTAAGTTTTTTTTAAATAAGAATTAAAAAATTATAATAAAATAGCAATTATATGTATAAAATGCAAATTATAAATGATAGTTATTATATAAAAAAAGTAACGACGTTTTAGGTGATGGTAGGTACTTTATTTATAGTATATTATTATAGAGATATCATAATTTGAAGAGTCTCCATCAATTAAATAAAATATCGAATCCAAATTAATATGGTGAATAGTTTTTTTTTTATTTAAATAATAATTTCTTCACATTAGTAGCATGTAGTATGCTTTATACAAAAAATTATTTATTTGTATTTACTATAATAATGTTAGATGTTTCTAGAATGTAATTTGAAAAGTCTAGTGATGATTTAACATAAGGATTTAAAATAATTCTTATTTTCATTGGTTATTAGCAACTAAAATGAATTTTGTTAATTTTGGGTGTATGATTAATTGTGTAACACGCAAGCATTTTTTTTTTGAGGGAGGGGGGTGGGGGGTTGTGAGTGCTTTTGTTTCATAATTATTGTGCCTCTCAAATAACATCATATTTACGCGTAATGATGTTTAATTATTTCCATTATCATGTTTTCTCGTAAGAATCATAATCGTCAACTTCCCACAATCTACCTAAATTGCCAATGGCAATGAGATACTTGTTCTTGGTTTTTAATTAATTATCATGAAATTAATTAATTCTCACACAAATTAAATATAATTGATGAAAAAGGAAAGAGTAAAAAATTAATTAAGATGTATTTCTAATGGGATTGAATTTAAATTTAACAATCTCTTCGGGAATCGTTAAGTTAGAAGTAAATATTGTAGGTCTCTAATACGAAATACGTGGGCTAGGAGAATTCATTTTGTAAAATTTCATAATAAATACTCAAGTTAAAATTATGTGGTTTGCTTTTGTTACGATTTTACTTATATGGCCTTTTTTGAAAAAAAGAATTTACAATGATAAATTTATCCTTTCAATAAGATAATATTATTTTAAAATTGAATCAAATAAATTATTTTGTAAAATTTCGTAATAAATACTCAAGGTAAAATTATGTGGTTCCATTTTGATACATCGTGGTTGCTTTTGTTACAAATTTACTTATATGACATTTTTTTATTTTGAGAATTTACAATGAATAATTTATTCTTTCAATAAGATAATAGTATCCTATTATTGAAATTGAATCAAATAATTTGAAGTATAAACTGCACAATTTTTATGCACATAAGGAGCTCATTCAAGTTCGAACTCTTTGACCTCCCACATAATAGGGAAAAATTATGCTATTAGGCTATAAACCACTCGACATTTGACTTATATGACCTTAGAGCATATAATATTGGTACATCAATCCTAAAAAATGCAAATATTTGGCTAATATTTGAAATTTTTAATCTTTCTTATCGTTTCTGAATTAATTGTAAATCCAACCAAACACTATTTTATAAAATTCATTAATTGCAAAATGATTATTTTATAATTAATTTGAAAATAATCAAAATCAGAAAAATAATCTAAACCAAACAGGCATAGGCTTTGACAGCAAACAGGCCTAGGCTGTTGACAAGTTAATAATTAATGAATATAACCTCACGATCCACTGGTCAAGCCCAAGAAAGAGTCATGGCCCATGGGGCACTTAATTGATAGGTGCACCCAAGCCCATCTACTAGGGTGGGTTATTGGGTTTGGGTCGTCTTTTTTTTTTTTTCCTTTTTAATTATATATACTATTAATAAAGCATCTAATCTCTTTTTAGCGTATTTTCAAGTGATGTACCTATAATATCCTATATTTTATTTTTATTATATTTATGCCATAACTACCATTACAATCTACCAATCTCTACTCCACTATTATCATTTTATCATAATTGTTTATTTATTTATGTAATAGATTAAATAAATATATTTAAATTATTGAAATAATATTTTTACATAAAAATTAAATAAATATTTTTATTATCTAAAAAATTTAACACATGCGTTAGAGTATGCACATATGCCGTCTATTTAAATTACACCCCTATAGTTTGGGCCTTACAATTCTTCTGCCGTGCATTTGATTTGCTTTGCCCCTGAAGTTCGGTTCAAGCTTTTCTTTTTAAGTAACTACTTATCATGATGTGTTATTTCTATATGTATTAGATAGTTGTATGTTATTTTCTAAGTGCATGAAGAGTTGGAAGCATGAGTAAAGTTTAGGAGTGCAAACGAATTAATTCGGTTCACGAGTCTCGCAATTTAAGTTGTTTTATGTTTGAGTTGAACTGAATTGAGCTCGAGTTTCATTTCAAGCTGATCTCAAGCTGACTTGAGGCTCGTTATCTCACAAGTAGGGATGGCAGGGGGGCAGTTAGACTCGCCCCATACCCCGCCCTGCGAGCCACATCCCACCCTATACCCCGCCCGCCCCAAAAAGACTCTGCCCCACCTCATTCCATCCGGTTGGTGGGTTAGACCCGCCAATTCAGAAAGAATTAGAAAAATTGAAATCAGTCAATAAAAGTATCAAATCAGAACCACTTAACAACAACTAAAATTCAAATTTCAGGTACAAAAATGAAAAAAATACAAACAAGATAAGATTCTAGAAACAAAATAGGAGATAAGAGTAGAATTAAAGTAATCAGCAGCACAACATCCAAATTTTTATGCATTATGAGTTTGTGACAGTAAATTGAAACAAAAAATATAAAATAAATTATATATAATATATTTATTATTATTATTATTATTATATGGGTTGGGGTGGCGAGGCGGGTTAGGTAAACCCCATACCCTGCCCCAAATAATTCGGGTTATAAAAGTCGCGCACCATACCCCAACCCATATCTCGTTTAGCCACCCCAAACCCCTTCCATTTGGGATGGGTTGATGTCGGGTTCAGATTTTGACCCGTTCCATTACCATCCATTTTCATGAGCCGGTATATAATTAAATATTAATTTTATTTTATTAATAAATATATATTATATTACTATTTTTTATTTTTAGTTTGAGCTCAAATACGAACCTTATATATATATATGTATATAATTCGAGCTCGAGTTGGAAAAATATTTCCTCAGTTAGGCTCATTTGCACTCTTAGCAGAATGAAGAGAGTCATCAATAGAAAATTTTATGTGGCTTAGTGGGAGAGGGCAGCTATGGACTATCATGATCTTTGGCAAATCAAATATTGGTGTGTAGCGGTTTTAAAAATCGTCGTTATGTGAGTGTAAAATCTCTTTATTTTTTATATAAGAGATATAGATATCAAATTAATTTTATGATGAAAGATTTTCAAAAAAATGAAAAGATGGACAACTTAAAAAAGGCTTCATAGAGAGTTTATTTTATTTTATTTTTTAAATAAACGAACATGCATTTATGTGATTGCTATTTTGGAAAAATTCTTAAAAATTAATTTTTCACACTCCTATGCTAGAAAATAGAGATTTTCTTCATTACCTACATTAATTAGACATTCAAATGCAATTTTATTTAAAAAATCCAATCATCATTACATTTTAATCATAGTAATATCCAAATTCGTTATTATATATAAGATTAAAAGCTATAAGATATTGTTTGTTAGAACAAATTATAAATTGTTTCAAAATTTTCAATTCTTTTGGCGTTGATAAGATTTGATACATCACATTGTAACAAAAAATGACAAATCCAAATACATATATAAAATTATTCTTTAGAAATCAATGTTTTCTCTATTCTTTTCCTATAACAATTCTTTTTTCTTTTTTCTTTTTTAATGAAATGACATTAGAAATTAGAATTCTCCATCTCTTGGTAAAATTAGGGGTGTTCAAATCGAATCAAATAAAAAAAAAAAACTAAAAAAAACCAACGAATCGATCCGAAAAAATAAAAAATTGATCAAAGTCGAACTTTTTTGGATTGAATTGGATTTATTTTTTTAAAACCGATCGGATTGGATCGGTTTTTGATTTTAATCTAAAAAACTGATTCAATCCAAATCAAACCGAAATTTATATACTAATAATATAAAAAATATATATCTTAATTATAAAATACACAAATAAATTAAAATAAACCAAACCTAGATTTTTTTCACTTTCAAAAATAAAAAATATAGGAATAATTATTGTGGACTTATAACTTTATAGTTGTGTGTTCTTATATAATTTAATTTAATTCCACAAGATTAGTGTGATATGATTGCTAAATGAAATTTACAAATTGATTGATTAAATTAGTTTAATTATCAATAGTAACTTGTCAAATATTTAAATCAAAAATTTAAATTGAAAAGCCGAATTAACCTATTCAATCCAAATCGATTTAAAATGTATTGGATCAGATCGGATTTATAATAAAAATTCAACCAATTCAATATACATTAAATAGTTTGGATCGATTGGCTTTTTGTTTTAAAATCGATCTAAACCGAACTACGAACACTCCTATGTAAAATCACAGACCAGAAAAAAAAAATAAAAAAATGAAAGAAGTCAACTGTAAGTAACGAAAACTCAGACTTTTTACAATTACAAATTTACAATTTGTCTGTGGAAAACCAGTATCCATATTCTCTGAAAACAAGTGGTTCTCCTCTCATTCTTCTCAACCACCAAAAAAAAAAAAAAAAAAAAAAAAAGAAAAAGAAAAAAGAAAAAAAAACCAGCAACTATCAAGATTCTTGCTGAACAGCCGACGCAACTGCCCGAGCCCAATCCTTTAGATGTTTCTTCATATCCTCTGTAGTAGAAACTCTGGGCATCCTCAAATTCAGCAATGGAGAATCGGGCCTTTTTATCACCCATGCCTCGGATAAATATGGCCTCATAATCATCCCCTTTTCCTCTTCTTCTTCATCTTCAACAATATTACTATGTGCATCAATCCTTTGCAATCCTGGGATTAAGCTCACCATGTGCTTGCTCAAGCTTTCTTTCTGGAAAACGAACCCCAAATCCATGCACCCTTTTACCTCTTCAAGCTCAAGCTCCCCAAAGCTCTTGCAGCTCATGCTTTTCTGCAAAAATCTCGTACTATTCGAGTGGTATCCGAGGTTTTTTCTTGTTTGTTTTTGAGCTGATGATATTGGTGAAGATGAATGGGACCTTGTTTTGCTGGAGACAAAATCATTTAACCTTGTTGGCCTTTCCTCATTAGAATGATCACTTTCTTGGTTGGTGGTCTCATCCTTAAGTGTTTGTCATGATCACAAGAAGCAACATAATTCAACAATAAAGTAGAATATCTACACAAGATAGAGGAGAAGTTATAGTTATGTATAATCTACTTACCTGTGGAGAAGCTATAACTGTTGAAGTTTCTTGTTCTTGTTTTGAGATTATTGAAGTTCTGGGCCTGTTTTTGGATGAAAACTGCAGTGATTCTGAGGTGGGCAAGGATGGTTTAAGAGTTTTAGGGGAAAGAAATAAAGGGTTTTCGGATAAAAGAATAATTTGGTGAAACCAGAGGCGATCCATGGCCCCTAACAGACACATCCCACAGGTATCTGCTGCCATGCACAAAGATTGGTGTTTTGGGGCTGGGGTGGGGGGCTAGGGGTGTAGGTGTGGTTGCTTATAGAATTAGGACATTATAATGAAGTTGTGTCCTGATGATGAGGCTGTGCTGGTAATGAAAGAGATGAATTCTGAGATGCGGGGTGGGGTGGGGTACGTGGGAGGTGGCAGATGTGGTGGAACCTTATTCCCCACACATTTCACATGCCTAATGACCAGTTTGGGCATGAGCCAAGATTCAGTGGTGTTCACATTCTTGTGTCCAGTTCTCCAATGAGACAAGTCATCTGGATGGATAATGTAATTGTACTTGGAAAATCTTATCAAATGAACCATAGATAAGTTCAAGCATAAACAGGTCCAAAGCCAAACTCTTCTTAGTATGAGAATATATACAAACAGGTCCAGTACTACTTTATCTAGTAACTAGCCAACCACAATCCACAATTTTACTTTTGAAAACACCCTTATATATATATGTATTACGGATATATATATGTATTATGGGTGTCAATTTAAGCTAGAATCCATGGGCGCAATCCAATCTACATGGTTTTGGGTTGGGTTGGATTAGATTCAACATTTCAGAAATGGATTTGAACGGGTTGGATTTTAGATGGGTTGTATCAAATTTGGATTCAAAATGGATCAATTAAATTTTTTTAATTAATTTAATAAATCATCTTATTATATTGTAAAATTATATATTAAATAGAGTGTAGAAGATATAATAATATTATTATGGTCTTTCGAATTTATTTTTTAAAATAAGTAAATTGAATCAATTTTTTTGTTTTCTATTAGAATAATTTCAAACTCAACTCAACCCATTTGAACCAAACCCACTTTCAACGCATCTATCTTAACCCACATAAAACCCAACCCACATAAAACCAAACCACCCATTTGCTACTATTAATGTGTATGTTTCACTAGAATGCTAATCTCTTGAGCACCTCAATATGCATACACAACTAGCTAGTATTTGCTACATGCAGTGCATCAATATGTAATATATGTGTTGAGTTCAAAGTTGAGCTTAGGTGGGCAAGAAGATGGATTGAATACCAGATTATAATAGAGACAACGGAGATGGCAACAGCCCATTTTGGCATACTAACATGGCTCGAGAATGAGTTTTCAGTTATCATGATTTGATGTAATTTTTTTCCCCTTATTTCTTGAGTATTATCTATGACACTTTTAGTGCATATATTTGTAAAAAGACTAAATCTACTAAATTCAACACTAGATTGTCCAAGTTGAGCTTTGATGGAATGATGTAATCCATTAGTGGTGAAAGATTGCCGCTGTCAAGTAGCTTGTGATCTAATGACAGAAGTTTTCCATATCATGTAGGAGGTCAGGAGTTTGAGCTCTAACGGGCTCATAATATGCGTGTGTGTATATAAATTAAAAAAAAAAGAAGATTGCTGCTACTATAACTGAAGTATGCAATAAATTCATTGAAAACAATGTAAAACCTAATTTTTGGGATGGAGAACAAGAAGAGAAGTTAATATTGAAATTTAGCTTTGCACCAACAAATTGGGCATTTGGTCTAGTGGTATGATTCTCGCTTAGGGTGCGAGAGGTCCCGAGTTCAATTCTCGGAATGCCCCTCTTATTTTGCCCATTTTTCAGGTCAACCCAAAATTTGGGCCTCACGTTAGGTTTTGGCCCAATATTGTGGATTAACAGAGTGTGAACTAAGTCAATTAACAAAAATGAATTGGGTTCCCAATGATTTAGAGTGGACTCTGTGGCAAATTGAGGTGGCCATGAACTCATACATACCTTTTTTTAAGTAAAGTGGTTTGTGGCCCAATGATATTAGTCTTCTCTATTATGTAGGAGGTTAGAAATCCAAACTCGATTGTGCCCCTTATCTGTACAAAAATGAGCAGTTTGTATTTCAGTTTAATTGATTCGATTTTAATCATAAGATAATATTATCTTATTGAAAAAATAATTTCGTCATTGTAAGTTTTCAAAGGAAAAAAGATGTCTACTAGTTGGTTGGATTTTAGTTTGAAACTAACTTGAATTAGGGATGCAAACGAACCGAGTTAGCTCCCGAGCCTGACGAGCTAGTTCAAAAAGTGTTCGAGCCGAATAATTCTTGTTCCAAAGCTCGCGAGCCTATATATTTTATTAAAAAAATATTTATATATATAAAAATATAATAAAATATATTAATTTTAATTTTTTTAATAAAATAATTTAACTTTTCGAGCTCAAGCTCGAGCCGAACTCAAGCCTATAACTTGATTGTGAGTTCGAGCCTAATGAATCGCATCGAGCCGAGCCGAGCCGAGCCCGAACAAGTGTTCGAGTCGAGCTCGAGCCTCAATTTCTTGAGCTCGTCCAGCTTGAGTTCGAGCTCAGCTCGGCTCATTTGCATCCCTAACTTGAATTTTGTTCAAATTTTAAGATTTTCTTAACCAATTAAGATATTTGATGGATCAAATTCAATTATAAATAAATTTTTAATTCGAAATATTATTAAGAATTAACACATTATTTGTCAAAATCTTCAAAGCAAGGTTTATTTAACAAGAAGAATAAATAAAAGAAGCGCGCCAAACCAAATTAAATTAAATCATAAATACATACATAACTGGCTTCATATTATTGAGTTAAGAAAATATAAAACAAAAAATAAAGTAAAAAATAGAAATTATGTGATTTAAAATCAAATTAACAAATGATATGTTTGCAACTAAACATACAATTACAGAAAAAACTTGATATATCTTAAAGTGTGTAAATGAGAAAATTACTATCATCTAAAATTACATGATTTGTTTTGGTAGAACCCTAAAATTTTTCAATATTTTCAAAATTAAATTTTAGTATGTTATTTAATATTAGAACTATCAAAGAAAATCATACACTATTAATCCGTTACTGATTAATTGACTACAAATTATCAAATATATAAATAGACTAAAATGCGATTTAAGTGAATATTTTAGGTAATTGATTAAGATATTAAAAAAATTAAAAGAAAAAGGGAAAACGAAGAAAGACTTTTGTATTTAACTTATCCCATTTCACCATATATGAAAAAAAAATTATTTTCATTAGTATTTCAATCACAATCAGAAATAAAAATATGTAATATATTTTTATTATCAAAACACACTAAAACATTCTCTCAACTATTGAGCTATTTTATCAATTATTTCTGTTAACATAATTTTTTTTTTTTTTTGTTTATACACATACACGCACACATAATGTATTTCGTAAATCGAGCTTCAAACCTCACACATAAACATGTGAGGTTAATGCCATTGAGTCAAATTGAGTACCACTTAACATGAGGGGTGTAAGATGAGTTGAGTCGGCTCATTAGTCTTGTGAGCCAACTCGATTATAGTTTGACTCAAGCTCGAACTTTACTTTAGTTGTTCGAAAGCTCATGAGCTTTTTTCTATTTTTAAATATATTAATTAAATAATTAATATATATTAATAATTTACTTTTTTTAATTTTAAATATTTGATAAATATTTTATCAATAATTATAATTTAAACTATTTTATTAATTATTATTAAATAATTATGATATATTAATAATTTAATATTTTTATTTGATTTAAAATTTTCTAGCGAGACAAGTTCGAGCTCAAATACTTAATATGTACAATTTTGTAATTTGCTAATTGGGTCTATTTTTATTAGTCATCAGTCCAACTAGAAGTTTAAGGTCGAAGTTTTGAACTCGTCCAAACGTAGTAAATGGACTATCATTTCCTTCGCTACATTACACGTTGCTACAGTTTTATGCATGACCTCCATCTCTCCCTCGGCTTTTTAGTAGAAATATGTTGTCTTTATCTTTGCTGTAAGATGAAGACCAAGTCTCATAATGTTTTAACTCTGAGTTGGTCAAGTTCTCTTGATAATTGATATTTGATTGGTCTGAATTTGTCATCCCTAACCTCAATCACTTATTTCAATTTAAACGATTATCGGTTGTTGATTAGTCATAAGAGATTTTTAAAAAGACGACTTTTTATGTTACAGTATGCGTAATATTATTGACTGTGAATCATCCAAAACCCTTCATGTCATTGTAATATACATACTGATATGCATATAGATACACCAATTTTTTCTAAGTATAATTTTTTGTGGAAACGCCAATCTATAAAGATTTTATTTCTTGTGTGGATAGATAAGTATGAAGTTAGTCTTTTTTGTTGTGATGGGTGCCCTAATACTTTACAAAATTATGCTTTAGCCAATGGCACGATCAAAGGATTAAGTGGAACAAATTTATAAATTTTTTTATTTTATTCAAATATTTAAAGAATTTATCTTTAAAAAATAAAATTTAATATATTATAAAATATGGGAAGTTATTAGATTTTTTAAATAATTTTAATCAAATACCTTTTGACAATTTGCATACCTACATATATTTTCTTGAGTCGTCGAAAATTGATAATATCTTTCTTTTTGGAAAATCCAAGAGAATACTCATTTTCTTATGATCTTTCATGAGGAAGACTTTATATGTTTCTAGAAGGATCAAGTAAATGGCTAAATTTGATTTATTAACTATGACTCAAGAGGATAATCTTGATGCCTTTAATTTAATCCATAGGGAATGATAAGGGATAAAACAAAAACAAAGAACAAAAAGAGGGCTCTCCCCAATTGTTCCTCCCTAAAAAAAATACAAAACTCATTAGTGAAGATTATGCAAAGTTTCATGTCAAATTCTAGTGGATATATATAGTCCACCAACAAATAGAATGTTTATATCTTAATCTAACACACATTATTAGTAAATGACCTAATATGGTAGTTACACAATTAAAGAACAAATTGATAAAATCACCAGATATGATGTATATAACATCAAATTCTAACATGATAAATATAGTCACAAATGATGAATTTTGACATCTAATCATTTTCAAATTTGAGCGAGTTATCAAATAGGTACATTATTGAATTAGGGATCCATTGCATTTCCTTAACAATAACAATTTTTGGAGAAAACCCCAAAAACAAATGCGAATATCTTCCAAAGATGCCACATAATGTTCAAGATAGAAGTTATCTTGTAGATGTTGTATTCATGCATGCTTGAAATGTGAATCATTGTAGTGATTTCTATGGGAATGGGAATGAAAAACAAGAGATACTCTCTCTAGAAATATGGACAAATGGGAGTTTAACTCTGAAAGAAGGACCTCATGAAGCCTCTCAGAATTTGATTGGTTTATTTATTCCCTTTTTACATAAGGAAGAAGAAAACTTACCTTTAGAGGACAATTAAACACGATTATTTTATCCCCTTTTACTTTTCAAGATGAATTGGATAAACTCGGGAAAAAAAAGAGAGCATTGAAATCAATTTTTATTGATCAATCTGAATTGTCTCTCAAGGTCTATAATTGCCTCAACATGACATCATCACGACCTAAAGAATATCTCTATGTTGTAGTACATCAGCCTATGGGGTCAAGCACAATATTCTCTAAATTCATTTAAGAGATCAAATTTGAGCAACTTGTTAGTCATCTTCCTCCTCCAACAAGTCAAGAAGTCAAGTTTCTTAGTTCTTTCCCTCAAAGACTTCTTTTTTCCAAGTCCCTCTCTTTCTTTTACTAAGTTGTATAAATTCCTAACCATGTTATTACACTCCACATATAGATGCTAATGTACTTTGGTAATCTTCCAATGGTGAATGTCTTTTACAATTTGCACAAATTACTATAAATTCTCCCAAGTTTCTTTGTCTTTCAATAACAAGAAATGGCAGCAAAGGATGGTCCATCTCTGGAACAAACTCCAACTTGGGCACTTGCAGTTGTCTGCTTTGTGCTGGTAGCAATTTCACTTATCATTGAACACATCATTCACCTGACAGGAAAGGTAATAGTACTATGTTTTTTTATCATAACTACTTTAGAAACCTGTTTTCATAAGCACTTTTCCTATTGTTCTTCACTTTTTTCCTTTTTTGTCTGTCTTTAGTGGTTGACAAAGAGAAACAAGAAAGCTCTAAATGAAGCACTTGAAAAGATTAAATCAGGTTACTTAACTGAACTTGGTTCATCTCATGAGACTTTGATCTTTTTATTGCACTGATCATCGGATGAGAGTTGCTTTTTCTCGTCTCGTTTTCTCAGAACTCTTGCTACTAGGTTTCTTCTCACTGCTGCTAACAGTGGGAGAAGGGCTTATATCAAAAATCTGTGTATCAAAGACCATTGGGAATTCTTGGCATCCATGCGACAAGAACCATGAAAAGAGCGAGTATGGAGAAGACACAAAGGCCGGGGGAAATAAGAAATGCACGGACAAGGCATGAGATAATAGTTTTCATATTATGTTCTAAGTCCTTGTCCACGATATGCAAGTAGAATATCATTTTCTTCGTGTGGGAAATGCTAGGAACAATTTTATGTTCGCCTACGGAATACATTAGTAACTTTGACAAAGATTACCATGCTTTTTAACTTATGGAAAAATTTAGCATAATAGAGTTCGAAGTGTACTTATACATATATTTTTTTCCTGTTCTATTTTTTTGCAGGAAAAAGTTCCATTTGTTTCCTCTTATGCTATCCTGCAGCTGCATAAATTCATCTTTGTGTTAGCAGTTTCCCATGTGGTTTTCAGTCTGCTCACTTTGGCTTTAGCCAGGGCTAAGGTAGATATTTTCTTTCAGCCCTTTATTTTCATACTGTAAATGTTAATATCTGATTAATTTTTCCTTTACAACTTTATTTTTGTTTCTATTTAACATAGATGAGTAAATGGAAGTCTTGGGAAACAGAAACAAGAACATTAGAATATCAGTATTCACATGGTAAGTTCATCTACAACATATGAAAATTTTCCCCCATGTTTTCAACTTTTGGTGAATTCCAGGGCAAAAAAAGAAAAAACTTACATAGTTCTATATGTTTTGCAGATCCAGAGAGGTTCAGATTTGCAAGGAATACCACATTTGGGAGAAGGCATTTGAGCTCTTGGAGTCGATTTCCGGCCCTTCTTTGGGTGGTGAGAAAAATTGCGCATCTTTTTCTGGATTTCATTTGTTAAGCAAAGACTTAATAGAGTTGTAGAAAGGTCACTGTGGGTTGTTTTTGTTCCAAAATTCCAGGTGTGTTTCTTTCGACAATTTTTCAGGTCGGTTCTGAAGGTGGATTATTTGACTCTGCGCCATGGATTTATTGTTGTAAGTCCTCTAGCTGAATGCAGTTTTCTTCTAATATGATTTCTTTATGTAATTGAGGTCCTCTTTTTTGGCATAAACAGGCACATTTAGCACCACAGAGTCAGGCAAATTTTGATTTCCAGAACTACATCAAGAGATCACTAGAAGAGGATTTCAAAGTTGTTGTAGGGATCAGGTTTGACATTACTACATCCTGAGAGTTTTTAAAATCAGTACATCCTTAGATGCTAGGATTCCCAAATAAGGCAACCTTTTGAACTGAATATCTTAGTAGCCAGAAAAAATGAAAGCAAAAGCGATTCCCTGCATTGAGCAAAGTGGAGGCAACTTAAACCGTGAAAACAGGATTGTAGGAAGGCCTTAAAAGTGTCGTGCTGTTAGGTGAAGCTGGCTGAATGTCACACCCTGGCTGGCTAGTAGCCAAGCCGAATCTAACCTTAATAGCATAACACAAAAAATACTGTGTGAATCAACAACGATCACCTTATGCTGATGTATTGAGATAACCCTGAGAAACTTTAATCTATTGCAGCTAACAACCTACCTTTATTTTCACAGCCCGCCGATCTGGTTTTCTGCTGTCTTGTTCCTGCTGTTTAACACCCATGGTAAGCAAATTGGCTTTTCCTTTTTTCTTTTTTGGAATTATTTGGAAATTTCTAATTTCTGCTATGATGAAATCAGGCTGGAATTCGTACCTGTGGCTACCATTTGTTCCATTCATTGTGAGATCTATTTCAACCTTTTCCAATCCACTAACTTTCTACTAAACCCAAAAAGTTAAATCCTATTCATCTTGTCTCTACAGATTCTCTTGTTAGTAGGAACAAAACTCCAAGTTATCATCACTAAAATGGGATTAAGTATTCAAGAAAGAGGAGAGGTGGTTATAGGGAATCCTGTAGTTCAACCAGGAGACGACCTCTTCTGGTTCAACCGTCCCCGCCTCCTACTTTACCTCATTCATTTTGTTCTTTTCCAGGTAGTTGAAATTTGATTACACATGAGATATGATTATCTACCATAGAAATATTGAAAAGTTTACCTGATATCTAAATTTCATCTCTGTTTCTGTTTTAGAATGCGTTTCAGCTAGCCTTCTTTGCTTATTCTTGGGTAAGCATCTGCATATCATGTCCAAGATTTCAGCTTTTTCTTATGTAATTATCCAATGAGGATTTTCTCAGTCTTCCATCACCATTCTTGCAGTATGAATTTGGGCTGAATTCCTGCTTCCATGAGAAAACAGAAGATGTGGTAATCAAAATATCTATGGGGTGAGTTGAGTACTTCCTGAAAATCTGAAATCTTTTAGCCAACTTGTGTGATGTGAATATGGGAATTTTCTTTCAATCTGTCACGAAACCTTGGATTGTTTCAGGCTGGAACTGAAAGCTACATAAGTATTAAGGTCGTTGGGGGTTATCTAACAAAAACCCTCCACTGCTAAGTCAGTTATACAGACATATATAAATTGTCAAAAAGGGTAGTAGAACAGCATGGTAGTAAAATTTTGGACATATAATATACCTTTCAGACAGAATAAATTGAGCAATCATAGTGTTATCATAGTGACTCATTCAGTATATGTGGGGCATTTGAGCACTCAAGAATAATAAGACCCAACAGCATTAAGTATTCAAATTATGCTCTAAATATGCAGACCCCTCATTCTATTCGAATTGGGCATGAATATTCTAAAGCTGGTATTTTAGTAGTCGCACGTCAAAGTGAGAGAATTGTTACAGTACATCCTGACATTGTTTACAATTTTACTTGTCATAGGGTACTGGTACAAATACTCTGCAGTTATGTTACTCTCCCACTATACGCCTTAGTCACACAGGTGATGAGTATGAGAGATTTCATCTGTTTCCAAGAATCTTTGTAGGTTTTTCAATCAGCCCTTTGGCTGCAGAACTCATTTTAATGTATTTCTACATCAAAACAGATGGGCTCAAACATGAGGCCAACGATCTTCAACGAAAGAGTAGCTAAAGCAATCCGTAGCTGGCACCAAACTGCTAGGAAGCAGATAAAGAAAAACCGTCATTCAGGTCCAATGACCCCATTGTCGAGTAGGCCAAGCACTCCACTGCACGGCTCGTCCCCTCTTCATTTGCTGCGTTACCACAGTAACGAACCAGATAGCATCCCGGCTTCTCCAAGAATCTCCAATCCCATGACCAAACCATGGCCAGCAGAGCAAGATGATGCTTCGTGGTCTCCAAGAATCTCCAATCACATGACCAAACCATGGCAAGCAGAGCAAGATGATGCTTCGTGGTCTCCAAGAATCTCCAATCACATGACCAAACCATGGCAAGCAGAGCAAGATGATGCTTCGTGGTCTCATACAAGTAGAGCTGCTCGTGAAACGGAGGATGAAGAGATTAATGTGGTGGATTTCTCTAGTAGAAGTAGAGCTGCCCGTGAAACGGCTGAAGAAGAGATTGTGGTGGATTTCTCATTTGATAAAAACTCAGGAGTTTAAGTTCTTGCAGGAATAGCGCTAGATTGGATTTAGATGGTTTTTAGCAGCCATGGCAACATATTATGTTTGTAAGAAGACTTCTTGTTTCTACTGACCAGCTGCACGGCTGCAGTAGTGCAGTGTGTTAAATTTTATAATTATCTCGTTTTTATTAGAGGTGCAAAAATATTAAAATTGGTTCGAAAGCTTTACAAATTGAGCTTGATTTAATCCGACTCAAACTCAAAATATTTGAGCTCAATCTCACATTCAAGTCAATTGCATATTTACTTACAAGTCAATCTCCTCAAAATTTGTGAATCAATATATATTATAATATTTTTACTTTATTTCATATTTAAATTCAAAATTACAATTCGACACTTCAAATTAAATTTTCGTAAGTCGAGTTTGCGTTCAAAATAATAAGCCACTTAATGTATATATTTCAAACTCAAACTTGAGATTAAAATTTTCCTCAACTTTGCTTAAATCTAAATTTTTATCGAGGCAAGCTCCAACTTAATATAATAAATCCAACTTAATATAATAACCATGAGCACGAATCTAATGCATATATCTCAATCGAAAATTTCCCAAAATTCAGTGGAGTAGATTGCACCCCTAATTTCAACAAATTCATATTCCTCGTTGCAACATATCATTCATTATATCACCTTTATTGTGGTCATATATTATTTCCGATCCGAATTGCGAGAGAATTTTCAAGAAAATCGAAGATGGGGTTGATAATAAACAACGAGTTTTCAACGCAGAAGTATGCAGTAGTAAACAAATTTATTGATAAAAGATCAACACAATATCTTTGTTTACAATCTCATGCAATTGTAATTCGAAGTTTCAAGAACAAGATTAGCGACCCAACAACTTTCTATACAGTTCAAGAAAACAGAAATCTAAATTCAGAAATTACCGCCACCACGAAGACGAAGAACAAGGTGCAGAGTCGACTCCTTCTGGATATTATAATCAGCAAGTGTACGCCCATCCTCGAGCTGCTTCCCAGCAAAGATCAGCCTCTGCTGGTCCGGAGGAATGCCTTCCTTATCCTGTATCTTTGCTTTCACGTTTTCAATGGTATCGGAGCTCTCCACCTCCAGAGTGATGGTCTTTCCAGTCAAAGTTTTTACGAAAATCTGCATTCCACCACGCAACCTCAGAACCAAATGCAAAGTCGATTCCTTTTGAATATTGTAGTCCGCCAGTGTCCTCCCGTCTTCCAGTTGTTTGCCCGCAAAAATCAGCCTCTGCTGATCCGGTGGAATTCCTTCTTTATCCTGTATTTTCGCCTTCACATTGTCAATCGTGTCGGAGCTCTCCACTTCCAGCGTGATCGTCTTTCCCGTCAGTGTTTTGACAAAAATCTGCATTCCTCCTCGAAGTCTCAAAACCAAATGCAAAGTGGACTCCTTTTGAATATTATAATCCGCCAAGGTTCTACCGTCCTCCAACTGCTTTCCTGCGAAGATGAGGCGCTGCTGGTCAGGTGGAATCCCTTCCTTGTCTTGAATTTTGGCCTTCACATTGTCGATCGTGTCAGAACTCTCCACTTCGAGAGTTATCGTCTTCCCCGTCAAGGTTTTGACAAAAATCTGCATCCCACCGCGGAGGCGAAGAACAAGATGAAGAGTCGATTCCTTCTGAATGTTGTAATCGGCTAGGGTTCTGCCATCTTCGAGTTGCTTTCCCGCGAAAATCAGCCTCTGTTGATCAGATGGAATTCCTTCTTTGTCCTGGATCTTGGCCTTCACATTGTCGATCGTGTCAGAACTCTCGACCTCGAGGGTGATCGTCTTCCCCGTCAAGGTTTTGACAAAAATCTGCATCCCACCGCGTAGGCGAAGAACAAGATGAAGGGTCGATTCCTTCTGAATGTTGTAATCGGCCAGGGTTCTGCCGTCTTCGAGTTGCTTTCCGGCGAAAATCAGCCTTTGTTGATCAGGTGGAATTCCTTCTTTATCCTGGATCTTCGCCTTGACGTTGTCAATGGTGCCGGAGCTCTCGACCTCCAGAGTAATGGTTTTGCCGGTTAAGGTTTTCACAAAGATCTGCATCTTGGATTACAAGGGGAAAACTGTAATTAGGTAGAGTTAAAGAAGAAGACGTAAATAGATGAATTTGTGGAGGAACACAAAATCGCCTAAGCAGATTTGAGATGAATTGAGACGATGGAAGCTGGAGCGGCACTATCTATTTATATGGAGTCATGGGAGGGACGCTAGCCTGCATACTGGTATTCTGGAACTTTCTACGGACGACGAGGATCATAGGCGCTTCCCTGCGAGTGCTATTCTAGAAGATTCCTTTTTTTTTTTTTTTTTTTTTTTTTTTTTTTTTTCTTCTTATTTGGGACTTTTGTAAGTTATGTTTTATTATGAATAGTAGTCGTTTGCACATAATTCTGAGTATCTAAAATATTTTTGAATAATTATATTATTTGTACCATACTTTCATATTTACTATATTAAAAATTGACATGTTATAAAAGTAGCGGTCAAATAAAATAAAAATATAATAATTTATTACCATGTTTGAAAAAAAAATAAAATTCAAGAACTTATAAAATATTGAGCTCACCTTGGTTAAATATATTTTTGAGTAAATGAAAGTTATTTGAACATGTAAATTTTGTTAAATATATAGAAAAGTAGAAAGATAAGTTCAATATGTTTAAAATTTGATATCAAATTTTCATTTTAAAAACAAAAAATATATATATTTTCATAATAATGTAAATTATTTTCTTTTCTTTTGGTGTTGCCAATTGTGTTATTATATGCCGTAGAAGATGAGAATCAAAGGCTATGTTGTGCCTTCATTTTTTTTTTAAATGAATTCATACATGCTTTCAAAATTAAATTTATAATTATTTCATACTAATGCATCAATTAAAATTACATTGAATTATATATATATATATATATATATGTTCATTGAATGAAGTAGCAACAGATAGTGAATAACATGAATTAAGCCATCATCTGCTTTTTAAAAGTCAGCCATTTTCCTCCATTTCCAGGATTATCTCAAAACAGATTCTCAAAAGCAAAGTTCAAAATTCATGGAGATCATCCCTCCTTGATGCTGTCATCCACAGCAGATACCTTGCAGATTGGACATATATTCTTCATTGATAGCCATTTCTTAATGCAGCCCACATGAAAATCATGGCTGCATTTTAGGGTCCCAACATCATCCATGTTTTTGTACTCCTCCTGTAAGCACAATCACACCAATTAGGACTTGCAGTTAAAAAGTGAAAATTCCTCTTAAAATACATACAGAGATGCACATTTGGGATTTGCTAGTAGTCATGGCATACCGTTTCGGCATGCATATGTACTTTTTATTGATCGAAATTAATGCATAAAATAATCTGAATTGTAGAGCAAAGTTAATGCTATGTTAAGCGTTTGACATGATAAAAGAGATAATGAAGAATGGAGGTTCGACAATGTGTGTTTGTGGGTTTTGTGAGAAGTTATAATTATAACCTTAACGAAAATACAAAAGAACCTTTCTTTTCATAATAGTTAGATGTAGTGGGATGGGAATCTCACCAAACAAATGACACATCTTCCCATCTTGTAGTTGGTCCGAGGAACAATATATGGGTTCAATGAGACATTTCGAAATTAAAGCATCAGGCACACCAGTGCTGAGACTTCCTATCCTCTCTCCCAGTAAAGGAAGCTCTTGCTCATGCCAATTGCTCGTGTTTTTCAGTGACAAAGGTGAAAAAACAATAAATGATGTAATAGTAGCAGTAACAATAACTAGCAAAACTTTTTTGAACAAGAAAACTGGAGAAAAGGGAGTATCAGGTTGACCTCATAGCTCATGTTGTCCATGTCAAGTCTCATGTCCCTGTGCTGATCAAAAAGGCTTCTGGATCCATAAGATGTAGATTGGTTTCCCATCATAACACCTTGAAATACAACCACATGAATGAGCACGTATTATGGAGATATATTCGAATAAATTCTAGTCAGTCTTGCATAAATGTTCTATTGAAGGATCATTCCTTAACTACTTGCAGTACTGCTCAATCAGTACGATTTTTGTAAGAGATAGGACAAAATTTTTTATCATAAGACAAATGAGTTGGAGACTCCTACACTCAGTAATCTTCAGACATAAGCATGCAATACATCATTAGCATAACTGATGCATTCATTTGAAGCACAATTATATCAATTCTGATCTCTACTTTCCGGACCTTTCAATTATCAACTCCGCCGTAGTTTTATTAGAACATTAAACTACCATTAGGATCACATCAAACAAAATTGATAGAAGATATAGATCCAATGAAAACAAATAAGCTTCTAAATGAAATTTCATAAACTAAGTTTGCAGCAGAAAAGTATCCACTCAAGAAGATATGATGATTTTGCTTAAAGACTATATACATACATCTTGTGTCAACCGATCAAGGAGACTTCGCCCCTCAGTAAGTGATCTATATCTGTCAGTTGATATCTCAGTTCCTCCGTTCCTTCAAATGTAACAAATCCAAGAAAGCTTACCCGCACCAAAATTCACCCCATGACCAGCAGGTGATACAAGAGAACGATTCCATTCCTTTGTTGGGGCGTTTGAACTCTGCCCCAAGAAATCCACCGATCGATCAGAGGACCGTCTTGAAAAGAAACGACCCAAATAATTGTTTGACAAATGAGTCCTGCCCAGATTGGATTCCTGGTCAACTCAGTTCTACATCTCACATTTCTTGGCACACCTTCACCACCAATAGAGAGGCTATTAGCTCTGTAACCAGGAGGATAGTTCCAATATAAATGATAAGAGTCTGTATACTGCTTTTCCTGCAATCGGCCAGCAGGTAAGTGGAGATTCTACGAACTTCCAACATCATAATAGGTGCTTGTAGAACCCCTGTCACACAGCTGAGGGATAAAAGGGCTTTTTCGCTTGTATGGTCTGCCACTGTCCATTGTCTGATTATAAAAACTGCCATCTACTCCAGGGACTGTTTGCCCACTGAGGCTGGACGAAGATGGGCGCTGAGAATAATTATCTATGGCAACACGGAAAAGTATAGTGAGATGGACCAGGAGGCTGTGCTTGGTAATGTGGCAATTTAGCATTAAAGATGGATGAGGAGTATCCACTTGACCTAGAAGAAGGGATCAATGGAGAAGGGATGGTCCACCCTGAATGGTCATATTCTCCATAGGATGAACGGAACTGCTTTCTGAACCACCTGCCCTTGCTACAAAAACACAAAAAGAAAAGGAGAAATAAGACAAATTTTATGAAAACATAGAAAAGCTAATGAAAACCATTACCCAGAATGACTGAAACGTTGCTTCGAAAGAGACCTAATCTTTGGTATTATTGCGTAATTGGCTGCCCTATATTTCACTAATTTTAGCCTAGGTTAGTTTTTCCCACCTACTTGGTACATATCATAATCCATCCTCAGTTAAAATTGAGGTGGAATAAACACATCTATATGTTTTTTTTTTTTTTTAAGTCAAGTGGCTTGTAGTCCAATGATATTAGTCTTTTTTCTTTTGTGGGAGGTTAGAAATTTGATACAGAGTGGGCTTTTTATGTGTACAAAAATGAGCAAATTGTATTCTAATTTAATTGATTCGATTCAATCATAGGATAATATAATCTTATTAAAAAAATAATTTCGCCATTGTAAGTTTTCAAAGGAAAAAAAATGTCTACTAGTTGGTTGGATTTTAGTTTGAAACTAACTTGAATTCTGTTCAACTTTTAAGATTTTCTTAATCAATTAAGATATTTGATGGATCAAATTCAATTATAAATAAATTCTTAATTTGAAATACTATTAAGAATTAACACATTATTCGTCAAAATCTTCAAAACAAGGTTTATTTAACAAAGAGAATAAATAAAAGAAGTGGTCCAAACCAAATTAAATTAAATCATAAATACATACATACTGGCTTCATATTATTGAGTTGAGAAAATACAAAACAAAAAATAAAGTACAAAATAGAAATTATGTGATTTAAAATCAAATTAACAAATGATATTGATATGAGATAGCTCAACAGGCCTAACTCAATAATAACACTCAACAAGGCCAAAGACGGTCCAACTACCTAGTGAGCCCAATTGGTTTTGGGCTGATCCTACCGTCAACTAGGTGTCAAGCATACTGGCAACTTTCAGCTTGTCAACTAGGCGATGGTCAACCACTGTCAAAAATACTATATTCAGAGGCCATTTGAGAAGACACGGACCTAGCAGAATTGCACTATGTCAACCAGAAGTGTTATTTGTGTCAACCTCAGAGGTCGATATCAAACGACAATCACTTAGCTGCATTAAATGTTTTGTCAGGTAGCGTGCCTCCATATTAATGGCATATGCCACTACTCGTATTGCCCTTTTCAACTGTGCTAGGTCAAGGCGTGTCTCCAATGTACCATTTCGTCTTTGGCAACGCCACCTAGAATAGTACAACTGGAGAAGACTCAAAGAACCTCAAATAAGGGCAAAACCCTTCTTGCCCAATAAGGGCACCATTGACATATCAATCCCGCTGAAAAAGCTATAAATACCTTATTGCCAACCTTCAGCGAGGTATGCCATTTATCATTCTAAAGCCCTCACTCTATTGCTCCATTTTCTAGTCGATATACTGACTTGAGCGTCAGAATGCTTTAGCTGAGGGCACCTCGGCTAGCCTGATATTTACTGTTGATTGTAGGACTCGACCCTGATACATTTCAGAATACTTCTCTCGAACAACGACCAGAGCGATCACATTGGATTTCAGCCTAATACACCCATCAAACGATTCTTACCCTCATCATTTGATGCTGTCTGTGGGAAACTTTGAGTCCGCGATCAAGAAAAACGGTTAACACTAGGCGAGTCATTTCTAAGAGAAAGGAGAACAGAAGATCCCCAACTCCTCCTCCTCGACCACAACAAGAACCAGATGTAGCAGGGCCCAGTGCCCAACTAGAACAAGTGGTCGCCTTGACCACGCCTCAACTCATGCAGCTAATAAGCAAGCAGATAACTGCTCAAATTTTTGCTCAACTATCAATTGCCCTCAATCGACACAACACTCAGCCTGGGCCAACTGTTAGCGCTACACCCCAACCCACATAGCACGAGAAGAGGCTCCCTAGGGAAGAAAGAGGTCAATTGGAGGCTGAAGAGAAGGGTCGACTGGAGGCCAGGCGGCCACTCACCCGACATGAAGATAGTCCCGAGTGATTTCCAAAAGAAGAAGCCTAGCAAAATCCTTGTAAAAAAGTTATAGACTTCGTTGACCATGCCGTTTGACCCCTTCGAGCCCCGCAGCACGATAAGGTCAAGCGTGCGAGACAACAGATGAATAAGAACCTAACTCAGGCTAATTGGGAAGAATGGGATGAAGTTTCCCATCAAGTGCAACAATTAAATCGATGACTTGAAGAAATCTCGAGGAAGAACACTGACAGAAACCCACACTATGATGGCACTCATCATTTTCGTTATGAAAAGGAATCACCATTCATACAAGAGACTGTCGACGAGTAAATCGTTGTCGATGCTAAAGCCCCAACCAGATTGCCCAAGTACGATGGCTCAACGAATCCGAACAAGCACCTACTATAATTCGAGCACATGATGTAGTTACACGAGCATAAAGAATACATCCATGCAAAGATGCTCATGACCACATTTCAGGAAATCACACTCGATTAGTTTGTGAAGCTAGAACCAGCGTTGATCTATTCATACTAGCATTTGTGCGACAAGTTCTTACACCAATTTGCTAGTTGGAGAAAGGCAAAGCTCTCTCATACTCACTTACACACTATCAAACAGAATGAGAGGGAATCCCTTCGTGATTTCTTTACCAGATTTAACACCGAGGTCCTAAGGATTGATAGCCCATGGATTGAGTTTCTGATCGATGTGCTCCTTTTGGGCCTTTGCCACAAGGAGTGTGCCAATGCCTAGGTCTAAGAGCGGCCCAGATCAATGGAATAGCTTTTCGATCTCATCGAGAGGTACATGACTCATGAAGATATGAACAAGCTTGAGTATGGTAATCCTGAGATCGATAAGAAGAAGCTCAAAGAGAAAGATGATCGTCAGCACAATGATGGACACTGATCTCTGATCAAACGTTTTCATAACTACACTCCACTCGATGTTGCAAGAAAGGAGGTCCTATTCACCATCCAACACGAAAACCTCCTCAAAAAACCCAAGAAGATAACCGAGACAGAAGCCATAAAGAGGTCCAAAAAATACTGTCATTTCCATTGACAGAAGGGCCATGATACGGAGGACTATTTCAACCTCCACGATGAGATCGAAAGGCTAATCCAATAGGGCCATCTGAAAAAATTTATCGATGAACAAGCAAAATAGAAAGTAGGCATAATCGACCAGACTTCCCGTAGAGAAAGGCCGGTTAGCCCAAGGAAAGAAGATAAAGGAAAAGACCTGCCCACGATCCCTGCTCACCTATCAAGGGAGTAATTGACACCATTGCAGGAGGCCCTACTGGGGGGGACTCAAAGTCAGCCAGAAGACAGCACCAATGAAGACTAGAGTTGACTAAATCCTCCTCGATCGAAACAGTCTTCTAGCTCTCGACCAACGTAGAACCAATTTCCTTCTTTGATGCCGACCTCTCTCACCTCAAAACCCAAGGGGCCGACAACAAGCTAGATTTAGCATTGGTGGTATCCGTTGGAATTGCAAACTTCGAGGTCAGAAAGGTGTTAGTCAACAATGGGAACTCAACAAACATCATTTTCCTAGCCACCTTGAAAAGAATAAATATGGACAAGTTAAAATTCAAGCCTTTTCACACCTTATTGGTCGGATTTGGGGAGTTGGAGATCATCTCCGAAGGATCCATAAACCTATCTACATCATTTGGAGAAGATCCTCGATGCAGAATATTGATGGTTAACTACCTGGTCATCGATGGATCCTTTGCCTACAACGCTATTGTTGGGCAGCCAGCATTGGATGACTTTCATGCTGTTGTCTCGATCTACCATATGAAGGTCAAATTTCCAACAGCTGCTGGGACATGTGAACTCCTTTGCAATATGAAAGAAGCCTAGCGGTGCTGCACTATTTCAATCGAGGCAAATGAGCAAAAAACCCAACCTAAACTGAAACCCTTGGGGGACGCCCCAGTAGCAGAACCCGAGGAGGGATAGTCGAGTAAGAAGAGAAAGCTGGAGGATACTATGGTAGAGTTCATTGGCAAATTCAAGATAATTGAGTTGGAGCCAGGAAACCCTGATAAGACCATCAGAATTGGCACTGATATGGGCAACAACATGGAGTGCCTCATGGTCGATTTTCTTAGAAAGAATGTTGACATTTTTGCTTGGAAGGCCTCCGACCTCCAGGGAATCAACCCCAGTTTCATCATCCACCGCCTGAATGTAGACCCTTCGTTCAAACCAGTGAAATAGAAGACAAGAACCTTCAACGCTAAATGATGCCAAATCATAAAAAATTATGTCAACAAACTTTTAGAGGCGGGATATATTGTAGAGATTCAATATCCAAGTTGACTTTGTAATGTAATCCTTGTCCCCAAGAATAAGGGAAAGTGACAAATGTGTAATAATTTCATTGATTTGAATAAAACTTGTCCTAAAGATTCTTACCCCCTGCATCATATAGATTTGTTAGTAGATTCTACTGCTAGTTGTGATTTGCTAAGTATGATAGATGCATTTCAAGATTATTACCAAATTTTCTTGGCACCTGAGGATAGGAATAAGACCTCTTTCGTAGTCCCCAATGGGGTATATTGTTTCTTGGTCATGCCTTTTGGGCTAAAAAATGCAGGGGCAACTTACCAAATGCTCGTAAACTTTATGTTCAAAAATAAGATCGGAAAAATCATGAAAGTTTACGTCGACGACACGATATTCAAGATAAAAAATTAATAAATCATCTTGCCGACCTCAATCATATATTCTCAATATTAAGAGCATTTGGAATGAAGCTTAACCTTAACAAGTGCACATTCGGAGTGAGATGGGGCAAGTTCTTGGGCTACATGATAATCCAAAGAGGTAGTGAGTCAAACCGACAAAAAATCCACTCCATTTTGGGCGTTACACCTCATCGAGCAGTCAAAGAGATGTTCAGTGTCTGGTCAGCAGGATTATCGCGCTGGGAAGGTTCATTGCCTGATTAGCTGACAAGAGCTTACCATTCTTCAAGATCCTTAGGAATACAAGGAAATTAGGTTTCAAGTGGACTGAGCAATGCGACCAAACCTTGGTCGAATTCAAACATTACCTCTTGTCAGCTCCAATTTGGCTAAACCTGAGGTTGGAGAAGTTTTACACATCTATTTAGCAGTCTTATCGGCATCTATCAGTTTAATTTTGGTTTCAACAAAAAAGGGCACCTATCGACCAGTCTACTATTACAGCAAAGCATTGTAAGGCGCCGAGCACAATTATTTGGAGATCAAGAAAATCGCCCACGTCTTGGTCATTACAGCCAGGAAATTACAGCCCTATTTCCAACTTCACTCTATCATGGTCTTGATAAATCAACCATTGAAACAAGTACTGTCCAAGCCAGACATATCGGGAAGATTAACCAAGTAGGCAATTGAGCTGGGAGAATTTAACATCACTTTTTAGCTCTGAACTACTATAAAGGCCCAAGTCTTAGCTGACTTTATCGCTAAAAGAATCGACCTACCCGACTAGCTCATCCACGATGCCCTTATATAGATATTACATGTTGATGGTTTAGCAACTTCCTTAGGGAGAGGAATTGATGTTTCTCTGCGGTCACCATAAGGCGAGGAGTATGACTTCGCAATCAGACTTGACTACCCTGTCACAAACAACGAGGCAAACTATGCAGCCCTCCTGGCTGGCATGAGGATGGTAATAAGCAGAGGAGTTGAATTGCTGGCAGCCATCACTGATTCCCAACTGGTCGCAGAATAAGTCGACGAGAACCTTGAAGCCAAAGAGTCTACAAAGAGCAAGTACTTGGCTGAGGTGAAGAGGTTACAGCAACAATTCAAAAAATTCACTCTTAGCCAAGTCTCTCGATCAGAGAACGAGCGGGCCAATGGGCTTTCCAAGTTCATAAGTTCGACGGGAGAGACCAGAGATAGAACAATCACTTTTCTAGTCGCCAACAAACCCACTATACGTGCATTTAACACGAGTTTAGTATGACAGATTGGAGAAGCTCTTCCTTCTTGGCAAGACGCAATAAAAACCTATTTGAAGGAAGGCATAATTCCCGAGGACAAAAACGAAGCATGCAGGCTCAGAGGCCAAACAGCCTAGGTCGCCATCGACAAGCATGACCAACTTTATAGGAGGTCGATTTTGGGACCACCGCTCAGGTGTTTGACCCCAGAGTAAGCCCGTGAAGTCTTGCGTAAAGCACATTGGGGTATCTGCAGCAACCATTTGGGAGAAAGGTCACGTGCATAGAAAATTATTAGATATGGATACTTTTGACCAACCTTGTTAAGCAACGCATTGGATTTTGCCAAGAAATGCCCCTCATGCCAGGTCCATTCAAGCACACGTCACCAGCCCGCAACGTCGATGGTAAACATGCAGATCATATGGCCATTCGAACAGTGAAGGATCGATATAGTTGGTTCTTTTCCAAAAATAACTGGCCAAAGAAAATTTATAATCATTGCCATCGAATACTTCACCAAATAGGTCAAAGCAAATGCAGTCCCCAAGATTACCAATGTGGCCATCAAGAATTTCTTATGGAAAAACATCATTTGTCGTTTGGTTTGCCCGAAGTCTTAATATCAGATAATGGGACATAATTCTAGAGCAGAAATACGAGGGGCTGGTGCGAGAGCCTCAAAATTCGATAATATGGAATAATCGCCTAATATGAACAAGATCTCCCCCGATCATTTTTTATACCATCTCACTATAGTGGTCGAAAGTAAATAGTCGACCACAAGAAACAAGTAATTGACTGGGCCAGACCCCACCCCCAACAACGACTTGATCATCACTAGAACTACTCGAGGTCCAACTATCAGTAGAGAAACTATCGGACTCACTAGTTGAGCTATTAGCCTCCCTGGTCGAACCCGCATCCGACCTCATTTCCTTACTTTCACTTTCTCTAATGTCGCGCTCTTCCTCAAATACTCCCAACATATTGAGTAAAGTTGAATGGTCGAGATATAGCCCAATAGGCCGAGCCCAACAATAACACTTAACTAGGCCAAAGACAGTCTAACTACCGAGTGAGACCAACTGGTTTTGGGCTGATCACACCATCAACTGAGTGTCGAGCATACTGGCAACTTTTGACTCGTCGACTAAGCAATAGTCGACCACGGCCGAAGATGCTGCACTCAGAGGTCAACCGAGAAGACTCAGACCTAACAGAGTTACACTGTGTCGACCAGAAGAATTATTTGTGTCGACCTCAGAGGTCGATATCAGACGACAATCTCTCAGCCGCATTGAATGCTCTGTCAGGCAGTGTGCCTCCACATTAATTGCACGTGCCACTATGCGTACTATCCTTTTCAGCCTTGCGAGGTTAGAGCGTGCCTCCAATGTACCACTTTGTCTTAGTCATCGCCACCTGAAATAGTATACAAGTTGGAGAAGACTCAAAGAACCTTGAATAAGGATAAAACCCTTCCTGCCCAATAAGGGCACCATTGACATATCAATCCCACTAAGAATGCTATAAATAGCCTATTGCCAACTTTCCGCGAGGTATGCCATTTATCAATCTAAAATCCTCACTCTACTGCTCTATTATCTAGTCGAGATACTGACTTGTGCGTCGAAGTGCTTTAGCCGAGGGCACACCGATTAGCTTGACGTTTGTTGTTGATTGCAAGACTCGACTCCGATACATTTCAGAATACTTCTCTTGACCAGCCACCAGATCGATCACATTGAATTTTAGCCCAATACACCCATCAAACTATTCTTACCCTCGTCATATATGTTTACAACTAAACATACAATTACAGAAAAAAAACTTGATATATCTTAAAGTGTGAATGAGAAAATTACTATCATCTAACATTACATGATTTGTTTGGTAGAACTCTAAAAATTTTCAATATTTTTAAAATTAAATTTTAGTATATTATTTATTATTAGAACTATCAAAGAAAATCATACACTATTAATCCGTTACTGATTAATTGACTATCAATTATCAAATATATAAATAGACTAAAATAAGATTTAATTGAATACTTTAGGCAATTGATTGAGATATTAAGAAATTTAAAAGCAAATGGGAAAACGAAGAAAGACTTTTGTATTTAACTTATCCCATTTTACCATATATGAAAGAAAAATTATTTTCATTAGCATTTCAATCACAATCCAGAATGAAAATACGTAAAATATTTTTATTATAAAAACACACAACAAAGTTTTCTCAATTACTGAGCTATTTTATCAATTATTTCTGTTAGTGTTTTTTTTTATATATATATATGTGTATATAGGGCTGTCAATAGATCGGATTTTAATCCGAATTCGATCCGAATTTTAGGATTTTTATCCAATTAAAATGCCCGATGGATCAGATCCAATTATAAATATCCATAATCCGAAATAAGTGGATCGAATATGAAATTATACAATCCGATCCGATAAAGATCCGAATCCGAATTTTATTAAATTGATAATTATATAGTATAAATTATATTAATGAAGACTTTTGACTGGAATGCAATATATGTGATATTATAATTGATAATGCCCTAATTTTTTTATTTCTTTGAAGCAATTAATTTAATAAAGTAATTATATATATTCGTATATTTCATATTATAGCCTAAATACACAATTTATAATGACTTATGCACTGTAAAATATACATTACCGAATAATCAATTTGATACAATCCCCATGGATTATGCCTTAAATCTTTAGCTTTTGCAATGATATGATAAAAAGTTATGAAAAAAAAATCTAAATTTGAGTTCTCTTAACTTTGTAAATATTATATTTGGATTAAAAGATAATCTTGAAATCTCATATAACATGTCTTATAAGACAATTTTTTCTAATAATACAAAAATTTAAAGAGCGCAATTTTTTTTTGACTTTCTTATCGGGTTTCGGATTTTTATCAGATCCGGACATGGAATTGGCATGCATAGATTCTATAGGACTCGGATTCGGATTTGGTTATATATACATATTAACGGATTCGGATTCGAATTATCCTGATTTGATCCAAATCCAACTCGTTGACAGCCCTATATGCATACAAGCACACATAATATATTTTGGAAATTGAACTTCAAACCTCACACATAAAGGTGTCAGGGTATGTCATTGAGTCAAATCGACCACTTAACATGTACAATATTGTAATTTACGAATTGGATCTATCTATTTTTATTAGTCATTAGTCCAACTTGAAGTTTAAGGTAGAGGTGTTGAATTTTTCCCAACGTAGTAAATGGACAATAATTTCCTTCCCTCCATTACAAGTTGCTACAGTTATATGCATGACCTCCATCTCTTCCTCAGCTTTTTAGTTGAAATATGTTGTCTCATAATTAATGCTTTAACTCTGATTCGGCAAGTTCTTCGGATAATTGATATTTGATTGGTCTGAATATGTTATCCCCAACCTCAATTATTTATTACAGGTTAGACCATTTTTTATTGTTGATTAGACGTAAGAGATTATGAAAAAGACGAGTTTTTATGTTTTAAACTTTAAGTATAAAATCCTTCCTGCCCAATAAGGGCATCATTGACATATCAATTCCACTGAGAATGCTATAAATAGCCTATTGCTAACTTTCTGCTAGGTGTGCCATTTATTATTCTAAAGTCCTCACTCTATTGTTCTATTTTCTAGTCGATATATTGACTTGTGCGTCGGAGTGTTTTAGCCGAGGGCACATCGATTAGCCTGATGTTTGCTGTTGATTGCAAAACTCGACTCCGATACATTTCAAAATACTTCTCTTGACCTGCCACTAGATCGATCACATTGAATTTTAGCCCAATACACCCATAAAACAATTCTTACCCTCATTAGATATGTTTACAACTAAACATACAATTACAGAAAAAAAACTTGATATATCTTAAAGTGTGTAAATGAGAAAATTACAATCATCTAACATTACAAGATTTGTTTGGTAGAGCTCTAAATTTTTTCAATATTATTAAAATTAAATTTTAGTATATTATCTAATATTAGAACTATAAAAGAAAATCATACACTATTAATCCGTTACTGATTAATTGACTATCAATTATCAAATATATAAATAGACTAAAATAAGATTTAAGTGAATACTTTAGGCAATTGATTAAGATATTAAGAAAATTAAAAGAAAAAGGGAAAACGAAGAAAGACTTTTGTATTTAACTTATCCCATTTTACCACATATGAAAGAAAAATTATTTTCATTAGCATTTCAATCACAATCAAGAATAAAAATACATAAAATATTTTTATTATAAAAATACACAACAACATTTTCTCAATTACTGAGCTATTTTATCAATTATTTCTGTTAGTATTTTATTTTTTTTGTTTTTTGTTTATACGCATACAAACACATATAATGTGTTTTGAAAATTGAACTTCAAACCTCACACATAAAGGTGTGAGGGTAATGTCATTGAGTCATATCAATCACTTAATATATACAATATTGTAATTTACTAATTGAATCTATCTATTTTTATTAGCCATTAGTCCAACTTGAAGTCTAAGTCAGAGGAGTTGAACTCTTCCAAACTTAGTAAATGGACAATAATTTCCCTCCCTCCATTACAAGCTGCTACAGTTATATGCATGGCCTCCATCTCTTCCTCAGCTTTTAGTTGAAATATGCTGTCTTTATCTTTGCTGTAAGATGAAGACCAAGTCTCATAATTAATGTTTTAACACTGATTTAGTCAAGTTCTTCGGATAATTGATATTTGATTGGTCTGAATATGTTATCCCCATCCTCAATCATTTATTTCAGTTTAGACCATTTTTGGTTGCTGATTAGTCGTAAGAGATTATCAAAAAGACGACTTTTTATGTTTCAGTATGAGTAATATTATTGATTGTAATTCAGTCAAAATCGTTCACGTCATAATAATATACATACCGATATGCATATAGATACACCAATTTTATTTAACTGTATGTGGAAACGTCGATCTTTAAAGATTTTATTTATAGCGTGGATAAATAACCCCGAAGTTAGTCTTTTTTATTGTGATGGGTGCCCATTACCCTAGTAGTGAAACAAATGTATGAACCTTTTATTTTATTCAAATATTTCAAAATTTTACCTTTAAAAAATAAAATTAATATATTATAAAATATAATAAGTTATTAGTTGTTTTAAATAACTTTAGTCAAACACCTTTCGACAAGTTGCATGCATACATTTATTTTTTTGAGTAGTCAAAAATTGATATTTTCTTTCTTTTTGAAAAATGCAAGAGAATGCTCATTTTCCTATGATCTTTCATGTGGAAGACTTTAGATGTTTCTAGAAGAACCAAGTAAAAGGCTAAATTTGATTTATTAACTATCACTCAATAGGATAACCTTGCTGCCTTTAATTTAGTCCACAGGGATGGATAAGGGATAAAAGGAAGACAAAGAACAAGAAGAGGGCTCTCCCCGAATATTCCTCCTAGGCCTCTCAATGATCTTACTCAAATTCATGACAATAGTACAGTACCAATACTCATATTCACTAAATAGATATGAGACACGAAATATATTCAAATCCATTAAGAAAAATGGAATGAATACGGGTAGGATCTATACCTATAAAATACTCAATACGCAATATCAAATATATATGTTCTAATTCCCTTCTTCCCAACTTTAATCTTTTTTACTCATGAAACTTTATTTAGTTAATATTTTCGTCAAACCTAAATTCAAAAATATATTAAAAATAATTAATTTCGAATTAGGAATATTTATAATCAGATATTTTAATCAGATAAAAATTCTAAAATTTGAATTAAAATCCAAACTATTGACAGGCCCATCTCAAAATTACTCATTATCAAAATACTCAAATTTAACAAGTTAACCCAAATTACTTATATCAAAATTAAATTTATAATAATATTAATGCATACTTGAAGTGTATATTTAAAATTTTAATATATATAAAATAAAAAAATTAAAATTATTTTGAATTTATTTATTTTCAGCAGCTTTGGCCAGTGAAGAAAGAAAATTTTTTATACCTTGGTGCTACATATTCAAATTTTCAATAACACAAAATTAAATTTTTTCTACTATTTACATATATTTGATTGAAAATGTTACATGAATAATAATATTTCAAAAAAATTGAAAAGAATAAAGTTAAAGAAAGAAAAAATAATATCTTAGAGGAAAAATAGAGAGAAAAAAAAATATTATGGGAAAGAGATAAAAAAGTGATACATCCTCTTGTGGTTCTTATTTGTTCAATATACCAAAAGTTAAATATATAAATTAACTAAACTAAATTAAACGACTAAAATTAAATGTATTCTCTTTTTTAATTTAAAAAAAAATTGAATTAAATTTTTTTAAAATATGCCAAAAAAATAGCCAATATTAATAAATTATTCTAGCATTAAAATATTAGGTAGTTTTAGCATTTTAATTCACACTAAAAATTTTTTAAAATGATGAAAAAATTAGTCAAATCAAAACACAATTCAAAATTTGGGTTTAATAAACTAGACTCAATCTCATAGGCCCAATGGGTCTTAGGTTTGACAGGGTATGGTCTAGTTTAGGCTCTATTATTTGGGTATTTTAGGATATGAAGCTAATTGGGTCTATGAGTTAAGTCTGGTAGGGCAAATATATGATTTAATTATTTATGTATATTAGGATATGCGTTTGGAGAAGGCAATATCCTACCCTTTGACAGAACTAAGCTTGAGGATTTTGAGGGTTTTCAGTGAAGAAATAAACAAAAAAGATTGCATAGACTTATTTGACTTAATAATTGTTTTGTCCATTTATTTAATTGAAAATTATTGATTCGTCAAATTTGATTTTTTTTTATTTTTATTTCATAAGAATTGAAATTAGTTTACAAAAAAATGGTTTGTAAAATTTTGATTTCTTTATTGTTATTTTAGATAGGAATTGAAATTAGTAAAATAAAATTTAAAAAAAAATTGGGTTGGGCCCATACCCTACCTGCAAGAAGTGGGTCTAGAAAAGAGGCACAGTACACAGACCCTATGGGTACTGAGTAAAGTTGGGTAAGGTATAATATTGGGACTCAATTTTGGATTTTTCTTGGGTATGAGCCAGGGGAGGTTAAAACCCTACTCATTGACAGGCCTGGGTCCTCCCTAAAAACATACAACACTCATTAGTAAAGATTATGCAAAGTTTCATGTCAAATTCTAGTGGATATATATAGTCAACCAACAAATAGAATGTTTATATCTTAATCTAAGACACACATTACTAGTAAATGACTTAATATGGTAGTAACACAATTAAAGAACAAACCAATAAAATCACTAGATATGATGTACATAATAGAAACTTTAGCATTATAAATACAGTCATAAATGACAAATTTTGACATCTAATCATTTTCAAATTCGAGTGAGCTATCAAATCAGGTGCACTATTGAATTAGGGATCCACTGCAGTTCCTTAACAATAGCGATTTTTGGAGAAAACCCCCAAAACAAATGCGGATATCTTCTAAAAATGCCACATAACATTCAAGAAGGAAGTTATCCTATAGATGATGTATTCATGCATGTTTGAAATGTGAATCATTGTAGTCATTCCTATGGGAATGGAAATGAAAAACAAGAGATACTCTTTCTCGAAATATGGACAAATGGGAGTTTAACTCCGAAAGAAGGACTTAATGAAGCTTTTTAGAATTTGATTGATTTATATATTCTCTTTTTACATAAGGAAGAAGAAAACTTACCTTTAGAGGACAATCAACACACAATTCCTTTATCCCCTTTTATTTTTCACGACGAATTGGATAAACTCAGGAGGAAAAAAAAAAAAGCATTAAAATCGATTTTTATTGATCAATCCAAATTGTCTCCTTGGTCTATAATTGCTTCAAAAAGACATCATCATGACCTAAAGAATTTCTTTACATTGTAGTACATCAGCCTATGGGGTCAAGCACAATATTCCCTAGATTCATTTAAGAGATCAAATTTGAGCAACTTGCTAGTCATCTTGCTCCTCCAACAAGTCAAGAAGTCAAGTTTCTTAGCTTTCTCCCTCAAAGACATCTTTTTTTCCCAGTCCCTCTCTTTCTTTTACTAAGTTGTGTAAATTCCTAACCATGTTATTACACTCCATATATGGATGCTAATGTACTTTGGTAATTTTCCAATGGTGAATGTCTTTTAGAATTTTGTTCAAATTACTATAAATTTTCCCAAGTTTCTTTGTCTTTCAATAACTAGAAATGGCAGCAAAGGATGGTCCATCTCTGGAACAAACTCCAACTTGGGCACTTGCAGTTGTTTGCTTTGTGCTGGTAGCAATTTCAATTATCATTGAACACATCATTCACCTGACAGGAAAGGTAATAGTACTATGTTTTTTGATCATAACTACTTTAGAAACCTGTTTCATAAGTACTTTTCTTATTGTTCTTCACTTGTCTGTCTTTAGTGGTTAACAAAGAGAAACAAGAGAGCTCTAAATGAAGCACTTGAAAAGATTAAATCAGGTTAATTGACTAAACTTATTTCATCTCAAGAGAATTATATCTTTCTATTGCACTGATCATCGGATGACAGTTGCTTTTTTCTCATCTCATTTTCTCAGAACTCTTGCTACTAGGTTTCTTCTCACTCCTGCTAACAGTGGGAGAAGGGCTGATATCAAAAATCTGTGTATCAAAGACCACTGGGAATTCTTGGCATCCATGCGACAAGAACCATGAAAAGAGCAAGTATGGAGAAGACACAAAGGCCGGGGGAAATCAGAAATGCATGGACAAGGCATGAGACAATGGTTTTCATATTATGTTCTATGTCCTTGTCCGCGATATGCAAGTAGAATATCATTTTCTTCGTGTGGGAAATGCTAGGAACAATTTTATGTTCCCCTATGGAATACATTAGTAGCTTTGACAAAGATTACTATACCTTTTTAACTTATGGAAAGACATAGCATAATAGAGTTCAAAGTGTAATTACATTTTTTTTCCTGTTCTATTTTTTTGCAGGAAAAAGTTCCATTAGTTTCCTCTTATGCTATCCTGCAGCTGCATAAATTCATCTTTGTGTTAGCAGTTTCCCATGTGGTTTTCAGTCTGCTCACTTTGGCTTTAGCCAGGGCTAAGGTAGATTTTTTCGTTCAGCCCATTATTTTCATACTGTAAATGTTAATATCTGATTAATTTTTCCTTTACACCTTCTTTATTTTTGTTTTTATTTAACATAGATGAGGAGATGGAAGTCTTGGGAAACAGAAACAAGAACATTAGAATATCAGTATTCCCATGGTAAGTTCATCTACAATATATTAAATTTCCACCTCCCCCCCCCCCCCCCCCTGTGTTCAACTTTTGGTGAATTCCAGGGCAAAAAAAGAAAAAACTTACATAGTTCTATATGCTTTGCAGATCCAGAGAGGTTCAGATTTGCAAGGGATACCTCATTTGGGAGAAGGCATTTGAGCTCTTGGAGTCGATCTCCGGCCCTTCTTTGGGTGGTGAGAAAAATTGTGCATCTTTTTCTGGATTTCATTTGCTAAGCAAAGACTTAATCGAGTTGTAGAAAGGTCACTGTGGGTTGTTTGTGTTCCAAAATTCCAGGTGTGTTTCTTTCGACAATTTTTCAGGTCGGTTCTGAAGGTGGATTATTTGACTCTGCGCCATGGATTTACTGTTGTAAGTCCTCTAGCTGAATGCAGTTTTCTTCTAATATGATTTCTTGATGTAATTGAGGTCCTCTTGTTTTGCATAAACAGGCACATTTAGCACCACAAAGTCAGGCAAATTTTGATTTCCAGAACTATATCAAGAGGTCACTTGAAGAGGATTTCAAAGTTGTTGTAGGGATCAGGTTTGACATTACTACATCCTTAGTTCTAGGATTCCCACATAAGGCAACCTTTTGAACATAATATCTTAGTAGCCAGAAAAAATGAAAGCAAAAGCGATTCCCAGCATTGAGCAAGTGGAGGCAGCCTAAACCGAGAAAACAGGATTGTGGGAAGGCCTTAAAAGTGTCGTGCTGTTAGGTGAAGCTGGCTGAATGCCACACCCTGGCTGGCCAGTAGCCAAATCTAACCCTAATAGCATAACACAAAAAATACTGTGTGAATCAACAACAATCACCTTACGCTGATGTATTGAGATAACCCTGAGAAACTTTAATCCTATTGCAGCTAACAACCTACCTTTATTTTCACAGCCCCCCAATCTGGTTTTTTGCTGTCTTGTTCCTGCTGTTTAACACCCATGGTAAGCAAATTGGCTTTTTCCATTTTCTTTTTTGGAATTATTTGGAAATTTCTAATTTCTGCTATGATGAAATCAGGCTGGAATTCCTACCTGTGGCTACCATTTGTTCCACTCATTGTGAGATCTATTCCAACCTTTTTCAATCCACTTTCTACTAAACCAAAAAAGTTAAATCCTACTCACCTTGTCTCTACAGATTGTCTTGTTAGTGGGAACAAAACTCCAAGTTGTCATCACTAAAATGGGATTAAGTATTCAAGAAAGAGGAGAGGTGGTTAAAGGGACTCCTGTAGTTCAACCAGGCGATGACCTCTTCTGGTTCAACCGCCCCCACCTCCCACTTTACTTCATTCATTTTGTTCTTTTCCAGGTAGTTCAAATTTGATTGCACATGAGATATGATTATCTGCCATGGAAATATTGAAAACTTTACCTAAGTTTCATCTTTGTTTTCTGTTTTAGAATGCGTTTCAGCTAGCCTTCTTTGCTTATTCTTGGGTAAGCATCTGCATATCATGTCCAAGATTTCAGCTTTTTCTTATTTAATTATCCAATGAGGATTTTCTGATTCTTCCATTGCCATTCTTGCAGTATGAATTTGGGATGAATTCCTGCTTCCATGAGAAAACAGCAGATGTGGTAATCAAAATATCTATGGGGTGAGTAGAGTACTTCCTGAAAATATGAAATCTTTTAGCCAACTTGTGTGATGTGAATGGGGGAATTTTCTTTCAATCTGTCACGAAACCTTGGATTGTTTCAGGCTGGAACTGAAAGCTACATAAGTATTAAGGTCGTTGGGGGTTATCTAACAAAAACCCTCCACTGCTAAGTCAGTTATACAGATATATACAAATAGTCAAAAAGGGTAGTAGAACAGCAAGGTAGTAAAATTTTGGACATACAATATACCTTTCAGACAGAATAAATTGAGCTATCATAGTGTTATCATAGTGACTCATTCAGTATATGTGGGGCATTTGAGCACTCAAGAATAATAAGACCCAACATCATTAAGGATTCAAATTATGCTCTAAATATGCAGACCCCTCATTCTATTCGAATTGGGCATGAATATTCTAAAGCTGTTAGTTTAGTAATCCCACGTCAAAGTGAGAGAATTGTTACAGTACATACTGACATTGTTTATAATTTTACTTGTCATAGGGTACTGGTACAAATACTCTGCAGTTATGTTACTCTCCCACTATATGCCTTAGTCACACAGGTGATGAGTATGAGAGATTTCATCTATTTCCAAGAATCTTTGTAGGTTTTTCAAGCAGCCAACTCATTTTAATGTATTTCTGCATCAAAACAGATGGGCTCAAACATGAGGCCAGCAATCTTTAATGAAAGAGTAGCTAAAGCAATCCGTAGCTGGCACCAAACTGCTCGGAAGCAGATGAAGAAAAACCGTCATTCAGGTCCAATGACACCAATGTCGAGTAGGCCAAGCACTCCACTGCACGGCTCGTCCCCTGTTCATTTGCTGCGTTACCACAGTAACGAACTTGACAGCGCCCCGGCTTCTCCAAGAATCTCCAATCACATGACTAAACCGTGGCAAGCCGAGCAAGATGATGCTTCGTGGTCTCATAGAAATAGAGCTGCTCGTGAAATGGCTGAAGAAGAGATTAATGTGGTGGATTTCTCTCGTAGAAGTAGAGCTGCTTGTGAAACGGCTGAAGAAGAGATTACTGTGGTGGATTTCTCATTTGATACAAACTCAGGGGTTTAAGTTCTTGCAGGAGTAGCACTAGATTGGATTTAGATGGTTTTTAGCAGCCATGGCGACATATTATGTTTGTAAGAAGACCTCTTGTTTCTAATGACCAGCTGCACTGCTGTAGTTTGTTAAATTTTATAATTATCTTGTTTTTATTAGATGTGCAAAAAAAACTAAAATTGATTCCAAAACTTTACAAATTCCGAACTCAAACTCGAAGTATTTCGAATTCAAATCAAATTAATTGAACCCGATCTTTCATTCAAGTCGATTTCAAATTATTTTTATGTAAATTTAAACTTGCAAGACTTGATCTCTATTACAAGTCAATCTCCACAAAATTTGCGAACTAATATATATATTATAATACTTCTACTTCCTTTCATATTTAAATTCAAAATTCCAGTTCGACAATTCAAATTTAATAAAGCAGAGTCCAATCAAATTTAAATTTTCATAAGTCAAATTTGAGTTCAAAATAATAAGCCATTTAATGTATATATTTCGAACAGTGTTTGAAAAATCGGATCGTTTATTGAACCGACAAATTTATCAGTTTACGGTTCACTGGTTCAACTGTTGGTCGGACCCGAAAAATTTATCAGTTTACGGTTCACTGGTTCAACTGTTGGTCGGACCATAATTGACCCGTGACATCATAATTATGAAATATATATATTTATATTATATATTACTTAAAAATTAATAAAAATGCCAAAATATAAAACATAAAAAGCTTAAATGATATTGTTTAACATTACAATCCAAATTTCACAATTTATACTATAAATGATTACAACAATTTAAATATATCAAGCCTAAAATTTAAAATTGAAAGTGTGTAAGTTAATTCTAAACTTTAAACTAAATTATTTTTACTTTTTAGATGGCTTGTGAAGTGTATCTTAACATTTAAATTTTGTACTTAAACTAAAAAAAAAAAAAAATTAAAAAAATAATTTTATTAAAAATTAAATGAAAAAATCAGCTCGGTTCAATTGAACCGTAAATGGTTCACCGATTTACGGATCTGACCAGTTGATTTGAATGATTTTTACACAAAATGACATTTTTTTAATTTTTTCAATTTTTAAAAAAATTGGACCAGTTGGCCAGCCGATTGACGGTCCACCAATCCGACCGGCCAATTCGATTCGATTTGATTTTTTAAATAGTGATTTCGAGCTCAAACTTGAGATTAAAATTTTTTTCAACTTTGCTTAAATCTAAATTTTAATCCAGTCGAGCTCAAACTTAATATAATTAATCCAACGTAATATAATAAACTAAAGTACGAATCTAATGTATATATTTCAATCGAAAATTTCCCCAAATTCAGTGGAGTAGATTGCAATCCTAATTTCAACAAATTCATGTTCCTCGTTGCAACATATCATTCCTTATATCACCTTTATTGTAGTCATATATTATTTCCAATCCGAATTGCGAGAGAATTTTCAAGAAAATCGAAGATGGGGTTGATAATAAACAACGAGTTTTCAACGCAGAAGTACGCAGTAGAAAACAAATTTATTGATAAAAGATCAACACAATATCTCTCTTTACAATCTCATGCAATTGTAATTCGAAGTTTCAAGAACAAGATTAGCGACCCAACAACTTTCTATACAGTTCAAGAAAACAGAAGTCTAAATTCAGAAATTACCGCCACCACGAAGACGAAGAACAAGGTGCAGAGTCGACTCCTTCTGGATATTATAATCAGCAAGTGTACGCCCATCCTCGAGCTGCTTCCCAGCAAAGATCAGCCTCTGCTGGTCCGGAGGAATGCCTTCCTTATCCTGTATCTTTGCTTTCACGTTTCAATGGTATCGGAGCTCTCCACCTCCAGAGTGATGGTCTTTCCAGTCAAAGTTTTTACGAAAATCTGCATTCCACCACGCAACCTCAGAACCAAATGCAAAGTCGATTCCTTTTGAATATTGTAGTCAGCCAGTGTCCTCCCGTCTTCCAGTTGTTTGCCGGCAAAAATCAGCCTCTGCTGATCCGGTGGAATTCCTTCTTTATCCTGTATTTTCGCCTTCACATTGTCAATCGTGTCGGAGCTCTCCACTTCCAGCGTGATCGTCTTTCCCGTCAGTGTTTTGACAAAAATCTGCATTCCTCCTCGAAGTCTCAAAACCAAATGCAAAGTGGACTCCTTTTGAATATTATAATCCGCCAAAGTTCTACCGTCCTCCAACTGCTTTCCTGCGAAGATGAGGCGCTGCTGGTCCGGTGGAATCCCTTCCTTGTCTTGAATTTTGGCCTTCACATTGTCGATCGTGTCGGAACTCTCGACCTCGAGGGTGATCGTCTTCCCCGTCAAGGTTTTGACAAAAATCTGCATCCCACCGCGGAGGCGAAGAACAAGATGAAGGGTCGATTCCTTCTGAATGTTGTAATCGGCTAGGGTTCTGCCATCTTCGAGTTGCTTTCCGGCGAAAATCAGCCTTTGTTGATCAGGTGGAATTCCTTCTTTATCCTGGATCTTCGCCTTGACGTTGTCGATGGTGTCTGAGCTCTCGACCTCCAAAGTAATAGTTTTGCCGGTTAAAGTTTTCACAAAGATCTGCATCTTGGATTGTACGGGGAAAATGGAAATCAAGTAGATCTATTGAAGAAGAAGAGAGAAATAGATGAATTTGCAGAGGAATACAAGACGGCCTACGAAGATCTGATATGAACTGAGCAGTAGACGAGGACTGTATCTATTTATAAGGAGTCATGGGAGGGACGTTAGCGACTTGCCGGTAATCTGGAACTTTCTACGGATGACGGGGATCTTGGGGCTTCCTTGCATGAGCGATTCTAGAAGATTCTGGAATTTAGATATTTTCATTCTTTTTTCTTTTTATTTGATAGATTTTGTAAATTATGTTTTATTGTGAGTAATAATTGTTTGCATATAGTTTCACGTGCATAAAATATTTTTGAATAACCATATTATTTGTACTATATTTTCATTTTTATTATGTTAAAAATTGACATTTTATGAAAATTGTAGTCACATAAAGTACAAATATCATAATTTATTACTATATTTAAAAAAAATTAAGAATTAATAAAATATTGAGCTTATCTTGATTAAAGATGTTTTTGAGTAAATGAAAATTATTTGAACATGTAAATTTTTTTAAATATATAGAATAAGTACAAAGACAAGTTCAATAGGTTTAAAATTTGATATCATAATTTTTATTTTAGAAATTTACATGCTATGGAAGATGAGAATCAAAGGCTATGTTGTGCCTTTATTTTTCAAAATGAATTCATTATGCATACATGCTTTCAAAATTAAATTTATAATTATTTCATACTAATGCATCAATTAAAATTATATATATTTATGCATCTTAATTATTATTTTACTATATATATATATATGCTCATTGAATTAAGTAGCAACAAATAGTGAATAAAATGAAGAATATTGTTATTTGCACTCCAAATTTTGTTATTCGCAATTCAATTAGTCTTTATTCTATAGAAATTTATCATTATATCTTTTTACTTTTAAGATATGATTTAATTTAAATTTTTAGACAATTATGCTCTTGTATACATCAAAGAAAGTATGCTAATGATATAAAATATCAAAATTAAAGATATAAAAATGAAATAAAAAAGATGAAAGGAAGGTCAATGCATTATAAATGATGTTGTATGCATATTCAATTTCTTTAATCTTTCTGCTAACATTATGCAATATTTTAATGGAAATACTCCTTAGATTTGTATAAGTCACTAATGAGATTTTTCAAATTAAATGTCCTATGAGTGGGTTCAGAAAATATGTCAAGATGATATTGCATTTGATTAGTTGATATATTTTGATTATTTAAAAAATTTGAAAAATCACAACTAATGTTAAGTATTTAATGGGATAATTTTAAATAATTATAAAAATTTTAAAATTTAAGAACTTAAAATTTGGTCAAAATTGTACAATTAGAGTGAAAAGACCTCCTCCTTATATAAAAAATACGTGTAAATGAATTTTAAAAAACTATTAAAATGTCATTTAATTTGATTAAAAATAAAAAAAAAATCAATAATCACCACTAATATTAAGTAACAAATAGAATTATTTTAAATAATTAACAAGACTTTAAATTTACTGAATCTAGAAATTAGTCAGATACACAATTGTGGTAAACATAGCCCCATCCATACACATAAGTGTCTTTAAACCCATGCCACACCTTCTATTGTTTGAAAATTTTGACTTATTCCATAAAAGAAAAAATTTACATATTTTAAAAATAATTAAAATAAGTAACTCAAATTATTTTAATGACAAAAAGAATTACATTTGTAGAAGGGCATATTTAATAGATAAATGAATAGTATATCAAAGGATAATTATTCAAAAATTTAAATTAAATCATACCTTGAAAGTAAAAGTATATAATGGTCAATTTCTATATAATAAAGACTAATTGAAGTGCAAATAACAAAATTTGGAATGCAAATAACAGTACCCTAAAATGAATTGAGCCATCATCTGCTTTTCAAAAGTAAGCCATTTTCCTCCATTTCCAGGATTATCTCAAAACAGATCCTCAAAAGCAAAGTTCGAAATTCAGGGAGGTCATCCCTCCTTGATGCTGTTATCCACAGCAGATACCTTGCATATTGGACATGTATTCTTCATTGATAGCCATTTCTTAATGCAGCCCACATGAAAATCATGGCTGCATTTTAGGGTCCCAACGTCGTCCATGTTTTTGTATTCCTCCTGAAAGGCACAATTGCATCAATTAGGACTTGCAGTTAAAAGAGTGAAAATTCTTCTCAGATACACACACAGATGATCTGTGGACTAGGTCGGAAATTGGAATCTCACCAGACAAATGACACATCCTCCATCGTTTTCTTGCAGTTGGTCGGAGGAAACATATATGGACTCTGTCAGACATTTTGAAATTAAAGCATCAGGCACACCGGTGCTGACACTTCCTATCCTCTCTCCCAGTAAAAGAAGCTCCTGCTCATGCCAATTGCTTATGTTTCAGTGAGTAAGTTGAAAAGACAGTAAGTATAATAATATAATATAATAGTAGCAGCAATAAGAATTACGAATGTTTTGAACAAGAAAACTGGAGAAAAGGGAGTATCAGGTTGACCTCATAGGTCATGTTGTCTATGTCAAGTCTCATGTCCCTGTGCTGATCGAAAAGGCTTCTGGATCCATGAGATGTAGAATGGTTCTCCATCATGACACCCTGAATACAACCATATAAGTGAGTGCAAACTCTAAAGATATATTTGAATAAATTGCAGTCAATCTTGCATGAATGTTTGATTGAAGGATCATTCCTTCACGACTTGCATTACTGCTCTATAAGTACCATTTTTGTAAGATATGCGACAAAATTTGAATCATAATAAATGAGTTGGAGACGTCCTATATTTAGTAATCTTAAAACATGGATTGCATCATTAGAATAACTGATGCACTCATTTCAAGCACATATTTATATGTTTGAGGAATAAATTCTGATCCTCACTTCCCAGCACCTTCCAATTATCAACTCTGCTGTAGTTCTGTTAGAACATCAAACCATCATTGGAATCACATCAAAGAAAATTGATAAAGGATATAGATCCAATTAAAACAAATAAGCTTCTACACATAAATTCATGACTTTTGTAGCAGAGAAGTATCCACTCAAGAAAATATGATGATTTTCCTAAAGACTATATACATACATACATACCTCTTGTGGCAATCGATCAAGGAGACTTCCCTCATCAGTAAATGATCTATATCTGTCACTTGATATCCCAGTTCTCCCATTCCTTCCACTATTCCGTAACCTTATGGCAGAAAAGACTTGTTGATGTCTGGGGGGATAACTTTCTGCAGCCATTTGCAGCCCTTCATCTGATGCAGCTACCTGAGCCTGGTGAAAGTTGCTCGACGAAGCCCTCAAAGCTGGGACCAATCTATGGCCATAAACAATTCGAACCCCTCTGATAGCTCGGTTCAAGTTGCTGTTGGCATTTTGAGGAACAGGATTCCTATTTGAGTCAGCATTGTTACTGTAACACCCAGTCTCTACCGAATCACTAGAACCATTTGGTGCATTCATGGCATTGGGATCATGATTAAAGGAGCTGGAATCTGAAATTTCAAAATAAGAAATACCCTTATTATAAGATAGTGTGTTACACAATTTAACAAAGCCAAGAAAAAGCTTACCCGAACCAAAAGTCACCCCATGACCAGCAGGTGATACAAGAGAACGATTCCATTCCCTTGTCGGGGCGTTTGAACTCTGCCCTGAGAAATCCACCGATTGATCAGAGGATCGTCTTGAAAAGAAATGATCCAAGTAATTGTTTGACAAATGAGTCCTGCCCAGATTGGATTCCGGGTCAACTCCAGTTTTACTTCTCACATTTCTTGGCACAGCTTCTCCACCAATAGAGAGGCTATTAGCTCTGTAACCAGGAGGATAGTTCCAATGTAAATGATAAGAGTCTGTATTCTGATTTTCCTGCAATCTACCAGCAGGTAAGTGGAGATTCGACGAACTTCCAACATCATAATAGCTGCTTGCAGAACCCCTGTCGCACAGCTGAGGGATAAAAGGGCTTTTCCGCTTGTATGGTCTGCCACTGTCCATTGTCTGATTATAAAAACTGCCATCAACTCCAGGGACTGTTTGCCCACTGAGGCTGGACAAAGATGGGTGGTGAGAATAATTATCTGCGGCAATATGGAAATTCCCACCAGCAGGTTGATGTGGAAAAGTATAGTGAGATGGACCAGGATGCGGTGCTTGATAATGTGGCGATTCAGCATTAAAGATGGATGAGGAGTATCCACTTGACCTAGGAGAAAGGGTCCATGGAGAAGGGGAGGGTCCACTCTGGATGGCCATATTCGCCATAGGATGAACAACAGAACTGCTTTCTGAGCCACCTGCCCTTGCTACAGAAAACAAAAAAAGAAAAAGAGAATAAGACAAATTTTATATAAACATAGAAAAGCTAATCAAAACCGTTACCCAGAATGACTGAAACATTGCTTCGACAGAGACCTAATCTTTGGTATTATTGTGTAACTGGCTGCCCTATGTTTCATGAATTTTAGCCTAGGTTAGTTTTTTCCGCCTACTTGGTACATATCATAATCCATCGTCAGTAGAAATTTCTTTTTTTACTCATTGTGTCAATTCTTCAAATCCTCTAGAATCTGTTATGATGTATGAATAGGTAATATCCTGACACAAGATAGTCAACAGTCTCATAAAAATCTTAAGTAAGAAATCAAATTAAAGCCAGAACAAGATAACTACGTCTACGAAAGAGTCAGAAATTCTGAACAGATTATGATGACCAAGAAAGCTTTGGCTAACTGAAACTAGTTCCCACAATGAGCAAGAATGGCGATAAAAACTGCTCCTTGTCCCCCTTCCAATAAAAAGAAAGTCATGAAAATGAAAACACTATGTGCAAGTAGTGGAAATTATACCCATGGGTACGTAAAATTGCTCCATGTGATTCCATCCCTGATCACTATTGGTCTCAGGAGTCTGAGGTGTGTTAAGCATGTGTTGATGCCCCATATCTGATTGACCCGTTCGAATTTCTTCAGCGGACCAAAACCTACACCAGATCACATATGAGTCAGAAGCAGATCTCACTACCAGCAAAATATTTTGAAGAAACGGACAAAAATTGCAGCCACATTGGAACATCACCATAGTGGTTCAAAGGATGACCAATGTTAAGAATCAACCTACAGTAATTGAATGTTAACTCAAAACTGCAAATTTTACAAATATGAAACATTCTTTCTCTTCAAAAATAAATAACAGAAGACGGCATAAGTAGTGAAAGGGATGGATTGCATGTGCTTTTGTCAACTGGTATCATATCAATGAGGGGTACTATTATCAGGGACAATTTTTGGTAGGAACATGACAGGCCATCCAAATGATTAGACTCGTGAAATTTGTATGTATCCAGTCACTGGCTTTGAATTTATTCTAACACCCTCAAGGTACAGATTCATTAGATGACGACATCTATTCAGCTAACATCATCAAATATGAGGTCTACACCTTCCAGCACCTAAGGTAGTGGAGAGAGAATTGAATATTGGTGCTGTAAGAAATTATCTTAGCATTGAACAGTACCAGTTAGCAATGAATCAACATCATCCTACGATCACTACCTGCAGATGACTCTTTCAATTGTTGAAACAAATTTCATCATTAAAGATATAGGCAGCATTTGGCAGTCATAAAAATCTTCTCCTTAATGATAAATGAAACTAATTAAGCACATGAAGCCCATAGGTCATCTCTAGTTTTCTGATATCTGAACATTTGCCAGCAAAGATTTACATGACGAACACACTCACAATATTCCTAAGAATATTGATTAGAACCACTTTGAAATCCTTCTGCATTTTATATGAGTGAGGAAACATCATTTTCTGATGCCAAAAAGAACACCACAATTCATTACTTGGAGAAATATATTTCTAAAGTTCAGATAGTTTGATGCACTCTTTCACTTTCCACCTGGTCAAATTAAAAGCAACTCCTTTAAACAAGAAAGATAAGATTTATGCAAATAATGAAATGATTTATTACGAGAAAACCACCCAGAAAAAAAATTACGAAATATCTCTTTGACCCCCACTACATTGGCCTAATAACATAAATATTACAGCATGAAGCTTAGAAATCCTCGTATTTGAACAAATATTCCGACAAAAGAAAACTGAAACTATTGTAGTGTTAAGACCATGGCCATTGTCTTAAACTTTAATTGAGAAAGTGATTATGATGTTACAACTAAAAATGAAAGCATGCTAAACATTAATCTGCAATCGCTAAGGTCTCTCCAGAGAAAATCCCAATTTACCATAAACATATTAAGTAATCCATCCAATAGAGGATCCAAAAGATATACATTAACTCAAATCCAATTACACAGTTCAACATATTCCCTATAAAATAAACAGGAAAACAGCATCTATCAATAGAATGACCAATTACTAATACAACTGAGGCCAAAAAATAAATTCAATAATCAAAACACCTTCAGCATATGTGCAACCAAAGCAAACACAGGAGGAGGAGGAGTAAAAATGGAAATAAAAACAGGAAGAATAAAAAGAAGAAGAAGAAAAACAACTAAAAACAGAAAATCAGAGTTAAACAATTCACAAAAGAAAAAATGTTGTTTAAATAAGCTATCAAAACAAACATAACGAAGGCGATTAAAAAAAATTAAAAAAAGGAAATCAAAATAGGAAGAGGGGAAGGAAAAAAAAAAAATCCCACAACAACAACTAAAAACAGATAATCAAAGTAGAAAAATTTCGCAAAATGAAAAACATCATTTATAGCTGGCAACGTTTTCTTGCCCACGATCAAAAATACAATTTTATACTGAAATATAACTAGATAGCCCGGGAAACATAGACATACATATATAGACACACACACATGAATATATGGACCAACAATCCAGTAATGAGTATATAATTACATGCCAAGAAAAAATAAATAAATAAAAAAAGATAACTGTTAATATAATCAGATGGTGTGTTCAGCCATAAAATAAAAACCAAAAAAAAAAAACAAAAAACAAAAAGATGAACCTAAATTTAACAGGCGATCCACGGCGACTGGTGGCGACTGTGTGCACAGAGAGAACGATAAACAAGCGAGTGCAGTTGTGGGTTGCAATAAAACGGCGAATATTTATGGTAGCGAATTCTTCGACACTACCACTATGTTGCACTGTCTGTACGTATACGTATATGTATATATATTTTTTGTATACGTATATTTTTTATGTATGTATAGCTTAATAAAATATGGTGAATTCTCCAAAGTGAAGAGGTAGTAAGGTACAATAAGAAGTTGAGTATCTTTATTGTTCGGTAGGTTTTTTTTAATTATTATTATTTAAATATACACATCAGTGGCTTGTTTGAGCTTCAACTTCTAACATCCTATTTTATGTGAGAAATTTATGTTATTGGGTCGCAGGCCACTCAACACATAAAATGTGGGGTTGAATATTTGAATTAACGAATTTCCGATATGTGTGTATATAAATTAAAAAAAAAATACAATCAAATATAATTATGGTGTGAGTATGTTGTATAATCGGACATTACTAAAAAAATATGTAAGTTTAGGAGAAATAACTGAAAATAACATATAAATTAATTGGAATAAAGTGGTTTTCGTATGGTTTTCTTTTTTATTTTTTATTTTTTAATTTGACTAACTATGTAATATAATTAAAATGTGTGCGCAATACAAATTTGTTGAAATTTTATTGCAATTTTTAATTTTTGAAAAATATTCTTTATTGTCTGTTTGAAATTTGATATATAAATTTAAATTTTTGGTTTGATTTTATGATGACAAATTTGCATTAATTTTGCAACATCTTAGCTTGCATAACATGGTTAGTCCTTAAGATGATTTGGTAATGTATTAAAGAATATTTAATTAAAAAAAACAATGGATATTTAGGGGGAAAAAAAATAAACAGTGACTAGAATCGATAAAAATCTTATAGAAAAATTAAGCATGCGAAAAGATAATCAAATAGATAAAAAGAAAAAAGAAAAAATCAAAATATAGAGGGGATAAAAAGTTTCACAACTTGTTAATTAAATAGATATGAGAACTATTAAATATTTTAAAATCAAATTTTTAAAAACTTAGGATAATAATTTGTATGACATTTTATTCTCCTGCAAATAATGGCTATTCTTTTAAAATTATGGTCATTAATTAATGATATTAGTTTATAATATTTCATTTTAACTAAAAGTTCCTTTCATTTATCAGTCTAAATTAATAATAATAAAAATAAAATATATTGTGTATATATGTATATATATGTAGTGAAATAGGAAAATAAAAGGTACGTTTGTGATATTAGCCAAACAAGATAGAGGCATTTTGGGGTGTGAAATAGTAGAATGGTGGAAAAAAAAATTTTGATTGCCATGTTTGGGAATGTTTTCCCAGAACGACGTTCCGGAGAAACATTCCCAAACAAAGCTTAAATTACAGAAATTTAAGATTTGGTGAAAATTGTATTTGATTGGAATAAGTAATTTTAAGACGGTAATTTGTATAAATTTTAATTCCACACTGATTATAACTATTTTCTTGAATTAGAGCTATTATAGCGTAATTTAATGATATTAAATTGCAATAAATTCATTTAGTTGAATGTTCATCTATCTATCTAATTAAATAATTTTAACATTGAAAAGTCATTCGATGTATTTATGAATAATCAGCCAGCAATAACATTTTAATAAAATTTTGATAATATATCTATGAATTGCCAATCAATCATATTTTTTTCTAATGAACAGTAAAGTCAAAAACGTTAAAGCCCTTCAATATATCTATGAAGAGTTAAGATTAAAAAACATATAAATACTTACAATTCAAAATTATACCTTGTTAGATGCATTGGTTCTATGATTATAATTTGTACAAACTTTTATTTCAAAATTAATTTATTAAACTAGACATGTCAGGTCAAGTATTTCAACAATATTAATTGTAATTCTCTATTTTTAATTTTATTTTTATTTTTGAGAGAAAACGTTAAAAATAATCAATAGAATCTAATTATTAAATCAAGAAGATTATCCTAACAATAAGTCAGTATAATCCAATTATCAAGTTAATTAAATGGAAGTACAAACTTCACAATCAAATGCACACATAAGGTGCATAAAAAAATACATTCGAGTTCAAATACGAGACCTTCTACATAATTTTTTTTTTTTGGGGGGGGGGGGGGGGGGGGCTAGTGCCATTGGACTGTAATTCTTTATTTTAAATAAATGTTTCTTTATTTTACCGACTAAATTAATTTTAATTTTGAAAAATCATTGGATGCATTTTTAAATAAATAACCATTAACACCTTTCTTTAAGAAATAATAAAATTCAAAATACTAAAATGGTTATATGCTTGAATAGTAAGTGACATTTTGAATTTTAAAAAAAAAAACACATAAAATAAAATTTAGTCAATATTATATTTGATTAGATTGGCTAATTTTATGATAAAAGTTTCTATGACTTTTATTCTTATAACTATTTTCTTAGATGATTGCATTTATGAATAGTCAATCAATATTCGAAAAATCAAAACATTCATCAAATTGAAAAAAAATTATTAGTCGGATTATAGTCGAGTCGTAATCAAACTGTTACATCATAAATATGTAGTATATAGATATAAATATATTTGTATTTTATATATTATTTAAAAGCTAATAAAATACTATAAAATAAAACATATTATGGTGCAACCGTGCAAGTGTAGGACAATATACAAATATTAATTCATCATTCAAAAAAAAAAAAAAAACAGTAGAAATTATTCTGTTCAACTTCACAAATCATAGCTTCAAGACTTTAGTTCTATGGGTTATTCTTGGCTAATTTGGCATTTGGACTTTGTAGCTTGTACTCACTCTCTCTCTTTTTTTTTTTTTTTTTTTTAATAATTTAGACTTTTTAGTTAAAAAACTAAATAAATTTTTAATTATCATATGAGTAAAAAAAAATAAAAGGGAAGAAAAAGAAATTAAACCATTTCAATTTGAGTAAAACCTGAGCAATTTGATGTTTCAAGTGGTTCAGTCGTTGGTTCAGATGATTTTCTCAAAATATGACGATTTTTGAAGTTGTCAATTTTTACTCAAAATAGGGCTAGACAATAGGATGGTTGACGATCCAACCGATAGGACTATCCGATTCAGTGCGATTTTTTAATTAATGTAGCCAACTAATGAAATATTACTTGAAAAGAAAACCAAAAAAAATCAAAGACATATAAAATTAATACAAACATAAAAAATAAAAATAAATAAAAAAGAACCAAAACGCTAACTCTTACGTACTATTGGGTGAAAAAGAGGCATTTTGGGGAGTTTTCATAAAAAGAGTCATGTGGATTAAAAAATGTTAGCGATCATTATGAGGGGAAATAACTCATGCTACTCTACGTTTACATACGCCCAACTATGTGCCAATTATGTGGCACATACAAACAAAAAGAAGAAATAAAAAAAAATGGAGGGGGGGGGGGGGAGGAAAGGAAATGAGACTCTTTAGGCCAGTCTGGATTTATTTGCATTCTCATTTTTTATTTTTATCATTTTTAAAATTTAAAAGGTAGTTGGTGAAAATGAGTTGAAAATAAATTTATATTTAAATAGATTGTTGGAAAAGTAACAATCATGTTGGATTTAGTAGGTTGTAGGTGGAGAGAGATAGAAATAATGATAATAGAGAGATAAGATATAGATATATATATATAGAGAGAATATTGGATAATGTGTTTCGAGAATGAAAATAAAAATATATTTGGTGAAAATATGTAAAAAGTGATGTGTTATAATTTTTTTTTCTTTTTTTGAAAATCAAAGATAATTTATTGATTATTTAAAGCAACTCTCAACTCAGTTACAATAAAATGGGGTGGATGATTGCTCCAAATCCTTTTACCAGCTAAAGAACCCAAAACCCTCGCAATTGCATGAGCTATGGCATTCGTGGATCTTCTAACAAACTTTATTTGAAGATGAGACAACTCTTCTTTGAGATTCCTACAATCATTGATCATCAATCTCAACTCTGATGGAAAAGAGATATCGCTATTAATTGCATCCACAACCTCCTTTAAATCAACCTCTAAAATGACATACTGAATACCCGCTAGCTTGATCCAGCTAAGGGCCTCCCTAATGCCCAAGCATTTTGCCAGAGATGCACTCAGTTTGCCATAGAAAGTTTTATACCCTGCACAAATAAAGCTACCCTCACAAGCACGAGCAACCCAACCAACACCGAAGATGTTCCTGTCTTTGAAGATCACAGCATTTGAATTCACTTTTAGCCATCCAGATAGATTGTTTTAATTTTTAAATAGTTAAAAAAATAGTAATGGGGTTTGAAAATGAAAACAAACAAGCAGAAAATGCTGAAAATGTATGAATTAACCACAAAAGTGACAAAAAGTATAAGACTATTGATCTTTGTAAATACAGGTTAGAATAATTTATCTCTTTATGCATAAGACAATAAAGATTAAACAAACTTTTTTCCTCAACCACTTAATTCAAATTCAAGGCAAGTTAATGAAATTAGCTGACATTCTACTCTTACAAAGAAATGCACTACAATATCTCAATTTGAATCGAGTTCAAGAGTTGATATATTATTTCATAAAAATAAATAAATTAATCTTATGATAAATTCAAGGAAAATTGCACTTTTGGTCCCATTAGATGGGGCATGTTGCACTTTTGGTACCATTGTTTGCATATGTAGGACCAAAGGTTACAAATTTTAATACTTTTGGGACACTACCCAATGGGCCATCCAAAAGTTGATGAAAAGTAGCCCGTGAAGTGCAAACGCCCGTTACCTAACTGAAAGTGGAGCTACCAGCACGTGTGTGGCTCACGTGCATAAGGAAAGGGAGGGAAACGGCTTAGAACTCCTGCTCTCTATCTTCTTCCTCGTTAAAGCCTGGAAAAAAGCGACAGAGCTCATTTTCTTCTTTCTCTTGAATCAACGCCAAATGCCATATTTTTTATTCGCGCAGTAATGCCTCAAATCTCTGCAAATTCATCAAGCCCTGCGACAAAATGCTATTGTGGCAAAATAGCAGTGGTCAAGACATCCTGGACCAATGACAACCTAGGGTGCCGTTTTCGTACTTGCTCAATGAGTAGAGGTAGAGGAGGTGGGACTAGATGTGGGATTTTTATTTGGGTAGACCCTCGAATGTGTCCAGGGGCTACTGTAATTATTCTAGATTTGTTGTGCAGGCCGAGGGCTTAAGATGATGTGATCGATGGGTTGAAGTGGAGGGTTCGAATTTTGGCCATTGCTATTACCTGCCTCATTGTGATTTTGATGTAGTGGTGAATTTCTGAAAGTGTTTTGTTGGATGGATGAAGGGGATTAAGAGATTAAGGGATTTCCTGTTTTGGGAATCTGGAATATTATAGCCTTAACTGCTGTTTTTTATTTTGTTTTTGTGTTGGGGCCTTCTTTTGTTATGGAGAAAAACTGAATTGTAGTAGGTGATGGCCTTATTTAGTTATGGATGAATGGCCCCTTTATTTTGAAAATTGACAACGTTGGATCAATGTTTGTAATTGCTTATTATAGTTATGGTTATATGTATTTATATATATGGAAGTGCCTCTTTTTTGGCAAGTTGAAATGGCCTTTAAAATGAAGAAAGAACGGAGTTCTCTTAGCATATAGAAACGACCAAATTTATAATAAAACAAACATATCCAAACAAAACTAGAAGGAAAGTAAAAGTGACCAATATTTCTTGAAAAGTCAACCTAAATCAAGTGAAGTACATTAAAAGCATAAAATATCCAAACAAAGCAAAAAAAAACAAAGTCAAAGTGACCAAATTTAATTGAAAAGTCAACCTAAAGCAAGTGAAGTCCATTCCACCATCCAATTGTCAATATATACAACTCCAAAATTCACCAAAGTAACTCAAAAGCAAAACATGTCCAAACATAGCAAAAAAAGTCAAAGTGACCACATTTGATTGAAAAGTTAACCTAAAGCAAGTCAAATCCACTCCACCACCCAATTTTCAATATATACAACTCCAAAATTCACCGAAGTAACTCAAAAGTAGAACATGTCCAGACAAAGCAAAAAAAAGTCAAAGTGACCACAGTGGATTGAAAAGTCAACGTAAAGCAAGTTAAGTCCATTGCACCATCCAATGGTCAATATATACGATTCCAAAAATTCACCTAACCACAAGTCTACAACCACTATAACACCCAAATTAAGTTCAACTCAAGTCCAAATTTACCAAAAATAAAATAATAATAGTAAAATAAAGTCCAATAATTGTCCAAAATCCAATAATTCATTCAAGATTTAGCTTTTGGGTGGCCCATTTTTCTTCTTCTTCTTATTCTTCTTCTTCTTCTTATTACTTGCTACCATAGCTGCACTTAGGTTTTGCAATGTCACAAATGTTTGACCTCTTTACACAATTAGTGGCACTGCATTTTCAGATACTTCAGACACATTGGATTGCTGGCTAAGATCCACTTCTAATTTCTTTCTTTTTGAAGGTTGCATTTAAATTTAAAATAATTAGTATAAAACTTATACAAAATGAAATATCAGAGTGTAAAAAAATAAAAGCACATTGGACTGTGATGACTGAGTTGTTGTCAAGTTTGAGGTTCTCTTTCTAGCCTGCACATTGAGATACAAAACTTAGAATTATAAAAGCTGAATAATAATAAAATGAATAGAGACAATATAAAAGCTTACAATCAGCTTGGTCTTGCCATCCTACTAGTGGATTGTGATGGTTGTTGCCTTTCACTTGAATTAGCAACCCAAGCCTCCATCTTTTTCTTTCCACAACCCTTTTGATTATAGCCTTGCACTCCACAGTAGTTGCATCTAACTTTAAATCTTTGCTTTCTCATTTTGAGTGGTGTTTTCCTTTGGCCCTTTACCCCTTTCTTTCCCTTATTTATAGGTACATTACTCTCCAATCTCCTAGCCTTGCTTGGCCTTCCTGCACACCTACCAAAGTTGGGTGGAAATGGTGGTATATGACCTGTTTTCTCCCAAAGTTCTAGTCTGTTTACAGGCAAGACAACATGTTGATATATTCTTAAGAACTTATGCACTGTGTAGGCTCTATCAACATAATCCTCTGGATCTTGTCCATGATTACATATTGCACTCATGGCATGCTTACATGGGATGCCTGTCTAGTCCCATCTTCTGCAAGTACAAGAATGCATATGCAAATTGACAATGTATATTGCACTACTGTAGTAATGTATCTCATAGTTGATAGTGCAAATCATCAGATTTTATTGGAATGCAATCTGAAGACTTGTCCATATTCTTCTCAATTATCTTTATGATTTTTGGACATATTCTTTACCCCACCGCCTCTTCTTAGCTTTATCTCTGTTCTTGGATAATCTTGTCATAATAAACTCTCTAATCCATTCCAATGTCATATATTGGATTTTCCCGTGCTTCAAGAATGCAACTATTAAAACTCTCACATATATTATTTAAGAGCATGTCATACTTAGGAAATGTGCTAAAGTGTGACCTGCTCTAGTAGGCTGGATTCTTGTCATTGAACCACTAAAGCGCCTTTTTATTCAAAGCTCCCATCTCTTGCATTCTTATTTTATAATCATAGAGTGTGGTGGCCTTTGTAGCATTCCAAAGAGCTTTCTTATATGCCAAACCTCTGAATCCAACTAATTTCATATTGCCATGCAGACGTCTAACACAAAATATATTTTTAGCCTATGGGAATACCTTTTAAAATGCTTACACCAACCCCTTCTACTTATCACTTATGAAAGTGAATGCATCATTTCTTCCTATGTTCAGATCTTCTTTCAACAACTCTAAAAGCGAGTCCCAAGCTTTCTTTGTTTCACCAGACATAACTGCATAGGCTATTGGATATAAGTTGTTACTAGGATCCACTTCTACTGTAGTTAGCAAGATACCTCCATAAGGACCCTTTAAATGACAGCCATCCACCCCTATAAAAGGGCCTACAACCTGAAAAAAAGCCTTTCTTCTGAGCATCAAAGCATATATATAACTTGTTGAATTTTCTTCTATCACTGTCATCATCTGCTTCTGTCATGACCATTATGACTGTTGACCTTGGGTCACTCCTTCTCAACTCCTCTTTATAATCCCATAATTGGCCATACTAGTCCTTTACCTTGCCTTGAATAGCATTCAATGCTTTTCTCTTGGCCATGTAAGCTTAAGTTTTAGATAAAATGCATCTAATGTCCTTGATTATGTCATTTTTGAACCCCTTAATTGATCTATTTGGATTAGACCTGAAGCTCTCGTCATATTTCCTACATAGCCACTTGGAGTTCACATTTTTTACATTGAATGATGTCCCATACTTGTGCTCTAGATAGTACTCTTTTATTTGAAATGTTTCCTCACCAGCCAATTTTAGACAGTAGGCTCTCCATTCACACCCTTCCCCCAAACACTTCACATAAATCTTTCTTGAATCATTCTTGGTTATTTTCAAGCTCCTCTTACTCTTAACAGCAAGATTGTGAATAGTTTCTCTGAACTCCTTTTTGTTGCTAAAAAATTGCCCAATCTTAAAGGATGGATCATAATTATCAGTTGTGTTGAAAACACGAAAGGAGTATCCATGCTCTTCATTTGAAGCAACTTCACCATCAAAGTCGTGTCTACTATGAGTCAAATCATCCTTTAAGTTTGACCCTTCCTTATATGATGAGTCAGATGTGCTTTCAAAGTATGGTTTATGCTCTTCAACTGCTTGTTCTTCTTATTGCTCTTTATCCATCTCATAATCACTGTCATGAAGATCTTCAACTTCCATTTTTGATCCCAAACCATCATTGCCAGCCTCAACCTCACCTCCATCACTAGACAACATGCTCTTCTCAATCTTATATTCCTTTGCATATGAGTCCATAATGTTGAAAATCTCATCCCAATCATCATCTTTTGTTGGCTTTGTTATAGGCTGTGTAGTAGCATTGGGCTCATTGTCAATATTTCGTCCTTGATAATTAGTCTCCAATATAAGCTCAAAGGTTTCATTGTTAGCTATTTGGGCTAATTCTTAGCTTCTTTGAGCTCATTTTCTGTGATACACTCCAATGCAGGGTCCAAAAATTGATTTTCATCATTTGTGGGCATTGCACCAAAATTTGAGGCCTCAATCTTAGCTGTTGTGGATTGATTATCAGCTGCTGCTATGGGCTTAGTTAATTGGGGCATAGGGTCTGTGGGCTGATTCTCAGCTTATGTAGGCTCAGGTTGTGTGGTACACTCCAATACAAGCTCATAATTCTGATTTTCATCACTTATGGGCATTTCAGCATAATCCGAGGGCTCATTCTTAGCTACTGGTGTGGGCTCACCATCATTCTCAGCTGTTGCTGTGGGCTCATTTGTTATGGGCTCAGTTAATTGTGGCATAGGGTCTAAAATATGATCTTCATCATTTGAGCGCATATAGGCATAATCTGAAGTGGGATCAAGCATTGTATTAGGATCCAAACAAGTCTCAAGGCTTAATTGTGGGCTTTTCTATGGGCAAAGGGTAGAATGTGCAGTGGAATTATGTAATTCTGGGCTTCTTTGTGGGCTAGGGGTAGAATGTGTAGTGAGATCATTAATTATGGGCTTCTTTGTAGGTTAAGGGCTGAAGATGTAATGGGATTGTTTAATTGTGGGCTCAGGGCAGATTGTGGAGTGGACTCAATTAATTGTAGGGTTCTTTGTGGGCTCAAGGCAGAGGTTGTAGCTTCACTGTCTATTGAGTGTGGGCTTTGTTCTGCATTTCTTCCCAATGGACCATCAAATTCATTATCATTCTTGCCTATTAGTCTTTCAAAAGGTCCAACATAATTCACATCCCTTGCACCATCAATACATAACACACGTTCCCTAGTGTAGCCATAGTTATACATTAACAGCAAAATATCTGTTTGGTAGGTAACTTTTCTAAACTCGTTCTTAGTAATCCAGTAGTATTTCTTATCCCTTATATACCCCAACGCTATACTCATTATCCAAATACTCAATTGACATTTGCTCATATTGACATAATAAAAAATTCTTACTTGGCCTCCAATAGACTGCGCATTTGGTTCAAATATCATCTCACCCCTGTAGTGGAACCTTACTGTAATGAATATGCTCTTTTTACCTAGAAAAATAATTTCCAAAAAAATTATTAAGAAATTTGAAAAAAAGAGACCACAGCAGTAGGATAAAACAACATTAGCCCCCCTATGTCCCCTTTAAACAGACAATGCAGAACAAAACATTAATTCATTACTTCAAAAGTTCATTTTTAACACATTACAACAACATCATTTGTGATTAAACTAATAAGATATGGGGTTTAAAAAAATGATGATAGGGATATCTTATCATATTTGGGATTCCCATAATGGTTCCATTTAGGGTTTCTTATGAACATTTTGCAAAATCCTTCTTTTAAACAACCCTTCAATGGCATTGAAGGAATTCTTGGAGCCATTGCGACTGGAGGTGAAAGTCGATCTCAATTTTGCAAAGGAAATCTTAGGGCTTTTTGCTGATTGAAGATGGTATGGGGCTTTTTGTATCGATTTGGGGGATCTAGCTATATTAAATTTACATTCACGTTCTTCAGTTTGTGCATGTAATCAATCGCTCAAAATTGGCCGTTATCAAATGAGCACGCATGGCACACGTGCACTTTCTGTTAATTTTTGGACGGCACGTTGGGCGGTATCCCAAAAGTATCCAAAAATTGTAACATTTGGTCCTACATGTATCGACACCTAAATGTTTGGTACCAAAAGTGCAACATACCTTATCCAATGGGATCAAAAGTGTAATTTTATCTAAATTCAAATTCCAATTTCAATTTTTAATTAGGGGACTCGTTCTTTTATTGATTTTTCTACCTTAGATGTGTAATTAAAAAAATAATTTGGCCAAGGATATTGAAGAGTGTGGATTTTTCTAAAATGAGACAGGCGTTGCATTATATATACTTTTATGGGAATAAAATGGCATAATTTTTATTTAATAGGGTGTTTGGCCAAAAAAGTATAGTTCGGGGGCAAAGTGTAATTTAACTTTAGTAAACCGTTGTCATCACCCAACGCTGTCAAAACCCTACTGTCATATCCCTGTGTGCTCGTCTGCATCATCCTCGCGCCACCGCGAGCTCAATTTTTCTCTCATATTACCGCCGCCGCCGCCGCCACCGCCACCGCCACCATCTTCCTCCCACAGTATTGTATTTTTCTCGTTGGAAGTGTCACTTAGGTGAACGACTTTTCTTCTAATGCAATCTTTTTTATGGAACTTTTTCTTTTTTCTTTGTTCTTTTTGTGTGTGTGTGGATGTGCCATTGACAATAATTTTTACCAGGATAAAGTGAAATTAGTCATGCGATTGCTTGATTATGTGAGATTGATTATATTGTTTCTTTTTAGATAGGCAGGAGGATCAATGGATTCGCGGGAGCTGACGCCGGAAGAACTCGAAAAGAAGAAGAAGAAAGAAGAAAAGGTCCGAGAATCAATCTTCTTTAAAATTATACTTTTGTTGCTATTGTTAATTGTAAGTGTGAGTTGTAAAGCTTCAAGTTGGTATTATGCTCAGTATAGCAGAATGGGAATTAGAAATGTTTGTATTTGTATATGGATTGGTTTCTTAAAAGTTTTAGTTCTACTTCGCCAATTTCTCCAATGGCTCCCACGTGCAGAAGTTCCTCTGGATACTTTGAACCGGGTGAATTTTGGCCTTATTTCCGTGATACAATATTATCCAATCTTTAGATGTCATGGTTTTTCCTGGATTCCGTGAGATCTCTTTAGACTCTAAGATTCTTCCTTTTACTTTTATTTTGTGTTCAAACTAACTGCTATTATTTGATTGTAGTAGTTTACTTGAGTTGTGAACTGATGTTGATACATTTTTAATCTAGGCTAGAGAGAAGGAGTTGAAGAAACTAAAGGCTGCTCAGAAAGCAGCAGCAGCCAAACTTCAGGTGTTCATCAAGGACTAAATAGGAAGTTATGTTATTTATCTTACTTATGCCATGGAGAAAATAATGCTGTACTTATCCCCATTGTTTGGAACTTAAGGCACAACAAGCCCCTACTGCTTCAAAGACAGAGAAGAAAAAGAATGTGAAAAGAGAAGCTGAGGAGGAAAACCCTGAGGATTATATTGACCCTGAAACACCTTTGGGTGAGAAGAAAAAGCTCTCTCGTCAAATGGCAAAGACTTACAATCCCCATGCTGTTGAGAACTCGTGTGTTCAAACTTATCTGACCTATGATTCTTTTTTCTTTTTTGAAATATATGAACGGCTCGTCCTAATCTTTATGCTTCAAATTTCTGATTTAGGTGGTATGAATGGTGGGAGAAGTCTAATTTCTTTGAGGCAGACCCAAAGAGCTCCAAACCGCCTTTTGTCATTGTGAGTTTCTTGAGCTGCATATCCCTGGATGATTGATAGCTATTGAACAGGGAAATATAGTTAAAAACCAAACTAACTGCATTAGCAATAGCCTATTGAAAAAGAAAACATATAAATCAGAATATGTAATATCCCTGTATTTGCATCTTTTTCCCTCCTGTCATCTATACATGCATCCATATGTATACTATCATTCATGCATGTCCTCTGTCTTCTGTTCCTTAGGAGTTTATTAGTTTACTCTAACAATAATTACAAATATCTTCATCTTTTCATTTTCAAGCTAGTTAAATTGTACATTGATCGTGGTAGGCTGGTTTTTTAATTAAGTTGTATTACGACGTTTGCACCAGACTAACCACCTAAGTTCATAGGAAAGAATGGAAAGAGAAAATATTTGCAATCGAAGGAAATGTGAAATCAATAGAAGTGTGTCTGATGATTGGGAACTACTTTTGGCAAGTATATATAAATCTGAAAAGTATATAGTAAATCAGCATTCAGAAGGCAGGAGAGCAGAAAACATGGGTGCTAATATACTTTTGCATTTTAGATCTTTTGAACTGAAATAATGTTACCAGATCTTTACCTTGGAAAAGAGGCTACACAAATTCATTTGAACAAGAGATAAATATTCTGCACTGTTATATTCTCAGTGAGATTAATAGGTTGAGATCCAATTGTTTATTCCTAAATCCTAATACTTTTTTCTCCTCGGAAATGCAGGTTCTGCCACCACCTAATGTTACTGGGGCCCTACATATTGGTCATGCCCTTACTGCTGCAATCGAGGTTTTGTAGTAAAATATGACATGCCTTCTGTGAAAACATCCTATATTTCCTTGTCATTTGAATATATATATATATATATTAAATTAATTGCCTACAGGACACGATTATCCGCTGGAGACGAATGTCTGGATACAATGCATTGTGGGTGCCTGGTATGGACCATGCTGGAATCGCGACACAGGTTGTTTCTTGGAATTTGTTTAACTTCTTAATTTCTCTGTACCCCACTTTGGCTTAATTTATTTTATTTTGGGCGGGAAATAATACTTCTACTGAGAGGTTGGGAGGTTGATTTGAATGAATAGCGTCATACATAAGCTGATCATAGTCGTCTGGCTAACCCTGAGCTTTGACAACGCCTGTTCTGTCTAATTGGCATTCTGGGGTCAAACTTTGGCCTGGAAACCAACAAAAGGTCAAAGATCCTGGATTCTGGAAGCTGTGTGCAATGAAGCCTGTTGTTTGTAACTGCGACTTTAGGGAATGCATGCCATATGACCATCATAACAAATTTTTGAACCCAATATTGATTTAATAAGGCTTGACGATTGCTATTTGAAAATCTGAGTATTGAAAAAGTTGGAGATATTCATCTTGAAAAAATTGATGTGGATCTTGTATAAAATTGATTGGACTCCATGGATTACCATGGCTTGATGTGAACGATTCACCAAAAGGTAATATGGATCTCATCAACTTGGTGAATGATGAAAATAAAATTTCAACAGTGTATAAGGTCTCTCTTCAAATATGCTAGTTATTTGTGGGGAATAATTGGCTATTTGTTTAACATTCCAAATAATGTTATAGCTGATTAACTGAAAATATACATTTGACGTTCTTTTGTTTATATAGAAGTATAAAAATATTTGAGTTTGTTTCAAAATTTCTTGAGGGTATTTGCCACCATGCTCATGATTGCTACACCTGCAATTGCAAACTAGCTGCTCTCTGAATATTAACTGATGTTTATGTATCTCAGGTTGTTGTGGAGAAGAAACTTATGAGGGAAATGAAATTGACTAGGCATGATGTTGGTCGTGAAGGATTTGTAGCTGAAGTGAGTTCGCTCGTGTATATTTTTGTTTCTGTGTTTTGGTGCTTTTACTGTCTTTAGGTTCAATGTACTTTCCTTGGTGCCTTGCTAGAGAACGTAAAGCACTAGGTTATGTATCTTGTTATGAAATGAAAGTTACATGGATGTCATTTATTCGCATCGTTTCACTTGGAAAATTTGGTAATAGGTCTGGAAATGGAAGAATGAGTATGGTGGCACCATACTAAAACAACTTCGACGCTTGGGTGCATCTCTGGATTGGTCACGTGAGGTGATAATTTTTGGTTATTGTTTCATCTTTGATTGAGATAGATACTGCTAGAGTTTTGTATGCTGATTAGATAAAATCGGCCATGTGATGTTTCCTTTGTGCTCATTGTCTGTGAAACCCAATCCATAATAGTGCTTTACCATGGATGAGAAGAGATCAAAGGCTGTGACTGAGGCTTTTGTGAGACTTTACAAGGAGGGTCTCATATATAGGTATGTTCAGGCCCACTGTCTACAAAAACATCTTTCTTATACTGCAGCTAATTGTTTTGCCTAATTCATGGAAGCCTTGTTGGAAGTTCTGTTTGCCCCCATATATTCCCAGTTTAAGTTTCAAGTGCAAGTATTTGTTTTGGAAACTCAAATCCATGTCATGCTGGGTGGATCAAATTATGCACTGACATTTGAGAACTATATATGTCACCACTCACATCATATATGTCAGTTATTCTCTGTTTTATTTATTCTGATAGAACCTTAAATTCAATTGCTTGTTGCTTGATGTAGGATGTTCATTTCTTCTATTTTCTTTTCAGGGATCTGCGTCTAGTGAACTGGGATTGTGTCTTGAGAACAGCAATATCCGATATTGAGGTAAGATACACCTGTTGGTTCATCATTTTCTATGCATTGGAACAAGCATATCCTAAGTTTGTGCTAGTTTTTGGTATTTTAGGTAGATTATATAGAAATCAAAGAGAGATCGCAATTACGGGTTCCTGGATATGAGAAACCCGTCGAGTTTGGAGTGCTGACTTCATTTGCTTATCCTTTGGAAGGGAGCTTGGGTGAGATTGTTGTGGCAACTACTCGAGTGGAAACGATGTTGGGTGATACTGCAATTGCTATACATCCGGATGACCCAAGGTACAGCCATGTTCATGGGAAATTTGCCATTCATCCTTTTAATGGAAGGAAACTTCCTATAGTTTGTGATGCAGTTCTTGTAGATATGAACTTTGGTACTGGTGCTGTTAAGGTAAGTAATACTTCTGGTGCTTAGAATGTTGGTCTTTTGTTTTACAGTTATTCAGAGTAGTGGATGCAAATGACACATGAATAATTTTCCAGATAACTCCAGCCCATGATCCTAATGATTTTGAGGTTGGCAAGCGCCATAATCTTGAGTTCATCAACATTTTCACTGATGATGGGAAAATAAATAGCAATGGTGGTCCAGAGTTTGCAGGGATGCCACGTTTTAAAGCTCGTGTGGCCATCACTGAAGCTTTAAAGGAAAAGGTATCCTCACTCTTTATATTTTTCAAAAATAAGCTTAATGTAGTCAGTCTTAATGGAGTGCCAAGACTAAGTTAAAAATGAGTTTTGATATGTGCTTTAGGAAAGCATTGATTGTCCCTTGTTAGCCTTCTTTTAAAGTGTATTAGTGAGGAAGCCATGCAGTTACCTGCAAGAACATACTGGTACTTGCTTTTTCCATCACAAGTATGTTGATAGTTATTTTCCTTGCAATTAAGGGACTCTATAGAGGTGATAAGAATAATGAGATGCGCCTTGGCGTTTGTTCAAGAAGCAATGATGTAGTGGAGCCTCTCATAAAGCCTCAGTGGTATGTAAACTGCAAAAGCATGGCACAGCAAGGTCTTGATGCTGTCATGAATGATACAAATCCAAAGATGGAAATCATACCCAAACAATATGTTGCTGACTGGCAGAGGTATTTTGTGTTTGATAAAATTCTTTCAGGTTTTCTTATGAGATTTTAATTTTTATTCCCTTCCTATACAGATAAACATTTCTTCCACTGGGCAAGAAATGATATTCATCTCTCTTTATGTTTGATATGTTGACTTCCCTGTTTATGCTACACTTGGTTATAGATGAAATTTTTAATTAACAAATATAGTCTCATCTTTTATTATTTGTGAACTTTGGTATTAATGAGTAGGTCCTGTACATTGCAGATGGCTTGAGAACATTCGTGATTGGTGCATTTCAAGACAGCTTTGGTGGGGCCACCGTATCCCTGCGTGGTATGCAGTGTTGGAGGAGGATGAACTGAAGGAAATAGGTGCATACAATAAACAGTGGGTGGTTGCCAGGAACGAGGAAGAGGCTAAGGAGGAGGCTAGCAGAATGTTTGCTGGAAAGAAGTTCCAGCTTTTCCAAGATCCGGATGTTCTGGATACCTGGTTTTCTTCGGGTCTTTTTCCATTATCTGTGTTGGGGTGGCCAGATGATACAGAAGATCTCAGAGCATTTTATCCGACATCTGTGCTTGAAACTGGGCACGACATCATCTTTTTCTGGGTTGCTCGAATGGTGATGCAGGGAATGAAGCTAGGAGGTGATGTACCCTTTAGAAAGGTGAGCCATATTTGTATATGTGAGACTTATAATCTATTCAATTAAAATTTTTCTATTGCTCTTTTTACGTTGCTATGGTTGGTTGATAATGTCTGCTAAACCTTCTGATTTGAACCTTCAAGAATGATGTTGCTGTTTGGGGCCTTTTCTGTATCTCAAGCTTGAGAATGTGTTTCTCTGAAAAGGAGGTTCAAGAAGTCTTTAGTGACTTAGGAAACAGGTTCCCTGTGAAAGGGGTTGGTTCTATTTACCTGCTGTTTTTGACAAAAAGCAGCTGATCTGTTTACCATCAATTGAATATTGCTGTTATTTAGGCTTTTTGGTATTTGAAGACAGTAATTGCAAATTACTATACATTTTTGTGTATAGGTTTACTTGCATCCTATGATTCGTGATGCTCATGGACGCAAAATGTCCAAGTCATTAGGAAATGTTATTGATCCGCTAGAAGTTATTCATGGAGTAACCCTGGAAAATCTTCACAAACGGCTGGAGGAGGGCAACTTGGATCCTAATGAGTTGAAAACTGCAAAAGAGGGGCAGAAAAGGGATTTCCCTAAGGGTATTCCTGAATGTGGTGCTGATGCTTTGCGTTTTGCCCTTGTTTCATACACAGCTCAGGTTAATAGCTATTTTCTGTTTCTTTTCCTAAATTTGCTTATTCTCTTTGAAGTTTGGTATTGACATTCTGTTCTTTCAGTCAGACAAAATAAATCTGGACATTCAGAGGGTGGTTGGATATCGGCAGTGGTGCAATAAGTTGTGGAATGCCATTAGGTTTGCAATGACTAAACTTGGAGATGATTATACCCCTCCAGCTGAGATTGTTCCAGCTGCCATGCCTTTCAGCTGCCAGTGGATACTTTCTGTTCTGAACAAAGCTATATCAAAAACAGTTCTATCCTTAGAGTCCTATGAGTTTTCGGATGCCGCTACAGCTGTATACTCATGGTGGCAATTTCAATTATGTGATGTGTTTATTGAAGTAATTAAGCCATATTTTTCTGTTAATGATCCAGCATTTGCATCGGCAAGAAGATTTGCCCAGGATACCTTGTGGCTGTGTTTGGATTATGGGTTACGATTGCTTCATCCTTTTATGCCATTCGTCACAGAAGAATTGTGGCAGCGTCTTCCTTCTAAGAAAGATTCTGTGAGGAAAGAATCGATTGTTGTATCTGAATATCCATCAACTGTACAGGTAACATTGCTACCACATTTTTATGCAGGATTAATCAAAAGCTAAGGACTATAATTTACAGCCATGTTTTTGTATGTAACCTAACAGCAGTGCCAATTTTCTGTCTTCGCTGATTCTGCTTTTGCCCTGATATTATATTATATAGTTCAGGGAATGAAGTCTGAAAAATTTAGTTGGTACAGTAGCTGGTAAAGTTACTTCTTCATTATGGATGTCGGTTACCATTAGCTAGTAATTTTGTAGCTTCTACTACTAACCACTAGTACTGACCACTTCCTATTACTTTCACCACCGCCATGAAGACACCATTACTAGCAGGCATTGGTTGATGTTCATTGAAACATGGGTGTCAATTAGTCCTTTTCTTGGATCGCATTCTTCGCTGTGGATTGCTTATCATTGTTAACCTAATTGAATAAGGCCATGAATTTAACTATCAGCAGTAAAAATGAGCTGCTATTACTGCAATTATATGCATATTGGAAGTAGGTTGGCTCTCAAAGATCCAAATAGGAATTCATGTTTTCCAGAGATCTTGTACAGCTTTGAATAGTATAATTTCAAATGGCTTAAAATGGGATTTTTAAAAATTGCACATGTCTTCATTGCTGGTATAACTCTTTTAAGGAATTAAGGTATGCCTCAGTAACTATTAGATTAGCTTAAGTGGTACGTGTCTTGGTGCCCATAAAGTTTGTCATTATGCACTTCAAGTATTACTACTTTCTGACTTTGATAAGTTAATATTTTTGATTGCTGTTTTTAATATTAGGAACTTCCACTGTTAATTTGCAGCATTGTATGGCTCTCATTGGACAATGTCCAGTGAAGCTCGAAACTTGAGCCCCCCACCCCTGCCCCGTGCCCCATTCTCGCCTCATCAAATAATATAACCTAATCTGGCTATTGCTTTTCACTTGATGGTTGAGGCACATATTTTCATTTGTTGCTCAAAGTTTGTAAGTTGAATATCAACAGATATTCCTGAGTTAAGTTTCTGGCACATGCTCTCATCTGTTACATGGTAATATTCTTTAGTGTTGTACCTTTGGAGCTCTTTGATCTGCTTCTCTTGATTTATTTGGTATTTGTGGTGGTTTTTCCCCGAATTACATTTGTGCATAATATTTGTGTTGTTCTTTATAAAATACCAAATCCACTTTCTGCAGTGCTGGACTAATGATGAAGTGGAGTCAGAGATGGATATGATTGAGTCAGTGGTGAAATCACTGAGGTCTCTTCGATCTCAGTTGGCGCCAAATGAGAGGCATGAAAGGTAAGTTTGAGAATTGTTTGTGTTGCAACCATGTTGAAAGATTAGGAAATATTATTTGTGATGATTCCCAAAAAAAAAAAAAAAAAAAAAAAAAAAAAGAAGGAAAAAATAGGTGATAACCTGGTCATATACTCATCTATGTGTTGTTCAGTTGTTGGGTCAAGTATTTATTTCTTGGCTGCAAGTTATCTGGTGAAAACATCAAAGAAGATGGATTTGCTCTTGTAATTTGGAGTGACCTACACTCTTCGTGCTTTTGCTTCATGAAATTATTCCTAGCATACTTCCCTATTAGGTCTTTAGTTTGAATGAAATTTTGAAGTTATGTGTTCTGTTCAGCTAGATCTAGCCTTGCCAGGCTTGCTGATTTAGGAAGCATTTCTTAGTGGTCTCAATTCTTTATAAGCTCATAAATGTTTATTGCCTTCATTTTTTATAACAAAGTCATTTCCGTTTCCAGGCGAGCAGCTTTTGTTCGTTGTCGCACAAATGACGCATGTGATATCATCAAGAAGCACGAACTTGTGATTGCCACTCTTGCCACATTATCATCTTTGAACGTATGTAAACCATTCTTCTTTTATGGTGTTTTCTTTGTCATTATCAGTTACCTTGAAAAATGTTTTTGTCTCACAAGCTATGGTACAAAGACTAGTTCTTTTGTTCAGTTTGGACCAACTTTCCCTTGTATTTCCCTACTATTGTTTCGTTAAATGCTGTAAAATTGTGAAAAAAACTTTAGGTTTTAAGCGAGAGTGATGATGCGCCAGTGGGTTGTAAGGTAGACGTGGTCAATGAAGCTCTTTCAGTATTCCTCAAACAAAAAGGGAGCATTAACGTTGAAGCTGAACTTGAAAAACTAAGGAAGAAGATGGAGGAGATACAAAAGTGAGAAATCTCTCAAACTCATGCTGGTTGATATGTATTCTGAAGTAGCATGGGCTAAATCAACAAATTGAACTATTGTTGTCCAGAGGTATTTTTTAGCTGGTTAAACTGTTGTTGTTTACAACGAATTGAATCTCTTGCAGGCAATACGACAGCTTGACAAAGAAGGCGAGCGCTCCCAGCTACCAAGAGAAGGTTCCGGCCCATATCCGTGAAGTGGACGAGGCGAAGCTGGCATCTTTAATGCAAGAACTCTTATCCTTCAAGGAAGCCAGTGAGCACATAGAACGCGAAAATTCTGAATCCTAAAATTTCAATTCTTTTAGGCTCTGGGCTCTCAAATGTTTGATGAACCCAAGTTGAAGCCTTTAATTTGTCACATTCTCTATATTTCATAAAGCAAAAGCAATTTTTAACGCATTAAGCATGTAGCAGTATATGTAAACGGGTGGGACTCTCGCCCCAGATTGTGTTTTTGGCTATCCTTTATTTTCAACTCATTGTGTGGCAGTTGATTTAGATTTACAAAAGTTTGAGGGAGCAAAATCTGAAAATGATACTTTACTACTGTCACAGTACACTGTTCTGGCTGCATAAATATTTAGAATGCTCGAATGAATTTTTATAGGTTAATATGTTTGGATTTACTTGCGATAATAGTTCGTGAATCAATAGTTCATGAATCAATTCTTGTTGTCATAGAGGAGCTTTAATTTGATGTTTTAGTGGGAATATAATGACAATTTCATTTTAATAGGCAATGGTTATGCTTTAAATAAGACAATTTATTTATATGATTAATGTAGTTGTCTCTAGTGGTCCTTTTTTTAATAAAAAAGAAATAATTCAAATTTGCCTCTCTCTCTCTCTCTCTCTTGCTCGTTTGAAAAAAAAAAAAAATTCAAAAAAAATTCAAATTGTACCTGTTTTAATTTTATTTCTTTGTATTACTCCTAGTTGAAATTCCACTTTTCTTATGTGTAAAATAAATAACCAAAAATTATAATGATTCTTATATTAGTTTTAAATTTATTGACTTATTGTAAAAAAATCATTTAGCCCATTAGACGTAATATAATTTTTATCTTTTTTATTTCAATACACTTTTTTCTTGTTTGGATACAATATTATTTTTTGGGTTAGTTTGGTTGGAATGAAAGAATGGGATATAATATTTTTATCTCATTTTATCATTCGTTTGGTTGGAGTGAAAATTAACACTTAAATCTACATAAACAATAAAAGTTTGTATTTATATATATAATTTTTATGATAAATTAATCTGTCATCTCTTGTGAATTTATTTATCATATCAGTTAAATTATATCATAATAATAAAAAATTATAAAAATTATCATATGATAAATAATCATGAGGTAGCTTAAAATAAATCCAACCAAATTAGCCCTTTTTCTTATAGACTGTTGAGGGGTAATTTTGGCAATTGAGATGAAGTCGCCACAATTGTAACCGGAGAAACCCACGGAGCTGGCATATAGTTTCCACTTTCCAGCCTGTTCAGACCATAAAACCTCCATAAAATATTTTTATAGTTTATTCCCAATATATTTCTTCGAAGAAAATTAAGAAGGGAATTTACAAATTCAAAGAGCCGAAAAATGAGCGTGATCGATATATTGACTCGTGTGGATTCGATCTGCAAGAAGTACGACAAATACGATGTCACCCAGAAGGACTCCAACATCTCCGGCGACGACGCCTTCGCTCGCCTTTACACCTCCGTGGAGTCTGATATCGAGGCTGCCCTTCAGGTTTAACCATTTTTTTACATTATTGTGGAAATTTCTTAGTCTTATTTTTCAGTTTACTGAAAGTGGTGGATTTTGATGTGTTTTCTCAATTGAATTTGGCAGAAAGCGGAGACAGCTTCAAATGAGAAAAACAGGGCGTCGGTTGTAGCGATCAACGCCGAGATTCGAAGGACCAAGGCCAGATTGCTCGAAGAGGTCCCCAAATTGCAGCGATTAGCTGTTAAGAAGGTTTTGCATATTCTCATTTCTTTTAATTGAGTTTTTATTTATTTATTTATTTGATTGTTGAATATCACTGAGTTTTACTGATCTTTGTTTTTATTTTTTCCAGTTTAGCGATGGCAGTAACTTATCAATCTTCAGTTTAATAATTCTTTTTAGGATCTTCTTGTAGATCAAAGCATGAGTTTATATTCAATCTCTAGGATTTGACGTTGTTTGTGCTTCATTTTGCTGGTGTGAGCTCCCTTGTTCATGTAACATTGTGAGAGATGATGTTATTTGGGGGTATGCAGCAGCTTGAGATGAGGGAGAAAACTGATTGGTCTGGAGCACATTGACTGTTTATTTAGTTTAAAAGGGAAGTGGACCTTATGCTGACGAGTTAAGGATATTGTTTGTTCGTAGTACAAGTGTTTGTGAAGTAGTTATCATAATTTTGAGTGGATGTTCAAGCTAAATGGATGTTACTCTTAGTCTTCAAGAACTTACAGTCATGCCATTATATTTGGTTGGACGCAAAGTATCAGTCCAATGTGAATCTTGTAAGATATCTTCGGTGCATTAGGTGATTCTCCATATTCCAAATTGCAAGAAAGCATGAAAGAGATATCGATATGGAAGAAATTCATGCAGTATCTTCTATCTAACTTTGAGGACATATATTACATACCCCAGAAGGAAGCTGATGGGCATGCCCCTTGATGTGACATAGTCTAAAGTGCGTTATTGCATCAGCGATAAGGTGTTGTCGCTTGAAATGACTACGTATTCTAAAATATAAATTAACTGGAAAGAGACATTTTTAACTGTTTGGCTGCAGAATTATAACATTCAGTGAGGGTTTTTTCATTAGTGCATCGAGTGGTGTAGTATTAGAGGGAGTGTTTGAAGTGAAACTGGGATTAACTCAGAACCAAGCCCTAAATTAATCATGTGCGACAGTTTGGAAATAGAGAGACAAATTTTTAAATTCCAGATCTCAATTTCGTATGTGCTTATTGATCTTTAATTAGTTTTGGTTGTTGATTGTTTCTTTAAAATGATTAAAAACACATTTTTAACGTTCATATATATAAACATTTTATAATGTTGATCCACCATTATATACAAGAGTTGCAACCTCTGATGGAGTCAATTTATTTGGAAGCTCACTCACTCAAGAAGAGCTTGATGGGGCACACCAGCTCATGTCCTTTTTGTGTGACTAATATCACCAATCTCTGTAGTTAGGACATAAAACATACTCTCTTTTATTTGTGATAAAATTGTGCAGTTTTGCGGTCATTTGGATTTTCTTGTATCTCTTGCCATGTTTACCATTATGTTGTGTGTTGACCCAGATAAACAGGTATTTGTGTTAGTTTCAGCATTGATGATGGCCTTTGTTCCAGGTAAAAGGACTTTCAACAGAAGAACTTACTGCTCGTAATGATCTGGTGCTTGCCCTGCCTGATAGGATTCAAGCGATACCAGATGGTTCTGCAGCTGCACCTAAATCAACTTCAGGTTGGGGAACTTCAGCTCCTCGTACAGAAATCAAATTTGATTCAGGTATTTTTCCTTTGTGTTCATATCATTGATGTTCAATGTCTCCAGCTCCATGTCTGCATCTTTTCCCTATCTGTCATTGGTAAAGCTTTAGTCTGTTTGTTAGTTATTAACTTATGCATTGATGTTAATTTTTAGATGGACGGTTCGACAATGAATACTTTCAGCAGACTGAAGAATCAAGTCAATTCAGGCAAGAGTATGAAATGCGGAAAATGAAACAGGCATGTGATTTTCTGGAAATGTATAATGTAGAACAATATTAGGGAAGCTTTAACATTTAACTCATTAAATATTGCTTACAATGTACAATTATCTTCATTGCAGGACCAAGGATTGGATGTCATAGCAGAAGGTCTAGATACATTAAAAAACATGGCCAGTGACATGAATGAGGTTATACTTCTGTATTTTTGTTCTGTCTTTTTGTATTACTCTCTAATTTTTTATTTGGTTAGTTGCCAATTGGTGTTGCTCTCCAATATTTCATGAATAATAAACTTCAAATACTATGCTTTTCTTGCAGGAATTGGATAGGCAAGTTCCTCTTATGGATGAGATTGACACCAAGGTTAGACATTCAGATTAGACCTTGTAATGATGGTTCTCAAGATCTGAGTTATTTATGCTTTTTTTTTTTCGCATGTTACTCTTAACTTGGTATCTCATGTTGTGTAATGGTTTTCTGTCTCCTGTTGAACTTTGTTGCATTATCAACTTTGTGTAGTGGCTCAAGAGTGCAATATAAAGCACAGTGTAGTCCTACACTTGCCATTACTGAGTAGCGTGACTTTGTAAAAGTGATTTTGCTGACTAACTGCTAGTAATGAGCAGCAGTTTGACTTTGTGAAAGAATTCTAAGCTTTTATGCCGACTCTTTTAGGTGGACAAGGCAACAAGCGACCTGAAAAATACCAATGTCAGACTGAAAGACACTGTTAATCAGGTGATTTGATGTTCAATTCTTCAATTTAGATATATGCTTTTCTCATGTCATTCTTGGGAATTCTTGAGACTCCCAGGAACACACAACCATCTGGTGTATTACTAGACCTTATGTGGGTCCTACCAGATGGATTATTCTAATTGTCCCAAGACCTGGAATCCCAGAACTCCTGAGAATAATCCTGCTCTTTTCTAAGTGCACAGTATAACAGTTGTTTTCAATTTTACCATACCTGATGGAACTTTTGTTTTTTTTTTTTTTGCAGCTGAGATCTAGCAGAAATTTCTGCATTGACATCATTTTGCTGTGCATAATTCTCGGAATTGCAGCCTATTTATACAAGTAAGTTCTGTTTCCAACTTATTAATGTGAAAACTGTAGTGAACCTCTCGCTCTCTCCCTTTGTTGTCTTTTGATGTTTATGTCTTTTGAACACGTTTCGCAACTAAAGTGTACACATAACTGAAAAGCTAATAGTTTTTTGCTCAGTTTAGGCCTGTAAATGGGTAGGGTGTTACCCTACCCAGGCTCAAAATGTCAATACCCATACCCATGCTTATTAAAGATAATGTAATAGGTATGGTAGGGTTATACCCATAAATTACCTATGTACTCATACCAAAAAATTACTCATTACTTTATACTTAAATTTAATCTATGAATCAAAAAATTGTTTATACCCAAATTAAATTTATATTAATGATAAACTTTTTATATATAAAAATTACAAATATGTGAATGAACAGTAACAACCAAATAATTTTCTTCATTAAAAATTAAATTAAATTAATAAAGTTAATATATTGGGATAGCAATTTTTTTTTTTAAAATTGGAATAGCAATAGCAATAGTTGAACTTTTTTCATTAATAAAATTAATAGTGGAATAAATAATTTTTATAAAAATAGTGAATAAAATTAATTTTGTTAATGAATAAAGTTTATTAATATAGATATTAACTGTTTCTATAAAATTAAATATAGAAAAAGGTTTTTGCTTTTAAATTGTTTTTATTAACTGTTTTTTAATTATATTAATTTAATTAGCAAAAAGTTTAAAATTAAATAATTTAAATTTAATGATTAAATTAAATTAAATATAAAAAATTTATTTTGTTATCGTATGTCAAATAATATTTTTAATATATATTGAGAAAATAAATATATACATTAAAAATATAAGTTCATTAAACTAGACCCAATGGGTCTTGGGTTAAATAGGGTAGGGTAGGATTATGGTTTTATCCTTTTGGGTATCTTAGGGTAGGGTAGGATTAGGGTCTCATCTTTTCGGGTATTTTAGGATATGGGTATGGGTAGGGTGATAACCTACCCATTTACAGGCCTAGCTCAGATTCTCTTATTGATTTTGAATCTGAGAATGACATGCTACTGTAGCACATTTGAAACGATGCATCTCTTGCTCAATTTAGATATCTATGCTGATAAAGGAAAAATGTTCTCTTGCAGTGTGTTGAAGAAGTAAAAGTGATGGCAAGGTTTGATGGGTTGAACTGCATGCTTTCTTCAGTAATCTCTTTCTCTAGTGAAGATGTCGCTCAGTATGTTTGGTTGTATATTAGGTTGGTATTTGTGTGTTTTGTGTGGGAAATATGCTTACTGCAGTGACTTATTAACACGGGATTTATGTAATCTAACTTTGAACAATTTGTTTCTTCATTTGATTTAAACTTTTTTAACATTTATTTAATTATGGGTGTCCCAGAAGAAGAAATAGGAGTCTGAATGGTAATAACAAAACAGTCATGAAAATTTGTTAGTGAGGGTCGGATGGACAGTGTTGTACGTATAAATAAGTGAAACTAGACATTAGAGTTGTACCTAGAATTTCTGGGGGAATTGCTTAAGACTGTAGGTGAATCCTGCAGCTGGTGAACTATGCATGCTATGTTCTGCGTAAAATGCAGGATAGGTACAGCATAAAGGAGAAACTAGGAGTCTATTTTCTGTGGCCCCATCGTAGAGGGAATCACATGGTCTTGGGCTTATGCACAAATTAACATGGATCACGTTTCTCTTCTCAAAACCATAGAACCAATTCTTGATTTCTAGGTCAGCCGATTTATGCTAGGCTGTTAGGCTGAGGAGAGAGTTGACCAATTTTCTGTCCTCATGGGAAGGATATGCCAAGGTGGTCACGACCTTGTTACTTTGTTTTGTCAGAAAGTATTTGTTAACAGTATAAGATTGACGAATCCCAGGATTACTCTGTTCCAGAGACCAAAATCTAAAGACGTTATACACATGTTTAAGAGCTTCCAAGTGCACTCAAGGTGGAAGGATTCTATGCCATTGGAACTTTATACTAGCAGTATTTTGGCTCAATATGGTAAAAGTGATGAATTAGGGCCCCGTTTGGTTTTATTTTCATTTTTAATTTTTATTCCCACCATTTCTAAAATTTGAAAAGTTAGTTAGTTAGTAGAAATGAGTTTATATTTAGATAGATTATTGGAAAAATAATAATTATATTGATTTTAATAGGTTGTAGGTTGAGAGAGAGAGGAATAATAAGATAGAGATAGAAGATATATATGATATTGGAGAATGTGTTTTAACATTGAAAATGAAAATAAAAATAATGGTGGGTAAAAATGTGTAAAAAGTGATGCGTTTCATTTATAAAATAGTAGAAAATATGAAAATAAGCTTTGAAAATAAAACCAAACACGCCCAAAATAGTTTTCCACTTTCTTGATTAGATTTGTGAAACCTCATTCTTGAGATGTCCTTGTGCTGGGGTCGAGTACTGTGCATTGGATGCTCTTACCTTTAATATCTTCAAGTCATGTGTGATGTGTGGTTAGTCCCAACATAATGGAATTGTTTGCCGTGGCTGGAATGCGACTTTTGTTATTAATATTTTGTTTATTAATCATCAAATCTTTATCTATCCCAAAAATTCCCCTAGGATGCGTGTTGTCTCGGCAGATTAAGTGTAGGCTAGGGAATGTCATTGGCCTTATGGGTCATCAAAATTCCTGCACAATAGGGTTTGCCAATTCTGCATAGGCACTTTGGAAATGCGACCCAAGAACGTGTTTCAAGGACAACGATTTTCTAGAAGAAATGTCTCCTTTGATAGTTACAAAATAATTCCCATCCATGAAGACTAAACAGAAACATACAGATTAGAGGAGAAGGGGAAAATCTATGTAGTGTATGGATGGAAGTGATGTCGTATGCGGTAGGAAACCAAAGCAAAAAATCTCCGGTCTCTAATCCCGCATAGGAATTAGGGCTTCTTACTTTTTAGGTCCCATGTGTCCCTACGTCTGCATGTGCTGTTTGTGGGTTTTATTTTTGATTTTTTTTCTTTAGTTTGTGAATTAATAGATTCGAATTAGGAAGGCTTGCATTAGTACGTTTTTAGAATCGATTAAATTTAGAGGTAGTGGGAATTTTAATTAATAGTAAAATAAGAATGTATGGAATTAATTTGATAGATAGAGTTGGAGTTGGATTAATTATAAAGTTCAAGCTTCGACTGAGCTTGATAGCCGGCTTTCGGGGCTTGTAAGCTGGTTCAACTCATTTTATATCTCTAGAACTAATTTGTTTGGAGTGATATAATTATGAATGATATCTATCCTATACTATTATAAAAAGGATGGTATTTTTGTGTCTAAAATAGAAGTTATGATATCAAATTTTAATATACCAAATTTGCTCTTGTACTTATTCAATATTCAATACAAAATTATTTGTACAAATAACCACCATGTATTCAAAAACTCCCACTATGTGCCTATTTTAATTAGCTTTAGATTTTTTTTCCTTTAATTTTGTAATGAATTATAAAAAGTTTACTTTAAGTAAGTGCTGTTTTCATAATTATGCAAATTATAAGTATATTTTTGTGATGCATATCAATTTTTTGATATAGTGAATGTGAGAATATTTTTACTCAAAAATATTTTATGCGCGTTGGAACTGCATGCAAACGACTGTTAGTACAAATAAATGAGTATGTTTTAAGTCTATTAAGATAAAAAAATATAATTTCATGTTTGGTTGGTAAGATTAAGTGAAAAGTAAATTAAAACAAAATATATGATTTTACGATTATAATCTTTTATTATTTATTTTAATATATCTTTTTATATTCTAATTAAGGTTAATTTGGTCTTTTTGAATCTTATCCAACTCAAGAAAAATGTATGAAGCCTCTCACCTCTTGATCCATATTCTAACTTAATATAGAGGGAATGACTTATCATGTGCCCTATATTAAAGCAAACAAACAATAAATTATAAGTGATCATGTATCTATCAAGTATAATCAATTGAAGCAAACAAGCCCCTAGTAAAATATTTAATTTGATTTAGAACTATTATAGTACTGTATTATTGAAATACAAAGTTATCATCAAAACATATCAATATGGTATTCAAATCGAAACAATAATACGTGAATTGTTGTTGCAAGCGGAGTTGTAATCGCCTTCTTTTGAAAATCAATGGATGATAAAGATTAATTCAACTCCTACTTGATGATATGTTCATGGTTCTATGCAAATTAATTACTTAGTACTCTCCATAAAATTTGTTACACCACTTTCTTACCAAAATTATGGAAGATAAAGCAAAGATGCAGAGTATAGGTGGTAGGTACGTTAAGAGAATAATGGGTTTTATAGTAAGATCCAATTGCATGGAGCCAAAAGCAGTTAAAATTCACTGTCATTCCTGAATATACTTTAATATTTATTTTTTCATTTTTTTTTTAGCATAAAGTTGTATACGATTGAGATGGACAACCTTCAAGGTCAACCATGATGCAGAAATTCCCTACACGCCTTGCCTACTTATCCTTTCAATTGTATCTACGTACTACAAAATTTGAGAGGGACTTCAAAATTGGTGCTTGAATTTAATTTCATATCATCATTAACTTCTTACAGCCCGTTTGGTTTTATTTCCAAAGGCATTTTCAGCTTTCATGTATTTCTAAAAGTTGAAAATTTAGTTATGAAATGAAAATAGAAATTGAGATGTATTTAGATGAAATATTGGAAAGTAATGATCAGAATATGTTCTAGGATTTTAACTTCTTATAGCCTGTTCGGTTTTATTTCCTAAGGCATTTTCAGTTTTCATATCTTTCTAAAAGTTGAAAAGTGAGTTATGAAATGAAAATAGAAATTGAGATGTATTTAGATGAAATGTTGGAAAGTAATGATTAGAATATGTTATAGGATTGAAAAGTAGGTTAATTTATATTTTTTATGTTTAAAAAGATGTATTTCTTTAAAATATATGTATGTTTTATTAATTTAAAAATAATAGTGGGTACTTTATGTTAAATCAAATTTGAATTTGACTAATGTGTGTAATAGGATGATAGAGTAGGTTTAGAAAGAATTTTGAGAAGAAAATGTGTACTTTTTTCTGAAAAAAATTGTGAGAAAATATTTATTTTTAATTTTCATTCCCATATGAAAATGAAAATGGGGCTTGGAAATGAAAACAAACGGATTGTAAGTGAGCAAACAAAAAGAAAGTGTCTTGAGGTTTAAATTTTTTCTGGGGATGTTTTAGGAAGGTTTGAAAACCCTATTGGACCTCTACACTATTTATTTATTTATTTATACACAGACGCACATTAATACTATTATAACTTGAATTTTAAATTTTACATACAAAAATGTGAAGGTGATGACATTGGATTAATTGGTTACTCGGCAATAGCTCTTTAATGAAAGCCATTGTTGCTTGCTGCTAACAGGCTCGAATTATCTTTTAACCTTTATTTGGCATCCTAATTCAATTTGATTCGTGTTTGATTTAGTTTCATTTTATTTTTAGTTTTTTAAAAGTTGAAAAATTAATTATGATTTCAGAAATAAAAATGAGATTATATTTATTTATTTTTTCCTAAAAATAATGATTAGAATAAGTATAAAGATGAAAATTTAGGTAGTTTATATTTTTTATGCATAAGTATATATATATATTAAAATATATATTACTTATTTTGAAATAATACCGTGTATAAATTCAAATTTTGGTTGATGTGATAATAAGATGCATGATAGGGTAAGTGAGGAAGAATTGAAATAAAAATAAGTGGTATTTTTTATAGTGAAGAATATATAACTAATAATTTTCAAATAACAATGAAATTAAATGACAATAAAAACAATAGAGTGTAGTTTCTTCATTCACGCAAGAGCTTGCTTCACCCCTTGTGTTGCATTTTGGAGCAATGTATAGCCACAATCCAACGTATATTTTTTATTTCAATTATTTTGTCAGCTTCAGATTTTTTTTGGGCACACAACGAGACTCAAATATAAGACCTCAAATTTTATTTTGAAATTTTAATTAAAATTTAATTTTTAGTAAAATAAATACACTAATCATAGAGTATTTTTGTCTCTAACTTTTACTTACAGCTTGTTTGTTTTTGTTTTTAGGCTTATTTTTATTTTTTGTTGAAAATGAAAATAGAGATCCATCAACTTCTCTCCATTTTTACAGACATTTTTATTTTCAAAATATCCTTCCAGACATACTCTTGTAGGCCATTTGGATTTATTTTCTGAAGGTATTTAAATTTTCTGGTAAAAACAAATAGTGGAAAGTTAATTATAAAAGTATTTTTGAAAATAAAATGTTATTTGGATTTTTTTTAAAAAATTTAATGGTTATATAGGGTTGAAAATGAGTTGTATTTGAAAGATATAATATTTTTTGTATTAAAAGTCGTGTAAATATGAAAAGTAGAAAATAAAAAGTGAAAATAAAGAAAGAGTATAAGAGTTTGTTTGAAAGAATATTTTTTGAGAATGAAAATATCTTAGAAGATAGGGAAGAAAGTTAGGGCCCGTTTGGTTTTATTTTCATTTTCAATTTTCATTTCCATCATTTCTAAAATGGTGAGAATTAATAATGTGATGTGATGTGAAAATAAAAATATATTTGGATGAAATGTCTGTAAATGTAATGATTATATTGGAAATATAATGATTATATTGATTTTAATAAGTTATAGATGAGGAGAAATAGAAATAATAGAATATAGAGAAGATATATAGGCTATTGGGAAACTCTATATATGTTGTTGGAGAATGTGTTTTGAAAATGAAAATTGAAATAATATTGGGTGAATTTTTTTAAAAAGTGATGATTTCTATTTCTGGAATAGTAAAATTGGTGAAAATGAAGTTTGGAAATAAAACCAAACACCCCCTTAATGGTTTCTCTATTTTCATTTTCAGCAAAAAATAAAAATGGATCTAGAAAACAAAAACAAACGAATCCTTACATTCTCTCCCCATTTTCAAAATTTGTTTTCTCCTATTTTATTTGTACGACTTTTAATACAAAAATCCATTCATATCCAAATACAACTCATTTTCAATCCTACATAATCATTACATTTTAAACAAAATATTCAAATAATATTTTATTTTTAAAAATACATTTATAACTAACTTTTTACTATTTTTTTCCATAAAAAAATAAAATGTCTCAAAAAAACAAGGGGAACTTATTAAAAAGTACCAAAACTACTTTCAAAATTTGTGTTCAGTCCCCAATTAAAAACTTATAGTGCAAACTCCCTAGTTTTAATAAAAGTTTAGAGATTACTCCCTAGCCACTTGATTTGACACAAATGCCCTTAAGTATCATATTTTTCCTTGTTTTTTCAAGCAAACAGTAAACCCTACAAACGCTCGTTACCAGAAACAGAAAGAACAGAAAAAATTGCAACAAGCGGGAAACGAGAACAACGTTAGAGCCAAACGCCACTAACCCGACAACTGCATTGTCTTCTTCTCTTTTTATTTTCATCATTTTCGAATTCCATCTTCTTCTCAGTTCCTTCTCAGTTGCTTCTGTGTTTCCTTTTTTTTTTTTTTTTTCCCCGACAATGTCAACCAGCAGCGAAGCAAGTGCGCTCAATCAAGTGTTGGGGAGTTGTCGCTACAAAGACCAGCTCCATATAATGTCAATTAAGGACAGTACGACTGTAATGGATATCTACATTAATCTAGCAAGAAAATGGAGTGAAATCAATTCCGAGCACTTCAGCTTGCGATATATAGCTCCACATCAAAGATTGTACGTGAGTTTAACTGATGACGATGACGTCATGAATATGGTCTTACTACATTTGACATTGAAGATGAACATTGCGGACATCTTGGTAAACCGAAAGGATGAATCAAGCAGCAGAGAAAAGAAGAGCAGTGATGTTTTAAGGTAATACTTCTACAGAATCTCAACTTTACTGCAATTAGTAAAGTTCTGTACATGAAGTGTTCTAAAATTGCTCTCTGTTTATTTGAAAATCTTTCTGTACTTGGAGCGTTCCACATTATACTTCATTGCAGTTAACATTGTACTTACAGAAACATATACTCTCTTCATTGAAGTTCTATACTTCCATTGTTTCTAACTTGTACGTCGCTTTATATAAACTTGTACTTCAAGTATCTAAATCTATAATTCGGCTTTCATGTTTTCTACTAATAAGATATCCAAATTGTACTGCCATTGCTTAGGTTTTATACTTCAAGTGTTCAGAAATTGTTCTCAACTTTGTAAAAAGTGTACTCCTATTTTCTAAAATCATACAACATTTTATATAAATCTGTACTCTTTTCACATAAGTTCTACACTTCTGGTGTTCCCAATTTGTACTTCATTATATTAAAACAGGTAAATCATTCATTGAAGTTCTATACTTCAATCGTTTAAGTTCTATACTTCAATCGTCTGAATCTGTACTTTACTTTACTTGAACTTGTACTTTAATTATCTGAACCTATTATTTAATTTTGAAGCGTGTAATAACGTACTATCTAAAATTTATACTGCGAAAGCTGAGCATCTATACTTCAGTTGCTCAAAACTGTACCTCACATTGTCCAAAATTATACTTCGAATATCTAAACTTATATTTCAGTTGTTAAATAATTTCACTTAAATCTTTATATTATTTTTATTGGGCTTATACACTTCAGGTGTTCCGAAATTGTTCCTCACTTTGTCTAATATTGTACTTCCTTCTTCATCGAATCATACCTCATTTTATATTCATTTAATCTATATTTGTGCTGCATTCATTGAAGTTCTATACTTCAATTTCCTGAATTGGTACTTCATTTTGTGTGAAATTGTACTTTAATATTGCGCTTATACACTTCAGGTGTTCCGAAATTGTTCCTCACTTTGTCTAATATTGTACTTCCTTTTTTCATCAAATCACACCTCATTTTATATTCATATAATCTATATTTGTGCTGCATTCATTGAAGCTCTATACTTCAATTGCCTGAATTGGTACTTTATTTTATGTGAAATTGTACTTTAATTATTCGATTCAATTATTTAATTCTGAAGCGTGAACTGTTGTGTTATCCAAAATCTATACTGCGAGAGCCGAATTTTTATACTTCAGCTTTTTCGCAACTGTACTTAACTTTATGAAAAACTATACTTTGTACTTTAATTATCTGAACCTATTATTTAATTTTGAAGCGTGTAATAACGTACTATCTAAAATTTATACTGCGAAAGCTGAGCATCTATACTTCAGTTGCTCAAAACTGTACCTCACATTGTCCAAAATTATACTTCGAATATCTAAACTTATATTTCAGTTGTTAAATAATTTCACTTAAATCTTTATATTATTTTTATTGGGCTTATACACTTCAGGTGTTCCGAAATTGTTCCTCACTTTGTCTAATATTGTACTTCCTTCTTCATCGAATCATACCTCATTTTATATTCATTTAATCTATATTTGTGCTGCATTCATTGAAGCTCTATACTTCAATTGCCTGAATTGGTACTTTATTTTATGTGAAATTGTACTTTAATTATTCGATTCAATTATTTAATTCTGAAGCGTGAACTGTTGTGTTATCCAAAATTTATACTGCGAGAGCCGAATTTTTATACTTCAGCTTTTTCGCAACTGTACTTAACCTTATGAAAAACTATACTTCCAATTTCTGAACTTATATTTCAGTTCGAACATAAATCCGCTTAATTCTTATACTCTTTTCGTTGCGCTTATACACTTCAGGTGTTCCGAAATTGTACTTCATTTCTTTTATTTCTGTTCCTTCATTTTGCAAATCAATTTGCGTATATCTGTACTCTTTTTGTCAATGTTGTGTGCTTCATGTGTTCACAAATTGTACGTCACGTTTTTTTAACTTGTACTTCAATTTTCTGAATCTGTAATTTAATTTTCAGTGTTCTACTAATGAATTGTACTTTATTGTGCCTAAAATTATACTTCATTTGCCATCCTCAAGGGATGTAGTGGAGGAGGAAATTGGTTCGACCAGTGCATCGCACAATGAATTGGCTTTAATTAGCAACTCAATTGATGCATAGAGGAATTGCATATATGGGGAGGGTCAAACATTCAATGATGCTCACGAGTTCAGAATTATGCAGTGTCTACTTTGCGGTCATTTAAATACAAGAAAAATGACAGCAAAAAAATCATAGCCGTTTGCAGTGATGAAAATTGCAAATGGAGAATCTATGCATCAAGGCATGAAGCTGATAAATTATTTGGCATTCGAAAATGTAATCTAGAGCACACATGTGGTGAGGCTAATCTTCGGACAAGGGGACATCCTAAAGCCGATTCCGCTTGGGTTGCTAATGTAGTGAAGAATAAATTGAGATCAGAGCCATGTTATCGGCCCTGCACCATATTGAAAGATATCCACAGAGAATATGGTGTGGAACTTAGGTACCATAAAGCATGGATGGGTAAGGAATTAGCTATGCATGACATCCATGGAGCTGAGAAGGGATCTTATGATAAGTTGAGGTGGTACTGTGATGCTGTGAATAGAACAAACCCTGGAAGTATTGCAGACTGTGAGATTGACCCAATCAGTCGAAAATTTCGTCGGCTATTTATTTGTTTTAGTGCCTGCCTTCTTGGTTTTCTTAGGGGATGCAGGCCATTGATATTCTTGGACGGCACCCATATTAAAAATAAATTCAAAGGAGTCTTACTCAGCGCAGTCAGTAAGGACGCCAATGATGACTTATTCACGTTAGCATATGCAGTTGTTGACTCTGAAAATGATATGAATTGGGAGTGGTTCTGCTTAAAGCTGAGAAGTGTCTTAGATTCTGAATATTTGCCTGGCTTATCAAGGTTTACTTTCTTCTCCGATCGACATCCTGGTCTTCTTAAGGCCCTCCCCATGATATTTCCCGGTAGCCATCATGCATATTGCTTGAGACACTTAGTGGATAACTTCAAGAAACAAGTAAGTGTGCTCTATCTCTGTTTGTGAGATAATTATGTGAAATAAGCTCTACTTCATAACATTAAGCCCATTATTGTTCTATTATTTTGAATTCAGGTATTAAGGAAGTACCCTCTACATAACAAGAAACATTGGTGTTCTATTTTTATGAAAGCTGCATATGCGCCTACAAGGCAGGAGTATACCCGACATATAGACAGCATCTTGGAGTCAATGCCGCTTGCCAGAGACTTTATTATGCAGTCTGACCCAACCTGTTGGGCAAACTCCTTATTCAGTGGAGATCGATGGGGGGTAATAAACAATAATCAAGCAGAATGTTGGAATAATTGGGTTAAACCAGCCCGATTTATGCCAGTTGCAGCCATGGTTGATCACATACGCATGCAAATAATGGTTATGATGCATGGTAGGAGAGAAGAATCTCATAAGATGGTTGGTCAATTATGTCCCAAGCAAGAGAAAAAGTTGGCAATCAATCATATGCGCTCTCGCAACTTAAAAGTTGTCATGTCTAGCGGTTGGAGCTTTGAGGTGATTGAGCAAGACAAATCGTATGCTATAGATTTACATAACAGAGTTTGTTCTTGCGGAGCATGGCAGATTGATAAGATACCATGCATACATGCTTGTGCTTCTATCGAGTCAAAGTCACTTTCACCGTATGACTTCACAGATCAATACTACCGAGTTGAGATGTATCAACAAGCATACCAAGCAGTTATAAATCCTATTCCTACGTTTGATATGCATATGTTCCATGTAGATGATGACGACGTCATTCATGCACCTGATTGTCGATCTCAGCCTGGGCGGAGAAGGACACAGAGGATTCCATCACAGATTGAGAAGCGTGCCATTAAGTGTAAGAGGTGTGGTAGAACAGGGCATAATCGTCGAACTTGCAAAGAATCAGTAAACTAGCCAACATTTGTACCTCAAAACTGGATAATTGTACCTGATTTGGCCCCATTTGCACCTCGCTTGGGCAATGAAGCGGGTGATTTATCGTGAACATAGCAGCCTAGCAAGTTGTTTACTAAAGTAGCCAACATTTGTACCTCAAAACTGGATAATTGTACCTGATTTGGCCCCATTTGCACCTCGCTTGGGCAATGAAGCGGGTGATTTATCGTGAACATAGCAGCCTAGCAAGTTGTTTACTAAAGTAGCCAACATTTGTACCTCAAAACTGGATAATTGTACCTGATTTGGCCCCATTTGCACCTCGCTTGGGCAATGAAGCGGGTGATTTATCGTGAACATAGCAGCCTAGCAAGTTGTTTACTAAAGTAGCCAACATTTGCACCTCAAAACTGGATAATTGTACCTGATTTGGCCCCATTTGCACCTCGCTTGGGCAATGAAGCGGGTGATTTATCGTGAACATAGCAGCCTAGCATGTTGTTTACTAAAGTAGCCAACATTTGTACCTCAAAACTGGATAATTGTACCTGATTTGGCCCAATTTGCACATCGCTTGGGCAATGAAGCGGGTGATTTATCGTGAACATAGCAGCCTAGCAAGTTGTTTACTAAAGTAGCCAACATTTGCACCTCAAAACTGGATAATTGTACCTGATTTGGCCCCATTTGCACCTCGCTTGGGCAATGAAGCGGGTGATTTATCGTGAACATAGCAGCCTAGCATGTTGTTTACTAAAGTAGCCAACATTTGTACCTCAAAACTGGATAATTGTACCTGATTTGGCCCAATTTGCACATCGCTTGGGCAATGAAGCGGGTGATTTATCGTGAACATAGCAGCCTAGCAAGTTGTTTACTAAAGTAGCCAACATTTGCACCTCAAAACTGGATAATTGTACCTGATTTGGCCCCATTTGCACCTCGCTTGGGCAATGAAGCGGGTGATTTATCGTGAACATAGCAGCCTAGCAAGTTGTTTACTAAAGTAGCCAACATTTGTACCTCAAAACTGGATAATTGTACCTGATTTGGCCCCATTTGCACCTCGCTTGGGCAATGAAGCGGGTGATTTATCGTGAACATAGCAGCCTAGCAAGTTGTTTACTAAAGGAGCCAACATTTGCACCTCAAAACTGGATAATTGTACCTGATTTGGCCCCATTTGCACCTCGCTTGGGCAATGAAGCGGGTGATTTATCGTGAACATAGCAGCCTAGCATGTTGTTTACTAAAGTAGCCAACATTTGTACCTCAAAACTGGATAATTGTACCTGATTTGGCCCCATTTGCACATCGCTTGGGCAATGAAGCGGGTGATTTATCGTGAACATAGCAGCCTAGCAAGTTGTTTACTAAAGTAGCCAACATTTGCACCTCAAAACTGGATAATTGTACCTGATTTGGCCCCATTTGCACCTCGCTTGGGCAATGAAGCGGGTGATTTATCGTGAACATAGCAGCCTAGCATGTTGTTTAGTAAAGTAGCCAACATTTGCACCTCAAAACTGGATAATTGTACCTGATTTGGCCCCATTTGCACCTCGCTTGGGCAATGAAGCGGGTGATTTATCGTGAACATAGCAGCCTAGCAAGTTGTTTACTAAAGTAGCCAACATTTGTACCTCAAAACTGGATAATTGTACCTGATTTGGCCCCATTTGCACCTCTCTTGGGCAACTTTGTACTTAATATCTTCAAAATTTTACTAATATTCTTGGGCAATGAAATTTGTTCAAAGATTTGATTTTGAATTCTTGGTAGTTAATCACCAAAATATTTTATAATATGAATAAAATAATATTAAGAATTTTCAGTTGTTATTCAGTAGTGTTCAACGGATGAATGTTATCAATCGCGGTAATGAAAGAATACCTATGCTTTCATGGATGTAAACAAATGAGAATTTGTCGAACATATCCACCTTATGAAACATAGCAAATCCGTACAACACCAAATCCGATGCTCTCAAATTATTGTACTTGCCCATCATTACAATTAGTGGAGAATAATTATTCATTTACAATAAGTGTACTTGAACAAAACAGATTTTATACTTTATTTGTTGCAGATTGTACTTTAATGTTCCCTGGTTTGTACCTCATTGACCCCAAAATACTCTCGAATCCGCCGCCCGATTTTAATTCTCTTGAAGTGTACATCCACGAAGACCATTTTATACACCATCTGTTTCAATTTGTACTCCAGTTTTCATGAATTGTACTCAGGATCCCCGCCTTGTCTCAATAGAATTTGAGTGTCCGTCCCCGAAACACATTTTATACTTTTATTTTCCCTGGTTTGTACCTCATTGCCCCCAAAATGCTCTCGAATCTGCCACCCGATTTTAATTCTCTTGAAGTGTACATCCACGAAGCCCATTTTATACACCATCTGTTTCAATTTGTACTCCAGTTTTCATGAATTGTACTCAGGATCCGCCTTGTCTCAATAGAATTTGAGTGTCCGTCCCCGAAACACATTTTATACTTTCATTTTCCCTGGTTTGTACTTCGTTGCCCCCAAAATGCTCTCGAATCTGCCGCTCGATTTTAATTCTCTTGAAGTGTACATCCACGAAGACCATTTTATACACCATCTGTTTCAATTTGTACTCCAGTTTTCATGAATTGTACTCAGGATCCCCGCCTTGTCTCAATAGAATTTGAGTGTCCGTCCCCGAAACACATTTTATACTTTCATTTTCCCTGGTTTGTACCTCATTGCCCCCAAAATGCTCTCGAATCTGCCGCCCGATTTTAATTCTCTTGAAGTGTACATCCACGAAGCCCATTTTATACACCATCTGTTTCAATTTGTACTCCAGTTTTCATGAATTGTACTCAGGATCCCCGCCTTGTCTCAATAGAATTTGAGTGTCCGTCCCCAAAACACATTTTATACTTTTATTTTCCCTGGTTTGTACCTCATTGCCCCCAAAATGCTCTCGAATCTGCCACCCGATTTTAATTCTCTTGAAGTGTACATCCACGAAGCCCATTTTATACACCATCTGTTTCAATTTGTACTCCAGTTTTCATGAATTGTACTCAGGATCCCCGCCTTATCTCAATAGAATTTGAGTGTCCGTCCCCGAAACACATTTTATACTTTCATTTTCCCTGGTTTGTACCTCATTGCCCCCAAGTTTGTATTCAAATTCCCAGCCCTGTTTCAGTTGAATTTAAGTTATAAATAGTTACTGGAAAATTACACTTAGCTACAAAACAATATTATAAACAAATTATGCTTCAAGTTACACATGTATTTACATATAAGTGCTTCAAATCCTGGCATTTTCATGAGTTAATATTCTATGCGCCATTTTCGCACGATATTTATCAACATTAATTGTTCCAGCATTCCTCCAGAACACGGGGGTGTCCCTAGCAAAACCTTCTGCCCAAAGGCATACATAGACACCACAATCCACTGTACCCACTTGCTGCCTACTTTTCCTCTGCTGTAGCTTTTCATCCACACGACTCCCCAGTGAAAGCCTAATGTACCGAGAATAAAATGAAGCCTACAAAAAATTTGTCAATTGTTGACTCCACAAATTTGCAATGGGAAATCGTACGGAAAGAAAGCAAACTTACAATGGCAACAGCTATCGGTTTGTATCTGGGGGCCATTATTGAATTCATGTATAAAAAAGAACGAGTGGATGTGTCAAGGACAACTAAGAACCAGTGCTGGCGCCGGCAAATCGGTAGGATTATGTAGCGACAGTTGTTTAAAACATCTACCGTCAGCTCTTCCAAATCTGAACAGGTGAAGCTGTTAAGCTTAAGCATCATCTCCACAAATTCTTCATCCGTAATATCCTTCATGTTGCGTTCATCTATTCGGTCTAATATATCAGCCTATGAAATATAAAACAAATGGTTAGACTCATCTCTCACCGTGTACTAAATTAAGTTAGGAAACTGTCATATACCTGCGCTATTGAGGACGTAAACCACACCTTGTGCTGACAGTTGTTGCTAAAAGATGGGCTACATAATATCGACATGTAACAATCCACTATGTCGCCGGTAAGTTCTCCTCCAAATAAGAGCTCACAAAAGTCTCTTCCATTCAGAAGATGTCTTGCTCCTTCCCAGACGGTTACCCTACACAATTGTTAATTGTGTGTTCAGATACCAGTTTATCCAATAGAAAAACAATAAGCAAATTTTGTTACCTCAAATTATCTCTTCCGACAAAGTGGTCGATGACTTCTCGCTCTTCTACTGGAATAAGAGCAAGTCCTCTATAATCAGTCCTTCCTTTATAGGGATCGGCCACTTCAGTCTTTGGGGTGACTTGTTCATCTACCACCAGGATTGGTTCTTTTGCCACCTGGATTGAATCTTGTGCCACTTCGATTGGTTCATTTGCCACCTGGGTTGGTTCATGTGCCACCTGGGGTACAAACACAGCACATAGGAACCAAGTATTAACTATTGAAATATAAAAGATAAACACATGAAAGTACAGACTTCACCAACATGGAGTACAAAACTCAAGCACATAGGTGTAAAGTGTCAACTGCCGAGGTAGAATAGATGAGCACATGAAGTACAAATACCACCAACATGGAGAACAAAACTCAAGCACATTAGGTGTAAAGTGTCAACTGCTGAGGTAGAATAGATGAGCACATGAAGTACAAATACCACCAACATGGAGAACAAAACTCAAGCACATTAGGTGTAAAGTGTCAACTGCTGAGGTAGAATAGATGAGCACATGAAGTACAAATACCACCAACATGGAGTACAAAACTCAAGCACATTAGGTGTAAAGTGTCAACTGCTGAGGTAGAATAGATGGCACATGAAGTACAAATACCACCAACATGGAGTACAAAACTCAAGCCCATAAAAACAAAGTATCAACTGCTGAGGTAGAATAGACGAGCACATGAAGTACAAATACCCCAACATGGAGTACAAAACTCAAGCCCATAAAAAGGTGTAAAGTGTCAACTGCTGAGGTAGAAAAGATGAGCACATAAGTGCAAGTATCAATAATATGAAGTATAAGACATCATCCATTAAGTGCAAATATCAACCCATCAAGTATTAGATATCATAATACTTATTACAAACAGACAGTTTACAAATGAAATGCAAGTAGGAAAAAAATAAAACATTAAGTAGTGTACAACACCTTCTTCTGCTCTTGTTCTTTATTTTTTCGTGCACGAGGACGAGCACGGTAGGTCTTTGTCACTTGTCTTGCTCTTTTGGCTGGTGTGGTGCTGGGGGGGCTGACAAAATCTGGAGATTTCTGTTTTCGCTTCCTATCTTCTCGATTGCGCACATTTGTCACAATCGAAGACATGACATTAGCCACTTCAATCTCATATTCCTCGAACTCAGCCCCTTCAATTGGTATATAATGTGCTGTCTTCAATGGTCTGGGGGAATCTGAAGGATCATGACGTTTTTTGGTTCGACTTTCTTCATCCACCATGTCTTCAGAATCATCCCCTTCTTTCTGTGCATCATGTACCAAATCAAGTACCCCCTCATGCACATATTCACCAACTTCCTCCTCAAGCTCCACCGCATTAGTCTCTTCCTCAGTTGGATGCTCTTCCTCACCCTGCTCCTTCATTACCATGTATTCCATTGAAGCAATTTTTTCTTTCAATGATTTAATTTCTTCTCCGTTCGCTGCAATCATTGCTTCATATATTGTATGATCACAGACATGGACTTCATTCATGACAGTACTGGCAGCCTCTGATTTCTTGATCAAATCTGCCAATTCTAACTCCTCTGGAGCAGGGTTGAGGTCTACAACCTATTACAATGGAAATAATTATCAAATTCAAATTATTATACAAACAACAAATAATGAATTATTACAATTGTTACCATATCTGCTGTAACTTGCTTCAACTTCTTCTCTGCCTGCTCCACATTTTGTGGGAGTTTGCTATCCTTCCACCGGTAAAAGCGTGGAAACTCAAACAAACTCACTGGTGTAGCTAGTGATGGGATGCGTTCATAAACCCATGCCTGTCATTCATAAATCTAAAAATTATACTCACTTCAATATAAATATAATCAATGCTATTAGAAAAATGAAGCAAACACTTACCATCAACCCTACTGTACACCCATCAATGTACTTCTTTCTTGTTTTTCCACCTACTCCTAAATGGTTCCTCATATCTTGCACAAGAAACCTGTATGCAGCTTTGCCCCATGCATACAGACCAACTCTGGACAAATTGTCCAAGTATGGTAGGAGAAATCGTGGAGTCCAGTAATTAGATGTTGGAAACAAAATACAATTAAAAACAAAAACTATGTACAACCTAGAAAAATCATTCAAGTCCTCCACACTATCCTTATATACATACTCCTCAAGTTTTTTAGCTATTTCAGATCTAGTTATATTCTGCAGCTTTCCAGAAAAAAGCCGCTCAAAAGTTGAAGACTTTATCTTCAATGTTATGTCAACAGATTGCCCCACATGTGGCAACCCTAAAACCATTGAAAATTCAGCTGCAGAAAAAGGAACCTCAACCCCCTCCGCAAAATGAAATGAGAGCTTTTTTGGGTCAAACCTCCTAAGTATAGCTTCAAGTCGAATGAAACTTGAACTTAACTTCGGCATATCCATGTATATATAGAAAGGGGTCTTCTTCAATGCATCAAAATGTTTGGACCCTATCTTGGACTTCACAAGCTCCAATTTACTATGAAAATATTGGGGGGAGCAACGAGAACAGACCTCACAACGTCTTGGCTTTGCTGCAAGGCCAAAAAAAATATAGTATATTAACAAATAATAAAGTAACCCTTTTAGATAGTGTGTACTAAAAGCATGAATATTTTCTACTAAAATATCTTCAAAAATGTACTATAGAAACACATAATATATACTACACTTTCAGTTATTCTATACAGATTATATACTAAAGTTCCATTTAATGTATACTGCAGTAATAAAGGTTTTATACTTCAGTTTCTTCTAAAATGTGCTGCATATGCTAAGATTATATATTACATTTTAAGTTAATGTATAATGCAGGCTGAATGTTTATGTACTAAAATGCTGCTATTATATATTGCAGCAACATAGATTACATACTACCCTTATGCCTGAAGTGTACTGTCAGATTGAATGCTTTATACTGCATTTGTTCCTAAAATGTATTGCACCTACAGAGATTTTATACTACACCTTTGTCCAAAGTGTACTCCGGATGCTCTTAAAATGTACTGCATGTTTGGATGCTTCATACTAAACTTATGCCTAAAGTGTACTGCACGTTTTCATGTTTTGTACTACTTTGCTTCAACAGAGATTTTATACTACACCTTTGTCCAAAGTGTACTCCATATGCTATTAAAATGTACTGAATGTTTGAATGCTTCATACTGCACTTATGCATAAAGTGTACTGCCAGTTTGCACGTTTTATACTACTTTGCTCCAATGGAGATTTTATTCTACACTTTTGCCTAAAGTGTACTCCAAATGCTTCTAAACTGTAGCACAGATTATATTCTACCTTTTGCCTAATGTATACTGCAATCTTGAATGCTTTATACTGCATTTGTTCCTAAAATGTACTGCACCTACAGAGATTTTATACTACACCTTTGTCCAAAGTGTACTCCAGATGCCCTTAAAATGTACTGCAGGTTTTAATGCTTCATACTACACTTATGTCTAAAGTGTACTGCACGTTTTCATGTTTTATACTAATTTGCTTCAACAGAGATTTTATACTACACCTTTGTCTGAAGTGTACTCCAGATGCTCTTAAAATGTACTGCATGTTTGAATGCTTCATACTGCCCTTATGCCTAAAGTGTACTGCCAGTTTGCATGTTTTATACTACTTTGCTCCAATGGAGATTTTATACTACACTTTTGCCTAAAGTGTACTCCAAATGCTTCTAAAATATAGCACATATTATATTCTACCTTTTGCCTAATGTATACTGCAATCTTGAATGCTTTATACCACATAAATTTGTTTCTAAAATGTACTTCTACAAAACAGATTGTATACTGCATTTGTGTCTGAAATGCCCTGCACTTACATTTTTGCCTAAACCGTACTGGCAGTTTGCTTTATACTATACTTATGCCTAAAGTGTACTGCACCAATAGATGTTTTATACAGCACTTTTGGCTAAAGTGTACTCCAGATGCTTTTTAAAGGTAATGCGTTTATTCACATTATATACTATCTTTTGCCTAATGTATACTGCAAGTTTGAATACTTTATATTACATACATTTGTTTCTAAAATGTACTGCTGCAACAGATCATATATAACACCTATGCCTAAAGTACACTGCTCGTTTGAATGTTTTATACTGCTTTGCTACTAAAATGTACTGCGCCTACTCAGATTATATTCCACACTTATATCTAAAGTATACTACCAATTTGATTGTTTTATACTACATTTGCTTCCAAATTGTACTGAAGCTACCCACATTATATACTACACTTTTGCTAATGTATACTGCATGCTTTCAAGTTCTGTACTACAGATAACACACCACCACATTTAGATAGTTTTAAAATATAATTTTTCCGTACACTTTTTGTTTAAAAAGAAGTATAAATCCCTTAAAGGTGAAGTGCAACTTTCATGACCTTCAAGTACAAATCAGAACTTCCAATCTCACAATAGAAACCATATATCAAATGGGTCCAACTATTTAACGACTAAAAAATGAATAAAAATCCTAAACATGAGAAAATAGACAAGAAATGAGTGAAACACTGAAAAATCACGGACATTTGAAGTTTCAAATGCAGAAAACATACCTTTGTTCCTTTCAGTCACTTGTTTTTTTTACTTCGCTTCTCTTTGCAGCTGTTTTTCGTTCCATTGTCGCAGTAAAATGGCAGAAATTTTGTTGTTGTTGTTTTTTTTTTCCCACTTCTTCTTCTTCTTCTTCTTCTTCTTCTCGCGACAGTGGTAGAGGAACGGTTTCGCGCCCTTTTCTTTTGGCGCTTAGAAAGGTTGGATTCAAGACAATAAAGAAAATAAGAAGCGTTCTTCTTAAGAGAGAACGCATTTTCGAGGTTTTTTTGTTGTTTTTTCCAGCTGCAAGGGTATACTGGTCTTTCTGAAAGATATGGGGAGTAATTCCTAACTTTTGTGAAAAAATGGGGAGTTTTGTGTGAAATAATTCAAATGGGGACTGATCACTAAATTGAAAGTAGGATTAGGAATTTTTTTCTAATTAACTCAAAAAACAAATCCAAACGGCCGTTACTTGAACAAGATTTCATTTGCGATCCAAGGATCAAATCTTTTACGTTGACTTTATATCCAATGTTGGAATCATGCATGCGTCAATGTACAGACAATTATTAGCTGCAAAGTAAAATCCAATTGGAAATCAACTTTTTGCCCTGAGATTTTGTAGTGGGAGAGCAAAAGGGCAAAGCAAAAACCTAACAAATATTCTTATTCCTATTTGAACCAAGAGAAATGTCAAATCAATATTCTATATCCATAATAAAAATGAATAGAATATAATTAAAAATATATACTTGTGTGGATATATAGGGAGAGTGAGAGATGAAAGATGACCTAATTTGATAAAGTTTCAACTTAAGTTCGTTATCCCTAAATTAAGTTTTTTATATTACTTAAATAACACTTCATCCCTATAACTTAGAATAAAATATCGCAATCTATAAATTAATAGACATGCATGACATACATATGCACATATATACATAGCCACTTAGTTGTCGAAAAGGCAAGCAGTGATTTAATTGAGTAGAGTCATGCAAACATTGATATATGTCAAGTCTAGAATTTGAATCCTAACGAACTTTTGGTAAGATTGTGAGTGTAAAATAATATATATATATATATATTATTAAGATAGATTGCACACTTAAATTTCGTTAGGGTTCGAATTCGGACAGGAGGGTGATGTCATTGGGCCAATTAACACATTGAGTGACACTGTGAAAATAAAAAAGAGCAAAAAGACTCCCTATGGAAAAAAAAAAAAAGGCAACAAACTGTCATGTGCTTTTAAAAAAATAGCAAATTACCCTCCTTCATTTCGTGGTGTAATTCACACATGGCAACTGCGATTATTCTAGTATTTTTGTTATTGAAATGTCAATTTTGCTCACGAATATCAACCGTTAGATAAATTGAAAAAAATTAATGGCCGGCAGGCGTTCACAGAACGCAACCATGGCCCGGTTGCTAGTGGGATGGGGAAGGGTCGGGGAGGTGGTGCGGGATTTATATATAAATATACATACATATATTTAACTATATATAAAAATATGTATAATATTTCATATTGCGGCTGAACCACGGCTATATATTATATATAAATATATACATAAATATATTAATGTTTTTATAATATATTATTTATATATATATTTTATATTTATATTTACATTTTTATATAAAAATAGAATAAATTAGAAAAATGAAAGTTAAAAATAGTTTTTAAATTTAAAAATAAAAAAATTGGTATGAAGGAGATGAAAGAAGATATATAAAAATATATTTAAAAAGAACAAATAAATAAAATTAAAAATATATGAAATAATAGGGGGTAATATAGTCCTTGTACATTAAAGTTAGGGCTAAATTGCAGCAAATCATTAGGGGGAGGAGGTGTGCTATTTTTTTAAAATCACAAAAAAGTTTGCTGCTCATTTTTTTTCCATAAGGATTTTTTTTTTGCTCTTTTCTATTTTCACGGGGAGGTAAAATGCAATTTTCCCTAAATTGATAGACATGCATGACATACACATGCACATATATACATAGCCACTTAGTTGTCGAGCAGACGAGCAATCATTTAATCAAGTAGCATCATGCAAACACTTATTATTATTATTATTATTATTATTATTATTATTATTATTATTATTATTAAGACAAAATGCACACTTAGATTTCATTAGGATTGACTTCAGACATGAGGATGATGCCATTGGGCCAGTTAATCCATTAAGTGACATTGCCCTTATATTTAAATATGTGAAGTATAGGGTTCAAATCATAATGGCTCCAATTCGTGTGCTTGTTTATACTATCAAAAGAAAATTTGTTTTGTATTTTAAAAAAAAGTAATTAATTTTTTTTTACATAACTTAGTATTTAAAAATGATGATTCACTAAGTCACAATAGTATTTCTTACAAAATCTAAAACTTTCATTGTCAAAACTATGTCCTTTATTAATATATATTTTTTATATTAAATGTCTACATAATCTTAATTTTACTCCATAACTCACAGTAATTCTCAATGACCTAAATCTTAATAGCACTTACCTCCCTTCTTTATATCATAATATAAATACCCCCCCCCCCCAACAAAATCATTGGAATTTTGTCAAATTTGTTAGAATTTGTCAATTAACAAATTTACTATTCAATAAAATCTGATTGAAAAATTAAATCATTTAAAAAATATATATTTTTAATAAGACAAAGATGACCTTCCATTGATGATATTATGCAATTTTCTGTCCAAATATTCATCTTCAATTCATTGCCCTTTTTATCTCACAACTCTTTAAATTTGAAGGCTGCTCATTGCATTGCAAGAGCATCTGGTTCTTTGTCTGAAGCGGTTCTATGGGAGAATAACCCTCCTGCGTTTATTTTGGATGTTCTGCTGAAAGATTTGCAATAAAATTCTATCTTGTTTAGTCAAACAAAAAAAAGAAAAAGAGTTACTTTTTAGTTACTACTCTCTCTTTTTGTCATTCTTTTTCAAATGTCTCTCTCGAGACTGTTCTCTTTCGGTCGTTTTTCTCTCTCAGTTACTTTCTTTATCTCAATCATTTTCCCTCATCAATATATGTGATGTAATTTGAAATTTTTATTAAAATCTAGTGATGATATCAACATATATAGTTTGGTAGATTGACCAATAGTGCGGGTAGATTTTGATGCAAAAAAAGTATAAGAGAAGTATTGTAATCTTGAAATAATAATGGAAAGTTTGTATAATTACACATTGTTTTAGGGGAGGTGATGTAATTATCCCTTTATATAATAATGTAAACACTTTTAAACCTAATTTATTTTCGAGTAAATATCTATTTAATTTTTATGATATACTCATGTGACAAAAGACTTTTATCATTATCATTATCATTATTTAATATAAACGGAGTATTAACAATAAACATAACCCTATAAGTGCAATATATATATATATATATTCATATTTTTAATAGCAAAATCAAAAATAAGAGAAGTTTGGAAAACCAAAATTCATTAAATGAAAATTTCAATTTAATATGTAAAAATTTGATATTGAAAAAAAGAGTAGAAACAAAATTTGTCACATTATTCTCTCCATCATTTTTTCTTAAATAATGACTTTTTACAATTAAATTTTAAAAAATCTCATACATAGATTTGTATGTTCAGATGATCACTCCTTTCTAGGCATATTTTGGTTTCTAATTTTATTATTTAATAAGGCATATATTTATATATTTTACTAGTAAGGTTGTTTATCATTATTCAAATTAATATTTCAATTAGCACTAGAATTATAAAATTTATTTAGGCATATGAATACATATATATATAATATCAAGTCAACTACATCATAAAAATAATTATAGATAGAGATTTAACAGAGTCCATTCAGATTGTACTGATTTGATATTCGTTTTTAAAGTCATGTATCAATTAAAATATTTATAAGCTTTGTTTGGTTATGTTTTTTTAGAACAATATTATTTTGGAAAAATATAACCAAATATATCTCTACTTTTTCTCCAAAACGCACATTTTTCAATATATACATACATTATATATATTTTATTATTATTCTAACATTACAATAATCGCTCAATTTCATTTTCATTCAAAAAATTCAATAAAAAAATATTGATTTGACTACTGCAGTAAAAAATATCTTCCCCAAAACATAAACAAACATACCAAAAAATAATTTTCACGTTTTCTAATAATTCATTATCCCAAAATATATAATAAATATATAATAAAATCAAACAAAAAACATAACAATAGAAACTCATATATCATTTTAATGTTAATAAAGTTTAAATATCAATTAAAATTGATGTATGTAGTCAAATTTGAATGTCAAAATAACTTTTATTCCAGAAAATTATATTAAAAAATATCAAAGTTTTTATTATTTTGGATCTTTATTTCCAATTTATGCTTTATCTCTTGTTCTTTTCTTTGAAAAAAAAAAGAATTATTTTATAAAATAAAATAAAAAATAAAAAATAATTTAAAATAACAAAATCTGAATTGACTTTTTGTCCGTGGTGTAATCATTTTACTGCTGTATATATATGTAAAAAAGGTAACTCCCTTTTTACGTACTACTGCTACTGTTGTTGCTGCTGTTGCTGCCTTTTTACATCTCAATTCTCAAATAGGATAAAAAGAATTATTACCAATACACCAGACAGCCTCACGTTTCTCGAAACTTTTTTGAACTTCAAAACCTTTTTCATTTGACCTTTCGATTCTATCCCACTTTTTGATCACATTTTTGTCAGAATTCTCGTCCAAATATTGTTCTTGTAAATCCCATTTCATCAAAAAAACGAATCAAAATAAAGAATTATTTTATCTTGATAGTTGGAATTTAACTCTACAAATTAATTCTGGTTACAAGCAGCATACAGACAACACATACGTACAAATAACTGTATGTATCTGTGTATATATATTAGAGAGAGAGAGGGGGTGGCCCCCAGAGGAAGCTAAATCTATGGCTGACTGACTTTGAGATCAAGAGATAAAAGAGATGAGAAGTTGAAGGGGGAAGCATTATTGCAAGAGAGATGAGAAGGGAAAGAGAGGAAACATTTTCTTTAGCTTTCCTATGGTTTTTGATGTTCTTTTCTTGAAACCAAACAAACCCTTCATGCCAGAAGCTCAATTTTATAAGACTGTATTGTTTTCTTGTGTTTTTTTATAGGATTCAAAAGTGTTTTTGTTTTGTATTCTTCGTTTGGGTTTTTGGTTTGATCTTTCTTGTTCTTTTGGCTCAATTTGAGTAGCATCAGAGATTCATCTGTTTGTATTTGAAGGGGAAGAAAAAAAAAAAAAAAAAAATCTTGTTTGTTTTGTTTTGTATCAGTGTTTGAGCTCCCAAATTTTGGTTTTTTCTTTTTCTTCAAGCTCCAAAATGATGTCTGGGGAAATATTTTCTGTTCCAAATTCAGTTTTCCCTCAAGAATCTGAACCAACCAACCCTAACCCTAAACCCATCTCAAACAAGAAGAAAAGAAATCTACCGGGCACACCTGGTGAGCTGGTTCTTGATATATATTATCATATTTATTGATTGAATTAACTCAATTTCTGTACTTATATAGTCCAAAGTTGCATCCCAATTATGTCATGCTCAAATGGGCTGATCTTATTTTTGCTTGGAATTTAGATCCAGATGCAGAAGTCATTGCCCTCTCACCAAAGAGCCTCATGGCTACAAACAGATTCATCTGTGAAATCTGCAATAAGGGTTTCCAGAGGGACCAAAACCTGCAGCTTCACAAAAGAGGGCACAATCTTCCATGGAAGCTGAAGCAAAGAGCCAACAAAGATCAAATAAAGAAAAAGGTGTACATATGCCCAGAAAAGACCTGCGTCCACCACGACCCGGGCCGGGCCCTCGGCGATCTAACCGGCGTCAAGAAGCATTTCAGCAGGAAGCATGGTGAGAAGAAGTGGAAATGTGAGAAATGTTCCAAGAAATATGCAGTTCAATCTGACTGGAAAGCCCATTCCAAGACTTGTGGGACTAGGGAGTATAAATGTGACTGTGGGACTCTCTTTTCCAGGTATATTTTGATTAATTCTATGTTGATTTGAGGAGAATTTAATGATGTCCCTTTTGAGTTACGATGGATTAATTGCTAAACATATGATTAGTATTTATGGGATTTTGTCTGAAATAGGAAAGATAGTTTCATCACACACAGAGCCTTCTGTGATGCCTTGGCTGAAGAAAGTGCAAGAATTAATACCAACAACTTGAACGGAAATCCGATGATGAACCCTCAGCCTAATTTGCCTCATGGGTTTGCTAATTCAGTCGGAAATATTCCGACTTTTGGACATCATCAGCAGAAGCCAAGATTGTCGTTTTGGTTAGATCAGGACTCTAATCTTTTGGTGCCTCCTTGTTCAAGTGGGTTGCCTGACTTGATCCAAATGACGGCTACCAATAATATTTTTGGGTCGAATTCATCAATGGAGACCTATGCAAATCTCTCCTTATCCCCATTGCCCCCACTAGGCCTAAAGGAGGAGCCAGGCAATACAAACAAAACGACGCCAGCTGATTCATTAGCTGCTCTTTTTTCCAACCATACAAATCACCAATCTCCAAACCCTTCATCCTCAGGGCCATTATCTGCAACAGCACTTCTGCAAAAGGCAGCTCAAATGGGCTCAACCAAAACAAATACTTTTGCAGCCGTGATGAATTCTTCTTCTTCTTCTTCTTTAAGCAACCCTTTAGCTCAAAACAGGAGTGAATTATTGCACCAGGTTTTCAGCAAACAACCACCGGAGACTATAAATCCCACCACCAGAGCTGCGGATGCATTGGTGAATTTCAGCAGTCTAACAAGGGATTTTCTGGGCACGGGCGGAGACGGCGGCTGCCCCGGGCCATTTCTGCCGCCAGAGATGGTGAAATTTGCCTCGCTGAACTCAGCGGGGATGGGCCTAAGCCACTTCAGTAGCAATAACTAGCTTTTAGCGTGTGTGTGTTTTCCTGATGATGATGATGATGATGCAGTTGGATTTTCTCTTGTAGCACAGAATAATATGAGTTGTTTGCCGATTTTCATACATAATATTTCTTCATAAAGCAACTGTTGACAAGCCCGGCCCGGCCAACCAAGCGAAGAAAAAACAAGAAAACCAGTCCAATTTGTGATAAACCATGATTTCAAGATTCATTCTCAGTGCATTTATGTAAATAGAAATGAGATATCGGGCCGTTGGATTGGTGGGTTAATTTTTTATTTATTTTTTATTTTTTAACTTTTATTATTTATTAATCATGTTTGTTAAAAGTTTTTAATTTTGTTTATAAGCAACATGCATGGGATTGGGATTTTTCTTTCTTTCTTTTTTTTTTCTTTTTTTTTGATTTATATATGAATGTGTGCACTAACGGTTCTTTAGGTTTGAATCGTTTCTTACACATATAAGTGTGAAGGAATATCATTTGACACTCAACATGGAGGTGGGAATATTTGTCTTAAGTGTTGTATTCATTTATGTCTTTTTCTCAATTTAATAATTATATTAGAAATTTATTTTGTATATGTGATTAATTTATATTGTCGATACAAGATAATTGTATGGTAAATCAATGAGACAATATAAAAATAAATCTGTTCTTGACATTATTCTTGACATAAGTTCTACATTTTTTAACATGTTAGTATGCTTTGAAATCAGTTGAAATGTATTCAAATTTTAAATTTTAGTGAGAAAAACTTATGAAGTACAGAATATTTAAAATATAAAACACGAATTACAGTATATAAAATGATTTTTTCAAATAGTATTTCATCAAAATTTAAAAATTCAATATAACATTAATGAAATAATATTTTCTTTTAAAAGCATCTCTAATCAATGAAATAATCATCGCTAGAATTAAGAGGAAAAAAAGAAAATTCAGTACATAATCCCCCATCATTTTCAATTTAGTCATAAATTATGAACAAATTCATGTGATAAATTAAATACTTTTCACCAAGAACCAATAGATGTGAAAAAACAACCCGAAATACTAATAGATAATACGCAGTGTTCTTTTTTTTTTTTTAAAGGAAATTATTTTCTCTTATGAAATTAGAAAAAAAAAAGAAGAAAAAGTTAAAAGAAAATATCTCCTATAGACCAATTTAATTGCCAGCCTCAAACATTCACGAGAATTTGAAGGGTGGACCTTGACTTTCTATAATTAATTTATTTTTCCTAACTTTGCCATAAATAATTAAATTTATACATAGCAAGAGGTTATTGTTCCAATGCAGAAAGATTCTTGAGAGCCCGCATATTTGTCTTGTTCATATGTTTGGAACTCACTTTTCCCATACCCACTTTTTCTTTCCTTTGTCATTTTAGTCAACTTATACGTGCAGTGTGTGAGACAGACTGTGGCCATGGGGATGACCTTTACAGCTTGCATGGGCCATGGGGGAATGCCCCATGACTTCCCCCTTGGAAATATAGCACATGAAAATACACAAAATGAGGGACAATTTCAATCTTGAAAGAGTTGATTGACTTTCATCTTCCATATCACATGAAAACCTTTTGTTGTGCTTGACCACTTGTGATTTCATAGATTGGCACTGGTATTTTATCGGAAAAATTGTAAAAATAGGATCGTAATTATAGTCAATTCGTAATATAAGATTGAAATTTTTGATACTATTAAAGTAGGATCAAAACTCATTAAAAATCGAAAAAAAAGAACAGCAACCATCGGAGAACACAGTCAACACCGATGATTGCTTGCATGGCTCCTATACCAGTATTCCACGCAAGCAATCAACGACGCTAACTGTATTTTTCGATGGCCACTGTCATTTTTTTCGACTTTTAATGAGTTTTGGTCATATTTTAACACTACATCAAATTTCTGTCCTAAAACGTAAAATGGCCATTGCTACGGCCCTAGTTTTGTAATTTTCCCTTTTATCATGTATTTCACTTTACAAATGCATATCAAGTAAATTTGATTGAGAATAAAATATTTTTATAAGAAGAGACGAATAGATAGTTTGGATGTAAGTACCTGTTCCATGAATAGATTGATTTTAAATTTGAATTCCATAAAACGTAGATGAGGAGTTAGTCACATTATCTTTTAAAAATACAAAAAAAGAAATACTTTTACAAGAAAACATTAATATATTTAGCTTTTATATATAATGCAAAACAGAAGATTGAAATACCCATTGAGATAAATGTTTTTGAACTGGTATGTTACTTGCATACGATAAAGTGTTATATTTGTTAATTTTAGTGATCAAAATATATATTTTTCCGAAAGGACAATGGGTCCTCGATTGAATTGCCAACACTTGGAGACAACGTATATACGTAAACATGTGACATTCTAATAGTTCATTTTTATACCAAAAATTTTATTGGCAATTAATTACTTTATAAATTAAAATTTTCATATATTCATATCTAAGGCTGTTAATTAATGGATCAATTATAATCCAAATTCAATTCAAATTTTAAGATTTTTATTCGATTAAAATATTCGACAGATCAGATCCGATTATAAGTATTTGTAATCCAAAATAAGTAGATCGAGTATCGAATTAAGCAATTCGATTCATTAAAGATTCGAATCGAAACTTTAATAATTTTATATTAAATTGATACTCTTAGATATAATATTTATAAAGATTTTAAAATAAAATTTATATATTATATTGACTTAATATCTATATTAACATTTATACTATGCTATTAATATTGAGTCTTTAGTATAAGAAATAAGAGAAATACTGATAAAATGTCAAATATAATAATGTATAGTAGTTCATCTATTCATTAATATAATGTGAAATAGGTGCTCAGTATTTAAATCTTTAACTTTTGGACTAATATATAATAAAAGTTCTTAAAAATTCAATTATGACATTAATTGTAACACCCCAAATTTTGAAATACTAAAATAAAATAAAATTAAAATCAATAAGTTTATCTAAATTAATTTTAGGTTAGATTGAATAATAATAATAATAATAATAATAATAATAATAATATAGAATTAAATATTTATAATCAAGGGGATTAAATTGTAAATAAGAAAAGGACTTGATTGTCTAAAATTATAAAATTGGGGGGGGGGGGTTAATGTGAGCAAGCTAAAAGTTGAAGAACTTCAAAATAATTGAATGTGGACTTAATTGCCCAAAAACAAAAATCTTAGGGGTCAATCTGTGAGAATTGAAAGTTAAAGGGTTTAATTGATATTGAGGGACCAAAGTGTAAGGCAATAGAAAGTTTTGGGGTGAGATTTGAGTTGGCCAGAAAGTTTTGGGGTAGAATTGAATAAATCCAAAAATACTTGATATATATAGTATTAAGGACGAAAATTAATTAAATTTACAAAACTGCCCAACCCCTACCTCGGTGGCAAATCGCAGAAAAATGGCTGGAAACCCAGAAAACAACTCGTAGAAAGCTACCTCTTGCTGAGGCGAGCAAAATCATACCAAAAATGTTGGAAACTATCGAGGAAATCACTGACAACAATGGGGCTGACGGCGAGGCAGTGATAGGTTGTGGTTCTGCCATTGTCGCCATTGAAAATGGACTGGATTTAGGTGGGTTTTGATTACGGGGGTATGGGTAAGGTAGTGGTGGTGTTAATTTGGTGCTTTAACCGACAATGGCAGAGGAATTGAGTTGGTGGCGTGACAGGGGCGAGTTAGGGTTCGCGCGGCTTTGAATGGCCAATTGACTGACGTGCTGGTGTTAGAACCAGAAATTGAATAGGGCATCTTGTTCGCCGTGACGAGGCTCATTTTTTGTGGTGGCGGCCTTCATCTCCAATGGTGGCGTGTGCGGCGGCTTTCGAACAGTTTGTACATAATTAATTTTCGAACTTGTCTGGACTATTCCTGGCTACAGATTAGATCTCGACTTGATCCAAATTTTGATAAATTTCATATCGAATGTTAATTCGATTGATTTTTACGATTCTAATTTAATGTATATCAAATTAAGATTATTGAAATGTAATTTCAGTTGGGACGATGATTAATTTTGCAATTGTTGAACAGAAGTGATTCTAATTCTAAGTTTGGGATTTTAAATAATAAAAGTAAGAATGACTGGGCTTGTGATACGAAGAGTGCCATGTAATTTAGAAATTGAGATTTTCTAAGATTTAGACATAATTAAACTTGAAATTGGAACCACGAATGCCTATTAAATCTTGGAACCCTAGATAAGACCTCAGTGATGTAACGAGCTAAAGTTAGTCGTACCAGTAGTCTATTTATCAATTGATTAATTAAGAATTACCACGTTTAGTTGCCTTAAGTATTTGAGTATGAAATAGAGATCGAAAGAATAAGTCAGAATAGAATGAATTACACCTTACGGTTTAATAAGAAAGCTCAAGGTATTTATGTATACGAGTTAGTAAGAGTTAAAACGTTCATAGATTGGGGGCCTTATATAAGTTCTTGGATTGACTAGAAAAGAAGACCGTAATAAGTCCAAACAACTAAGAGCCTGTTTGGTTTTATTTGCAAACCCCCTTCCCACCAATTTTACTATTCCAAAAATAAAAATCATCATTTTTTAAAAAATTTCACCTAACCTAATTTCAATTTTCATTATCAAAATACATTTTCCAATAACCTATATATCTTTTCCCAATAACCTATGTATGTTCTCTCTCTATTCCATTATTTCTATCTCTCTCCACCTATAACCTACATAATCATTACATTTCCAACATAATCATTACATTTCCAAATATTTCATCCAAATACATTTCCATTTCCACATCACATGACATAACTAATTTTCATCATTTTAGAAATGATGGAAATGGAAATAAAACCAAACAGGCCCTAAGGACTACCACATTCGATTGTCTTAAGAGTTGGATATAAATCCAAGCTACTGGAATGATAGTAGAGTAACATTAAGTTTGATAAAAGACATTAATTTTATTTATATTTAAGAATCAAAGGATTGATAGAATGATAATGCGAGTTATCTTATGATAGTTCTTGGACTGACTAGAAAGCTAGAACCTGAGCGATTATATGACTAGGAATTTTTCTGCAGTTGCCAGGTGAGTTTAAATTAGCTTTCATTGCTGGGGAAAAGAACACACACACACATATATATATATCTGCTATTATGTCCTTATGGTTTGATTCTGGTTGTGCCGAGAGTCAATCGTTGCCATTTGTTTGTTTAATAATATTCTTCGATTCATGTGTTACAGTTGACAATCTATTTGAGCTATTCTTCCGCTTTCGATTCTTGAGCCGTTATTGATCAAAGCTGGTGTGAGTCTTTATCTTATACATATATGTTGATAAACTTATCACTATTGTTTAATCCTGTCTTAGGTGTAAATATTCGAATGCCTATGACATATTGATTCTTGATTCCCGTAACACTCTTGATAGTCCATTTTGTCTCCTCTGCAGTAATTCTTGAACCGTATCGACTTGAAATTCTTACATGTCCAAAATTGTTGAATCCCGAATGTTTACACGAGTTTTGATAAAATAAACTATTGGTGAAAATAGTACTTCACATCGCTCCCTTTTCACGAAGCACTTTTTGTTAATATAGATTTATAGCACTAATTTGAAATTGGCAATTATGTTGGGAAAACTGAAAATGATTTCAAAATATTGCCATATTGTTCTGGAAACCAGCCTGATGCTGAATTTGTTTGTGTGTTAGTTAACATGGCGAAGTGATATGTTATTCGAAATGCTGTTGGACATTGCTATACAACAAGTATGAATATGTTTGATACCTTTGGGGTGGGCCTTAGGATCAGTTATGAAAGACGGTTGGGCGGGACGGACTACGGCGATAGTTCTTTCGACTGATACTTGTACACAATGTACACAACCCAGTCTCATAGCCAGTTGGAGGTAGTTGTCTATGAACCAGTAAGGCATGCGGCTAGCCATACCTAACGTTTGTATGTTTGTCTGAGCTGATATCACTTGGAACTTAGAGGAACAAGGATTTTCAAGTTTACGAAAGTGGAGTGACAAGGTAGGAGAACCACCAACAGCATATTAATGAAAATGTTTGCTAGAGGTTAATTGTTTAATCTCTTTCAGCTATCAGTAATTTTCTATACTATGTCTGTATCTTGCACTTTTGTAAGTATTTTGATTGTTTTCGCAATTGTGTTGCTTGATTGATATGATTTTGTAGACGTGGAATATTTATTTATGATCAACTCACCAGGTCATTCAAACTTATGTTGTTTTATTGTTATCTTTCATTCTTTGCCCTAGATAAGGACTAGTGATGAAGATACATTAGCCAAGAAACACTTGAGGTAATGAGGATGATAGGAGTGTTAAGTGTGAATCCTAATATTTCGATTGATGGTTGTACTTTTGTTGGAAGTTTGTTGTAGAAATTAAATACTTTGGATTTTTGAGAAATGTATTTTTCCGCTATTCAAAAAGCTTGTGGTATAGTTTTGAGTAGCATCCCGGTTGGGGCATTACATAAATATACTTTATAAGTACAATATTTTTATACAATTCAAAGGGGGGAAAATTAAATCGGATTGGATTGTTTTATTATCGGATTTCGAATTTCCATCGAATTCGGGTATGATACTGACTAACAAAAATCCTATATGATATCGGGTTGGATTTAGATTTATATATTTTGATAACTGAATTTGAATTCGAATATAGCCGATCCGATCCAAACCCGATCAATTGACAACCCTAAATTTATGCTGAAAAAACAATGCAAATTAAACTGTGACCACACTTTTTCCGGCCCAAACTTGAGCCCATCACACCAGACTACCAGATGAATGCATTTGGGCCCGGAGTCCTGGACTCAACTTTCTTGGGCTGTTAGAATTTCATTATTTTTTTTCGATTATTGGGCTATTGGTAAAATTTTTCATATGTTACGTATGTCCAATGATCAAAATATTAGTTTTTTTTTTTTTTTTTTTTTTAAAAAAAAAAAGTTGTCCACGTGGCATCTCTCAATTGGTCAAGGCGACAATCACAACAGAGCCTACGAGACACGTGGAAACAGATAATAGGTCTGTGTAACGTGGAACGACAGACGGGATCCTTCTAACACACAGAGATACTCCCCCCTCAATGAATTCCCAGCGACCGTAATCTAATAGCTAAACAAAATCCTCAGACGTCCCTCATTAAAAAGTGCATGTCCAATTGTAACCTATGATTTATAGTTACTTGTAAATTCTTTGGAGCATTGAGGGCTTTGGAGATGGAGATTGGGATGAAATTCTGTGGGTTTGATTTGGTGGCGTGGAGAGGATTTATCTATGCAATATTTATTCTGAATTTCGTGTTTTGTTGTCAGTTAATCCTACTCCAACCCCTCGTTGCTGCTATAGGTAATCCTGAATCTTCAATTTTCTTATTTTATTTCACTGTATCCTTTTATCGATTCTTGATCTGTTTTAATTGTGTTTTTGCTTGTGTTCCAGTTGAAGAATTGAAAATTTTAATTTTTCAGTAGTTCTAGTTTGAAGTAAGTGTTATCGTCAATTTTCCTTATTGCTAGAAAATGTTGCTTCTGGTGAGGTGGATGTATTTGGCATTGTGGGATTGAGGCGTTGGATTGTATGTTACAAATTTACAATGTGGATGTAGATTTTCATTTGTATTTTTATTCTGAATTCTGGGCAAGATGCTAAGCATGAAGTAAGGAAATTTTATTGGTTTTAAGCAGCATAGGGCCTTGTTAAATTTGTCCCTCTTGCAATATCAAGAGAGTTAATGGAGAATAATAAAATATACTTGATTGTTTATGCTATTAGCCTATTACTTTTTGCGGAGTAGAGTTTTGTGAGGTTAGTAGATTGGCCTTTAATTGCGAAAGAGAAAGTTGAAAAGAATTAAAGCTGTATCTTCTTTGGGTAATTTTGTGTTGGACCAAGAGCTTTCGGGGTATTCATTATTGTGCTCATTTTCACTTAGAGATTGAGGAAAGTGCTGCTATTGTTGGTACTTCTCGTCTTACCTTTTCCTGAAAGGGTCGTACAGATATATACAAGCTTTTACTGATGTTCATGTTCGGCTAGATTACATTGGGTTCATTTTTCTACTTTTGTAACCTAGATGACAACCTTGTGATGAAGTTAATAATGCATTTATTGTTTTTGAATTTAGATTTTTTCTTCCATTTTCTTGTATATATTAGAATGTGTATTTTTTAATTTGACAAAGTAATCATGGTCCATGTGATTCTTTCTCTGCTTTAAATTTGCTGATAGTCTTCTGACTAATGTGCAAACAGGAGGAACCATTGTGCTTTTAACCGTTTGTCCATTAGCACCTAGCTATTGTGTGTTTGTGTCTGCAAGTCTCTTAGGATCAGCAGCATCAGCTATTTCATAGTAATCATGATGAGGTTTCAATTGCGTCCTCATCAACTAAAGTTTGATTGTTGGTTCACATGCATAGATGAGATAAATAAGAGATATTCAGAAATAATGTGTTCATAGTTGATCATGTTAATCTGTTCAAATCACCATTGTTCTAATTCTTGTATCAAAATGGAATCCTTTATGATTTTTGCTTGTTAACTTAGAATTATATGATATCATCTTAAATATATACCAATATAACTGAAATGAATGCCGCTTCATTATGGTATAGAATTGAAGTAGCTCTTACTCTTCCCTTCTTTATTCAATGTGTAGATGGAAAACCTGGTGATTCTGCAGCTCTATTCGAGAGAGTTTCTCAGAGTATAAAAGTGAAGAAATACAGTGAGGCACTTGCTGAGCTTAATGCTGCTATAGAGGCAGATCCTGCACTTTCAGACGCATATTGGCATCGAGCATCCATTCTTCGTCAGTTGTGCAGGTTCCATTTAACAGCATTTAAGCTAAAATGTCAAGGATTGCCTTGTGTGTGTAATAACAGAAAAAATTATACTTTTCTATTATTAGACAAACAAATTTAAGGATACTGTGAGAAACAAAATTCGCGAAGATTATACATTAAGTGAGTCGATGTGGTACAATGTGATTAATTAACTGGAACTGAATCTATATGTTTGTATGTTATTGCTGTCTTAGAAGCGGAAGATTTGAAAAGAAATTTTCTTTGAAGTGAGATACAACTCTTCAACTTTTAATTGGAACTGTATCAGGGGCAGCCATTCTTACAGCTGCAGTTCATAGTTATTGATTTTAATAGAGATCAGAAGATGAGGAAAGGGATATCTTTCTTTATTTTCATTTCATAGTTATATCAATTGGTTTTGGTTAAAATAGGAAGAACTAGATATTCATACCACTGGACAGAGCCTAAAGCCTCACGAATTGAATGGCACTTCAATGATAAGTGAAGAGTCAACAGCTGTATCACTAGATAGGCAAGCATCTCCTAATTTACGAACGACAAGGATTAGAAAATTAGTTGCGTATATTAGATTGAAAATCTCAAAATGTGCAACACCAATTAAGTTCGTTGCTTCCAACTTAAAATCTTCTTAATTGATATGTTTATAGTGCTTTGTTTGTCCACCATTCTCCCTTGCTTCTTCGTTTTCAGTTTCTCAGGGGTGGTGGGTTGGTAAGATTGCTCAAGCTAAACACCAAATGTTGATTTTGCCACCTTCTCTATCCAAATAATAAAAATTTCTGCTAACATTTCCCATCAAATCCAACCTGAATGAAAATTTATATCGTTCAGTAATGTGTTGCTGAGTTTCTTTTCACATGCAAAACCAGAAAGTTGGGGCCTACAAGTTACTTGTTAGATAAGTATTGGATGGTTATTAGTCTTTCTGCGCTTTTTAATATCTGATTGACTGATCATGTGACTCAGGAAGTTTTTGGCTAATGTAGATATGAGGAATCAGAGGAAAGCTACAAAAAGTTGCTGGATATGAAACCTGGGAATGCAGCAGCAGAGAAGGAGCTTTCTCAGTTACATCAAGCTCAGAATGCCTTAGATTCAGCTAACAATCTTTTCGATTCAGGAGACTTTACAAAAGCACTGGAATATATTGAAAAAGTCGTACTCGTTTTCTCTCCAGCATGCTCCAAGGTCTATTTAATTCTGTCATAATGACTAACTTAATGATTATTATTCATCAAAATTATTGTCCTGGCTAAAGTACCTAGCATTGATTCACTTTATTATGAAATCTGATGCTATCTTGCAGGCCAAACTCCTTAAAGTGAGATTATTAATTGCAACTAAAGATTATTCAAGTGCCATCTCTGAGTCTGGTTACGTTCTTAAAGAAGAGGAGGATAATTTGGAGGCTTTGCTGTTACGTGGACGTGCCTATTATTATTTAGCTGATCATGATGTTGCCATTAGGTGAGTTCAGAAACATCTACATGGTATTACTCACACTCCCATTCAAATGCAGCAAGGCGATAGGACTAGGATAGGTCAATAGAGATTTATGCTGCTATTATTATTTTAGGACTTGAAATTCTTATCTATGTTTTTATCATTTCATATTTTTCTTCTTCAGACATTACCAGAAGGGTCTCCGTCTAGACCCTGAGCATGGTGAATTGAAGAAAGCATATTTTGGATTGAAAAACCTGCTCAAAAAGACTAAAAGTGTAGGGGCTTGTTTATAACATTCTGATAATTCCAAAAGTTAAGTCATATTGATCCCACCTTGGACCTTGATAAGTTTTATATTTCTTGCAGGCGGAGGATAATGCAAGCAAGGGTAAGCTTCGCTTAGCAGTAGAGGAATATAAAGCAGCTCTTGCCTTGGATCCAAATCATTCTGCACACAATGTTCACCTTCATCTTGGATTATGTAAGGTCTTGGTGAAACTTGGTAGGGGAAAGGATGCTGTGACAAGTTGCACAGAAGTACTTGACATTGATGGAGATTTAGTTGAAGCTCTTGTTCAGGTATGTATCTTCTGTGATTGTAAGGTTTTCTTCAACAAAAAGCACATTAGAAGCAGTGGCATTCATGCTGTCTGAACATGTTTTGTCTTATCATGAGATGGCTTGTTTGTTATTTTATCTTTTTTAACTTTTGACTAAATCTTTATAGAGAGGTGAAGCTAAGCTTTTAGTAGAAGATTGGGAAGGAGCTGTGGCTGACCTAAAATCAGCGGCCGAAAAGTCACCTCAGGTTTGTTTTTTCACTAAGCTAGAGTGATAAGTTTTATATTTCTGGGCAGTGTTGCTGGCATGAGTGAGGAATTATACTAAAATAGAGTAGAATTTATCCATGAAGTTTGATTTTTCCTATCAACTTCCTGGCACTTGTCTAATTACATGTTATGCCATATGATTTTACTTGGCTGAATTAGGAGTTCTTTAGTTTTTGGAATGCTATTGTAAGATCTTTGTGAAGTCAATCTAATCAGCAACCTTCAACAGGATATGAATATACGTGAAGCTTTAATGAGGGCTGAAAGATCATTGAAATTGAGCCAACGCAAGGACTGGTACAAGATTTTGGGCATTTCCAAAACTGCATCCATGGCAGAGATTAAGAAAGCTTACAAGAAGCTTGCTCTGCAGTGGCACCCAGATAAGAATGTCGACAATAGGGAGGAAGCAGAAGCCAAATTCCGGGAAATAGCAGCTGCATATGAGGTTGGTTCATTGACAGTTGTTCGTCATTTTTCTCTTTGTCTGTGATTTGTCAAGACGACCATTATGTGATTAAGATTGACATCTCTCTATTATTTTCTTTTCTTTTGTTTTACTCTGATGATTTTGTAAATGGCAGATTCTGGGAGATGAAGATAAACGTACCAGGTACGACAGTGGCGAAGATATTGATGAGATGGGGATGGGGACGGGCGATGGAGGATTTAACCCTTTTGGTGGAGGGGGCCAACAGTTCACCTTCCACTTTGAAGGAGGGTTTCCTGGTGGATTTGGAGGCTTTCATTTTTAACTTGGCTGAAGTGTGGAAATGTGTTTCCCCGGAATTGTTTTACTGAGGATGAGGCGTAGAATAGCTGTTTTGACCAACCATCAATACGTGCGGTTCATTACATTTTTTATAGGCTTTTCAAACGCTTATCATTGTACTTTAGAATGTTGATACGAGGAAATGGGGTTAGTAATTGTATGTACATTAGTTGATTGACGGCATACAGATCTCTTCTTGGTGCTTGATATGGGTATACATAAGATGTCCTCATGCTCTTAATTAATCTTTCAGTGGAAAATTTTCATATCTTTCTATAGTCTATGTTTTTTTTCCAGTGGATTCGATCTGATTTGATTTGACATGTGGATATTTCAAATCAATTTATTTGATTCAAGATGTCTCAAATTACACACTTTGAGTAGATTACTCTACTTGATGTGATCATAGCTGGTCAAGGGGTGGGTTTACTTGATCCATTCATCACTCTCTCGGATTGAGGGACGAGTGGTTTTCATCACGCACTTATTTCAATTTAGCAGTCGTGGTTAGATTGGATGCATTGTGATCGATCCAATCAAGAATATCACCTAGTCAATTATAATTTTCATTCTTATGTTTTCGAATCAATTATTCAACTTGAATGATATCCACTCATCATCACTCTTGGATTGAAGAGGGATGAATGGTTTTTGTCACGTACTACCTATAATCTATCAATTGTGATTGGACCCGATGCATTGTAATCAGTCTAACAAAAATATATCACCTAGTCAATTATAATCTTTGATCTTATGCTTTCAAATCGATTACTCGACTTGATCGAGTGATCATTGCTGGCCAATCATACCCTTGATTGGACTTCTCAAATTATGTTACCAAGTCGACTACTGACCTGACTTAATTATAGTTGATTGATTGTACTGAACTCTAATGATGTGACGTCCTAAATTACATCAATTTTATAGTATAATATTTATTTGTTAAATAAAACTATTTTATAAACTCATAACATTAGGATTGATTTAACCATCCATCATTAGTTTACAACCCTAAATCTTAAGGTCCGGATTGGTTGTGTTCTAGACAATCATATTCTCATTTTCACTATTTCGAAAATAGAAAAAGCCATTGTTTGTTAAATCATGAATGAAAATACCATCCATTTTCATTTTCATACCTATAAAAAAAACCTATAATACCTTCTAATTTAAAAATCATTAAAATCCACCAACTAATTAAATATTAATTTATTTTTTTTCACATTCCAAGACAATGGGACACACATAAAAATTTAATATTAATTTTTCATCACATCATCATCCACTAACTTATTATATAATTATTTTTTTTTATCTTTTCCAAAAATTGGGGCCCAGAATTAATTAAACAATAATAACTAATATTATTACATTAAAATATTATTTTCAATCTACTTTTTTCAAAATTTTCACAATTCACAACTAATCATATTTTCATTTTCACACGCAAAACAATAATAAAATGAAAACACATTTTAGAACAATGAAAACGAAAAATGAGAATGAAAACAAAGCCAATCCAGCCCTAAGCACTTCACAATCTCTCCGTTCATTTGGTGTTTTGCATTCTCACCTTTCACCCATCGTTGACTTAAATGTTGAAAAATCTTAACTTGTTACCTTTCACCCATCATTAGCTTAAATGTCGGAAGATCTTTGTTGGACCGATCCCACCAACCCATCATTATAGTTGCTATTATACTTTTCAGAAATTCTTTTCATGTTCTAGCAAAACTGCAAAAGAAAATGTAAAGCTTGTTTTTCATGCAAATCAAGCCACCTTCAATATCACTTCAACAACACTTGCAAATCATAAAATCTCACAACATATGAACAAACAATTTGAATTTAAAGATAAAACAGCATTAATGCACCACTTGTCGAAGCTCATCGTTAAGGAAATGCTGCCAAAACAAGCATCAGACAGGCCGTTGCATGGAGCACCAGTTTGGGCAGGCAATTTTCACCGGAAGAATCAATCGCAGCCGTAACTGCCGGGGATTTAGAAGCTTTCTTGGGTGGAGGGGGCGGCGGCGGCGGTGGCGGCGGTGGGGGCACGAAAAAGCTCAGCGGAAGCAGCACTTTGTCCACCTGATACACCGCCAGCTGCTTATCAGTGTATATCGTGTTGGTCACTGTTGCATTGGTCTCTCCGGTTGTTATATTCACAGAACTTCCCGTCGCCGTCACGTTCATCATGAAAAGTACTGCGTTGCCGCCGGCTTGTGTGCGGAGAGGATTGCTGGCCGTCTGGAACTGGGATGGGGAGAACAACGAAGGGAGGACGTGGAATTGGATCAGCTCGACTTTCTGCTCGTCTGTCAAGGAGTTTAGCATGCCCGTCTTCAGGCTGGCGAAGGCGTTGTCCGTTGGGGCGAAGACTGTCAGGCCGCCGTTTGAACCATTGAGCTGTTTGTTGATTTCCTCGTCGACTTTGGTGCTTTGTAGGAGACGGATGAATATGGAGTATACGGCTGCCTTCTCCAGGATGGCTGTCACGTTGGTCGGCCCTGGAGGGCCTGGGGCTGCTGCCGGGGCTACTGGGGCCGGGACTACAGGGGCCGGAACTGGAACGGCCGGGGCTGCAGCGGGGCCCTGTGCATAAGTTATGGTGAAGAGGAAGAAAAAAACAAAAGGGAAGGAGAGATATGATTGATTCATTTTTTTTGGCTTAGTATTAGAGAGTTTTCAAGAAGGGAAAAGACTGGAGAAACACACTCTCTTGACTGGTGAAAAAAGAAGTGGGATTTGGGGTTATAAGAAGAGGGCTAAGGAGCAAAAATGAGGTGGATAGTGTGGTGAGTTAGGTGACAAGTTTTAAGGTGGGAAGATTAATAAGTTTGATCATATTAAGATAGATGATTGATTGCTTGGGATGGAAGGTAAAACAGCAAAAAGGCTGGTGAATTTTGATGGGCTATTATTGATTGAATCTATGGGACATAGTCTTTTTCCACAAGAATTCAGAAGAAGGGGCCACATAAATTTCTATGATGATTGGTATCTTTGCTTTGTGGGGGGAAACTGCAGCAAATTAAGATGATGGAATGGAGCAATTAGCAGCTAGCAATCAATCTTGATTGTGGTTCTTGTGTCATTTATTTTCAATCATTATTAGGTGTAGATATATGCTTGAAAATTTCACTCTATTTCTCATCTTTTTTTCCATTTATGTTAATCCCTTTATGTCATATTCTTATAATTGCTTCATCATTATCATCTAATCACCCATCATTTATTTTTCTTTATGTTGTATTATGTCCTACTTTCCAATTCATTTGATTAAGCTATGTTATATGGTATCCTAAGTTGGATATTTTGTTTTTCATTCAATTTTTATACATCTGTATATGTTACTTATGAGTTATGCTCGTCCTACTTTCTCTAAAAACTTCTCATACATAAAAAATTACAATACTGATTTTCAAGACTTGATCATTGTTGTTATGTTATATTATTTGTTGCGTCTCAGTTCTATTCTATAATGATTTTTTAAAATTTGCCCATATCGATTGATAGTAAAAGTAATTTTGCTTGATCCTAAGAAAAAATATCAAGAATCAATACAAATAAATAATATATTTGTACTAAATGGAGTGTTTGTTGCTTACAAGAATGTTTTTTTTGTTTTTTTTTCTTGATTACATAGTTACAAGTTTATAGTGAGGACATTTTATTCTCATTGTCCCCCCCACCCCTTTAAGCCTGAATATATACATACATGGTTAGAAACTAGTTCATGGAACTCCAAGGGAAAACCAAACAAAAATAAAAAGAAAGATAAGGTTAAGTTACAACTTTAGAAATCATGTCCCTATGGAATTGTGTGATAATTACTATTTCCACTTTAAAGCTGCAATGCATAACTGAAAGAAGCAAATAAAAATAAAGAAAAGTATCTTAAACACTTATGTCAAACGCTACAAAATTGTCAATTAATTAATGGGCTAAATTCATTTTACCCTCTCGTACTATGGGTTATGTATCAAATACCCTTTATATTTTCAAAATTTATAAATACTCCCCTCAAAGTCATCTGTCATTAGTAAAATAACTTACAGTGTCAAAACTCTACAATAAATTGCTGATTTAACCTTAGAAAATAACTTAATAGTGTAAAAACCTAGGATCCGTGACATTTTTTTCTATGTAGACAGATTTGTACTTGGCACTCATCTATCAAAACCTTTAAATACCCTACTTAAACTTCTTTGCCGTTAGAAAAGTAACGGTTGTTTGGCTAATATAGTACAAAATTATCTTCTCTTTATACATATGATCATTGAAAAATTTTATGTTCAAAATATCATTGTGATTTACTATATAATACTCAAGTTTCTTACTTTGATTTTGTTAGTTTCATTTTAGGACCTAAAGCATCATCGAACTCCTAATCCAACAAAAATATTAAATCATTTTATTTTATTTTTAAAAGAACATTAAACAACTCTATTCTAATATAGGACATATGAGACCAACAAAACAGAGGTTGCCTGTACAGAATGTATCCTAAATTTTTATGCTATTTAGTTATTTTATGAGATTAAATCAGTAATTATTATAAAATTTTAACATTTTCAACTATTTTATCAACGGCATATTACTTTGAGTAGGATATTTGAAGGTTTTGGAAGTATAAGGGGTATTTGATACCCTATAGTACATAGGGTAAAATGAATTTAACCCTTAATTAATTGAATGATATTATTATTATATTTGTGTGTGAACTTCAAAATCCAAATTCAAATGAATTTTAAATACATATATAAAGTAAAAAAAATAATAATAATATTCTCAAACACTATAATAGACATTAGATATTCTATTATCCTTATCAATGATTGCCCTTAATTCTTATTAGGTAGCAAGATTTGAAATTCAAACCAATTGCAATCATTGTGATTTGTGAATCCCATATAATCCCATTATAATTGTTCCATGACCCAAAATTCTTAGTCCTAACACAACTATTCTACAAGCCTTGGTATTAGGTCAATGGGCTAACATTTTGGAGATGGTCACCTCATCAACTAAAATTGGGCCTAGTGAAGGTAGGCCCAATTACATGTTTGCATCTTTTGGGGCTTCACACAAGGTGGGCCTATTTGGGATCAGGTTTATATTGGGTTGGGCCTTCATCTGTATAGGCTAATTATTTTTACTTCCTTCACTTTATCTCACATGATTTTTGAGTTTTGACTTTCCCTTTTTCACCCATTAAAAGTATTTTTAGCCCAAATTGTTTAACATGTACACATTCATGAAAATTAATATGAAACTAATTTTTACCAGTTTTTGGCTCAATTCTGATGAATCTAGCCCAAAATCAATTTATATATACTTTGATTCGAATCAATTAATTCAATTTTTGATCAATTTTTAAATTTTCTGTACAGTTATTCTATATCATCATCCTAAATCTCATATTCATATTTATTTTAGATCAATTGATAAATAATTAATTGATCGAATGATACAATCTTCATACTTATCCTAAATTCAAATTTCAATAGTCCAAAAAGAACTAGCATTTGTCAGTTAAAAAGATTGTTTATTTGAATTTAATTTCTATGTAATAATTTCACGTGGTAGCTCATAAAAGATAAGAACATGTTAGCTATTAGATTAGACCAAATTCTCTAGAAATTATCTCATAATCTTGTAATTTGTTTCTTTAAGGACGAGTTTGTGAAATAATTAGAAAATAAATTAGGAAACACTTTCTCCTTAGAAAAATAATTTAGCGTAATGATCCAATCTCATCAATTCCCTATCTTGTATGGGAGATCTTGTATTTGACCTTAATGGGTGTCTTTGTGTGCATTTTATGTATACCTCTTGGTTGTGGTCTGTGGAGTTTGTATCTCCATCTTATTTGATTTGATATTCATATTCTATTGATTTGTTGTAAGACTAATTTTTTTGATTTGATAATTAGATGTATAGACTTGTTGTAAAGAATAATCTCTGAAGGAAAAAAAAAAATAAAAAATCCCTATCTTGTGTGTGTGTGTGTGTGTGTGTGTTTTTCAATTAAAATCAAAACTTGCAAAGGCTAAAAGTTAAAGTTAAGTCCAAACCACAACATGTCAAATAAATTCAGTTCCAAAATTCTAAATTCTAAATTGTAATTCTAATCCAAGAACAAAATACACAGTTGCAGTCCAACTCCAAATTTACCCTCAAAAGTCAACAAACAATTAAAACCTTCATCCTGTAAACTTGCCTCTTATTGAAAAATTCACCCAAAATTCACAGGGCCAAGAATTAAAGGAAAAAGAAGTTAAATAGAAAACCTTGATCCACATTCGACAAGCACAGAAACTCTCCCTCACTCTCACAGCATTAAAAGGACAGCGCAGTGAAAAACCCATTAGAAAATACATGATCTCATTGAATTCTTCACTTGTATATAGTTAGTCTCCATTTTTAGTATCTTTTTGTCCGTCAGGAAGATATATGAATACGGCGGCGAATAATAATACGATGTCCTCTGCATCGGCGTCTGGGAGCAACGGGCAGGCGCCGGGTTTGAAGACGTATTTCAAGACCCCTGAAGGTAAATATAAGCTTCAGTATGAAAAGACGCATCCTGCGGGTCTTCTTCACTATGCCCAGGGCAAAACTGTTACCCAGGTTGGTTAATTTCTCCTTATTTTTACATATTTTTCTCACGTTTTTGTTACTTTCTTTTTTTTGTTGGCAGTTCTTTTAATATGGGTCTGTCGGGAAGTTTGCATATTTTGTGGGCAATGGATTGTTCTAGGTTAAGTTTCTAAGACTGTTCTTTTTGTTAATCATGGTCGTCGGCTGCCTCTAGTGCGAAGGGATTGAGATTTTGGGAGTGACCCATTGGTTGATTCTGTTATGTTTTGAGGTTATTGGGTAAAAAGGTTGGATTTTTGGAATTATTTGTTTGCCAATTTTCGTTCTTAGGTTTTAGTTGAAATGGTTGTATGTGATTTGTGTATATTTGATAGCTGTGATGTTGTTTGGAATAGCTTACAACATGCATGATAGACATTTCTGAAAGTGTAAAGCTTTTGATGAGGCTTGTTACAAGGTTAAGTGGAAGTTTTGAGTAAGAAAAATAGGTAACCAGTTTTGTGCTCTTTTATATCATATTGGTTTCTGACTCGAAGAGAATGGAACATTATGTGACCTTTCTTTGTTAAGTTCTTGAGTCTTGAATCCTGTCATTCATATCTTTTAAACATGATTTTTTGATTTAACCCATCTTGTGAAGCCCCAAGTCTAAAATTGCTGATTAGTTTGGAGTTGAAAATCTGTGATTTTGAGCCCCTATCAGTAAGCATTAAGTTTTCTGGTGTTCTCCTTTGAGGAAGAACTTAAAAACTCAAAAAAATCAAAAATCAAAATGTCGATAGACTTTAGTTGATTTCAGTTAATTTTGTGGTCAGGTGACTCTTGCTCATCTCAAGGATAAGCCAATGCAGGCACTATCTCAATCATCATCAAGTTTGGGTGTAACAAGTGGAGTGAGGTCTGCAGCAGCAAGGTTCTTGGGTGGTGGGAATGGGAGTAGGGCGCTTAGTTTTGTTGGAGGGAATGGTGGAAGTAAGTCAGTAAATGGCACCAGTCCTAGAATAGGATCATTAGGGGCTTTGAGTTCAAATAATGCATTTGGTAATTCAAACTTCGATGGCAAAGGGTCTTACTTGGTGTTCAATGTTGGTGATGCAATTTTCATCAGTGACTTAAATTCTCAGGATAAGGTACCTTGGTGGTGTTTCCAATTTCCTTTTTCTTCAAATGCTTAATGAAATGATTTTGAATGGTTTATTCTGCTGTATAGGATCCTATAAAATCTATACATTTTGGTAATTCAAATCCTGTTTGCCACGCATTTGACCTTGACGCAAAAGATGGGCATGATTTCCTTATTGGTTTGAACTCTGGAGATGGTATGCCTTTTCTCCCAGCATTTTGATGGGACCAGCATGTGTGATCTACAGTTTTTTATTGAATAGAATTTGTTCTTTTGTAGTTTATTCTGTGACTCTAAGACAACAGTTGCAAGATGTTGGGAAGAAGCTTGTGGGGGCCCAGCATTATAATAAAGATGGTTCTGTTAATAATAGGCAAGAAATTGACTCTTTCTTTTTCCCTCTCTGAACCCTTCATGCTGTATTGTTGCATCTTATCATCGATGAAACTTCTGGTTATAATAATGAGAAAATCTGTTATTGTGTGTTAGAGTTTGTTGTCCTATTATACGAGCAGGTCTCTTCCAATTTTCTTGCCTTCATATGTCATAATTGGTGATTTTGTAATCTTGGTGGTGATAAGAGGTTGTATTCTGCCAATCATGGTATATTTCAAAGCTTTAAAATGACACCATCATCATCAGAAAAGGAGTTACAAACATTACTCAAATTTTTCATTGAGAGTGAAGATTTCTATGTTGTTTTTGTTTTTGTTTTTTTTTTTTTTTCAAATCTTGAAAAATGAGGAAATTAGTGTCAAGAGAAGGAAATACCAAAGATGTTGCCACTTATGTACTTTTTTTCTTTTATTGGTAAGTGTGCTTGTGTTTGGTTTTACTTTAGTCTCCTACCTCCTCCCTCTTTTGTGTAATATGTGTGTGTAGCACTGGTTAAATTATGAACAAGAAGAAGGAATAAGGCTTCTACATACAGTTTGAACACATCCACTTTATTTCTGCAGAACAAATCGTATGTCATTATCTAAGACCCATAAGATAGCTTGAGAATTGCAGCTTGAAAATTTTTAATTTGCTTCTTCTTTTTCTACTTAATTTAATTGATATTTATTGGATCTTTTTCTGAGTAGCTCTGAGTAGCATTGCTCACCTTTCTTCTCTTGGGCTCTCCAATCAAGAGTGGTTTGAGTGTGAATTTGAGAGGGCAAATGGAAAGCTATTTTCTTATGATTCTTCTTTTACTATGATTTAATTTCTGTTGTTTGTATATGGTCTCTTTTACTTTTCAAAAACAAGTTCTCTGTACTCGAGTATCTGTAATTGGAATGAAATACATATGCTCTTGTGTTCCCAAATAATTAATTATCACCTTTTTCCATGTCAACTAATCAAATGAAATACATATGCTCTTGTCCTTAAAAAATCTGAAAGTGGAGATATATTTACTGCTAGAAAGATGTAAGAATTCTTCATGCATTTTCTCCTTTATTGCTTATGACTTGTGGGGGAATAGGATGTAAAGGAGTCTCAAATATCACATTCTTTTCAGAAAAAAACTTGAGTACCTGAAACTCTTTTTTCTACTAGGTTAACAGAGGTGGTTGTTATAAGTGAACAACACTTCAAGTGGGCTGGGCTTGACCAAATCAAAATTTTATGGGCAAATATTTTGAGTACTAGCCCCTTTTAATCCCAGAGACGTTAATTGTATTCATGTTCAGATTGCAATGGCAGTAAGACATTGGATCTGCACAACCATGTATTAGTTTATTGTAGATCTTCATCTAGATTGATAAAATGTAAGACAATGCCTATTATGACTAAATTTTTTCCCGACAATTGTGGTATGGTACTTCTTCACGTTGAGGGTTGAGTAGTTTGAGAGGCCATAACCACTTTGTACCATATAATTGACCAAGCGTGGGAGCATGTAATGAAGTTTCTGAAATCTACAGGCTACAAGCCTTCAACTTTTTTTTTTTTTCAATATCAACGGTCAGAGTGTATAGTGATCTATCGTTGAGACTGTTGATTTCTTCTCTGATCAATTGTTCTGTTGCGTAAACTATAGTCGCTGTACTTCTATTGCGTGGATTCCAAATGGTGAAGGCTCATTTATAGTTGCTCATGCAGATGGAAATATGTATGTATATGAAAAGGCAAGTTTTGAACTTTATTTGAATGAAGCAATGTTCTCCCCGTCAATTCTTTAGTTCTATGGGAACTAGCATGCCATTTTGTTATTTTTCAGAACAAAGATGGTTCTGGTGATCCTTCATTCCCTGTTATCAAGGATCAGACTCAGTTTTCTGTAGCACATGCACGATACAGTAAGGTACTGGTTACTTGTTATCCAATTATGCTTTTCTTCTTCTTCTTCTCCTTCTCCTCCTCCTCCTCTCTCTCTACTTTCTTTCTTTCTTTCCCATTAACACCAAGAAGTTCCGTTGATTTACTGAACATTACTTAGTAGAATAGTGACTTCATCTATTTATAGCGTGAGATTTTAGAATAGAACAAGGTTTTTTTCTTTTATATTTTTTTATTAATTGTATACATGCACATCCGCATGTAGGATTTGTTAGGGTTTGAACCCCAAATCTCACACATGTAAGGGCGATTCTACTGGGCCAACTGACCCATGGCATTGAGAAGAGAACAAGTTGATGTTATTTCTTATGATAAAAGAAGCTCATGAAAGATATTGGTCCGTCATGAAGGATTTAGTCATTTATTACTTATTCCCTAATTAAGCTTATTAGAGGATAGGATGGCCTACCTGACAAAGATGGAGATTGTGCATCTGTAGTGTACCATTTGGAGATCCAAAACAAGTATAAGAAACTGGAAGGAAAGTGATGCTAATTTAAGGTATAGGCAGAGGATTAGAGGTGTATCCTGTTCAATGGTCAGGTTGAGTTTAATTTCTGGGACTTTGTTTTGTTGTTCTTCGTTGTGGAAAACTACAAATCACTTGGACTGTCTATTCATTTGATTTTAGATGTTTATAAATTTCAACAAAATTTACTCAAGTTTCAAGAACTGCGTCGGAATGTTCTCTTTGAATATAGTTTTGGTTCTTGAATTGTTTTTCTTCTTCCATGTTTATGATCAAGGAGATCGCTATTGTGGAAGTGAGTGCCACCTATGAACTTGTTCATGGTTGTTTTGATGCTGTTAATTGTTAACTTCTGTCCATTTCTGCTCATTGTTTGTGTATATTACCGTACCGTCCACATAAATTTCATATGGTTTGATGCAGAATCCAGTTGCTAGATGGCATATATGCCAAGGTTCAATAAATAGCATTGCTTTTTCAACAGATGGGGCTTATATAGCAACAGTAGGAAGGGATGGTATTTTCACCGTCTTGCCTCCTTTCCATAACTTCAATTTTATATTGTTCCCCCTTATCTGTTTCTCCATTTCCATTTATAGGTGAGAAACTTGATGAATGCAGGTTATCTACGAGTGTTTGACTACAAAAATGAACAGCTTATCTGCGGTGGAAAAAGTTACTATGGTGCTCTTTTGTGCTGTGCTTGGAGGTGACCGAAACTAATTTCCTACTAAAAAATATTTAAATTTGTTGTTCGACTGTTGCTTTCTTTCCGTATGCAATGGTTTGTGTTTTTTCCGAAGTAAATTCTATAGTCGATATTGTAAGAATGCGGAGTGACTAATGGCATTAAAACAACAGCATGGACGGAAAATACATTTTGGCTGGAGGGGAGGACGACCTAGTTCAAGTTTGGAGTATGGAAGATAGAAAGATTGTAGCATGGGGTGAGGGACACAACTCGTGGGTGAGTTTCCAGCTATTTATATTGGTTGTGTAATACATGGTGGAAGACATGCATCCATATTTTTCATTCATCTTCAATGTACAGAAATATATAAGATCAATAATGTCAAATGCCCTTTTGAATCCCTTTGGGAAGATCTTTTTGCACAAAGGAACTTTATTAGTCCCTTAAGCCATAACACTTAGTACAACATCTTTTCCTTGATGATGGCAGGTTAGTGGAGTGGCATTTGATTCATATTGGGTGGCTCCAAATTCAGATGGTGTTGGGGAAAACATTGTGTACCGTTTTGGTTCTGTTGGCCAGGTATCTGAAAATCTTGGGTGCCCATTGACCCTTTTTGCATTGAAGCTTCTATATTGATATGAATGTTATTAGTTGTTATACAACACTTCTATGATATACCGTATGAAAACTTGAATGTTCTGCAGGATACACAATTACTTTTATGGGATCTGGAAATGGACGAGCTTGTAGTGCCAGTTCGTCGTGCCCCAGGTGGATCTCCCACTTTTAGTACTGGAAGTCAGTCGTCCCATTGGGACAGTGCTTGTCCTGTGGGTACCTTGCAACCAGCTCCGAGCATGCGAGATGTTCCAAAGCTCTCTCCGCTAGTTGCTCATCGTGTGCACACAGAACCCCTCTCTGGTTTGATATTCACACAAGAATCTGTTCTCACAATTTGCCGGGAGGGGCACATCAAAATTTGGATGAGACCAGTTTCTGCTGATAGCCAATCCAGCAACTCTGATTCTCTCATGAGTTCAAGCTTGAAGGAAAAATCAACATCATCTGGGAAAGTTGTCAGTCCGAGTTACAAATAATGACACAAAGTATCAAGGTTGTTAAACACAAAACGCAATCTTTCTTGCGTTCAGTTGGATTGAGAGGTGCTGGTGTTGCCATCTGCGCAGTTTCCATGAACGATAAAAGCATGTTATAGGCTCAAATGCATCATAGTATGATCAACTGAGAGGACTGGGGCGTGTGGCTGAAGAAAGTGCCTTTCTGGTGTCGCCATGAGATTGAGATAGACTGCTCAACCCGCCCATTGTAAGTAATAGAGAGCTGTCAAAAGAACTTTCAAATAATTTAAGATGCCCCTTTGAAATTCTTTCCTTCCTTTTGTCTTGGTAGCCTGTTTTGCATAGCCAATTTTGCCTCAAAATAGTTGGTTATGATTATTTTTACATTGATTGATGTCTTGTCTCCTTTTTTTGGTGGAATTTAGTTGGGTTTTAAAAGTATAGGTTGATGCTGAGTTTGTTTTTATTACAATGTCTTGAAGCCAGTCTGATCTCCCAGAATGTATCAATTATAATTCTGTCAAGTGCTGCAACGAGCGTGCCTTATTTTCTATTTTTCGTTTTTTTTTTTTTTTCAGTACCGTAATGAGTATTTGTAAGAAAACAATTGCAAGGAATAGGGCGTTTATGCAATATAATGATCTGCTGGACAGCTACTAGACTTAGGGATATTTGAGTCAACGCATACTCAGTGCCAATTTGACTCATCCCATTATGAGAGAAGGAAATATTCAAGCTTTTGTCTATTCAAAATGCCAGCAACTTGCCACTAATGCTTGTAAGAATACATGAAAAGTGGCTAATGGGAAAAGGTTGCTAACTTGTGAAATTTGAAGGCACATCTCCTCTAGTGCAGTTGACAGATCAATGCAATTAACTATTGATAGAGATTCCTCAGTTGGTCACTACTTATGACAAGGTAGAATGGTCATTCTGCTTGTCCTCCAATCGTAGAGGCCTCGAGCAACATTCTTTGGTTAAGAATCTGTTCATGAACTGGTAAATGATATACCTACAAACAGATGAGTTCTGCTACGATTATATAATCTTATGCGTCACTTCCTCCAAAGCATCTCTAAAACTAGCATTATAATTCTAGGAAAGAAAATACAACTGACAAGAAATAACTAAAAGGTTTTCTCAAAGCCAAATGAAGGGTAATTCATGGGCCATCTACAAGCATAAATTGACCAAGAAACCCCTTCAGACCAGAAACAAGATAAATGTCATAAAACAACGCATTTACTTCACCTTAACAACATCAGGAAATTAGTGAAGCGCACCATTAATAAGTCCTCTGTCCTACTACAGGTGCCGCGACAACCTTTACCAAGTCCGAACAATTGTTGACCACCAAATCCGCTGGTCTGCAATATTCACCCCAGCCCACAAGCACAAACCCTCGGCGTGGATATAATCCCAAAGTACTCCACAGACTCAAATAGAGTCAATCAAGAAGGTGGTAAGACCATTGCAGAATTCCCCAATCAGCATAGAGCTTGGTAAGCTCGAATCCGGTCAAGATCCAAACAACAAGGAGCACTCAACTGCTAGTCTAGTCTCAATCAATACAGGATTACCTACTTGGAAATCGCTCTCAAAGCCTTCGACGTACCACAGCCTCCTCACTTCTTCTACTGATTCAGGACGTATAGATATTTGGGTTTGTTCCTTGCTTTATTTAATTTAAGAGAATACCTCTTATGACTGTTATATGACTGTTAGCTACGTGACTTCGTCGTTCCAGGTCCTACTTTCCTCATCAAATTTCAGAAGGAACACATAGCTTACCATGGAGTTCTAAAAAATGAGCTTAGTACAATGTTGATTACATCCAGACAAAAGCCACTACTACTGGCTTTCCTGAAGAAACCAATTCCAATGGATAAAATCTTCTGCTCCCGGGATAACTACTAATAGTCACACCCACCCTTTTATTAGTTGAAGCACGTATCGTGAGACTGGCCAAGATGTGGCCAACTAGCTCATATGACAGGTAAGTAATTCAGTAGTTTGTACAGGAATAAGATGGATACTTTGGAAACTCAATTAGATAAAAAAAAAAAAAAAAAAAAAAAGCAATACATTCTATATTCGCTTCTCAAAATCATTCTTGAAAGGAATTAATAAGCTACAGCATATCCAGTTCAATAAAATAAGATCATGGTGTGTACTACAGACACATTTGCCTACCAATGAGGCTTCCAGTCTGATTATTAAAGTCTGGTCACTGCAGCCCAATGAGAGCATGGCCAGGAGGAAAAGCAAAAACAAACAAACAAACATGGAGTCGAGAAAAGGAACAAAAGAAAAAGGTTAAAATAAAAAACTTTACAGAGTCCCAATGCAGCATTAGCTAATTCTTATCATTCATCAGTCCCATTGCTGACCTTGATCTCTAATAGGCGCTCAACTAGCTGTCTGCATATTGGGCACCTGTTTGTTTGGAACCTTAAAACTTTTGCACACTCGCTGCACATACACTGCATCAAAAGAAGAGATAAATAACGCATGTCATTTACTAACTACTAAGAGGAAACTTACTGATTAATTGATTTTTTCAGTTAAAGAAACTAAGTCAAATCAAAGACTCACAAATTCTGCATATGCTTAGTAGAAATTCAAAGAAATCATAACAAGTGGTGTTTGGAGAATGAGCTAGAGAGAGAGGGTACCATATGTCGACAGGGAAGGACAGTGGTGTCACGGGGTTCAGAAAGGCATATAACACATTCTTTTCCAGGATCATTTGCATCAAATTCACCCTCAACGGAATTTCCAATGCCATATATCTCTTGTAATTCATACCTCATACCATTTACCCATAATATTTGCTTCACCACCCTAACCTGATATTCGCCTTTATCCTTCTCAAACACAGACTGAGTTATCTGGGAGTTTGTGGATCCACCGTCAGAGTTTCCACCTTGGTTATCTGGAGACGCCTCCGCCTTCACTGCAAGGGGGTATACGTCCATGTCCCCGTCTTTTGGCAATTCTCCCTCCTCAAACATTGAAAAGTCTATCCCAGTTCCAGAGGGTTGCTTAAACTTCTGGACTAAACCTTGTTGAAAATGCACTGTGATGGGTGGATGTAAGCTTTCTTTCATTGGAGTCAAACAACAATCTTCACCCTCCTTAGCAAAGAATATTATTGTAATGCTGCATATAACAACGAAATGGAGAATCAAATCACTCAAAAGAAGCATCTGGCAGAATCCACGAGAAACATGAAATAAAATGGAACTGAAATGACAACAGAGTGAAATAAAGCCATCTTGTATAGTTCTAGTTCCATTTGATCTTTGGAAAGGTGGGAGGACTGGAAATCTGTGTTAAGTTTTTACAGGTTGTAATGAAAATCTTTGCCATGTGCCTTTCTTTCAACTTCTTAAGCATTGATGTTACACATATGTGAAATGCACCCAAGAAAAAAGAAAACAATGTTGCACTAAATGCATCCACAATAATAATCTCAACAAAACCCATCCACTTGAGAATGATAATATGAGCCTCTTAACATTCAAGTCATAACAGAACAATTCCAGATTAAGCTTTGCATATCTCCTTAGGATAATATGAGCCTCTTAGCATTCAAGTCATAACAGAGCAATTCCAGATTGAGCTTTGCATATCCCCTTAGGTTGATATGAGCCCTCTTGGTTCCACCTTCCAAATATTCAAGCTCATTTGCAACTTGTGAGATATAAGAGCTTATTTATTTTCAAGCTAAGCTTTATTGTTGAGATTCTTAGTAAGCCAATTACGCAACAAGCTAGACCAACTTAACTAACTTACCTCAATTTGTCAGATATTTACTTTGAACAAGGTCAAGGTCAAGGTCTATGTCAAAAAACTTTATGATCTTGAGAACTTGTTCAGGCTCAGATCGTTAGGACCCTCAAGTTTATCTTAAAGGAGCCTTAGATGAGCCAAGCACCAACTAGACAAGTTGCTCATACCTATTTAAGGCCCCAACAAAGCACCTCAAATTGCGCAGTACGGTAAGTTGTGGAGCACATCATAGATTAAACAAAATTCACTAAATTCATAAACCAACACACTCATTCCACCCAAATGTCCAAAATAGTACTTCATAAGAGTAAATCCTCGAAGGAGCCAACACAAAACGCAAATTTGGAAAATCATTCATAAAAGATCATCAATATAACTCCTGTGAGAGAGCCCGTCACTTAGTAATCAACAAAATCAACACATAATACACAAGAAGAAAAGGGCATTAAGAATCCTAACAAACCCTGTTATACCTTCCCGCCACCGTGGCATCAAATGTAAACGCAACGAGATACTTTCCAGGATTCGCCTCGTCAGGCTCGATCCTCAACGTCTCCTTCTTTAAATTAACATCATTCCGAATCGTGACCGCCTTCTGATGCTCCACGTAAGGAGGCAGCGGAGGCTGCATCATGGGGCCATAGGTGTACCGCCCGTTAACCCAATTAGCATGCGCCGCGGCATGGTGGTGGTCGTACGGAGCTGGAAGAGGCATAGGCATCGCCGCAGGCGGTGGAGGCTGGTAATAACCCGGATACTGGTAATACGGAGGAGCGTTAGGGTTGGGGTATTGTGATGAAGGGAAAGGAGTGGCCGCTGCAAAAACGTAACGGTTGGCGGTAATCTCTGGCTGCGGAGCCTGAGGTGGAGGCGGAGGCGGGTGGCTCCGCCTGCTGGAGTTTCTTCGCCGGCCGTGCACTCCCCTGCTCCAAATATTACCCATGTTTTATATAACTCTGTAGGCTTTTTCCTCTCGTTTACAGAGAAAAAAGAGATAACCCCAAGAGAGGAAACAAAAACAATAGGAAGCGAATTTTGATTGAAGAGAAAGCAGATGTGGGCTTTGTTGATTGAGAAGAAAGGAGATACATACAAGGGGGGTGTATACGTATACGCATAAGGGTGGTGGGGAAAAAGAAAAAGGGAAGTGGAAGAGGAATCTAATGATGGAGGGGTTAGAATTGAGATCGGTGGGGGTGGGGTGGGGTGGGGGGAGTGGGGAATGCCGAATATGGTTGCGTTGCGTAAAGCTCCACCCTGAAATAGCGTCAGTCAATCACCGGATCAAACCGGAAATAATGGTAATCTCACCATTTCTTCTTTTCTTCTAAAAAAATATATTTAATTGAGAAAAACTTTATAAGATCTTATGGCTTTGTTGTTTCTCATATTCCCAAAATAATTTTAAAATATATAAATATTCTTCAATCATTTTTTTAAAATATAAAAAAAAATTATCCGATAAATTCCTATCAAAATAATCTCAAAATACCCTGTATCCTAAAAAACACACACACTCCCTCATTTTCTCACTGTATCTTTTACATCTCTTACTTCACTCATTCATATATATATTTTTTATATATATAAAAATATTAAAATTTTACTAGTTAAAAAATTATAAAAATTATGTTTACAAATTCAATTAAACTATTAGTTTAATAAATTAATTAAATTTAATTAAATATTATTCATATTGTTACTAAATAGTTTATTTACTAAGTAAAATACTAAATCAATTATATTAATTAATTAAATAATACATTAGTTATATTTAATATTTAATGTACTAATTAAATATTACATTTATTAGTTTAATACATAATTTAAGATGTTTTAATTTTATATAATAAATAAATTAATCTTCTTAAAAAATAATCTTCATTAAATATTAATCTTCACATTTATTTAAAATTATCAAAAGAAATAATTATATTGTGATATTTATTTATTAATCTATTAAGTTTAGTAAATTCATATTGATATAATTAAAGTAATTGTCAAGAAACATAATTAAATTTAAATAAAAATTATTTGATTATTACTAAGTAATTTATTTACTAAATAATATATTAATTAAATAATAAGTTGAAGTAATTAAATAATTTATTAAATTAATTAAATAAATCTATTTATTGTTATTTATTTATTAATTATGTTTCATATTTTGCATATAATTAAATATTATGTTTGTTTAATAAATAATTTAAGATGATTTAATTTTAAATAATATAAGTTATTTATTTTTTTAATTTGATGAATCGTTATTAAGTCTTATATATATAAATTATTAAATAATTTATTTTATTTAAATAAATAACCAAATTTTATTTATATAAGAATCGCAAATAATAAATAGTTAAATAATTATATTTTAATTAACAATCAGTAATTTGTTTCTAATTAATGTACAGTAATTACTTTTTTTTATGTAAGCATATATTAACAATTATGATATGATTATGAAATAAGTCAATTTTTTATAATTAAGATATAATTATGATTTTCATAAATAATTAATTATATTTAGTAATGCATATTTTCTTCCCAATAATTTGCAAATGTTAAATTTATAAAAATATAAATTTCAAAATAAATTACCAATTAAATTAATTACACATTATTTTATTACAACCATATATCATTCATTACATATATATATATATACAAACGCACACATGCATCATCAAACTATAAATAGACATACATATATTATATAAAAAAAAATTACTTTTACCCTACAAATCCAACAAAAAGACAACCGATTAGATATTTACAATAAAACTTGTCACTCCTCCAAAACACAAAGAAACAAATAACTCATTCTCAATTTATTTTTTCTATTTTCTCAAAATAAAAAGAAACACTTAATACATTCTCCAATATTTCTCTCAAAAATCCATTCATCCAAAATATTTTTCAGAAAACACCCAAAACACAAAAGAACACGCCCTATTTTGTATAATATGTTTATGAAATTAAAATTTATTAAAGGTAAAATCAGCTACTTCGTACCAATCGAACCAGATAGAGACGGTCTTTTATGAGAGAAGTGAAAGATTTGAAATGTAAGCGTAATACTTGGAAAGATAATTGGAGAAGGAAGAGAGGAAGTTTCTTACTCTTTAGAAAGAAGATGAAGGAGAATATTAGTGTGAAATACCACATGAGTTGAGTCTAGGGATGTAAACAAGTCAATCCAGTTCACAAACCTCACGAGTCGAGTTGGCTCACAAGCCTCACAAATTGAGCTCTAACTATTTGGAGTCAAATTGAGCTCGATCTCTATTTTAAGTTGCTCCCTAGTCATATATATATATATATATATCTAGGCTCGAAGTTTATGAGCTGATATATAACTAATTTTTTTTATGCTATTAATAAATACATATTTTATTTAAAGTTTAAGTTCAAACTCGAGAATGAGTTTAGGCCCAATACGCACGCACGCGCGCGCGCGCGCACACACACACACACACACACACATTAAGCTCAAGTTTGAAACTTTCTCCCACGCTTGACTTGGTTGCATTACTAATAGAGTCGATTTACTAATCAAACTGAATCTAATTCAATTTCCAACATTAATATATAAGCTCGAACCTTGTGAGCTGATATATAATTAATATTTTTATTAATAGATATTATTATATTACTATTATTTTTATGTTAAATTCGAGTTTAAATTCGCAATTATTCAAAGTGCACTTAAAAATTCGAACTTAATGAAGTCAATATTAAGTTTTCATCAAATCAAGTTCAAGCTCGAATAATTAAGCTCGTTAAACTTGAATTCGAGCCTAATAATAATAATAATAATAATAATAATAATAATAATATATATTTTTTTTTTTTTGAGCTCGACATATCCTTGAGCTTGGTCAAGCTCTATTATACTCTTACCCAAAGTATCCATAAAACATTTCCAAAATACCCATTCTTCTCATTCTGCAAAACAAATATAATCATTTCTATATACATATATATGTATATAAATTAATATGTAATGATATATGGATAAAAACACTAACATAATATTATATTTTCACTCATATAATCAAACAAAAAAAATATTAATTTAATATATAAGATATAAATTATCTCTACTCAAAATAAAATCAAACACATCATTCTATCTCAAAATAATTTTTAATTATTTTTAAAATAAAACCAAACATTCACAACATTCTCTAATCCAATTTCTTAAAATTCATTCTTCCAAAATGTATATTTTTTAAATGTCAAAACAAATCCGAACCAACTCGACATGTATGTCGAACACCATGGAAGAGAGAGAGAGAGAGGAAATAGATAACAAGAGACCTGAGAAAAAAATGAGAAAAATACAAATTGAATCGATCTTCAAACTTATCAAACTCCTTAAAGTATATGTCAAAGTAAAAAAAATTCACCACCCTTCAATCACAATAATCATAATACCTTTTTTCATTAGAAAAATAGGTACTTGATTAATCGAATTTGAAGTATTTTAATGATTTTATCTTTAGAAATATAATTGAAAGTTATTAATATCATATTACTATATTAATGTTTTCAGAAATGAATATTTTAAAAAATATATATAATTATCTTGAATATTTATAAATTAAAACAAAGAGAATAATATATATACACACACACACACACTATAATGTTGGTTACAAATTTACAATTAATTCATATTATTGTTGTTGTTGTTGTTGTTGTTGTTATGGAGAATAGTCTCATTTTAAATAATTGGATTTGACATTTAATAATGAAATTCTTTGGTATCCTTTAGTTACAAGTTTAAAAAACTGTGTATTATTTAAATATTGTAGTAATGATACCCCACAAATTTCAATAATAGAGAAAAAAGGTCCATAATGGCTTGATTCAACTTGCAAACTCTTATTACATATTAAATGGTTGGGAAATGAAATATTTTTACATTTTCCTTAACCGCCAAAATATATATTCACATTTTGAAATTGGATATTTTATTTGGATAGAACAATTTTTCTACTTTTTAAATAAAATTATCACACAACGACTAAGGAAGGAAGTGCATTATCTTCTTTAATTTTCTTTTGAAAAACGCTGCATTTTGTTGCTTACGCTTCATTAATTATTGATTTTTTAATTCAAATGTAAAACAATACACTAATTGAAATAAAAGATTCAAACATGAACTAATCACTGAATTTTCTATCAATAACTGTTTCAAAAGCATTGCGCGAATTTCGTAGCATTTTGACATCGTTAATCTTTAGTCAATTTAGCATTTATAGCTGTTTTCGAATGCACTGTAAGAATTCTGTAGCATTAGTCATCATAAATAGTCACCCAATTTTGTATCACTAGCCATTTTGGACATACTGTATGAATTCCGTAACATCCAACATCATCAATTTCCACTCAATTCTGTAGCGATAGTCATTTTGAATGCATCATTTGAATTTCATAGCATTTCAGTATCATGAAATCAAAATCTACATTATTAATTATTTCAAATGCACTAATCAAATTTGATAATATTCTCATATCGTAAATTTTGAAATATATATATATATATATATATGATAGTTAAATACTTTCCTAACATATCAACAACATAAGTATCTTTAGCATTTACTTTTAGAGTAAAATATCAATTACTTTACTTACAAACAACCACTCACCTTAATTGTATATTTTCCTAACAATTGTTCCCTCCTTTTCTTGTTTTTTGCTATTAGCTTTTGGTATCATTTGTCTAATTGAAGCATAGCTGTTATAACCACTCAATGATAAGCATCCCAATTCAATACTTAATAAAGATAAGCATCCCTCATCAAAAGGGCATATTCAATGTGAAGAAAGAATTTGCTTAGAAGCAATTCCAAAGGATGAGAATAATAATTGGACCTCGTTGATGAGAAGAATTTTATCTTTTTCAGGAAAATAGAAAATTTATATTTTAGAAGTCTATGGAATTTTTTGTAACTTAAATGATGCCAAATTTAATTTAAAAATTAATTCAACAACATTTTGCTTATACTTATAAGAATGGCAATGGGGTGAGTTTGGCAAAATCTATGATCTATCGTGTCAAGATTTTTATAGGCTCGAGACCCATCCCAATTGGAACCTGTATTTAGCGGGTTGGACATGCATGTTAGACTCATTAAAACCCATTTAAGATGTTTAAAAAATTTTAAAAAAATATTTTTTTTAAAATAACATTACCATAAGTCCATAACTTTCTAGTACGAGAAAATAATATTATTAACAAAGAATTTATATTAAATATTTATATTTGCATATTTTAGTTTTTGAAAAATGATAAATTGCAAATATTATTGTTACTTATACATAAATATTGAATGTATAAACTATTTATTATGACAATATCATTATTTTTATATAAAATATTAAACATGTATGTAATGTTCACATTTTTTCATATATATATATATATGTGAATATACATCTAATAAATAAAAATTAATATATATATAATATTTAAATGGGGCAGGTATGGGACAGTTTCGGGTTTAAAAATATTGTCATTTCAAATTAAAGAAGTTCATAAAATTTTAAAAATGAAGTGAAATATTTTAAAATTAATCTAAATTATTAATAGTCGAGTGACTTGTTGGCATTTAACATTGTTCTCATATGTATAGGCGTGAGATTTGGGATTCAATTCTTGATAAATTTTTAATGTGAATCTATGCAATAAAAAAAAATTAAATAATGAAAAATTTTATTTTTGAATCTTATAAATTATTAGTTGAAACCTTTACCAACACCATAAAATTATTGCATACAAAGAAATAAGGTTACCCAAACGCCTCCCAATTAGCTTCCAATACATGGTGGACCCTCACCATCCAAGTTGCCAAAAAAGGATGGTGGCCTCAGGCACGGAGCCGAAGCTCCATCCCACTAGTAGCGGCTATCCTTCCCTGGCTAAAATCCACTATCAAACTTTATCTTCCTCAATTATGGTTATTAATTTAATGTTCTCCAATGAACCAAAAGTACAATGCATACGCCAATTGGATTTCTGGTAAATGTCGAGCTTTAAAATTATAAAATCTTAAGTTCGAATTTATTTAAAAAAAGATATTAATGATATAAAAAAAAAATTATATTAAAAAAGTTGAGAATTTTGATGCAATTTATGAATTATATATTTCTCAGTTATTTGTTTATGCTGATGCGCCTTTTAGTGAGAATAAAACTCTGATTATATGTTTGAACAGAATAATAACTTGTAGGAATGGCTCTTTCATGTCCAACAATGAATATCAACTTCATCTAGTGACGTCATTTATGAAAAGCAACGATCATTTATCTCTTTTTAGGCCCTCAATTGTGAGAACTCATAATAATATTAAATCTTTTTTGATATTAAAAGAGTGGGTGATTTGTAAGTTGCTCGCTCTCACCTATTATGAATCTTTTAATCGCACGTGTTGATAAGATAATATCTTGTACAGTTGGACATTTATATTTGAAAGTGAATCTACACATTATTAATTATAAAAAATAGTCAAGAGGCATTTGGCGCAGTATCGTAAGTTTCATATATAAAATATGAAATTAGGATTTCGAACCTAACAAACATTCGATGTACATGTGTTTAATTAAGTAAAAAAAATTATGAAATATTATTTGACTTTTATAAAGTAAAAGTGATTACAATGGTGAGGTGAAGTACTAACTAATTGACTAATATTTTGATATCATATGTAAAAGTTGTTAAAAAAAAAAAAAAAACTCTTTTATTTTACTATACTCATGCTACACTAAAGTAGTTTTTCACCTAAAATATAATAATTTTCATAAAGTTTTGAATTCTTGACGTGGACTCTAACCCATTGTTGGAACCAAAAAAAATAGTACACATGAATTAATAATGATTTTTGGAAACAAAATTTTCATTATTTGACATGCAAAAAGATGTTTGAAAAGTGTGTTCCTTTGTGGATATCACTACAAGTTAGGAATTTCACTATTAACCAATGCAATTTGATGATGGGTAATGTGTTATTTAATTTTACATAATTGCACTTAGACAGGGTAGAGGGTGGGTGATGAGTATGAAGAAAGATTGATCTAGTAGAGTGATACTTCAATTAGTTTAACCAATCATTTTCAATAAGTAGGTTAATTAGATTTGCTTGCAACAATAATCTATTAATCAATCTTATACTTATATACGAATGAGTAGTTTGATGATAAATTTTTATTATTATGAGCCGTAAATTCGAGTCTTGTGAATGATAGTTGAAAATTTAGTCACGATGCTCTTTTTTAATAAATGGGGAAAAAACACCTAATCATATTTGTAGTGTAAATGCTTCATTTTTGTTGAGACTCTGGCAGCATTTCAAATTTTTTGATACTTCGATAGCATTTTGGATTCTCTATGTTAAGTTATTTTTTATTTTTTATTTTATTTTACAAATATATATGTCAAGTAATGTAATCCATAATCAAGTATTTATTTAGAAGAAATATTTAATATACTTGGCATTTATTATAGTGTGAAACAGTAAATAAAATATTAATTTAAATAAAAAATGTGAATTACTTTTGCGACGTATGTGGTAATGAGTTCGTTTTTTTTAGTGTTTTTTTAAAATATATTTAATATACTTGATATTTATTTTTAAAGACTTCTAAGGATAAATATTGCTTTATTGATTGTTCCTCCCTTACCATTTCAATAATATAAAAGAACATCTATATATAATAGGAAAACATTGTCATTGGTGTAGTCTTAAATTCTTTTTGTTAATATTTTCATTATTAAGTAGTAATAGTAAAGACTACTAATTGTTGAATTAAAGTAATGTGTATTATATATAAAAAGTTTAACATAATATAAAATTTTAATAAAATTCAAAATTTCAATGGAATCTAAAATATTTTAAAATACATCACATAAAATTAAACTGCAATTGAATTTTATTTTGAATATTAATGAATTAAAAACTTTTCAAATTTCGACTAAAATATTCCGGTATGTGTCTATGTCTAACACGGCTCTATAAAAGTTTTAACCATTGGACGTGGACACACCACATAATAAAAGATTGTCCCCATTATTAAAAGCTATAACTTCATAATTGGGATTTAAAATTTAGGGATGCGTCATGGATAGGAGGTGCAAACAAATTAAGTTGGCTTGTAAATTTTATGAATCGAGGCTAATCGAGCGCGAATTATTTGATCTAATTTCTGTTTTAAATACATTTTAAGTCGTTTGAATTTATACTCAAGGCATGCAAGCAAGTTTATAAGTTGATATGCAATTTAATATTATATTATATTTTATTAATAAATATATATTATATTATTATTATTATTTTATTTTGATTTTTATTAGCTTGATGTGGGATCGAAAGTGATCCTTCGAGCTCGAGGTTAATTCGGGTCACAAGTCTTCTAAATGTCCTCAGGGTCTAAGAGCATGAAATCAAAGCAAGGTCGTTAAGGGTCGCTAGGAGAGTTCCCAGCAAGAACCTTTCGACGCTCAAACCAATGTACAAGTAGTGGAGAGGTGAAGAAAGCAATAAAAGAAAACAAGTGAGAATGGTAATGTATGCATACCTTAGAAATGGTCAATGGAGTAAATGAGGTATTTATACTAGTGTTACATACCAAATAGGAAAAAGTGACGTGGCACAATCTAGATGCTTTCAGCCAGGAGGAATGGAAGGACTAGATTCATTTGGTGCACAGGTCAAGTTGAGCGACCCGAATCCAACCCATCCTAAAATATGTGGATCCTCCTATTTAATAAGGACATTCTAGGCATTTGTGGACCAATATTAATATCTTTAAGCTCAACCCATATTCTTGAAATTATATTGAGGTTTATTGGCCTATTCTTCTCAAGTATAGGCTAAAATCTAAATCAATTTTCTTGAATCAACCTCATCATTAAGACTTATTGAGTTTGAGTTCGAATTTAAAATATTTTTTCAAATTCAACTCAACTCGACTGTACTGAATTGCAATCCTATCATGATCACCAATGCTAAATAACAATAAACTTATGCTGATCCCTAAGAAAATAAAGTGTCTCCACTCACTAAATATGTGTACTTTAAACGACAACCAACCGTATTACTATGTGCGAACGAATAACTTTAGTCAATGGAAATGGGTGATGCTTTCAACAAGATTGAGACATTTGATACACTAAATATGCACAAATCTTGGCCAACATGTCGATATTACATGCCTTAAATTATTGAAGTTGATGGTTTTGTCTTAAGACTTGGAAGAGCAAACTGTGGAAAGGGTTATTATATATATATATATATATATTACATGGGCTCGTTTGCTTGGAATGATGTGATTAAAAGTGATACATAAGCAAATGATACATTTTAAGCCAATTAGAATAAAATATTTTAATTTTATGTTTGGTTGGTATGATTAGTATATAAATAAATTAAAATATAATATATAAATTTACTATTATATCCTTTATATTTTTTAATAAGTTTTTTATAATTTTTTCATTCTTTCCCATTTTTAGAATCATGGTTTAATTGAAAATAAGATAAAAAATAGACCTTATTAAATCTTTGTAATTCTTATCACACCTAATCAAGCCTTCCCTCCCTTGATCCATTTTCCAAAAGCAACAATAAATAATATAGGGCCTAGAATTTATCAAGGGCTTTTATCAATTGAAGCAAACATTAGAAGATGCTTCATTAGGTATGTATCACACCTAATCAAGCAAGCAAACAAGGCCCATGTATATTATTTAGATACATACATGTTAGAAGTTCGTTAAGTTCGACTTTCTGACCACACACTTTATGTGTAAATTTTATGTCATTTGACAAAATGATCAATCGAATAGGAGTTATTATCAATCAATCACACACACACACACACATATATATATATATATATATATTTGCGGGCCAATTAATCCATTTTAGTTAATGTCTTTCATTGGGGAAAAAAAAAAGGGTGGAAATTCACTTTGTTGGGTCTTGACCCATACATGGGCCCGTATTAAGGAGTTTGGGCTTTAGGTTGTCGAAGCCCAACCCAGGGATTTCTATGCAAGGATTTTGAACAAAAATAAATCAAAACATTTTTATTTAGTCAAATCACGTGTCCAATTATTTTGTTTATATTTTCTCTATCAAATTATGTTTGGACAAAAAATTATCACTAAATTAAGTGTGAACTTCATTACCTTAGGAGGCTAGAAAAAGAATTATAATAGATTTAATTAATAACTTTTAATTATTTTTGAATTAGCAGTTATATTAGTAAAAATGAAACAAATAATTAGCATTTTGAGTTTCTCAAGTAAAATAGAAAAAATGACTTTTAAAATATATCCAATTTGAGCCTTATTTTTCTCCTTGAACATAAACACAGTTGTCCTAATCAAGAGATAGAAGAAATCAAGAAAAGGTGACATATGTGAATATTTTTTTTACATATGTAGTAATTAATGCTAAAATATCAATTACATTGTTAATGATTTTACTTAAAATAAATAAAAATATATTGAGATCAAAGTTTAAGGGTTCCAAATAAAAGTAAATCTTTTTTCCCAATAAATAAAGTGCATTTTCATGGAAATATTTTCCCACAAATACGAAAATTTAGTTCGAGCTATTCCTATAGAATAACATCTTCTTAAATAACATTAGTGGATTGGCTTTGTGTCGAATATCTCATTTTGAAATAAATAGTGCCAATTGAAATTTTATAATTATATATCGGTGGTAAGATAGGCTTTGTTTGGTTATGTTTTCCCAGAACAACATTGTTTTGGGGAAATATAACCAAACATATCTCCATTTTTCCGTCAAAACGCATATTCTTCAATATATATACACACATATATTATATATATTTTATTATTATTCTAATATTAAAATAATAACTCAATTCTATTTTACCCCAAAAACCCAATAAAAAAAGTATTGATTTGACTGTTACAGGTAAAAAATATCTCCCCCAAAACATAAACAAACATACCAAAAAATAACTTTCACGTTCTGCAATAATTCATTCTTTCAAAACATATAATAAACACATAATAAAATCAAACAAAAAATATAACCAAACACAACCATAATATTTCTAAACACTTACCTAATTAAGACAAATAAAGAAAACATGTCATTTTAATGTTGTTAATGTTCTTGTTATTATTAAGATTATTATATGTGGTACTAAATTTGGACAACCTTTTTGTTGCCATTAGATTCTTCATAGACTTATGAAGAAACTACTCCATCATATCGTCTTATGTACTAAGAAATAGCCAATTTTGCGTGTTCATTTTGGTGCAATTTTTTCAATGACTATGACTATGAAGAAAGTTTCCACTTTTGGTCCCCCACGAGCCTAAGAGATGGAACACAACTTAGGAATTGACATAATTTAGTGCAAGATTTTTCTTATGCGTTTCACTTAAACATAAATGAATTATATAAAATGTTCGAGGTTGTAATGTGTAAAGAAGGAACAATGGTGTCATTGAAATTAATTTAGAATAAAATTCTATTTGAAAATGTCAAGTTAATAGTATTTATTAATTTAAACCAATTTATAAAAGAATATAATTTTGACGACGTGCAGCTTAGTACAATACTAGTCAGGTAAAGATTGAATGAATTTGCCTTGTTATGTGGGAGCCCTAGTCGCCAAGTTATGATATTCATTTAGTCCGTCAAAAAAATAAAGAAAATAAAATAATTATTGAAGTGATTAGCAACATAATTAGTATCACAATTGTACCACACATTTAATTAATTTTTCAATAAATCGTTGGTAATTTTTAAAATGTTTAGGGTTAACTTTTCGAACCTTCTAGTAAACTACCTTAAGATTTTATTTGTCTAATGTCATGCTTGTAGTGCTTAGTCACTATCATTTTTAGTGGCCAAGTGCACATGATGATAATAATAATGATGTTGAGTTAGTAATAGATACTTTGTTGTGTTCTTTTTTTGGAGAAATGGTCCATCACATCTTATCTTTTTCTAAGTAGATAAAATTAAAAAAAAAAAAAAAATTATCGTGAGTCAAATACTCACTTATATTTTTAATGAAATCGACTGCATCATCATTATATTACAAATATTTATCATAAACAGCTGTAACAATTATCGATCAACAGATTATAACAATTATCAATCAATACAGAATTACTACAACTTGACTAGAAATAGACAAGAAACTATATTTATCGTGAGATTCAAACCTAAGATCTCAATTTCGTCAATTGAATTAAAACTTACTAAAAACCCAAATATTTCTTGTCATGAAAAAAGGCAAGGGGGGATTTTCTTGGAATAAGTTGTGGTCCAATGTCAAGTGTGAACCTTTTGCAGTGGTCCGAGTTGCCCACTATACATTCACACTCATTCAAGTAGACTTATATGTCAAGAGGCCCAAATTAGAATTGGATAATTCACCGGGCACATATACATAGTTGGAGCACAAACAAATTTGTTAGTTCTAACAATGTTTTCTTGTAAGAAAAGGAACATTGAATTGAAGACATGAATTTCTTGTACTTGTTTTGTGAGAATGTTCAAAGGTTTTATACACAAAGTTGGGAGCAATTCTTGTGGAGGACAAGTCAAGTTAGAAGGCATTTATTTTCATTTATTTTGTGGTTGTAAATGCAATGAACTCTACAGTCAACCCTTACCTCCAGTCTCTTTTGGAAATTCCAAAGGAGGGTTGGCAACACTTGATTTTTTTCTTTTTTCATTTTCTAACACGAGGTGGCCTAATTTGAACCCACCTGACTTAAATTCTATGGCTTTGTTTGGGAACGTTTCCCGGAAGGCCGTCGTTCCGTGGAGACATTTCCAAACATGGCAGAGAATTTTCTTTCTTTTTTTTTATTTTACTATTTTAAACTTCAAATCTCTACTTTGTTTGGCTAATATCACAAATATCCGCTTCATTTTCCTATCCTATCCCACTACATATTATATACACAACATATTTTTTTATTATTATTACATTTAAAAAAATTATTAAACTCAAATTTCACCTCCAAACACCAATACAAAGGCATTGATTTGATATTTACAGTATAAAATATCTCATTCAAAACATAATCAAATATATCACAACTTCCAAATTTTTTTTTTTAACTATTCCCAAAAATATAATCAAATATCAGTTACATTCATCAACCTTCATTTCACATTCTCCTGCAATTCTTTAAATATTCATTATCTCAAAACACACAATAAACAAATAATAAAATCATACGAAAAATATATTCAAACACTACCTATTATATCTATAAATGATTCAATAGGCGTACTTTAATTGCTTGCAAGTCATGTTCAGTCGGATCTACCCGTCTCACAAGATGAACAAAAAGTTAATAAATCAACAATATCTCAAAACAGTTGCAAAACCAAAATACCAACTCTATATTTTAAAATAAAAAATTAATAGGTCACACAAAAATATTTGAATTGTACGGAACGTGCAGGTTTAGAACCTCTGGCTATGACATTAATTGCATGAATTTAAACCTTTTTAACAGTAATAATAACGATAATAAAAGACCAACTGATGTAAGAAAATTCCTAAGTCTTGTCCCTGCCTATAAATATTATAATCCTTGCCCACGGTTTCTTCCCTTTCGCTTTCTGATATTTCAATCCTCCAAATAATCAATCCCCCATCCCTGTTTGGCCCTGTTGTTCAGTTTCAATTCTACGAACCAAAAAGATCTCATCCCACAATGCAATTTCATCAGTCCAAACAGAAGAAAATAAATAATCCAAACATGAAACATAGAGCTTCTTGGTTTGGCTGTTTCCACCCAAAACCAAATGCACCTGAAGGAGAGCAAAAAGAAGGTATTTTCCAAGATTTTTTTGTTATTTTCTCTATTCAGAATGCATACAGATGATTAAAAAATAGATAATTCTGCAAAAACAGAATCTTGGACAGATGGGCAAACGGGTGCAGGTTCAAAATTTAGAGTGTTTTCTTACAATGAACTGAAAGCTGCCACTCAGGGGTTTGCCCACAAGATTGGACAAGGAGGGTTTGGTTCTGTTTATAAGGTGATTATGTTTTATCTAGTTGTTATTATTGTTCTTTCCTGTGTGCATGAATGCTAAAGTTTAGCTTAAAAAAATTAACAGGGACGGCTTATGGGTGATGATTTTATAGCAGTCAAAGTTGTATCTGTCGACGTGGAGTCAATGCGTGGAGAAAGGGATTTTATATCTGAGATAGCTGCATTGTCTGATATCAAGCATGAAAATCTTGTCACTCTCAGAGGATGTTGTGTGGATGGAGCTCGAAGACTTCTCGTTTTTGATTTCATGGAAAACAACAGCCTCAGACATACTTTTTTGGGTAGAAAAAGGATGTTATCTCTACAAGAAAACACTTAGAAAAATTCATCACAAATTTAATAAAATCTTTCATAAAGCATGATTATGTGGTATATTTATTTTACAAATTTATTAGTATATGCTTTGTTGCTGATTAGTTTTCTGACAGAAATAAATTGCATTACAGAATTAATTTTGTGTTGGAATTTGTGTCACGGATTGAAAATCATCCAATTACTATTTTTGGTGCCATAAAATTTGAGACAATATATCATTACAAATTCTTCATATCCATCACAAGTGTGATGACTAGTATACAACTGTCTTTGATTAGTGATAAATCCTATTCGTCATAAGTTTTTCGTCACTTAAGGATGTTTTCTTGTAGTGTATTTTGACCCCTTTTTTTTTTTTTTCTACAACAACTGTTCTGATAGTTCAAAAATCAATGGATTTGATGTTTAGAGAAAAATGTTGGTTTCTTGATGCGTAGGTGGGAAGGGGAAGAGGATGAAGTTTACATGGACATTGAGAAAAAGTGTTTCATTAGAGATTGCCAGGGGACTTTGTTACCTGCACGAAGAAGTTAATCCTCACATTGTGCATCGGGATATCAAGGCGGGAAATATACTTCTTGATAAGAACTTTGTGCCTAAGATTGCAGATTTTGGCCTGGCTAGACTGTTCAGAGACAATATATCTCACCTAACAACTGGTGTTGCTGGGACATTGTAAGCAAAGATTAATGTTGTTTTTAAGTTAGATTTTGCAAATTTTGGTTTGTCTTCGTTTCTTGAATTCTTTCTGATCGAGTTACCTGAATGCCCACAAAGAGGTTATATATCTCCAGAATACGCCCATACCGGCCATCTTACCCGAAAATCTGATGTCTATAGCTTTGGAGTACTTCTGCTGGAAATAGTCAGTGGTCGGCCAGTTGTTGATTATCAACTGAGATATGGAGAGCAGTTCCTTGTCGAGAAGGTAGAATTCTTGATCAATAATTATATCCTATCCCATGATATCACAAGAAAATGAACATCTTTTTTGCATTTTAACAGGCATGGGAACTGTACATGGCCAAGAACCTTTTGGAGCTGGTGGATTTTGTATTGAACGGAGATTTTTCACACGAAGAAGCCATTAGGTTCCTGAAAGTCGGGCTGCTTTGTGTGCAAGAGACCACCAGACTCCGGCCTGCAATGTGCACTGCCATCAAGATGTTGACAAATGAAATTGATACAGAGGATATTGAGATATCCCGGCCGGGACTTCTTGCTGATCCAATGGAAGTTAAAACACACAAGAAACATTTGTCAAGTATTTCTTTTTCCCCGGCATCCAGCAGTGCAGTAAGCTTCCAAGGACGCTGACTCATAAAATGTAAATCTTGCAAAGTATAATATGATGGCCGTTTAAAAATCTCTAGCCCTTTTTGGCCAATGCTTGTTGTCACAGCAATTAACCTTAGAGGAGATAACAAAACAGATCTAATGGAAAATGAACTTGTGCAAAGAGAATACTACTTTTACCATAGAATGGAAAAATGCAAAGAAAATCGACTATATGAAAGGTGCATGCATGGCTCCAGGCATGCCATCCGCAAAGGCCACCACCTTCGGATGTACATAGCGAATGGCATACAAGGAGCCAGGCATACTCCTGTTTATTTCATGATCGTATAAACATACCTTTAAAGACATCAACTTTCAGTTGTTTATTACCTGAACTGAGGGATGTAAGAAATCTTTTAGCAGAGTGGACTCTGGAACGAATTTATGGGAGACGAAAATTGTTAGCAGCAGCAGTTGTTGTTAGAGTAAGATAGGGTGCATCTGGCTTTCCTTACCAGTTTCCTTTTCCAATGACTTCAATCTTTTCAAATAGACAACCAAAGTAGCTTTTGAGTTGTATGAAGCTAGAACGTACCAAAGAATCCCACTTCACCTGAAACCAGCGTTTCCTGTTTCTTTCATTTATTTGTCGGGAGCTAGGTTTTGGAAGGGCTCATGGGGTAAGAATGAGGCTCCATCATGCCAGATGAGTGGAGGGCCATCTCAGAATCTCCTCTCCGATATTTTGAGATCTTGTCCAGGACGGACTGTGAAGCAAGGTTCCCCTTTTTCCACTTTTAACTGTGTATTTATTTGGAAGTTCTTGGATTGGAGATGCTCGGATTCTTGTCTACTGAAATGATAGCTTATTCTTAGTTGTCTTCATATCTTTTGAGTCACAAAATCAACGTGCTAATTATGGGATTATATGCTTGTTATGGGATGCATTAAGAAGATCAGGGATGTACTTTTTTTCGTGATAATCAAGGTAAGATTGTCCTTTTCTAACAGGACTCGAATGCTACGTAATTGAACCTTATACAGGCTTATTAATGTCCATTATGGCTGATGTGATCTAAGTGTACGCCCGTTGCCCCACATCTTCTTAGCCATGTGATTTTTGTGCACCTATCAGCTAATCTTTTCTTTTCATCCTGACATTAACAGGCTTATGGATATCCAATATTCATGCGAATCTAGTATATGATCAAAGAGTAGAACCTACCTCAAGATAACACTTAGATGGAAATAAACAAAGAAATTATAGAAAGAAACGTATGCATCGTATACAATATAGTAACGAGAAATGAAAGAATTTAAAGAAGCTTGTTAGAATATACAGTTTAGGAGAGCATTGCTCACACAAGTTGCTATCTTGTGCTAGTTGTTTCCAGAAAGGTGAAAAAACCTCAATCTGAAACGAAAAGATTGATCCACTGATCTGATATAGCAGCCCTTTTATTGAGATCTCTCGGAAAACCACTTATGCTAGGTCTGCTAGTTTTAGCAGAGGCGCAACGTTTATAGATAGAGCCACATATGGGTCAGAAATGGCAGCTGACTTGCCCTGTCTAGCTTGAGGTAACGCCCATTCTAGTATATTTGAAGGCGTTCAGTCTCCATCATAAAAATTTTATCCACTAAGAATTTCAAGAAACACAACTCTGAATCCACTTATATTTATTCTCATGTCTGTGCTAAGATCCCTTTCATTGGAGCCGTAAGCCCAAAATCTGCAATTCGAACTACCCAATCAGCATCAAAGGATTTGTAGCTCTCTACATTTGAACTTGAACTTTGTGTTCTTTAGTTCTGAGAAGTTGGAAACTTCAGCTACTCTGGGACATGGGGCTGCTGATGCAGGAATTGTTTCAGTTTTCCTTCTTCTTTTCTTTGATCTACTCCTCATACTCATAGCAGCAGAGACCATTCAGACAGTTTGAAGCTCAATATAGAAAGCCAACTAGGAGAAAGGTAGCACATTCAGACATAATTCATCAACACACAGATGGACTTTGGTGAAGTTAACATAGAAAAAGAGAATGATCTTAAGGAAAGATATGAAATGGCATTGATGAATTGTATAAATAAAGAATGTACTTAACATTAGATGCTATCAATTAAACAAGCTTGCTACCACGCCAAGCATCCCAATATCAGAATTTGGCTACTGAATTATTTGCTTTAGTGTATAAATAAAATAAAAAAACAAATTCAGACAAGGTTCCATATTTCTCTCATGATGCAGGTTTTCGGCATGTGATAATGACAAATTTGATTAGACCCTTCTTGTATCCTTCAATCATCAATGGCATGGCCAGTGCTCCCTTTATTGTCTTCCATCCTGAGATTTAAAAAACACACACACACACACGTGAAACATACACAAACTAAGATATAAAAGAAGAAACAAAAAATGGCAAATATTTGGCAGAGCTGGATTACCACTTCTTAGCAATGAGGTGATGCCCTTGAATGTCAATGCTGATCTTATTACTGCTGGCCAAAATGGAGCAACATATTCAGACCAGTCTGCAGTCTTGATATCCTGGCATAAAATTTTCACAACCAATGTGTAAATTTTGCATATAAAGCACGAAATATCAATCATTTGAGTTTCCAGTTTGTGGCAAGATGCTGCCAAGTGATAAATTACCATCATATGGGTGGATTGAAGTATTTTAACATAATCAGCAGCAGAACACCAAGCCGGAAGATAATAAGCATCACATATTCTGTTTAACAGATCTTTCTCTTCTGGATTGAGGGATTCTTCGGACGGGGAGAGATCTCTATGACACCATGTAACTATGATTATTGTTCCACCAGGAGCAGCCACCCGAGCCAGCTCATTCACAAACTAGTCATCAATTTGGAAAGAAATAAGCCAAAATCACAAACAAATGATCTCAAAACAGGAAAATGAGCAGAATTTAACCTTTGTTTTGTCTGGCATGTGTTCTCCACTTTCCATAGACCAAACCAGATCAAAGTGCCCATCTGGAAATGGTTGGTTCAATGCATCTGCAACTTGAAAAGAAACCTGAAATTGTTTCATTCTTGTTAATTTGATCTTTACGGGAAAACGAAGAAAAAGAAATTCTTGGATGAGCTCTCTCTTTTTACATGCCTTTTCATCTAATCCTTGAGCCACAGCAAGTTCTTGAGCCCTCTTTGCTTGCACAGGGCTCAGTGTGATTCCTTGGCATTTTGCCCCATATTTTCTTGCCAAGTACCTGGAACTACCTCCTATACCACATCCCACATCAACAATATTTCTTGGTTCCTCAGATTCTGCAAAATTTTCCGGCCAGTGAAAAAAAAGAAAAGAAAAGAAAAGAAAAGGAAAAAAGAAAGATGAGCTAAGAGATAAGGTTCATGGACCAGAGATGGAGGCGAAACGGAGGGATTCCTCGATCATGCGGATCTGGGCGGAGCGATGGTCGGAGAGGGAGACTTCGGAGCCCGGCTCGTAGAAGCCGTGATGCATATGGTCCCCCCATATGTCCTCCCATATTTCCGACGACTCATCGTAGAATTCCGCTATCCCTTTCTGCAAACTCTCCGTCGCTGCCGCTGCCGCTGCCGCTGCCGCTGCCGCGTTGAAGCTCATCCTCCGCCGTCCTCGGCGGGGAAGACTACTTATGCTGAAGCAGGTAAAGGAAGCAATCTTACTTCTGTTGAAGCCAATCAGCGCCGCCGTTCTCGAACCAATTATAGAGTGGCTGCCGCCGGAAGAGGAGGGGGGGCCACCACGTAAATAGAGCCTGCAGCCATATTCGAAAGGGCTGAAAACTGCAGTCCCACCACCAAACATCACCATGGCTGCAATTCTTTAATGTATTGGCAAAAAATCTGGTGCAGATGATGTCTTTTTCCTCGAGAGTAGTAATGTTGATGAACAAACAATTAATGAGTCGTGAAGAATCCTCCACGATGATTTGAATGGAGACAGGTGTTTGTTTCCTTTTTTGTTCGATAAGCCTGGAAATATTGTTCGTAGAGTCAATTGAGCCGAGTTTGGATAAAAAATTTAATCTCGACCTCAAAATATATATTTTAGATTTGAACTCGATAATCATCAAATTTTAAATTCGAGCTTGACTCGACTTAATAAGATTTGAATTGATAAATAAATTGTAAAAACTACATACTCGAGCTCATACTCGAAATAAAAAAATTATAATATAATATATATTTATTAATAAAATAAAAAATAATATTTAATTATATATTGGTTCGCGAGCTTCGAGTTTAAATACAAATAGTTCAAGATCGATTCGAAATAGAGCCCGAGCTCGAACTATTTTGAGTTCGAGTCGAGCTAGGCTCGTGAGACAGTTCGATTCGTTTGCACTTCTATTTGAGAATTAAAAAAAAAAAGGTGGAAAAGGAATGTAATAGGGGGATCTTTTATTATTTATTCAATATATCATTCATTTTTCACTCCATTGCAATGACTATATACGTATTTTTAATCACAATTAAGAATTTAAAAAATAATATTTAAGTATATTATGAAACTAAATATCAAGTTTGATAGAAGATTTGAATGAGAAGAAAAGTCAAATCGATTGACTCGTGAGTTTTGTAGGGGCCCGTTTGGTTTTGTTCCCAAAGCCCCTTTTCATTTTTAGAAGAAAATGAAAACAAAAAATTATTAATTTCTTTTCTATTTTTACAAATATTTTTTATTTTCATTACATTTTTCCAAATACACTACTACACACACACTCTCTCTCTCTCTCTCTATTTTCACTTTCATTTTCTCCTACTCATATTTACATGCATTTTAATATAAAATATTATATTTTTTAAATACAATTCATTTTCAATCCTATATAATCATTACATTTTAAACAAAATCTCCAAACAATATTTCATTTACAAAACTAAATTTATAATTAATTTTTCACTATTTATTTTCACTAGAAAATAAAAATACCTTCAGGAAACAAAACCAAACAACTGACATTGAGTGAAATTTTATTTAAATTTGAATTTACTATTCGTAAGTAGAGCTTGTGATTATCTATAAGGGTTTGAAAAGCGTAGAAATTTTTATAATTGTTATATTGATGACATAACAGTGATAATGATAATAGTATTATTACTTAACATAATAATATATTTAAATTATTATAATATTCCATATTGTTACGATCATGTTAACAATATATTTTAACTTCATATGATAAAATTATAATAAAATAATATAAAGAATAATCAATAATATCTATAATATACTCAAAATAATTAATATGTCGTAACACATAATTCAAATACTAGAATTACATTTTCTTAATAAGCGTAAATTGAGCTTAAATACAAGTAGACCTAATATTAAATGAGCTGAGTTTGAATTCGAGTTGTAGTTGGAATATCCAAACTCGATCGACAAAAACTTACAATTTTTTAAACTAACCTTGAAGTTAAGCCTAAAAATCTTTATAACTTTTTGCATACCTACTTAATTGTGTACTTTATTTCTTTTATACATATGTAATAACATTTTATTTTCCAAATATAAAACTCTCTAAATTGCCATTTTGCTCAAGAATAAAAATGTACAATATCATACATTAATTATTAAACACTACTTTGAAAGACACCATTTTCCATTCATAAGAAAAGAGAGGCCAAAACATAAGGGAAAAATAAACAAGGAAAGAAAGAGCAGCACAATTTGGGCACCACTTAAAAACCAGTACCCACGGCCAAAACAACACAAACTTAGACCTCTTTAATACTTTAAATTTGCAATTAATTGCTCCAAACACTGAAGTCCCAAATGCTTAATTTTCATTCCCAGAAAATGATTCTCAATAAGCAGAGCTCTTGAATGATCCAAGGGCTTTCGCTGCTCCTGCCCTTAGAATGTACTGATGGTAGATTGCAGCTATGGCTGCTCCAATGAATGGTCCAACCCAGAAAATCCACTGCAACAAATAGAGTTTGGGGGTGGGGTTGGGGGGAGCTTTAGTATTGATGTGGGAAAAGAGCCTGGAAAAAAACAAAACTGCCTCCATACTATTTTAAAAATGAATAGATATTTCAAGATTTACGTCTTTCTAAAAATAAATAAATATTTCAAGATTTGTGTCTTTTTGTTCGATGGAATCGATCCAACCCTCGTTGTGACTCGAAGCAAGAGTTGTCTGATCAAGACATGTGCTATCATGCATGATAATAAGCCATACAAGTCCACAGCAACAAAACTATATAGATACTTCAAATGTATATTTATTGTTCTTATCCCGTTACAATTTATACTTTATTTCTTATCATTTGACTACTCGACCTTACTAATTTAAGCTTCAAAAGGTATTTGATGTGATCGATCAATGACGCTAACCCTGTTTGTATTTTGGATTTGACTCGGTGTATTATTTTAACATCGACAGTAACTATCTGACTTATATAGCAAAGAAATAAACTAATTCAAGACAACATTGAAACACTCTAAAATCAAATATTAGTGCACAATAAACTTCTAAAAGATATAACTTTATTAATCAAAATATTGACATACTTGATCATCCCAGGCCTTATCTTTGCCATAGATCACAGCAGCTCCAAAACTCCGGGCCGGGTTGATACCCGTGCCCGTAATTGGGATTGTGGCCAAGTGAACCATGAACACAGCAAATCCAATGGGAAGTGGTGCCAATACCTTTTCAAACAGAAATTCTTCATCAGTGATACTGCAAATTAATTTCTGTGAATCAAGAACACATACATACACATATATATATACTCACAGGAACATGGGAGTCTCTGGCATTTCTCTTGGGATCAGTGGCAGAGAAAACAGTGTAAACCAGGACAAAAGTGCCGATGATCTCCGCCGCCAATCCGGTGCCGGTGCTGTAGCCGTCCGACAGCTCATTGGCGCCGCCGCCGTATTTAACATAGTATGCCTTCTGGAACGCCTTCACCAGCCCACACCCGCAGATGGCTCCTAAGCACTGCGCCACCATGTACATTACAGCCCGGACCAACGACACCTTCCGGGCCAGGAACAACCCGAATGTCACCGCCGGGTTGATGTGCCCACCGGAAATGCCAGCAGTGCAGTAAACGAGGATAAAGATCATGCCGCCGAAGGCCCATGCAATGCCCAGAATGCCGACGCCGCCACACTCGTCGGCGGCGCTCTGGCTCTTGTAGCCAATCACCGTCAATACGGTAACGTACAAGAACAAAAGGGTTGCAATGAATTCAGCGATTATGGCCCGGTAAAACGACCACTGTCCGAGCTCCTCCGGGTCGATCAGCGGCGCCGGCGGAGGATCTTGGTAGTCCTTGGCGCCGTATTCTGTGGCTCCACCCTCAATATCTTTTCCCATCTGCCTTTTTCCCGTTTCTTGTTGAAGATTGAATGGAAGATTAACAGAGTGTTTTTTGGTTGTGCTGAGAAATTTGTGCCTTGTGGTGATGAGTGTGGCTTGGGACTTGCAGAGGTATTTATATGGAAATGGAGTTTATTTATTAGTGAAATAATTAATTAAATAAATTAAAATTTGCCGCCCCATTAAGCTAAACTCAATTTCTTTATTTTCTTTCATCATAATTATCATCTTAGGGACCCTACCACTTTGCCACCATTATTGGCCCCTAACAATGGGTCACTCTATTTTTGTGGTTTTTTTCCTTTTTCGCCATTTGTGGATGAAGCATTTTCTCTTTAGTAAAATCAATTCTATTGTATTCACCATAAGTTTATCTAATTATATGACCAAAAAAAAAAAGAAGAAGAAGAAAGAAAGCCATATTCTATTTAAAATATAAAAGACAATCACTTTTTTATGGCATTCATAAAGTATAAATAATATTGTGGAGTTGAAGGGAATTAATTATCCTATGAGAAAATGAATTAGAGGCCATTTGATTTTGTTTTCTGGAAGTATTTTCATTTTCTGATAAAAAAAAATAGTGAAAAGTGAGTTATAAGTGAGATTTTGAAAATAAAATATTGTTTAGATATTTATTTAAAATGAAATGATTATATAGGGCTGAAAATGAGTTGTATTTGAATATTATTATGTTTTTTGTATTAAAAGTCGTGCAAATGAGAATGGAAGAAAATAAAGCGTGAAAATGGAGGGAGGGGGAGGAGAGGGAAATGTGTTGAAAATGAAAATGTTTGTAGGGGAGAAGTTGATAGTTTTTTGTTTTTATTTTTAGTAAAAAATGAAAAGGAATTTTGAAAACAAAATCAAACGGGCACTTATGAAAGTGTGTGACTTGAAGTGTGTGTATAAATAAATAAATAAATAAAAGTATTGATTAAATATTTGTTTAAATGTATGTTTGTCACATTGAAATTCACAGCCAATTATATCTTTATTTCAACCATTATATAATATCTGCATAGAGTTGATCGCTTAAAAAAAAAATTTATATGATCAGATACGTATCATATTGTACATGAGCCAAAATAATATAAATTTGGACAAAAAATAGTGTAATAAAATAAAAATAAAAATATTTTTTTAACTCATATAATTGCAGGAATCTCTAACCAACCAATCTAGGAGCAACCCCCTTTTCACAAAGGGACAAGAACATTAGGAGTATTTGTGATAATCTTTAATATTGTAGTATTCCTTATTACAATAAAAATAAAACAATCTTAACCATTTGCTAAATGAGTTTATTTTTTGATTTTGGGGTACTAAAAACCAAACTACTAATGGGCATGGACGACATATCAAATCACAAGACTTGATCCACTAAAACCGACCATCAATCATCAAATTCACTTCATCATCAGTCGACCCACCACCGTCCATTCCAACTCAGCCACCTTATTCAGCCGCCGCCGCATCCCGTCTCAATCCACCACCCACCAATCATTTGTGTTAACCTGACTATAAATTATATCCTTAAGCAACTAATCTCTTTCTTAATACAGATAGACAAGATTAAATTTCTGAAAACGTCCTGGCTATTAGGTAGCCACGTGTCCGTAAGATGATGGTCTCTGATCTTACAAATTTTTAGTATTTTATGGTTGTGGACTAGGTTACTTGGTCGGTATTACAGTATAGCCTAATGAACCTCACGTTTTTTTCTTTCTTTTCTTTTTTTTTTTCATGTTTTCTCTCTTTTGGTTCTATATTTTGAGAATAAGGAATTAATTCCAAAGCATGGATGTCACTATACTTGTTTATACAGCTCATATTAATTTTATTGGAGAAATTGAAAAGGGTGATCTAATAGATGAGGTTGAATTTATTATCCATATCATCCTTTAACTAAAAAATTAGTCATTCTATTCATGGTGCTTATGGGACCCGGCTACATCAAGTTAATCGTAGCATTATACGGTATTCTGTGCTGCCAAATGTATAAAGAAATAAAGTTGTGTCTCTACTGACAACTATAACTTTTAGTTTAGTAGTAAGTGTTTGATCTTAAAAAATGTGATTTTTTGTATGTGATGAAAATCACGTAAATTAACAATCAATATCAAAGCTTTATTTGTTTGAACACAACTCTTTATAAAAAAAGTTACAGATTTGAACCATCATTTGGGTTAGTAGTTTGTAAATCAATCAATCATCTTTATAGTGAATGAGTTTAAATGATTGATACTTTAGTGGGGTTATGATAACCAATCAACTTTTTTATAATTGAGCAAATGACGAGATTGTAGTATTTAAGGTTGAATGGCTCAAGCTTAAATTGGTCGTGAATATAACTTTTTGTTAGCTTTAGTGTTCCGATAAAGATTCTTCTCCGTCGAATAATGTGATAGAACTAATCATTAAAATGGTAGCTTAAATTGGCCTATAAACAAAAAGATTATAAGTCTGAACCTATTTTAATAGTAAGTTCACCTTTGGCCTAGTAGCTCTAATTTAAATCCATCATTCCATATTATGAGATGATTATTTTAGTTCAAATCAAATATTCCATATTATGAGATGATTATTTTAGTTCAAATCAAATATTTCGAAGTAATATGTAATTCTCATATTCACTTCTAAAAAAGTTGCTAAGTTAATCCATCCCCTCCCATTCTTCATAGAACCTTATATTTTATTTTTATTATTATTATTTTTCATTTCTCATTAAACCTAAGAATCCGTTAAAATTCAGAAGGGAGTCAAATAGCAGGAATAAGAAAATATAAGCCAAGAAGTTAAAAACTATACATTATCAAACATTATGCTAAAAAGATGAGAGGAAAAAGGTAGTTACTATACAAAATTTACAAAATTGCCTATTGCTATGCGTCCTCACATTGGTCGCAAGAGTGTATTCATCTTGATGCTATGTATCACCATCTTCTTCTTCGCTGATCTCTTCTACAATGGTTTCCAGTTCTGGAGTGTTTGAGGCCTTGTGGGGGCGTATAATAGGGGAAGGAGCTACTTCCATCCATGACTTCAACTTTGTGCTAGTATTCCTTGCCATTTTTACCTTTAAAAAAAAAAGGGGAATTTGGGTGGGGGGTAGAAGAACAAGAAGAAAGGCAATCTAACCCAGCCAGGGATAGCAGTATTTGAAACGAACTGTCAGTTCTCTTTCCTCCGAGTTCTGGGAAGAAAGAGAGATGAGAAACTGAGTCTGTCTGCTAGCAGTATACTCTTTTTTTCAAACAGGGAGGCAAATGGAAGAATTGTGTTGAAATTGCGAAATATTGTGTTCAAGTGGAAGAGATGGGACCCGAATATATAATGGGGTTTCTGTCCCCGGGGATGGAAGGTGCTCCGCGTGTTCAAGTGGAAGAGATGGGACCCGAATATATAATGGGGTTGCTGTCCCCGGGGATGGAAGGTGCTCCGTGGAAAACGGGAGCGGGAAAATGTAGGGAAAAGGGTGGGATCAAGCCAATGGAAAAAGTGGTGCAATTTCTGGGCAACTTTCTTGGTCCACCGTGTAAGTTGCAATGGAATTATTGAACCAAACAATTTCCTCACAAGATTCTCTGCATAAAATGCGTGTCTAACCTTTGACACAGTCAAATTATCAACCCTTTATCAGCTTCATTAGAAATTTGGAGTAAAGGAAAATCAAAGCACAAACTTATTACAACAACCCAGGGCAATCAGTGATTCCCAAGATGCCTTATTAGCATAATATATCATGCTCAAGCAATAGCACAAAAAATGCATAATCAGATTCATGACCCCGTTCCAATCCACATGACTCTAAGATATCTCACTTCCTCCAGCACATTTTCAGCCCAAAGCTTTGCATCAGTGCATCGCTAACACCTCTTGAAAGGAATTCACAGTAGTGTAAGCTTCACTATAAATCGTTAGATGATTCTCCAGAAAAGGCAAAACAGAACATCCAGAAACAATCAATATCTCAAGCCAACTCCATAAATCAAGGTTAGATATACAAGCTGCTGTCAGGTAGTCGTAACATGTTAAGAGGAAATATGGCTAAATCACACAAAGCCCACGGGATTCATTGCACAGCTGGGTAGACCATAGAAGGGGCAACAAAGGTAAACATCTCAAACGCACATCTCACCAACACCATACATGTATTTCATGAAGTCAGACGACTCATCAGGTCCTATGACCCTGGCAAGCAAATAACAATACTTAGTACGCCAAAGCTCCAGACAAACTATCACAGCTAATCCAACTCATCAAGGACAGCACTAAAACTAACAACACTTTTCAATCCGAGAAACAAAAGCTTACCTGCCCATGATGCCTTTGCTGAGGAAAGGCGTCCCAAATGCTAAGTTGATCATAACTCAAGTGGCTAAATAAGCACCACAAGAACATGCCACACACATACATTAGGGAACATCAAAACATACTAATTCCCATTAAGAGGCAACATACAGTGACCAGAATATACTTCTATACATGGAACAGTTGCTGCCTTAATGACAGAAATCCACGAAGACAAGAAAGGCACATTGGTTGAAAGAGATGTTAGCTGCTTGAATCAAATGTATCGCATACTTGAATCTCACAGAGTTCAACTAAATGCAAAAGGATCCACTCGGTACACTATTTCCAACAATAATCCAATCAAATGAAACCATTATTAGCAAAAATAAACTTAAGTGTCATTTCATCGAGTAATAGTAGTAGTAATCATCATCCATATACTGTCATTCCACTAAACAAGAAGAAAAAGTATAAATAAAAGCTAAAAAACTAAAAAATAAAACGCTAGAGATACAGCTTGAAATTCAATTCAACAAAATCTCAGTCCTGAGGAATCTCCACGTCACCATCGGTAATTTCCTGCTGCAGATCCTTCGGATCCTTTCCATCAACCGTGCAACCAACAGAAACACAGGTACCCAAAATCTCCTTCACCGTACCACTCAAATCCTTCGCCATGGACCGGGGCCGCATAACTTTGGCGATCTCGATGACGTCGTCGAGAGAAATGTTGCCATTGTGCTTGATGTTCTTCGTTTTCTTGCGATCGCGCTCGGGCTCCTTGAGTGACTTGATAACCAATGCGGCGGCGGAGGGGACGACGGTGACTTTAGCTTGACGGTTTTGGACGGTGAGTTTGACGGTGACTCGGAGACCTTTCCAGTCTTTGGCGGTTTCCTTGGCGATGTCCTCACCAATTTTCTTGGGAGAGAGACCGAGGGGACCGATTTTAGGGGCGAGGGAAGAAGCTGCACCGACCTCGCCGCCAGTAACACGGACGTAAACATCGACTACTTGGGTTGGGTCGAACTTCGGCGGCATTTTCCGGCTGTTAGAATTTGTGAAGGGGGCGGCAGCCTGGAGAGGTTTGTGAAGTATATGTGTCAACTTGGGGAGAGTTGTGCTAAATTAGCAGCTAGGGTTTATGTGGAGATGGTGGAGTTGAAATGACTATTTTATCCTTTTATGTGTTTTTGGGAGATTTTAATTTTACTTAAAATTTACCCACATTTGTATTTACTGTTCAAACTCTTAACTTCACAAATATAAAATGAAGACAATATTATTATCAAATAATTAATCAATTTTCTTAAGAGGTTTTAAAATTAGGATTTGATATTTTATAAGAACTTATTATCATTGTAAATTTGACTTGTGGATTTAAAATTTTAATTACCAAATTAAATTATTTATTAATTTTTACATAAGAATATATTTTATGTATTTGATTGATTTATAAGTGCACTAATATATTTGAAAATTAGAAAGAATAATATTTAAGAAACAAAAATAACACAATTAAAAAGAATTAAACAAAGAACAAGCATAATATATGCCAGAAAAGGGAGAAAAAAAATAAAAACTCTAGAAGCATTAATACATATAAAAATAAAAAAAAATAGAGAGCGTAAGGTTTAAGAGAAAAATGTAGCATAATAATTATGAGAGAAAGAGAAGTAATAAATTTTATTTAATATATTTTATTTATTAATTAATCAACATATTAAGAATCAAATTAATAATTACTTTTTTAACACGTTCATATTTTATAGATAATATATATAAATATAAATATAGATTCCTTATGAGCCCATTAACAATTAGTCCACGATGCAAAAAAGGCTTTATAAGTGGTAAAAAGGTGTGATCTTGACATGCCATGAATTCGTGCTATATAGTTGCCAAATATTGAAAGACTGATTTGTCTTTAAAATAGATATTATTTTTTATTTTTATATAGATAGATTTTTAATTATTTAACAAATAAAATAGACAATACAGTTTAAAAAATAAAATAGAGAATGCAACCTATAAAAAACGGTTGATACAAATTTTATGATATTAAAATTTTATCTTCTAAATTATTATTTTAAATGATTAAATAGTGTTATAATTTTACTTTATTACAAAACTAACATACCCACAATCTCACTTCACAAAATTCTTTTCTCCATTATTCATGTAAACATATAACACGTTAACTTATTCCAAAATTCAAATTATTTTGTACATTAATTTTGAATGGCCCAAAAATATCCACGTAAAGCCACATGCAATAACGATTTATATTAGAAATGTTAAGTATAATTCACCAATAGCTTTGTCGAAGCTCTATCAAGTCATAATTGAAATAAAAAAGCATCCTAAAATTACCCAAATTTTATAAAATTTGAGGTCAACGGTCAATCATGTTCTAACGATGAGCAATTCTAAACCTTGAAATCGTTTAAATGCATTTTCTTACATTGTTTGGAGTTTAAAACTTTAAAAGAAGGCATCATCTAAGAAAGTTCTAGAAAGTTTCACAAGAAACTCAAGGCTTATGGAGGATTTCTAAAAGTTCTAAAATATTTTAAGAGTTGCCAAACTATTGTAGGAAGGCTTTAACGTTTTTAGATAGAACATTCTAAAATATTGTTAATATATGAAAAAAAGAAATAGATTTATGTAGAAATATGTAGAGAATGATGTAGGGAAGCTACCTTAGGAAATATCTTTTGAAATATGCTTGAACTATTTTTTAAAATATCTAAAAAGATTTATCAAGCATTGGATGTTTTCAATCTCCACTCTTCATTTGAAGACGTGATAGTATAGATAAAGGGCAAGGCCTTATTCATGACAAATCAAGCAAAAAACCATGTTTGAATGAAATGCTTCTTTCAAAAAAAAAAAGTTTTTTTATCTTGAGGATTTATTTGTAATTTTATTGGGTTAAATCTTATAATTATTTTATGAACTATATATGAATACATAAATATTTAGAGTAGCACTTTTTTTTTTTTTCACACTTCATATGCAAAACAATAATATCATACTAGAAATATAATGTTCTCATATTCTCAATCACATCTACCCGTATCATCAAACTATAGTGTCTTGGTGATATGTTTATGTATCTTGATTCGTTTATCCTGATTATGACCAACTATGAAGTTTATGTCTAGTGAATCTCCTCCATGAATTACATTTTTTTCAGTGTATTTACAAATTGTTCTTTTTCTAATACTAGTATTCTATCACTATATCAAACAAAATTCGAAGAATTATGAAAATCTATGCGAGATTATTTCTAGAAACGTAATGTTCTTACATAAAATAATTTCTTAAGTATATTTTTTGAAAATTTAATAGAAACGTGAGAAATTAATAGCTTTGATTTTTTTTTCCTTTTTTTTTTTTTTTTGGTTACATGTTTTCATCTAGATTCACATGTCACAAACTATTTGCAAGTTTTCACTTTTTGTTCCATGTTTTTATCTAAATTCACAGATCACCAACTATAAAATTCAGAGAGAACATATGAATAAATCTATAGCAACCAACTTTCATATAACAATAATCATCTACTTATTGGAATTATTTTACTGAAATATTATAAAACGAAAATCACTTAAGTATAAAATTTTTAATGTTTATGTGGAATTGCAAAGTAAAAAATATTCTAATTGACTAAATTAATATCAATGGATCATTTATCAATTATTCATTGAATGATGAATGATGAATGATGAACATCTATAAATGGTGGAAATACACAATTTAAGCGATAAAATATTTTAATATTTAAAAACAATGTCAAGAATAAATGGAAAAGTGGAAACAAGACAGATATAATTCCATCATTATGAATAAACTCAAAATATTTGTAGATTGAATTAATCATTAATTCCCAACTCTATAGTGAATAAATCTAACATATAAATTGATAAATAAATAAATAAATCACGTCGTCTTAGATAATATATAGTATATAATTTTAATTGTTTGGATGTTGGACACTTAAAAGCCCACTTCAAGTATTTGCCCACAACATCTATATCAGACCTCTCTGGGCTCAAATCTTTGGGGCCCAAAAAATCCTACACAGAAGAGTAGAAAAAGAGGTAAAAGAGAGAAAAAGTCACAAGCCATTTAAAGATATAAGTAATTATAGTACATTAATATGATACATGTTTTTATTTTCAAATCCTCTATTTAAAAATTATTATTTTATACACATTATTATTAAAAATATTTTTATTTTATTTTTAATTTCTTCTAAATTTACTTTATCATCTTATCATCATATCAACTAAATTCAGATTTAATTTGATATAAAGTAATCATTTTCATTTTAAAATAATCAATACATGCATACATTTAAAATATATAATTTTAAACATAAAACAAGATAAACCATCTATTTATTTTTTTATTTTATACCTTCACTAGCCATTATTGTTAGACAAAATATTCAAATATAAATTTATTTTTATTTTAAATTATTATTAATTTTTTAACTTTAAAAATATTAAAAATTAAAAATTAAAACAAAAACATATCAAACTCTGGCACTGGCCCTGCAAAATGGACTTTTCCTTGGATCTCTCAATAGCACAAACAAATAGAACAGCTTTTTCTGTCTTAACTATTGTTGTCGTACGAAAGAAACCGACACCCCTTTTTACGTAATTTAGAAGGTAAGCTAATCCCAACGAAGACCACCCACCTTACTAATATTTAAATTTATACATAAATATAATAGAATAAAATATTTAAATTAAAATGAATTACCACCGTAATGATAAAATAGAATTAAAAATAATAATAATTATCAAATTGGATTATATATTAATCTATGTAATTAAGCATGCAAGGTTAGAAAACTGAAGATCCCCAAATTCACTATAAGGTAAGTGGACTGGATGGATGTAAAATAATAGGATGAATGATACTGATATTATATCATATTTATTATGCAAAATAAAATAAAAAATAAAAAAGTGATCTAAATTCAAACTTCTTTAGATAGATGGAATTAGTGAATTATCTTACAAATTGATTAAAATGACTTTACAGTAAAAAATTCTTCTGTCGGATGATTGACCGTAAATAGCGGCTCGCAGTAAAAGGTAACACTCACATTACCTAAAATGATAATTCTATTACATAATTTCACCTGATTAGTTAGACAATTGAATATTTTGATTATAGGTTACATAAAAAATGAATCACTTTCTTCATCTGTGAATAGCGACGGACGAAAGCTTTTTTACACGCCAACATTAATAAGAGTATGTAATATTGAAAAATCAACAAGAATATTTAATAATTAAAAAGAATGCGCTCATAAGGAGAAGTAAACAAGATTTAATATATAAAAAAGATGGATTATTTCATTTCTCCTTTTATTCTATTAAAACCTCTAAAGATAGAATATAGTTGGCTTTTAGGATATATTATATATATAATTATTGGGATATGCATGCATGTATACTTTAAAATATTATAAGAAAAAAAAAATGGATATTCTATTTCCTTAATAATATGAAGAAAAAAAAAAAGTAATATTCTTTTTCCTTAAAAATCGGAGTTGGGCGTGACCGGGCGCTAAAGCAGGTAAGAAATCGGTGCAAAGTATATAATAATTAAATAAAGAAGAAAAGCGCCGCAACGCTCTCCGGCTGACGCTGACCACACGTGAGCATATTATTACCGGACCCCACTCTTTCTTACATGTGGGTCCCACAACGCCTCTCACACGTGCGGCCTCGTGTCCAATAGAATAATTGTTTTTCTTTTTCTTTTTCTTTTTTTAATTTTAGATATAAATAAAATGATAGTATTTGGTTTCCAGCTACTTGCTGATGTTATCTTTGCGTAACTCTCTTTGTCTGCGCACTATGATAATTTAAACTTTATTTCTAAATTTTAGGGTATGTTTGGTTACATTTTATCAAAATAACTTCATTTTAGCAAAATGTAACCAAATATATGGGTTACTTTTTTGTCAAAACAACAATTACTAATTCTTAGAATATCAATTCAAATCAATTGATTTATTACCAAAAGCCCTATATGCATACATATACATATCATAATATTTTGTCATTAGTTATAATTAAAAAATCATATCCAATCATCACAAATACATATTATATATTTTATTATTTTTACAACAGAAAATATTATTCAATCCAATTTGCACCCCAAAAATCCAACAAAGAAATATTGATTTGATTACTACAGTAAAAATTATCTCCTCCCAAAACAGAAACAAACATGTCAAAACTCCCCAAAATAAATTTCTAACTATTTCCAAATATAAATAAACATACATCACGTTTCTCAACATAAATTTCACATTTCTCAACCTTACTCCCAAAACGCATTCTCCCAAAGAATATAATCTAAAACATACAATTCATATCTTAACATTACCTTAAAATATCTAGACATGAAAATATAATTTTGAGGAGAGAGATTAATTTATAAAATATAAAAATAATTTTTAAACTTAATAAAATAAATTTTATATAAATTTGACAAGACACGACGGTCAGTATCAATCCTGTCTCATTCTAAATATGCATCTAGACGCTTTCAAAACTCTCATTTAAGACTTTGGTTCAGCCCTCCAAGAGTAGATTAGAAAAAGTAGTTTCTATTTTTATATAATAATAATATATTTTTTAATACTTTTAGTTACCAAAACTTGCGGCAGTTGAACAGGACACTAACGTCAATTTTTGGGGAAGTCCAAGTTTGGTTTGGTCTTAATTGTAAACCATGTGACTTTTGTTTGTTAAGCACACGAATGGCACTTGTTTTTCTTCCCTCCATCTTTTCACTGTCTTTATCGTACAAAGTATACACGCCCTAATGCTAAATATAGCCAAATTTACCCTATTGGATCAATATGCCGACTCGGCCTCTTATATTTTAAGTAATTTATTTATTTAATCCCAATAATAATATATTGTTAAGTGTTATTAATCCAAAAGTAAGTATACGCTCGAATGCTTAATAGTCCCATAAAAGTAATTGAAAAATTAGCAACGATCCTTTTATGGCTTATTTGCTTGGGCATGTAGAATTAGACAAGATTCATATACTAATGATACATAAGCTAGAAATGATATCCAATACCATATAATCTATTATTTGCTTTGATTTTAGAAATTGGTGATATCTCATACTTGATACTGTATAATATTGGGTTGGAATTACTTAATATGATTACACTTTGTAATGTCCAAAATGTCACAACTTTTAAGAAGATAAATTTTCAAAATGATGGTAATGATTTTCATATAAGGGGTAAGAATGACTTTTTCATTGGCCTGATCCATAAATCAACTTAGCCCATGATACCATGTCGGACCGCAAAGGTATCATGAACCATAAAAATATAAAGCAAACAAAAAATAAGGCTTGAAAATGTATCTATCATGCATTATCATGTGAAGCAAACAAGCCCATAAGGAAAAAATAGATTACTCAAAAATTCGCTAACTTGCAAGAACGGCGAAGATATCAAAATCACTGTACAGTGAGAAAATTTGTCCTTCCTTAATGTAACATGGTAGAACAAGAATACAAAGAAACAGCCTTACTCAAGACTAGGATCAAATACTTAAATCATCGTGCAAATTCCTATGGGAAAGAAAGTTCTTGAATTGCTCTATTCCCAGGAAATTTTCTTGACAAAGGCTTGGAAAAAACTAAGGAAGAAATCTCCCAAACATACTGTCCATTTCATACAAAAACCTTGTCTAGGAAGCAACAGAATTCGTGCTCACCTCAGGAGAACAAAAGCTTTGTCCAAGATTGCAATTTATAGGCTGAGTCCCATGAAGAATTTCCTTCTGTCGTCTCTGATCGGAGAAGGAAGAAGTTAGGAACTAAGCTTTTACTTAGTCAGTATGGTTAGAAAGGTTCCAATTTATTCTGTCGCATATCTACACTTCTAGATTGTCACTGATCTAATCAGATACGACTGTCAACCTTCTAGCCGTCTTCATGAAATTACTGCATATTAAAAGCCGAAAGGATACAAACAAGAAGAAAATTTTTAGGGGAGTAATGATAATATCACCATGTTTATAAAAAGAGCCAAACATATCTCACCTAAACGGTTCTTGGCCAAGTTGTCTGACTGCACCTGTGGTATCCCGGTAGAGGACATGATTCAGAATTTCAGAAACTTCGACCCTGAACATGGCTGCCAATTTTTTGTACAGTTCATCATAGGAACATAGTGATGAAAGATCCAAAGTCCGGCCCACGTCCTCAGATTCCATGAAAACTTTGCAGTGACCGGTTGCCAAGCTGAGCTCTGATTGAAATCCATTGCATGATGGAGGTTCGGATGCATCGCTCCGATTAAAACTGGAACCAGATCCATCGGCATTGCAATCAGGAGAACTATTCCCTGTGCGGACGGTGGAAACAGTGTCACTGGAGCAACTCAGAGAAATCTGCTTCTCAGTAAGTATTGGCTGACCGAAAAGCAAAAACGGGGCTGCCTTTGCATTATCTGGTTCTTTTGATCCTTGAGCTGAACTTCCAATGGTTAGAAGACGAGAAATGTTCTCGTGGCCGGCAGTCTTGGGAGTGACTGGACAGGAGGCTCCTGTAGGTAAAGAAGCTCGATCTAGAGGGTGAAAACCAACTGGGAAAAGGCTCGATTGAAGTTTGCTGAGGTGGAGATCTGATAATGTCAAACCATATTGAGCATGCCTGGCTCCCTGCATGCCAGCAGGAGCGTTGTCCGGAAGACAAAAAAACGGGTTGCTAGACCCAAGAAGGTGGTTGCCGGAAAATGCCGAAAAAGGAAGTTGTCCATCGAGTGGGAAATCTGGATGCTGTGGTAATCGCAGTTTCTTATGTGGAGGTGAGAAAGGGGAGAGGTGGATGGCCGGCATATTCGATACTAATTCCACCAGCCATGGGTTGACACGTTTCACATTTTGAAGCAGATCCGGCTCATCCCATCTCACCTGCAATCAGGCCACCTTCATTAAGATGGAATCTCTAATAAACCAAGCACAGAATCTATGACGATTCTTAACAATCGTTGCGACAAACTGAACATATGTAATCCGACTTTGTCTTTATATCCAAGATTAACCAAAAGAGAATAATGGAATTTAAAACCGTGGTGTCCAATGCCTAATGCTATATTAGTATATTGGCCTTAAGATACCACTGATCATGAGATACAGAATAGATTTTCTACACCTGAAAATAATTAGGTGGAGTCCATAGATTACTATAAGCAACTACATTTATCAAGAGAATTTGGGACGTAAAAGCTAGACAATAAAGCTCTAACCACATAGCAAGTGGAAACTGACATGAAAAATTTGCAAAGAATTGTCTTTGGGACAACATGCACGCAGACGACCCAAAGCTGCTGTTATTACATATTACCTGGAGAAGTCTCCAAGGCGAATCAGGCCACCGAACAGGATCAGCAACCTGAACTGATGATATAGTTCCCATGAACCAACTTATACGCGAAGAATCCTCTGTTTCAAAGGCCATTTTGAACCTCATCCCAGAGCACCAATGTATTTGGAGTGCTGCCTTAACAAGAGAGGCCTTCACACAGAACTCAGGAGTGCTAGCTCGAGGATAATAAACGACGTTAAAAGGTTGTCCATTGGCAGCAAGAGTTGCAGCTTCAATCACAGCTTCCGTTTTCACTTGTCCCCTGCTTAGCAAACTCCCATTGTCTTTTCCACTACCATTTCTACTCAACTTGCTCCCATCTTCCCCAAAAAATGCAGAAAATCCTGCTGGATTCCACCCAGACAGTACTTCAGGTCCACCACCGATTCCCCTCTTCGCACGTCTGATTCCAACGCAAAGATCTCCGTTTTCTGCCCTCAGAAAGACAATTGAATCACCTGCCACGAGCTTCTTATGGTTCACAAAAGTACTCCATCCTGTTGTCAGGAGATGCCGCCTGGGCGTCCCCCTGTATATATGCCTGAATTTCCAAATCGTTCCATGAACATCCTTTGCAAGAATTGTCTGAACTGGAGGATCGGCAGTGTAGTCTAGTCGAGGAAAAATTGTCTCTGCACAATACCTTGGAACTGAAAATCCTCCACCATTGTTTGCATCAGATTGCGTTAACGTCTTTGCAAAAGACGCCAGCTTTTCTTGATTCTCAGAGCCACTGATCTCAATACCCCCACCATTATCAAAATCAACCTCATTTCTAGCAATAGGAACCAATCTAATTTTCGCAAAAACCTCGTCCGTCTCAGGATCTGCCATGAACTTAATTGCAGATACTCTACAGGGCACATAAGCTGGAAACCTAGGACAATTCCTAAAATCAACATTTCCAGAAGCATGCTCTAAATGACCTTGAGGGAAGTAAAACACCTTAGAATTCACCGGCGGCATTTGAACCATGCTACCGGCACAGGCATGCCACAACTGAGAATCCAAACACTTCTCAGTTTCTTCCATTTTTTCTTTAGATTCCATAAATGTAATCATTTAAACCAAGAATTCTATATCACAGGCAATCAAAACCCAAAACTCACTTCACAAAACAAGTCCTTTCTCTAAAAGCCTTGTCCTTGTTTCTCAGACATCATAAAAATAACTGCTGTCACAAAATAAGAGATACATATTTCAGGCATAGGTATGAAAAATTCATGCAAAATCACACAAAAACAGGAAGGATATCAATATTAGTAAATTTTAGATAAAAGAACTAGAATCTTACCATACTTATTCCCAGTAGTCAAAGAATCCCATCTGAAGAAACACCAGAAAACACATAGCTTCTCAAGAACAACTCAACATGGATTCATATAATTACCCCTTCTTGACAATCAAACTCCTAACCTTCGAAGAATCAAAATCCTAATTGTCCAAAAAAAATAAAAAAAAATCTTGTTCAATCCAAGAAACTCTCATTTTCTTCAATTTGACCACCCCATATCATGTTTTCCGCTAAAATCTCTTTATATCAGCACAAGAAACCCATGAGTTAGACCAGATAAATATCTTTTCCAAGAAAAATTTTGAAACCCAATTTCACAAACAAAGCACTTTTTTCTCCGTTGAATTCAAAACCCACCTCCAAATTCACCGCTCTTCCACTTCCCACAAAAAAGCACTCAACTTTACAACCTTCCTACAAACTAAAACAAATTAACTAAAAGCAAAGATATATAATTCAAAAAAATTAACAAGATTAAAAGGAAAAAAATGATTAAGCAAGACAAAAAGTCCTAGCAGAAACCAAAAAACTGATGAGAACCCGTTGATTTTCTTCTACTTCAACTCCCTTTTTCCTTTCTCCCATACTTACACTCAACTCCATTCACACATATAAAAGGTCTCTCTCTCTCTCTCTCTCTCTCTCTTCATATATATATATATATGTATATATGTATAAAAGTAAGTATATAAAGTCTTCACACGTATGCAGAAAACGTCTTTTAGCAAAGCCCTTTTGGTTTTTCTTTCTTCTTTTTTCACCTGAAGAGTTTTATTACTTTAATCTTTCACTTTGAAGAAAAAAAAAAAATGAAAAAAGAAAAAATCTTGCCTTTTTCTTCGGATCTGAAGAGACTTCTGATGTGCCTTTCGGCAGCCAGCGTAACAACAAAGATCTTAAAAGCAAACTAACCTATTTCCACTTATTTTAATATTTACATTTTCCCATTTTTCAACTTTTCCTTTGGGCTTGGGGTCCTCTGATCATTTTTCCCTCTTTGTTTATTCATTAAAATATGAATATATTCATTCTGTTGCTTACGGTGCCGGATTTAATTTGATACTTTCTTGATTAGGGCATTTCTATTAGTTTAAAATGTTTAATCAATTTCTCGTGAGATTTTGAAAGGATCAATGTATTGTAGTTAGTGAAATTGTCTGAATTAGTTGTTTTAATATTTAAATTAATTTTAGGGAAGTCAATAGCTATAGTTTTGAGTTTGAGGCGACCATTTAACTATGAGTGCTACCAATTGTGATCATAGTTGGATTATGTGTGTATATACCTCTGTGTGTGTGTGTGTGTGTGGATGCGTGTGTGAGTATTGCTTACCTAAATCAACTCACTAGGAGGGGTGTTGAGATTTTTTCCGACAAATATTATCCAATACTGAAATAAGAATTGAATTTAATATGTTAAAATGTAAAGAATTTATAGAAAAATAATTATGAAAATATACCCGTTAAGGTTTTAATAAATTATTTAGAAAGAGATATAACGTGCAAATTGTAACCAAAATTGGATATGTGTGTGTGTGCGTGCGCGCATGTGCCCGCGCACGCTCATGCATATATAGAGATTTGGGACAGTCTTTATTCTAAATATAGCATTGGAATCAATTGAGTGAGGATTCTAAGTCTAATTAAAGCGAAACTAAAGGTTATAAAAGCACATAAGTTGTTAGAGTTGTTGGATTTTGTTTGGCGAAAATTTTGCGATACTTAAGACGAAAACAAGTGGATGCTAAGGTTTATCCAATAAACATTTCTTGAGACTTAAATAATTGGAGAATATGAGATAAAAATGTTGGAAGTGTATTAAATGCAATAAAATCACTGTATACTTATAAATGTCCAAAGTGAAATTATTTATAAGTGAATGTGATATGATACGTGGACTATAGTTGACGTAACTTGATTCGAATCATTCAAATTTTTACTATTAGATGGAATAATTCAAATCACAAGTCGAGATAAAACGACCAGCTAAAAAGATATCGATCCTAAAATTTATTTTCTCAATAATATTTTGAAAAATTATCATATGTATGATTATGTCGGCGAGGTCTTATTTTGCCATAATCACATCATAGACCATAATGTTGATTTCACATCAACTATAATTAGTCCTTCGCTAAAAGCAAGGGGGTGGTTGAAATAACACGAAGTAGTTGATTAACTATGATTAAGACTTAACACAATGTTATTTTTGGGTCGGGTTAACTTAATTTTGCTCAACTATTGTTCATTTGACTTTCAATTAATTCCTTAACTAAAAATTTAACACCAATACTGAGAAAAATGGGGGAAAAAGTACATTTTAACTGGAACTACTTTCTATAATCTTAATTAATGAAAATAATTAATAACCAGACACAGGGGCCCTAATCTCAAAAAAAAAAATCTTATGATAAAATTTAATTTTAATTGAAGGTCCAAACATAGGGGCCCTAGTAATTAACCACCATAACTGCCGACAAGCATTCTCCTAGTTCGTAATTATGCATATAATTATAATGGCAGCATAAGTTTAAGGATATATATATTGTTTTACATATTTTTTTAAATAAAATTTTTTTATCAGTAATGATGTCGCATCATGATTTTATATAATTTCATTTATTATTATTATTATTATTATTATTATTATTATACAATGATTGAAGGAATATATATTTATATTAAGATAATGACGAGACGTAAAGATATATATACTCATGTAGCAATTAAATTTTTTAAAATATTTTGAGGAAAAATATTAAATACATTATAGGGAATGAATTATTATTATTATTATTATTATTATTAACTACGGCCACTGACTAAGTACTGCCACAGTCCGCAGGCGACAAGGAAAGGGACCAATGAGCCATACTTAGCTGCAATATGACCCTACCCCGTATCACGCGCGTGAATATATATATATATATATATATAATACACACACACATTACATCCAAAAATAATTGAAAAAGAATTTGTAATAAAAATTAAGTGATAATAATAAAATTGTCATCAATTACACGAATACGACCAATGAACCAATATCATTAGCTGCAATACGACCCTACCCATATCACGATGGAACTTTGGATTGGAATGGTTGTAGCTAGAATATTCAGACAATTATATGTTAAAGAATGGTTGTATTTGAAATATTTATTTCACTAATATGAAACATTAATATTATAAAAAGAAAAACTAAATAAATAAATAAATTTTATTGAGTTTTCTTTACTTGATCGAACAACTAAGAATTCGTTAGTGACAATGCAGACTCTTTTACTATCATTATAATTCTTGTCTTTAATTTTTACTTGGAAAATAAAATGTGGAATTAAGTCAATCTCACAGACTCAGTTCAAATTTATATTGTTCGAAAAGTGTGTTATGTAGCAAGAGCATTGATGTAATATAAGTTTTGGTAAAAGACGAAGGTGGTAAATGAGTTGAGCTTCATTGATCCTTTGGAAGTGAAATCGAAACCTGTGTTCAAAGTAAAGGAGATACTCATTTATGATAAATTTCTACAGAGAAAAAATCGCTGATAATGTATTGAATCAGCAAATTACTTAATAAAAAAGTTAGAAAGATACCAACTGTCTGTTTTGTTGATGCCTATATGGTGTTAAATCAGAATGCATCAAAGAACGAAAGGAAATCATGACCCACCTCTCATTCATATACGTTATTTTCATCAAGTATTTCTTATTTGACTATAGAAACCCTACCCGAGTCCATACCCAAACAATACCCAAAATTAATACCCATTTACCTATCCCACCCACTTAGACCCATTACCCATTGGGTCTGTGCATTGGATCTGCTGTTTGGACCCATTACTTTTGGGTCGGGTCCAGACCCTACCCTTTTTTCTTTTTTTTTTTCCCTTCAAATTCTGATCTTTTTTTTTTGCTGCTATTTTCCAAAAAAGTTCTTCACTCAATGTATTTGACATATAATTAGTATTTCTTCACTTAATAATGGGGGTGAGGTAGGCTTGTCAATGAAATGAGTAGGGTATTGCCCTACCCAAGTCTATACCCTAATATACCGAAATAGTTAGGCCCTATGTTTATCTTGCAATACTCAATTCATAGACCCAATTAGACCCTACCCTATCAAACCCATGACCCATTGGGTCTATAGTTGAGTTTAGTTTATTAGACCAAATTTTTTAATTGTGTTTTAATCTGACTAATTTTTTTATCTTTTCCAAATTTTCTTATTGTTAATCAAAATATTAAAACTACCTAATATTTGAATGCTAGAGTAATTTATTAATATCGACTAATTTTTTTCGGCATATTTTAAAAATATTAACTTGATTTTTTTAAATTAAAAAAGAGTATACATTTAATTTTTTTATGTATACATCAAATTTATATGGTTTGTATGAAAAGAAAGTACCATCCAAACATCCAAATTGGATTGTGTAAACCAACATGTAAGAAAGAATTTTACTATTTCAGATAAATTAAGAAGTACAATAATTACAAATAAATAAATTTAAAATAATTTTAATTTTTTTATTTTATATATATTAAAATTTTAAGTATACACTTCAAGTATGCCATGATTATTAGTATAATTTTAATTTTGATATAACTAATTTGGGTTAACTAGTTAAATTTGAGCATTTGGAAAATGAGTAATTTCAAGGTATAGGATATGTGGATAAGTTTTGCATATAAACATTAAAAAAAAAAAATTGCATATAAACATTATTACACCCGTTCAATTATTTTTAATATATTTTTGGGTTTAGATTTGACGAAAATAGTATCTAAATAAAGTTCTATGAGTAAAAAAGATTAAAGTTGGGAAGGAAGGAATGGAAATATGGGTATTTGATATTGAATTTTTTTTTAATATTGGGTATAGACCCTACCCTTACCCATTCCATTTTTCTTAATGAGCCTCGGTCTCATGTTTATTTATTGGGTATGGGTATGGGTATTGTAATATTGTCATGGATATGGGTAGGGTAAACCTTATCCATTGGTAGGCCTACTTGACTATACTTCATGAATAAATATCAAATGTAGAAAATATTTTTTATAAGAAACTAAATATATTTAATATATATTCAGTGTAATAAAATAAAATAAAAAATCAATTAAAATAAAAAAATTCAAAATACGATGGATCTCTCTTCCTCTAACCTCTTTACAACTCAAAAAATGCAGTTTAGGATTAAAATTGACACGTTATAATAAGTTAATGCAGGAAATAAATGGCTCGGGTCAAATGTTGGTGGGTTTTGTCCCTCCACTGATTTGATCGATGATGCATGAAGCGACTATTTGTGGGTGTACTCTGTCACGCACACAGTACACCACCAAACGCCAGACCAGCCCACATGGAGGGGTTCACCGATCACACCCCGCCGTTTCAAGACATCAGTATTGGTTGTTCCATATACATAATATTCAACACCCCTAGTTTGGATTGGATTACACATATACGGTCATGAATCGATAAAAATCATTTAATACTTAAGTTAGTAAAAATTAGGAGTGCAATTAAATTAAGTTGAGCTAGTTTTGGGAAAATTTTCTAGTTCGACGAGTTTAAAATTTTACGTTCAAGCTCGACTAGACTTGATAACATTTGAATTGACAAATGAGTTGTAAATAACTGCGTGTTTGAACTCAACTTGAAATAAAAAAATAGTAATATAATATATATTTATTATTAAATAAAAATAATATTTAATTATATATGGCTCGTGAGTCTTCAGTATAAATATAGATGACTAGAAATAGACTCAAATTAGAGCTCAAACTCGATTAGCTTGACTCGTGAGACTCGCAAGCCAACTCGACTTGTTTGCATCCCTAATAGAGAGTGTAAGATATGTTAAAAATAATTTTTAACATTGTCAATATATAGTTTAGATATTTATAGGAGACTAATGCTGTAAACTTATCTTATTGGTCTCTTTATTCTTATCAGACCATCAAATTTCACTTATACACAGGAAGAAATCATTGATAAGAAAGTTTTGGTGACATTGTCAGTATATAGTTTATGTATTTATAGGAGACTAATGCTATAAACTTATCATACTGGTCTCTTTATTCCGATCAGACCACCGAACTTCACTTATACACAAGAAGAAATCATTAATAAGAAGGTTTTGGTATGCACGAAAGATGATCTCTATCTTCACTTTTCTCATGTCCCACATTTGTTGGCTTTGGTGTCATATGGATAAATGAATGTTTTGACAATCAGATTATGAATTATAATCGAGTCACAAATGAGTCGGATAAGATTTACATTTAAAAAAAAATCATAAAATATTTGAACAATAATTTAAAGTGAAGAGAGTAAAATTTTGATAATGCCTCTTTTATCATATCAATATATATTATCCCATTAGTTAAAAAAAAAAAATTAGGGTATCTATAAATACTTCTGAGCCACTTTTTTCTTTAAAATGGCTGGTCAATTGGGAAATATCTTCATCCTCTATGTGTCCACACAACAGGTCAAAATGAAGTTAAATTATTGGTTATATAAGTGTAAGGCAGCAGTGAGATTGTCCGAATCTGGATTTTTTTTTTGTTTTTTAAATAAAAAAATAAAAAAGAAGAAAAGTAAAAACAGAGGTATGAAGTACAGGAATGAATTAAAAGCGCATTAAATTTTCCAGCAAAGATTTGGTGTCAATAGCGTTGGACAAATGCTTTTGTACCAAATTGCAAATTGATTTTTTATTTTTATTTTTTAACCTAAGTTCATTTTAGGCCTTTGAGGGTTGTGACACCTACAATGCATTAATACTGCCAAAAAAACATTGGAAGTGACATAGGGTTGGGAGGGAAAAAAATCAAGGCTTTCTATGGTTATATTTTTCCAAAATAATATTATTTTGAAAAAACATAATCAGATATATCTTCATATTCTCTTCAAAATACATATTTTTGAATATATATATATATATTATTATTCTAATATTAAAAAATAATCAATTCTATTTTTATTCCAAAAATCAATAAAAAAGTATTGATTTGACTGTTACAGTAAAAAATGTCTTTACCAAAATATAAACAAATATACCAAAAAATAACTTTCACATTTTTCAATAATTCATTCTCCCAAAATACATAATAAAATCAAACAAAAACCATAACCACACATTCCCAACTGATTTTGTAAATATACTTTTCTTAATTAATTCTCATCAACCACCCAACTCATCGGTGATATTATATCTTTTCATCCTTTCAAGTGGACCAAACACTAGCCCTATATTTTGGATAATGAATTTTAATGAAAAAATGTTTTTTCTACTTCAAATGATATAATTTTTTATTTCAATTTTTGCATTTTTATATGCTTTTCCTTATTAATTTCTTTAATCCAACGTAGCATAAATATAGCTTAAGGAGATATCATTGAAGGAAAATTTAACGAGATGTATTCAAGTAAATGGCGAATTATTAAATGAAAATATAATAATATTATAAAAATATTAATTTGTTGTGCAATAACATGATAATTTATATCCAAATTAAAGATATTCCACTTGAGAGGGTGTTTGACTAAATTTTTTTAAAAGATCTTATAATATATTTTTGAAAGTTGTAAGATGTTAAATCTTATTTTAAAAGAACTTCTTAAGTTGTTTCGATAAAGTAAAATTTTAAAGATAATAAGATGTTAATAATGATAATTATGTAATTAATATAGTTAAGATTAAAAAAATTATTAAAATTATAAAAATAGGTTACAAACTCCTACTTTCTTTTAAAAAGAGCTTATAATATCTTATTATCTTATTTTAAGAGCTTATAAGTCATTTTATTTAAAAAAAAAGTACTGAAAACTTTATAACATTTTATAAACTCTGAAATATTTTATAAGATATTTTAAAAAGATTATAAACTAAAATGGACGCCATTCAAATTGCATAATATCAACTATAAAAGCAATAAATTGATTCGACTTTGATTTTATATTTTCATTGATCCACATGAATTATTTACAAATATTGCAATTAATATTTAAATAAGTGCCTTATAATATTAATCTCCTAAAATAATTTGATTAAGAAAAAAAAAAGGAACGGTCTTATAATTCTTGGTGGAATAAAAGTGGAGTCCGGTGGAGAAAATGGACCATTGAAAAGCCCAATTGGCACACCCTAAGTTGACCGCAACAATGTCGGGCGATGATTGGAAATTGACTTCGTCGCCATATCTCTGTCGTTCTGATGTTACCCCTTTTTTCCTTTTGCCAGAATTAATACGCTGTTTAATTGAATAATAAATTATTAAATATATGTTGTATAAAAAAAATTATTTTATATTTACAGTTGACAATGTTTGCATTAAATATATTAAAGTGTTGTTTTGTGTATAAGAAGAAAAAAAACCTCAAAATTTTGTATGTATTTCTATAATTTTATATAAAAAATTGAAATTGTATGCATCTAACTAAATAAATATTGATATCCGTTACTATTTTCACTACTAATTATATATACGATATTAATATTTTTATTAATTTACAATTTATTTAAATATATATTGTATAAAAAAATTTACCAATATGATATGGTGAATAAAACGAACTCTTTTATTGTGAAGATACTTTGAGATAATAAATAGAATTTATTTTATTATTTATTACGTTGGACAATAATGAAATTTTTTTATCTCAATAAAATTGAAGCGCGATATTAAGTAATTAAAATAAAAATAAATTTCTTGACAGGAGAAATAAGATTTCAACATTTAGTTATTTTCTTAGTGGACAATTTACACTAAATTTATGTCTTAACTCTTCAAATTAGGTAGGGTTTATGACTAAATTGTCCCTTGGAGGGTAGATTGTGGACCATGCTATATATGGACATGCAAAAGTTACGAATGACATTAAATTACATCATATCTTACTAAATTTTTCATTAATAATTAATAAATTAGAATAAATAATATAAATATCCACACATTTGATTGGGCATAAATTAAATCTCACCTTATAAAGTTCCACATTTTGGGCATAAATCTAGCCCAAAATAGTCAAGGTCCATCCAGTTTTATTGATTTTTAAAGAAAAGTCATTATGGGCCCAAATTATTGTAATGGGCTAATTGATGTTCCAATCTTTGGGCGCTATACTTCTTTACCCCACTAATGTTTGAATCCCATTAGGGCTGTCAATGGATCGGATTTTAATTCGAGTTCGATCCGAATTTTAAAAATTTTATTCGATTAAAATATTTAATGGATCATATTCGACAATAAATATTTTTCATTCGAAATAAATGAATCGAATATGAAATTAAATAATTCGATCCGTTAAAGATACGGATTAGAATTTTAATATTTTTTAAATAAATTAATACTCTTACATATAGTATTAATAAAAAATTTAAAATAAAATCTATATATTATATTGACATGATATATCTATATTAACGTCTATATTATTATACCATTAATAAGATGATACTGATAAAATGTCAAATATAATAACATATAATAATTCATCTATTTATTAATATAATGTGAAATAGGGATTTAGTATTCAAATATTTAACTTTTGAACTAATATATAATAAAAAATTATTAAAAATTCAAATATGACATAAATTTACTTTATAAATATAATATTTTTATAAAATTCAAAATAAAAAATATATATAAATTGGGTTGGATATTTTTTTTATCAAATTTTGGATATCCATCGGATACAAATATGGTACTGACTAACAAAGATCATATATGATTTTGGGTCGGGGTCAAGTTTGAATTCGGATATGTCTGATCCGATCCACATCCGACCTGTCAATAACCCTAAATCCCATTATCCCACCAAAAGGGGGGGGAGGGGGGGAAATCAATTAAGAATTATTTGTGGTAATATTATTAAAATAGAAAAAAGTTAAAAGGGAAATTACATGTTCCTTTTGGAATATAAAAAATATCCATTTTAATTTTTTGAATATAGGTTAATACTATGACACCAAAACAATATATGCATACATGAAAAGATATATGTTTTTCCTAAGTATTTGTACATCTATCTCCTTCTCATTTTCTTTGCATGTTTAGATTGTTGAATAAATAAATAAAATAAAGTACAAATTTAATGCTAATGGATCCCAAAATTCCTAAATTTGGAGGCACAGTCTTACTACGTAAGTCAATATACAAGCGGATAATTTATTCCTATATTTCTTGAAAAATAGATTTATTGTCCTTTTTCATTTGATCATGCGCCATAACATAATGTTTAGCTTAAATAAAACTGATTCTTTTTCTTCAAGTTGTCGACTGATTTTTAAAGGTAATTTTTTTTTTTTCATTATAGAAGCGAAAAAAATCCTTTTCTTTTGCAAATTTTTTGGTTAGAATCCAAGTGATATAGGGTAGTTTAACGGGCCCAGCTCGATGGCACTCAACCGGAATGGAAGCTAGTTTGTGGCAACTCAATTAGCCATAGGCCCAATTTATCATGGGCCAAACAAAAGATCAACCAACATTCAACCTCACAATCTTTATCCATTGTGGCGAGTATCAGCACTCCCCGATCGACCAGGTTATGGTCGATCATCTTCAGAATGTGGCCTTCATCGTTTGACCAGGCAGATTCAGTTACAACATCGTTGCATCTTGTTAACTAGAATCTGAAGAGATATCTTGTAAGAAGCATTCATCTCGATTGGAGAGGTCAAGGAGAGGTGACAACGTCTCAATCGCATTGGATGGCCTACCAGGCGGCGTGCCTCCACATTAATGACGCATGCCACTATTCGTACCACCTTTTCCAGCCGCGTCGAGCTAGTGCGCGCCTCCAATTTACCACCTCATCCTAGACAACGCCACTTAGTATAGTACACAAGCTAGAGATGAGTCAAAGAACCTCAAGCAAGGACAAAACCCTTCCTACCCAATAAAGGCACCATTGACATATCAACTCCATTGAGAAGGCTATAAATACCCTATTACTAGTTTTCAGCAAGGTATGCCATTTTATCATTCTAAAGCCGTCACTCTATTGCTTCATTTTTTGGTCGATATACTGACTTGAGTAGCCTGACGTTTGCTGTTGATCATAGGATTCGACCCCCAATACATTGTAGAGTACTTCTCTCGACCTGCCATTGGTCGATCATATTGAATTTCAGCCCAATACACTCATCAAACAATTCTTACCCTCATCACCAAGATTCAAACATAATTTCAAAGAAAACGTTAAAATTATGGGTGCCAATTTAGGTTAGAACTCATGAGCTCAACCCAACCCACATGGTTTTAGGTTGGGTTGGGCTTAACATTTCAAAAATGGGTTTGAGCAGGTTGGATTTTAGATGGGTTGTGTTAAAAAATGCCATTTAAATAGAATTATAGTGACATTTTTACATATAATAACATTTTTAAGAAGTGCCATCTAGGTGGGTGTGGCTAAAGGTATGAATGTCACTATTTTATTCTTTTTGTGGCATTAATAAAATGCAACAAGAAATGAATTAAATTACATGTTAAAATGTCACAAAAAATACATTAAATGACATGCTAACATGCCACAAAAATTGCATGTACTGACGTATTAAAATGCTACAAAAAATCTCTTCAATAACATTATATCATACCATAAAAAATGCAATAAATGACATGTCAAAATGCCATGAAAAGTTTTTTTTTAATGACATATTAACATGCCGCAAAAATTTCAACAAATGATATATTAAAATGTCATTAAAAGATTCTTTAAATGACATGTTAGCATGCCACAAAATAATATATTAATGGCAGACTAAATATCAGAAAAGATTTTTTTAGATAAATATGTTTACCTATCCCAACTCCCATATATATCTTAACCTATCCCCGGCCACCTCCCAATTGTGATATTTCAACATGGCTCCATGGATCTTTATAAGATTCGAACACACAACCATCTTTTTGCAAGAATATGAGTTTACTATCAAGTTATCCATCAATTTTCAGCATAATTAAAGATATTAATTTATTTGTACAGTTTAGAAGTATATTTACTCAATTATTTAAATATATGAATGAGCTCAAATTTATTATATGAAATACACTAATTTTTTCTTAAATCAAATAGGGTATCGATACATTAATGGTATAATACATATATATATATATATATTTATAAATTTTATAGTTATTGATGTACCTATTTATTATTTATCTACTTTGCAATATTTTTTTTATATTGCATCATGATTAAATTATGAGTGACTTTTTTTTTTTTTTTAAAAAAAAGGTATTGATCTAGTTAAATGCCTTTAACGTATAATTATGTAGGTTGTTTCAATAAAATGCCACCATGTTTTTACAATATTTATTAATCAATTGACACTAAGTATTATATTATAGTGATATTTTTTTACTACTATCACTATATTAATTTAATATATCACTATACTATAAAATATCACTAATGTACTGATTAACTATTGTGGCACCTTTTTCATTATATTACTTTTATCACTATATTACTTTTATATAGTGTCACTAAATAATTTGTGGCATCTTTTTCAAATGACACCATAATTAAATAACATAAAAAAAAATTAAGAAAAATTAGTGGCATTGGTTGAATGCCTTTGAAATACATTTATGTTGGCAATCTCAATCAAATGTCATCATCTTTATTTGTCATTTATTAATCAAATGTCACTAAATATTATAATATAGTGGCATTTTTCAATAATTATCACTATACTACTCTTATGTGTCACTACACTATAGAATGTCACTAAATTAGTGCCACTAAAATATTTTGTGACATTTTTTCCTAAATGACACCATAAATAAATATGAGCGACCTTTTTTAAGAAAAATTAATGGCACTAGCTAAATGCCTGCAAAATATATTTTTGTTGGCATTTTTAACCAAATGCCACTATCTTATACATCATTCAATAATCAAGTGCCACTAAATATTTTATTATAGTGGCATTTTTCTAAGACAAACACTATATTACATTTATGTGTCATTATACTAGAAAATGCCACTAAATACTTTATGACATCTTTTTCAAATTACACCATAACTACATATTAGTGGCATTTTTTTAGAAAAATTAGTGACACTAGTTAAGTGTCTTTAAAATAAATGTATCTTGACATTTTCAATTAAATGTCACTAATTTATTTGTCATTTATAACCAAATGCCACCAAATATTATACTGTAGTGGCATTCTTTTACGACCATCACTATCTTAATTTTTTGTGTCATTATCTTATAAATGCCACTATGTTGATGCCACTAAAGATCATATTTGTTGTAGTGGCTTTTAAATGGGTCCATTCAAAAAATTTAATTAATTTACTAAATCATCTCATTATGTTTGTATATTAAATAGAATGTAGAAGGCATAATAATATTACTATGGTCTTTTGAATTAATTTTTTGGAATAAGTAAATTAAATTATTTTTTTTATTTTTTATTTGAACCATTTCAAAACCAACCCAACACATAACTCAACCCACTTTCAACCCATCTATCTTAATTCATATAGAACCCAACCCATTTTAAACTCAACCCACTATGACTTAAAATTAAAAAAGAAAAAGAAAAAGAAAAAATTGCAGATGTCTAGATTTGTTAGAGCTGAGGAAAAGATAGAAAAAGAGACTACAAAGTAATAATTGGCTATTTCTTTTGAATGCATCAACATCATTTAAGGGCATATTCTTTGATGAACAAAAGCCCCATTTGATTAGACCCTTCAACTACTTAAATTCCTTTGGCAAGATGAGTACATCACCTCAATCATCAATGTATATATGTACCCACATATTTATGGAGATGGTGAAATGAAACTGAAATCAGGCTGGGACCATAGCTACCTATCATTTTGTCTTAAATTATCCAGCCCCAATGCCCCCCTCCATAGTCCTACCCTTTTGCTATCATTCATTCATCTTGTCTTAATTGTCAAATGGTATCATTGTTTTTTTTAATAATCATGTCGACATGGTTTAATGTTAGAAAGAGATTGACTGTAAATTCGATTCGAGAGCCTGAGGCCTGAATTGGTTGTGTTCTCATTTTCATTTTTTATTTTCATTAATTTGAATTTATAAGATTTTAAAATAAAATGTTAGGTTAGTATGAACTTTTTTTGAAAAAAATAAGGAGTTCCTAATTTTTTTTTATTTTAATCATATTATATACAATATCATCATTATTAATATTTTATAAGTAGTTATTTTTCTAGTATTTTTTAAAACTTAGACCTCAATAGTACTCCCCTAATAATTATATGTTATAAAATTGATAAAGGTTTCATTACGTCCTTAAAAGATACATACCACATATAATTATATATTTCAGATCTCCCAGTTCAAGAACCACATTTCATTATTCATTTTACTATAAACGATGAAACAATCGAAAAATCTTTTTTCTATACTACAACTACAGAAATCATCTATTTTAATTAGTATTTTATCTTCTACGCCCATATCCGAGGCCAATTCCTTGTCAGTTGGCCAAACAAGGCATAATCTCAACAACAAACAAGCATCAGAAAAATTAGTTGAAACATGTTTGTAAACACAAATGGTCCCTGCTTCTTTTCTTGCAAGAATGATCAAACTGCACAGCTTCTCAATTTTTTTCTAACTGTATGGCTAACAATTACCAACCAGCACTGCCAGGAGCCGACCACCCTCGTCCCTTCTCTTCTTCGGTCTCTGCTAAACGAGGAAATTATGGGCCATTTATTCTGTTGCTCTGGTAAGATAATTATGAAATATTGGATTGACAAAATTTGGTATTGATGTTGTATGGAATGGAATTTGAGGTCCTTTCTGTAAATTAATGAGATGTGGGCTTTTGCTTTTAAAATGTGCTCGTAGAGTCAGTGCTTGAGTTTAAAAATGATTGCTTGCCTGTTTGGTTTTATTTCTATTTTCAATTTTTATTTCCATAATTTCTTAAATTTGAAAAGTCAGTTAGTGGAAATGGGTTGAAAATAAATATGTATTTGGATAGATTATTGAAAAAGTAATGATTATATTAGTTTCAATAGGTTGTAGATGGGAGAGACATAAAAAATGGAATAGAGAGAATATATATATATATTTATATATATATATGTTATTGGGAGAAGATATATAGGTTATTGAAAAATGTGTTATGAAAATGAAAATGATGTTGGGTAAAAATGTGTAAAATGTGATGTGTTTCATTTTTGGAACAATAAAAAATATGAAAATAGAGTGTGAAAATAAAATCAAACGGCTAATGTCTTTTCGGTTGTGAAAATTAATTTTTATACTAATTAAGTCATTGATGGGTTTGAACCCATTTAAGTCATGGGGCCATCTAAAATATAGTTAGCTAAGTGGACTTAATGACCCTTTATAATTAATTATGTTGGATTTTTTCGCTCCTAATGACTTATTAGGTATATAATAATTTGCATGAGTACAATATGAAAATTTCAAAAGAATGATGAGAATTCAACCCAAAATGTTTTATAAAAATTTATGAAAAGTTTTGTTTTGAATAAAAAAAAAATAAAAATAACTACATAATTGAGTTTGAAGGTCAATTGAAATCATTTTGAGAGAATAAAATTAAACAGAACTTTTACATTAACGACAAACAATCAAAAATAGTGTTTTATTTAATGGGATCGAAGCGTATTATACATAGGACAATGAACCTTCTACAGACTCTCCATGAGATGTATCGCATGAATATAATACGAGAATTTAAAAAAAAGATGAGAATTCAACCCAAAATATTTTATGAAAAATTATGAAAAGTTCTATTTTAAATAAAAAATGAAAAGAATAGTTATATATTTGAAGTTTGTAGGTCCCAATTAAAAAAAAAATACGTTCAGAGAGAATAAAATAAAATAAATTTTTATATTTATGACAACAGCCGAAAATAATATTTTATTTAATGTAATCGAAGCGAAAAATCTACTTAAATTTAGGACAAGAGACCTTCTACAAACACTCCATGAGATTATAATGCACAAACTAACACATAGGACTTACCCATTAGGAATAAAAATGTGAAGTATAACATGTAGCAAAAACAAAATAAAGTTTGAAACTCTTTATTGAAATGATATTTATTATTATACAATATATTAAATTATAAATAAATATATATATTTTTAATTTTTTTTAATTTTAGGATACGTTGTAGATATGATGAAGGCGGGACATTACATATTACCACATTTTTCCGTGTCAATCAATGGACATATGACAGTGCTATCATGTCTCCATAGACATTGGGCGTGGCACCATCATCATTTTGTTCTTAAATTGTTTCCTCAACCTAGGAATCAAATTAACTCTATATTAATTGAAAATTAATTAATATAGCCCATTTTATTTTATTTTATTTTTCCCCACACACAAATACATATGTATTTGAAGTTATTTAGATTTGAAATTTAAATTTCATATATGTAAGAATAAAAATGATGCTCTCAATTAATTGATCAGTACATATTTATTTTAATTTTTAATTTTAATTCTTCGCACAGTATGTTTTTCGTTAGCTTGTCACCATACGGCAAAATAATAAGTTGATATTAGTTTTGGAAATTACATAATGCATTTAGTAGTTACAACTTGCAATGCAAATTAAATTAGTTTCCATGTGAAGGGAAAATAGGTAGTTGTCACATAGCTAGAGAGGTCATTTCCAGATAAAATTTACAAAAGGATTTCCCCCCACAACAAAAATCTATAACTCCATGTTAGCTTCCTCCGATGCCAAATTCCATGATGTAATAAAATCTTCTAATCTTCAACTCCCTTTTCACCTGGAAATGTTATATTTTTGGGAGTAGCCAAGTTGCTCCATCTCCCAGCTCACTTTTGAAGCAACTCTTTCGTGGCGAGGAACATACTCCTAGAAAATCACATGAAAAGTACAAATAATTAGATTTGAATCTTCTAAGGTTCTTTCATAGTCACTGTTTCGGACAGAAACTCGATAAAATAGACATGTTTGATACTGCATGCAAATAGGTTACAAAATTTCAGACAGTAAAATAATTACCTCTAATTTCTTAACAAGTTCCGTTGCTGTCGGAGCAGACACGATGATGTGGCGAGCGTTTGGACTAATGAAACCTTCCTCTACAGCTTTGTCGATGAATGAGAGCAACGAGTTATAGTATCCGTCCACATTCAGCAACCCTACCTATAAAAAGCAACATAACTCAATCATTATCAAACAGACTGCAATTTTTTTTCTGTTTATGAAAATTTCAGATTTCAATTATTCTCAACGAGTTATAGAAAGGTACCGGCTTATCATGGATGCCAAGCTGAGCCCAGGTTATGACTTCAAGTAATTCCTCCAAAGTTCCATAACCACCTGCAGAAATTGGCCATGGCCCCACTCATAAATTGCTCATGGTTCAACAGGGAAAACATGTTTTCTTGCACATTTATTGAAGATGGGATGTTTTCAATCAATGAATTGAGTGCCATATTAATGCCTAAGGATGGGAACAAACATCCCTGGTTTTGAACTGAACCAAGTTACTAACTAAAGTAGTTTTTTTCTCAGTCAAAAAAACAGGATGATTGTGGAAGAATAATCATTAAATGACCTCAGCTAGAGCAGGCATGTCTGTTTCATATGTGAAAGAACCAGCTGGCCCCAGCCCTTTGTACATTTTCCTAAGTTGGTATTGATTGTTCTCACCCTTTAGTAAATGAGAGGTATGATCCTCTGCAAGCCTTTCAGTAATGATTTCTCTCATAGTACCATATATACAGGTCAGCATTTATTTTGAATAATTTGAAAAATGAAATCTTTGGAAGAAGTTAGCATTGGTTTTGTTGAGGGCAAGTGGCGACAAATATGATTTTTTTTTGTTTTTCCTTAAAAGAGGATCATTGCTGGTTGTCAGCTGCGCGAAACTAGAGCTATTGATTTTGTTAAGGACTAGGGGCAACAAATACGATTTCTTTTATTTTTCCTCAAAAGAGGATTGTTGCTGGTTTTCAATTGCTCGAAACTAGAGCCCACGATCAATCTGATCGTGGGTGTGAGAGCTTATTACTGAACTACTCATTTATCTATTAGAAAAGGTTCTATGTTGACATGTCAATAAATTGGCCTCAAGGGATTGTGCTCTAATCATGGATATTTGATTTTGAGACAAAACTTTAAGAGATTTTATCAGATGATAGCTACTTCAAAGATTTCTTTCAAGAGGGCTTATTTCTGCATTACTACAGTTATTCACTTTACAGAGAAATTGATGCACTGAGAAGGACAGACACTGTGAACTCTGAGATGGCTCATTTGGGATGGCATGATGAAAGAATTGAAGTATCTGTCAAGTTCATCTTTGGTTAAGTTGACTTAGAATTTTAGCACAAATGTCCTGATATTCAGCAGGGCTTTATACCAACCTGGTAAGGCAATAAAAGCATCTGAATGCCTGGCCATTTCTGCTTTCCTTTGATGCATATCTGCGACTGCCTTCACTTCCCCTACTGTTTCACCAGTTAACTGCAAAAGGGTGCAAAATCCCATAAAGGAAAAAAAGAAAGAAAGAAAAAATGTTTATAAAGCTGAAAATAGGTAGAAGTTTATGAATTATGATGAGTGCTGTGCATTTTCTGCAGTGAAGCAATGATGGTATTTTGCAGTTAAAAAAAGTAAAAAGAAATAGAAAAATGGACTAGTTGCTAAAAGAACCCTTCAAAGTCAGCAACTCAAGAAGCAGTGGCTGATATAGTACCAGATGAACATATACATTGAAGAATTTAAATGAGGGGAAAAGGCCAAGATAGAAAAATACAAGAGCTAAACAGAGGAAATAAGGGGATGAAACAGAAAAGGCAAATATCAGAGGAAGCATTTGGAGTCCAAAAATGTATGCATTATTTGTGAAACACACCTGGCCATCTAAGTACTCTACTCCTGTGGATAAGGATTAGCAAGGACCAACCAAGAAACAGGGACTTTCACTTTGTCAGGATCAATGATCAAAAATCAAGAAGAGAAAAAAGAGTAAACATATGGTCTAAAAGAATAGAAGTAAAAGAAAAAATTCATAGACAATAATACAAGAAAGGGATTGAAGGTAAAGTGAAGCAAACAAGCAGCTAACCCCAAGAGTATACTCTAGAAACAAGAAATTGGAAAAGAAAAAGGAAATTAAACAATTGAAATATCTACTTTTTTGTGGGGTTCTTTTTTTATTTTTCAGTTAAATTATTGAATAAGAAAAGGGTCAAGACTTTTTTAACCATAGAAGACATACCTCTCGAGGCATGAGAGTCTTGGGAATCACCCTGCAGAGGGGGACAGTAACATGACAAAAATCAGTTTTAGTGAAGAATTAAATAGAACTAGACATTAACAAAAGACTAAAAAACACTCCCATTTTGTTATTTCCACACCCCAATACTCTTAAGAATTAGGATTTTCTTTTAAAATATGTGAGGAAAAGAAGCTCTCACCCAATGACATGCCGACCACCATCATGAACAGCTTGTGAAACCAAACCCATGAGGCCTATGCTGCCTCCTCCATAGACCAAATCAATGTTCCTAGAAACCTTAAGAAACACATCACCACATTAGATTTAAGGTTTCCAAGAATCAGAAGAGCAAAATGTAGGCTTTTTTCCATGTGGGCTCAGATTGGGCTAAAGCATATTTATGTGTCTTGCACTCCTTTGATATTGTTGATGGAGGAAAAGAAGTTAAGAACACAAAGAAGAAGATTCCACCATAGCTATATGCAGATAATACAGTGGGAGTGCTTGTTATGGTACTTCTCAGATAATATGTGCTTGTTATAGTACATTCTTCTTATCTATTTGAGGAAGAGAAAAAGCATTCATTGCAAATATTTGAGAAAGGGCAGTAATGAAAGCAACAGAACATGTAAATAGTACAAGATACAAACCAAAAATATATCTAAAAGAAAAGTGAAAAGATCTAATCTTTCCCATTTCCATGATGCAGGGAAGCAACCTGAAACTTAATGACCCTTGAATCATTTGAATTCTCCTCAGAGAGAGAGGAGGAAAAAGAGGGAGCCCTTTTAAGTAACATAGATGGAGATTCTACATTCCAACTTTCTCCTTAAAAACCCTTGAAGAATAGCACTTTTGCATGAGAATAAGAAGGAAAAAGCAATCAAAAACAGAGAGAAATGGCCATATGCAACTTCTTGCAAAAAAACCCATATGCCAAATTCCCATAAAAAGTTGAAAACACAAGATTTTGATTCGGTAAACCATTCATGAGAAAACAAAAGCAACATTTCACGTTGTGCCCTCAAAGAAAGTCTGAAGAAAGAAAAGAAAAAAATTGATTTTCATTAATGGTACAGAAAGCAGAAAAGAATGATGTACCAAAACTTTGCCCAGTTCAATGGCAGCTTCTTGATAGCTAGCTTTCTTGCCTTGGCTGCTCCCACAAAACACACAAATCCTCTTGAACTTTGATGCTTTTACTTCACTCTCTCTCTCCATTTCTTTTGTTCCCACACTCTTTCTTTCTCTCTGTCTCTCTCCCTCCCTCCTTGGTTTTTATATATTTGTCCTTTATCTCTTAATATATGTGACAAGTTAGAATAAAAGAAGAATCTTGCATCTAATATACATATATGATATATACTAATACACCCTAGCTCTTATGTATACATATAGTGGCTATACAAGCATCATATGGAATCCTTTTGCTTGCCCACTCTCAGCCCTTCACTAGTGATATTGGGTTGGAATCTATCTAAACTAATGTAGTATAGGAGGGAGAGCAATTTTTTTTTCATTTTTTAATTATTTATATATATACGCGTGATGAATATGTTAAATTTAAATTTCGATCTTGTACTTTATGTATGAGATTATGCTATTGAGCCAAAAATCACTTGACAAAAAACCTACTTAACCTATTTAGGTTACTAATTCTATTTTTTTATATTTTTAAAATAAATATTTTTTTAAAATACAAATATAATAGAAAAATAATGCTTAAATATATACTAAGTATGTTATAGAAGTCACATTCACATTATACTTCTTTACCAACATTTGTTTGCCTCCTAGTATTGTACTAAATTGCTTAGGCTTTGTTTGGTTATGTTTTCGCAAAACAATATTGTTTTGGGGAAACAAAACCAAATATATCCCTATTTTTTCTCCAATATTCTTCAATATGTACATACATATTATATATATATATTATATATTATTTTTTAACATTAAAATAATAATTCAATTTCATTTTCACCCCAAAAATCCAACAAAAAAGCATTGATTTAACTGCTACAGTAAAAAATATCTCCACCAAAATATAAACAAGCATACCAAAAAATAACTTTCACATTATCTAATAATTCATTCTTCTAAAACATATAGTAAATACATAATAAAATCAAACAAAAAATATAACCAAACATAACCTTAATTTTTATTTATAAATAAATATAAAAAAAATAATGGGTAAGAAGAAGAAATTATATAATTAAACTGTTGCAGTTTTAATGTATTCGTATTTCTCATTTATAAACATAAATTAAGAATATCGTATAGATAACTAGAAAAAGTTATGCATTTAATTTTACAATCTCTTATATTTATATTTCATAATTATGATATATTTATTGTACATATTCATTGTAGGAGCTAAAATACAGCTAAATTACAAATTTCTAATACTTTATTAGTATTGAAATTAATTTAATTCTATCTAGAAATATAGGTTGACTGCGTGACTGCAGGTGGGACACTTCATTTATTTAATTACCTACTTTTTATATCCTTTATGTTCAGCATTAATAAATTTGTAATAGTTTTCTTTGATCTTATGAAAAAACAAAAAAAGAATCATTGGCTAAGCTTAAAAAAATAGAAGGATAGTATTAAATACTTTAGACTTGCATAAAAATTTCATAAAAAGATTTAAATCTTATCTCAAATTAAATTTCAATCAAGATTTTAAAATGTATTCTCATCATTATTAAGTTACTAAGAAAGGTGATTTTGTCATTTAATTAATCAAACCAAATGAGTTTTCTAAAATTTAAATTAACAGATAAGATTTTTTTTTTTATTTTTTTTTTGTAAAATTTATAAATTTCTGATATCTTATTTTTCATAAGTTCTAACTTTAGATTTTCCACCAAATACTAGAATTATAATGGAAACTTCATGAACAAAAACAAATGGATTCTTTATTATGGTTGCTTTGTGATTATCTAAATGTGAATTATGAATAAAATAATTGTAGTTTCTATAAAATTTTAGCTTTATTCGTTGTTTATAAATTGGTATAAACTATAGAGAAAAAGTGCAATTCTTTTCACAAAATTAAGAATGTTTCAATAAAATTCTAGTTCAAATCGAGTTATTGAATAATTAATATGCAGTTCAAAACAATGATCAATTATATGATAAATACAACAATGCTTACCATATAATTATTTGAATACAAATGAATTTAACTTAACTAAGAATTTTCTAGAATTCGAGAATAGATCAAATCTATTAGGAATTAGGGCATTGCCAAACCCTATCTAAATCATTTTGTAATAAGATGTATACTGCTTAACAAGTAAGCTTAGCCGAACACTCCCCTAAGTCTAAAGTAAGCACCAATGTTTTAAAAATCAAACTGGACATTGAACTGGTGGCCTTACTGGTTCAACCAGTTCGACCACCGATTCAATCGGTATGATGTCATAATGATGCAGTAATTATATATTATTTTATAAATATATATAATATTATTAATATATTATAAAAATAGAAAAATTCCAATAATATAGAAATAAATAAAGAACTTTTCCTTCATATTTTAGTCATTTTTTTTTTCAAATGGTTTTTAAGAAAAATACCATTTCTCAATTAATCAATTACAAATATATGGTTTAGTTCAAATAGTATAGCACAACTATTTAACATTAATACAAATGGCCATCCCTTCAAGTTTCAAATTTAATATTTAACATAATAAAATAAGTTTTTTTAATATATTAAGTTGTTAACATTTTTTGGAATTTTTAAAAAGATAAAAAATATATATAAAAAAATTAAATAATAGCGAACTGGTCATGAGCCGGTCGAACTCTTGACCGATTTTTACTGATTCACATCTAATTAACTTATAATCAATTTTTATGCTCGATTCAAATCGGCCTCCAATCCAATTTTTAAACCATTGGTGAGCACCCCATGCTATTTATTCTAAACTAAATTTATGGAAAGTGCACATCGTGTGTAGCCCCTTAATATTATTAGGCTCCTTTGGTACGAATTAAGATGATTTCAATGGAATTTCATTTTTAATAACCTAAAAACAGTTGCTTCTGTTGTGACATAGTTGCTAGTACTTAGTGCAAGGAATAGATATTAAATCGGAAGAGATTCTTAGAAATTCCCATCTCTTAATTTGATTGATTGTGTGCTATAGTTAGGTTGGGTAGGACTATGCCTCTTCCATCCATGTAACAAGTAGGCATTTAATTTTTTGTTTTCCATGTTTAATTATAATTTTTAACGCGCATATTAAGGATGTCAATGAATCGGATCGGAAATAGAGATGCCTTTCGAGAAAGAAAAACGGTCCCTATCCCGTATAAGTCCTCATTGAGACAGGGATAGGTACCCAGCCTGGGAAAATAGATTCCTATGAGTATTAATAGGTATAGTTAACAAATTAGATAATTCAAAAATTTCTATATATATATATATATATATATATATTAGTTTGAATTCTAAAAGTCATAATTTAAAGCATTTAATTGAATTACAAATAGAAAATAATGTTTCTAATACACCATATGATGTGTGTATAAATTAAATTAAAAGAAAATGACATTTTGATACCGCGTCAGAGACACAACCGAGGGTCTCATCTCATATATTTTAGAAAGCATATAAATAATAGAAAAATTAATTAAATACTAAAATTAAGAATAGAAAAACGAGGATTGTCTCATTTGAAATCACTCTTTCTTTTTTTTTTTTAACTTTTGAACAAAAAAGAAAAAAAAATAAAACCCTTATTTTCCTTCTAATATATAATATACAATTTACACTAATAAAATCTAATACAATATTTGATATTGACTTCTTTGGCTTTATATTCGTATTTATATGTTTTCTTAAACTTGTTATCAGTTGGATATTTGCACACATATATAAATATTTATATAATATGAAAAACTATATTGATGATGATAATTAATGAAGACAATGGAAAGGACCACTTTGCCCCCAATTTAGTCAAAATACCTAAACAGGACAGGATCCGCGTCTTTTCGTCCGGGCAAGGTCGTGACCCAGATGAACCCTACCCGATTCAGTCCATGACCCGAATTTTAGACCGTTGATCAATTGAGGATCTGAGCACAGTAACTCGCCACCTCGATTCGTACAGACAAAGACAGTTCGACACCTATAAAAGAGGAAAACAAACAATAACAAGTCATGTTATCTTGGCTCTCTCTCACTTGAGTTCTTATCCTTACCCTTGAGCTCTCTATTAATTACCTCAGCTCCTAAACTAACTTAGGCATCGAAGGACCTTAGATGATAGCGATCTCAGCTAGCCTAATGTGCGTTCTTGTGGTCAGATCGAAGACCTGTAATCAACTATGCAGATCAGGATTGGGTCGAGGTTGAGGTCCCGAACAAAGACAATTTTGAGAATCAAGTTCGAGGTCTTGACCCTAGATTTTAAGCCGCATCATATATATATTGAATAGTTATATTGGAGTCCGATCGTGTTTTATAATTTTCATATCATTATATTTATATCGTACCATGTCTATCAGTCATGGATTATGGCTACCAAAAAATGTGTTGTTTATTTTTTCCCATCCCATAAAATATTTGCGAATTTCTATTTTTATTGTCACAAATATTTGGCCTATAGTACAAAATTAGTGAATTTATTCATCTAAATGCTTTTTATGTGCTTTGTTGGAATTTATTACGAGACAAAATTGATCTTCTTTTTTTTCCCAAGATTTTGTAATCAAAATTGCGGGAGAAAAGGCCGATGAGCTCATTTCCATCATTGTTTATATTTTATTTTAAATTAAAAGTTTTAAATATTATTTTTTTAATTTTATATTTTAACTAATAAAGGTATGATATCTATGTAAATTATAAAAAAATTGGCTAATCTTGTATCATAAAATTTGACTAAGCTATTCATTATCTTGCTTTTCTTTTTCATTTTCTTATAACCATATTCCAAAATATTGACTTAATTACTCCATCTATTAGATATTGCCTTTGGAGTAATGCTATTGGATATTAAATTTACATTGTAGCTTAATTATGAATAATCACTTTCCAATAGTTGTACAACTACAAGAAGATCATTCTAAGAATTTAGTACAATTAATTTTTTTTAATGTGGGCGAGGGCGAGGTGGGATTTAGAGATTTTTTGAATAAATTTAATTAAAAATCTCATAAACTCCTATACTGTATAAAATACTTTTAAAATTTATTAAAAGTTAATATAATATATTAAAAATAATTATTAAAATAATTGGATAAAAAAGATTATGGAGCTTCATTTTGTAACTATTGTCATCAAAACCACCCAAAAAAATATTAAAATTTTAAAAATAAATTAAAAATTCCTATATTTCTTCAAGGTGTTTATTAGATTTTAAAATTTTTATTTCAAGAACTTATAAACTCATTATTTAAAAATTTATCGAACTCTTTAAAATATTTAATAAATTTTCAACCATCTTATTAAATTCTTTTAAAATACTTATAAATTCACCCACATATCATATTTGTTATTCCACGTTCTACCGAACCTGAAACTAATACTACTATTGCCATACTAGAGACTGTAAGGAGTAAGGACCGGCCATGCTGGTGTCACACCTCCAGCTACGGAAGGCTATTTATTGATCAAAATTTCATATAGTCCTAATTACTAATTATGTAACAATAATATTTTCAGAAGAAAAAAAATTAACTTTTATAATTTGAAAGTAATTTTTTAAAATATTATTAAAAAAATTTAATCATCTCATCAAATGATTACACAGACAAATAAATATATATATATATGTATATATTTATCTTTCAATCATTATTTCATATAAATATAACTTCTTTTATTTCACAATATAATAACATAGAATAATACATGACGCGGACAAAAATCGTCTCCGAAGGTCTCCTAAAAAATATACAAATTAAATTATTGTAATTGTGATATTCAACTGGAGAGCGTATTTGCTTAGAGAATTTGTCCGAGTAAAAATTAAAATGACTAAAAATGATGATATTAATAGTGTTTAGATTTGGTTGGGTAGACTTATTGCACTTGACGACCCAATTTAATATTTGACACTTACTTTAAAGATTATTTGAAAATATGTCTGTAACGCATATTTGGTTATATTAATATAAAAATTTAATGTGACACTATTAAATAAATAAAAATTATGTAGAAAATATTTATAATAAAATTTATCTACATCCAAAATAAAACCAAACCTCCCATTTCATTCTTCAAGTGTTTTCCAACCCCACTACCAAATAAATATTCTCTCAAAATTAATCTTGCAAAACGCCCAAATCCAAATACTAAAATAATTATTAAAAAAAAATTAAAATATTTAAACACGCACACACACTAAGGATTCATTAGGACTCGAATCTCAAATCTTACACATAAAAATGTGATGACAATGTCACTGAGTAATAACTCCTCGGCACATACTTCAATAAGTTATGACCTGTTAAATGATATATAATGATGCAACATTTCACTTTATAATATCATTGTATTTTTATAAAATAAATTTGAAAACACAACCAAATTAATGAAATCAAATTTGATCTTTTTCAAACAAACTTTGATACAAAAAAAGAAAAAAACTGTCTAGCTCCCACTCACTAATCTGGTAAAAAAAAGCGTTGGGATTGTACCAAAACTTGTTCCCATTGGCACTTTATAGCCTGCAACTTCAAAAGATTAGCACCTTTTCATCTGTACTATATATAAGAGCTCAAAACAGTATGGGCAGAGTCAGATGAGGTTTTTTTTTTTTTTTTTTGCCTTTATTAATTGTTTGCATGCATATTAAAATTTTCATTAAAAATTATATATATAGAATTATTTGTATGGGTATATGTATGGGTAAAATTCAAGAATTCAGATGTTGTTTATTGATGACTGAATAGAAATATGTGGGTAATGGCTGGGTACCACCCCTGTGCCCTCATCACCTCTACTAAAGGACAGTTCTGCTGTATTTATGGGAAACATTTTATTTTGATTTCATGGCCCCATAACATCCCACCAGGCATAATGTCCCCAACCCCATTCTTTCATACTAAGTCATGTGTTTTTTCTTCCTTGATGAAGTTATGCAAGATTGGTCAATACCTACTAGAAGATATATATATATATATATATATGAAAGTTAAATTGTAAACAATTCGAAGAATATAACTCATATCAGGAATGTTGTTTATGAGAAATTTATCGTTTTATGATGATATACATATTGCATGAAGCCTTTTTAAAGTTTATTGATGACTTACAGGGAGTTTGGTTGTGTTTTTATTTTTAAGTTTTATTTTTAATATTTTTAAAATTTAAAAAGTTAGTTAGGGTCCGTTTGGTTTTATTTCCATTTTCAATTTTCATTTCCATCATTTCTAAAATGGTGAGAATTAGTTATGTGATGCGACGTGGAAATGAAGATGTATTTGGATAAAATGTTTGAAAATGTAATGATTATGTTGATTTTAATAGGTTGTAGGTTGAGAAAGATAGAAATAATGGAATAAAGAGAGAAGATATATAGATTATTGGGAAAAAAAAATATAGGTTGTTAGAGAATGTGTTTTGAAAATGAAAATTGAAATTATGTTGGGTGCAAATTTTTAAAATTGATGATTTCTATTTCTGAAATAGTAAAATTGGTGAAAATGGGGTTTGGAAATAAAATTAAACACCCCTTTAGAGTAGAGTTGAAGATAGATTTGTATTTGAATAGTACGTTGGAAAAGTAATGATTATATAGAGTTTAGTAGGTTGTAGGTTATAGGTTGAGAGAGATAATAATAATGAAGAAGAGAGAGAAAATATATAGATTATTGAGAGAAGATATGTAGGTTATTGATAAATGTGTTTTGATATATAAATGAGTTAAAATATTGGTAAAAATGATGATAAGTTATTGATAATTCATTTCCAAATAGTAAAAATAGCTGAAAATGAAAATAAAACATAACCAAATTTCCCCTTAGCTTGTGATAGAGACATTATGAAATAATAGGTATAATTAGATTTTACTTTATTTTAGGTCAAATTACTTTCGAAAAATAGATATTTGTGTTTGATTAATATTGTCACTATTGGTCAAACTTAAAGGAATAAATTAATGAAACTTTATAAAATAAGGCATTTACATCTTATTTATTAAACATCTTAAAAAGAAAAGTTTATAACAATTAAATAAGCTAGACATTTTTACCAGCATTCAATTACCAACAAATAAAATACATTTGAACGAAATACATTCTATTCAATACATCAAACTTACATAATAATACATTTAAAATAACCAATAGAACAATCCGCTAATAATATGACCTTTAAAATAAGATATCTAATGTTAAACAATTATTAAAACTATTTAATCATAAACGTACCAAATAAATTTCATCAAACACCTTCTAATCGTTTTTATTATTTCACATTAGACGTCGAGCCACGACCACATTATGTCCCATGCTTTGTCCACCTACCCCCAACCTATTCAATTTTAAAAATGAACTCGAAATATCGTCGAGCCCAGTTACGCGAGCCTGTAATCCTAGCGGGGGCGACGTGGGAGTCGAAGCCACTATGATTGCACAAATCCTAACCCTAAATCGGGGGTGGGTTCAAAGCTATGGGAGTACTCAAATCAGATTGAGGATGATCCCCTATCAAAAAAAAAATTAATAAATAAAAAAATAAACTCGAAATAGCACGGGGGGCGCTTTTCAAGTATGCTATATATACCACGTCTAAATCTCAATTCCCGGAGCTTAATTTATTTAAGTACTATATGTCTTAAGTATTATAGGCCCCCAACTTTTGGCTTTGTGGATTAATTGTCATTGGATTGAGGGCAAGAACGAGTCATAAAATATGTTACCTGGAATGCAGGAACTGAGTTATAAATGCACACATGCCCTTAAACTAATGCCTAAAATAGATCAAAACTTCCTAATCCCAAAGTTAACCTTTTCTGGTTTTTTGTCTGTCTACTTACAGCACTTTTTGAGAGGGTAAAAAATTGTACTTACTATTCTTTGTGGGATGATACTAAATTAGTAGTACTATTCATGCGTGCACGCGTTTAATTAACTCATATTTCTGCGTGTTAGTGATCAGCACGGTTATGTATTTTGGATTTTTATAACGCACGTTATTTGTTAATTGGTTCGTTGAATTATGCGTTTTTCGAGATTGTATGTTTTTATTGAATGTTGGAATTTAATCTAAAGAAGAACCCTCCAAAACTTAAAGATTATGAGATACGTTGAGGATCATTGTCGTAATAGTGCAGGATAATAGAATAAGAATAAGTATCTTATGTTATCGTGTATTGAGATGTTTTCAAAAGGCTTATTGTGTGGGCATATCATATCAAGTCTTCATGCCATTATGCCACTTGAATATTTTGGATGGTTCAGGTCTTTATGTTATTATTTGATGATATTGCCTTAATGTTTTAGACGATTCAAATTACAAACCGTATTCGAGGCTTAAATGAATCAAATTTAATACTCGCTGAAAGAAGAATGTAAGACTAATAATTTTGTGTTAAGTGATATTGTATTCTATATGAGCAATAGAAGGAGTAGTACTTTATTATTTCCTCTATTTGTATCAAAATTAATTAGAGCACATGAGTAATGGGAAATGGATCAAAAAGCATTTTTGGTACCTTTCTTGTAATTTTAATCTCACTTTATTGAGATTGGTGTCAATAAATTTGTTGGTCCACAAGTTGTCTAATCTACTAATGAATTGAAAATGGATCAAACTTGATAGTTAACTTATGGAGGGGTCAATTATACTATGAATCAAATGGAAGAAAGCAAGGACGGATCTAGGGGGGAGGAGGGGCAAGCAAGGGCCATTGTCCCCGAGGTTTATTACAATATATATATATATATATATATTAGTATAATTAATTTAAAGAATATATTAAAAAAGAAGTTTTTTTTTTTTACACTAAAAAGAAGTTATTTAATATTAGTTACTTTAATTAACTAATTTTAATTTCTATTCATTAATTTTTTTAAAAAATTAACTTTTATTATGGGCCTTGAATTAAAAATTAATTTTCTAGATTTATTGAATTGAATTTATTTTTAATTAAAGATAAAAGTTAAAATCAATTAATGAAATATCTATCTATTTTATTTTTTAAAATCCAAAACAAATTCTTAGGTCCAAATTTACAATCAAGTAATCAAGTGAAGACTATTAAGTAGGTTAGTTAAGGCATTTCTATTTTGTTTGTTTGAGAAAACATTATGGGAGTTTAGCCGATTAAATTTTAAGGGATTTGCAAAACAACTAAAATATCTCATTTTGACTTTAATAAGATTGATAAAAGAATAAATGTGAGTAAATATTTTTCTTTATGTTTCAACAGCTACAAATGAAATAACTTTTTTCGTTGTGAATATTATCAAAAACATGGTTTAGAACATTTTCTTCAACTTTTTAGTTACTTATATTAAAAAAAAAAATTGTTACTAAAAATTTTGATATTGATTTGATTCATTTACAAATTTTTTGATATAAAGGAGTATCGCACTCAATTTTGATGAAAATGTATATTTTGAATTTACAAATATGAAAATTATACTTAACCTTTTAAGCTTTATAACTTTCGCACCCCCCCCCCCACTCCTCATTTCTAGATTCGTCCCTGGAAGAAAGGATATCTCAATGTTGTATTTGTCTTACATGACGGTCCCAAATTCTGTCATATGTTCTCATTCAAAAGTTGAGATTTCGAGTTCAATTAACAGTCGAGTCAAATTAGGCCCTGAGCCACATAAAACACACACACAAATTTAGGAAAATGTCTTTATATTTGAGGGCAATTTATCCCTTTTTTTTGTTTTGATCCATACAAGAGACAACGTGGTAACAAGATTTTCAAGTGATAGGAAACAAAGATGGATGGAAAGACAAGAATTCCAATGATGCCAATTCCCAATGCATATGAGAAAGTGGGAAATGACTTAGAATGGGGATAAAAACAAACCATAGAATTTGGAGGATTGGAGCTATAGCCTCTATGTATAGGGTAAGAGGAGGCTACTACCTTAAAACCTTCAGCAGCAGCCACAACTCTCTTTTTTTTTTTTTATGTTTTTTTTTTTTTAACATTTTATATGAATAATATTATAGATAAACAGCAAATTTGACTCAAATACATCATCAATATTATTGTAATTTGCAAGTAAGCATGATGGGTTTGAGTGCTCTACGCGTGCGCTCTATGCCTCTGCAATTGTAGTCCAACTGTGCAGATTCCAGATTCCACTAACATAACTCCAATTTAATATATATATATATATATATTTAATAATTAAGACTAATCATACTTTAATTATGTTTTGTTAGGCTTAAATAGTGATTAAGAAAAAATTAATAGTATAGTGAATGAAAAATATTTTGGTTGATCCTTCAGCAATTTCATCATCTTTTTTATATAGATTCTGATGTGAATTCGAGAAAATATTTCTATAATATATGATATTGGATCGAGTTGGGCTTCAAAATTTGTATTTAGACGATTCGAGCATTGATACTAAAATCACACTGGAGATTAAAGTCGATAGAATTTGTGCAGTGAAAATTCTCCCCATTTACTTGATAGAAAAGCTCATATTATAGCTAGAGAGTCGGGTTCTTTGTCTGATTGTAGGGTTTGGAATGATTGTCCTCCCTGTTGATTGCTAAAGCTATTAGTGTTGACTTTTAATGAATGAAACTCCTTTGATTTTTCCCCAAAAAGAAAAAAAAAATGATCAGTTATGATGAATGTGCGTGTATATATATATATATCCAATTTAATTTAATATTTGTTAATTAGCTTGATGAAGAGCCTATGATTTATCATGAGCCCAATATGTATCATGCTAGCAGGGCCTAATATGGCTAATAGGAAAGGAAATTACCCACTTAACTTTATGAATAAATTTTATAAAGAAAAAAAAGTAAAAATGTAAAGACGTAGTGATGAAAAACACGTTTTATGTTTTAATTCATTCCATAAATAATTTTACTAACCAAATACAAAATTAAACTACTTTATCTTAATGGACTCAGAATATATCTATTCACTTATACATCAATTTTAATCACATTATTCGGAACAAGAAGTCCTGTGAAACGATGCATGCTCAATCAAGTTCAATTTAGCATTTGTGTTTTTATTTAAAAAAAATGGAAAATATATATTATGGTTACTTTATTTAATTTTATTAAACAAACATAAAATTAAACTACTTTATATATCAACAATAATTATACATTCAAAGCAAATGTGCCCTTTACATTTCATTTTAGAAATTGACGTGGCATCGATCTTATGATTAGCTTAAACCAATTCACAATATATATATATATATACACAAACTTACAATCAAGTGGTCTTTGCCTCAACAGCATAAGTCTACACATAAAGTGTGAAATTGAGGGTTCAAACCTAGTCAATACCCGATATGAATAGGGGTGTAAATGAGATGAGATTATTCGCAAACGATTCGGGATCGATTCGATAAAAACTTAAATTCGGCTCGAACTTAAACAAACCGTGCTAAGCCAAGCCGAACCCAAGCTCGCCACTCAAGCAAGCCGAGCCAAGCCCAATAATATCCAACTCGACAGGCTCGCTGGCCTAAATGAGCTTTTTATAATAATAATAATAATAATAATAATTATTATTATTATTATTATTATTATTATAGTATGGTGTTTGCTATTATAAATTTTGTTTCAAGCCTAAACGGGCTCAAGTTCATTTGAACTTATACCAGCTAGAGCACATCTGAACCTATACGAGCTCAGGCTCATCTAAAAATATACAAATCGAGCCTTATCAAGCTTTAGCGAGCCGAGCCCGAACCTTCGCCTATTCCGATGAGCCTAGATCGAGCTTGGTTGTCTAGGTTCGGCCGAGCACAAGCTCGAGCTCATGAATTAGTAAACGAACAGAGCCTGAGCCTGAGCCTGCTAGGCTAGGGTTCGACTCGATATGCATGTGTATAAATTAACAAAAAATATATACATACACTTAGAATTTATTAGAGTTCAAATGCAAATTTTCAAACATATAAATATAACAACAGTGATAATTCAAAATTCAAGATAAATTAAATAATAATAGTATGAAATCCCATCATAAAATTTCACGAATCATAAAATGACACGTCATCACATTGGCATTAAAGACCCTCCAAAAGTGCAGCGTTCCTATATGATTAAGAGCATGGTATATTGGTATGTGGCAATTGGCAAAGCAGATAAGAGGAGAAGCATTAATGATCCATCCTCATGTGTTTGTCGAGTGCCCATTGGCAAACAGATATGATCTGTAATAGTGTGAGAGCCCTCTTAGGACACATGGACGCCAATGGATTTGTGGATGCTGATACCTTTTTCACCAATTATTTTTACACCAATTGCATCCCAATCTTTTGGTCTCACAAAGTTTGAACACAACTATGACTACTTAACACCCTTGCATAAAGCACACCATACATACATATATATACTTAATTTGAAGGAAAACCTTTTCTTTTCCAACCTACTAAAATTGGAAATTTAATAATTTAATATGATGGTGGAAGACCTGACTCTCCATAATGTATACACGAGTTAGCCCGATACATAGTACCGACATAGTTTTTTCATTTTCTAATTTGAGATACATCCCTCCTCCGTTTCTCTGTACATGACCGAAAGATGAACTTGACTATTCATATTGACTGTTCATGTTCAATTGTAAGAATGCAAATAGATATATTAAATACAGTAATCAAAGTATTTAGAATTGGGGGATTAACCTAATACATTAAATTCAAGTAAAATATACCAAGTCCAATAAATGCGAGCTCAAGTTGAGTTTTGCTCGAGCTGGTGCTAGTTAGGTTACATTTTTACTAAATATAGAAATTGAAGCATGATATAATATGTATTTTTGGATCCGTTCGAGTTATATATATATATTAATACCACTTAATTTTTCTTATGTTAATATATTTGTGTATCATAAATTGCAGCGTGTCATTAGTTGGAACCTCAAATTGGTGAGAAGGATTGATTTGTTAGGGGTGGTCACGTTTTGTCCCCCAAATGCACGCGAACCTATATGTTTAGACTTAGGTTATTGGGTTTTTTTTCTTCGGCTGACTCAATACTTCACTCAAATTCTCATCCAATTAGGTTTCGATGCTCTTTCTTCCCTTTTCATTTTCCCCCCCCTTTTTTTTTCTTTTTTCTTTTTTGTCAAAGCTATGCTCAGGAGGGAACTAAAATTCTTAATCTTGTGAGGCGACACAGATATTTTAATAAATACGAGAGTATAATTGATTAATTTTAGAGATTGATAAAAAATTTGAATTTTATTTAATTTACATATACCCATTTAAAGCAAGTTTTCTATTGCTAATCCCTCATTTTCTTCTTGGTATAATAGGGGTAAACTTCCTAGCTCACTAGCTCCTTTAGCTCTGTCTTGGCTTTCAGCCTCTAATTGGTAGAACCCCTACTCCATTCCTCCCTTTTGTAAGTCTGGTCGGAATGGTGGGGCTCCCCACCTACTGTCTTGGCTTTCAACTGCTAGCTCTCTTGGCATCCATCCCAACTTATCAGCCTAGTTTGGTGCCACTGATTCGCTCGGTCCCTGTGTATCGGCTTTGCCACTCAGGCCCTCGTTGTCCTTGCTCGTGCTAGTATACAGCTCACTCATGCTTAGCTCATTTTGGATATATAGATAGAATTGTTAAGATTATATTGATACAGTGGGATTACACTGTTCAAGATAAGATAATACTATGTTTGGGGCTTAAAATTATGCATTTTAGATATGTATTTATTTTATCAATGATTTGTATGGATACAAGGATTAAATAATTGGGCTACTCAATTTACTAAAATACTTATTATAATAAGACAAGTTCCCAATAATGTCCAATTTTATGATTTTACATGGGTATAATTATCAAATGACTAGTTTTTTTTTCCCAATCTCATTTTGGATTACACAATCTAGGCCATCTTGGGGAGATTGATTATCAATTAGAATAGAATTATGGACCGAATCCTTTATCTATCCCGAACTGTTTTCACTTCATCTAAACACTTGATAGGGCTTGATAATATAATCTATCAAAAATCCAAATGTGCCCTTAAGAAGTAGCCACGGATCCAGCTGCATCCCTAGTTATACCATTAATTTTGTGTGTGGGTAAACTGGAGAAAGGCCCAAAAGAAAACAAAATTTACAAAAACAAAGCCCACAAACACATAAGAAGTAAAAAGAGGCCTTTAAATATTCCTACCACACTCACCCTGCTCCAATCTATAATACTCATTTTCCAATTGATTTATCAAGCTGCACCAATACCAGCCAAAATTTCTTAGGGAATGTTTGGTTATGTTTTTTATGTGATTTTATTATATGTTTATTATATATTTTGGGGGTTCATTTGCTTTGAATAATGTGATTAGAAGTGATAAATAAACAAATTGATACATTTTAAGCCCATTATAATAGAATATTTTAATTTTTGTTTGGTTGATAAGATTAATATATAAATAAATTAAAATATAATATATAAATTACTATTATATCATTTATACTTTTTAATAAGTTTTTCACAATTTCCTCATTCTTTCCCATTCTTAGGAACAATGTTTAATTGAAAATAAGATATATATATATAAATAAAAACCATATTTAATCTTTGTAATTCTAATCATACCAAATCAAGCATTCCCCCTCTTGATCTATTTTCCAAAAGCAACAATAAATAATATTGGGTTTAGGATTTACCAAACTTTTATCAATTGAAACAAATATTAAAAGAAGCTTGATTAGGTATGTATCACACATAATTAAGCCAAGCAAACAAGGCCTGGGATAATGAATTATTGAAAAATGTGAAAATTATTTTTTGGTATGTTTGTTGATATTTTGGGGGAGACATTTTTTTTACTGTAGCAATCAAATTAATGTTTTTTTGTTAGATTTTTGGCGTGAAAATGGAATTGAGATATTTTTTTTAATTTTAGAATAATAATAAAATATAATATATATATATATATATAATATGTATGTATATATTGAAAAATGTGTGTTTTGGATGAAAACTGAGGATATGTTTGGTTATGTTTCCCCAAAACAACATTGTTTTGGGGAAACATAACCAAACATTCCCTTAGTTTCCCCGATCCCAACATAGTCTTACTCAGTGTTTGAAAAAAATAAAACCATTTATTAAACCAAAAAACTTATCGGTTCACGGTTCACTGGTTCAACCGTTGGTCAAACCGCAATTGAATCATGACATTATGATTATGTAATATAATTGTGTATTTTATATATTATTTAAAAGTTAATAAAATACTAAACATAAAACATAAATAATCTAAATTATATTATTCAACTTCATAAGCTAAAATTTCTTGTAAAAGACAGCCAAGAGCACACAGGTTGGGTAAGGGGCTAAAGATTTCTACCTTATACCTGGATTTAAAAATTAGAATATTAAATTTGATTTAAAGATTTTATTTTGTAGATCTGTTTGAATGTTTTAAACTTTTACCTTTTTAAAACGCATCATATTTTTAGAGGTTCACATTAGCCCCCCGTAGTCCCCCCCCCCCCCCCACTCCCCAAAAAAGTGTTAATTATACCAAAAATTAAAGAGAATAAAAGAAAATAAATGAACCGGTCCGATTTTTATAAACCATGAACGGTTAAACGATTTAAATGGTTTGACCGCCGGTTCAGACAATTTTCTTTGTCTATCGATTTTTATTCAAAATCGAATTGATTCATGAGACGGTCAACGGTTCAACCAGTCCGATCCCATTTTTTAAATAGTGGTCTTACCACCCACGCAACGGATCTTTCCCGCGCAGGGCATCTTGGAGAAGTGAGACTGAGAACTTCATGCTAAGAGAGCTGGAATCGATTTCTGATCATTGGTGACTTAGATTTGAAACTCAACCGGGGAAATGAGTGGCACTTGAAGTTCTGTCAAATACTGACATAAAAGATAACTCAAGAATCAAGATTCCTCCCCTTGTTTCTTGTCCATTGCAAATCGTCAAAAATCAAAACAGCCAAAAATCTCATTTCAAAATTTTGCATTAGATCTCACCATAAACATCATCAGTAACAAGATATAGCTGTTCGATTGAACCTGTATTATCATTTCACAACTGCAAAATCTTTCATGCGGAAAAGCCAAATACAATATTATCCAGGGAAATAAGGGTATCAGCTGGATTACAGAATTTCACCTTCAGCAACACATTCAGAAAATACATTGCTTAATAAACTTCCAGGGTCCAGTTAGTCTGGATGAAGGAGATAAATCCATGATTTAATCTGGGTCGGGAGTCAAATCCGTAGTTGCAGATGAGTGCAAGTGATAAGGTTGTCCCATTTCATATCAAGCACCGGCTCACAGGACCGTCGCAGCTGCAATTCTTGATATATCTGAAGTAGAAATCAGATATGAGATGAAAACTCATATTCAATTGAGATAGTTGAGTTATATAAGATCAAACCATTTCAAGATGAAGTGGAAGTACCAAAACCTATATCTAATTCAAACTTTTGATGAAAAATGTTTTTATCCATTGCATGCAGAGAAGATAATTACTTCATAATTACTAATCCCATAACCAATAGATGTATCATTTGGAAGTAGCACAATTAAGTTTGAAGTATACCCCGAAAGATTGACCATTTGAAAGACCTTGAATGATTCAGTCATCAATAATCTCGCCTTGGACGGGCTTCAGCAGGGCTAACTCGAATAGGCCTGCCGCTAAGGTCCTGCACCAAGAAATTTCAATGAGATAGGAAATAACTTTTAGACACTAAAAGAGTAATGCCAATAGAAGATGAGAATAAATAGAGCAACTGGGGAAAAAGCCACTTAAGATGGGCAAAGAATTTGTAGACATTGGCATGTCTACCAAAAAATATTAGTATCATCATCGACGCACTATACTTACAATGCCATCCAATGATTTAACAGCATTCTCAACCTCTTCAGGCGAACTGTATGTTACAAAACCAAAACCCCTTGATCTACCACTTTCCCTGTGATACACCACAGCCGCCTCCCTAACCTTTCCTTGCTCACTAAACAAGGTTTCAAGTGTAAGATTGTCGACACCCCATGCAAGGTTACCAACATAAACTTTGTTGGTATTATCAGAACTTGTCCCTCCCCTGGGTCCTCGGAATGAAGAATTTTCCCTCTTAGTAGGTGGTGGCCCAGAACTTACCCTCAAAACTCTGCCCTGAAGTTCCTGCATAAAATCATAAACCTGAGCACATTAATTCCATTGGCCTAAACAAGCTATAAAGAAATTGATGCACAAGATGCGGAGCATTGCTTTGGAAGTTCTGTTATCTTCCGACACCTATCTGCCTAGGAGAGTGACGGAAGCTTACATATCCATTGAATTTCTGCTCCGCAGCTTCTACTTCCTCAAGCATAGACATAGTAACGAAACCAAAACCCCGACTTCTACCTGACATCTTGTCATAGATAACCTGCAAAAGTTTCATAACCTTAAGTCAGTAATTTGCATTGTGTTTCAACCAAAACCTTCCAAGATCCACTGCTGCTCACACCAACCCCTCCTCCCCTCCATTACATCAAGCACAGAGACACAAAATAAAATTTTGAAAAGGAAGGGTGGGGGGGCAGAATTTAAGCTAAGATTACAAAATAATGAACAAAAAGAAGGGAAAACAAATTCTCTATCCAGGTGGTCAAATGAGCTGCAAAATGTATATGTATTAACCTTAGCTTCCAGAAGCATGGTAACAGGTAAGGCCTTGAATACTCATGGATATGGTCCGTGCATTATCATTTAGATTTCAGACATAAGCACCACAAATATCAATACAGTTTAAGCACAAATGCAAATACACGCAAATGCAAAAGTGTGAAGTCATCATTCAATTCCCAATTTCCAAATTCAAACTAGCTAACTATACTAAGAAACATAGAAAGCATTAAAGAATAGTGAACTCAAACCCCTCAAAAAAAAATTAAAAAAAAAAAAAGAGCAAAAAAAGAAGCCCTTTTTCCCCTTCCATTACAGAAAGCTCAGATATTAAAATATTTAAAAATTGACAGTAGTACTAAATGGCAGTTGAAGTAGCAGAAGAATAAAATTACCTCAACCATCTGAACACTTCCGGCTTGTTCAAACAACCTAGCAAGCCCAGCACTGTCAACATTGAAAGGCAAATTCCCCACAAAAAGTTTCAAGTCAGGCGAGAAACTCGGCTCCTCAGAGCCAGAAAAATCCAGGCTCTCATCTTCTGCTCCCTCTTCCACCTCTTCATCCAACTCAGACGAAACTGTGACGTTGCGGATAAACCTGGAAGTGGGCTTTGCATAACTACTGATGGAAGAAAGAGAAAGGACGAGCTTTGGAAGGGGTTTAAGAGAAAAGGGAGCGAAGATAGAAGAGGCGGAGGAGGAGGAAGAGTGGTAAAGGGATAGGGTTTGTGGAGTCAGGGAAAGGCAGCGGAGCGAAGCAGCCATTGCTACTGTTTGTAGTGTGTGTATAAAGATAAGGTTTTCAGGTTTCCCTTCTTGAAATGGGGTTTGGGGGAAGAGTTTAATAGAGGGAAGGGAAGGAAGATAATTGTGGAAAAGATGAATACATCTTTGAGTTCTGTGGATAAGGCCTTTAAAGGCATGTTTGGTTTCTCTTTCTCCAGTTCTTATGCTATCCAAATGCATACATTAAACAGATCAAATTATTGGGCCACGCCCCAGCCCAATACACAACTTTTACATTGGCCCATAAGGTAAAATTCAATTGGACCACCACAGAAAGGGGATTGAGTGTTTTGGGCCAATTCAATATTTGATTTAGGGTTATCAATGAATCAGATCTGAATCTTTCATATCCGAATCCAAATTTGATTATCAAAATTCATATTCGAATTCGATCTGAAATCCTATAGGATCTTTATTAGTAAGTATCATATCTGAATTTGATGAATATCAGAAATCTAATTAAAAAATTCTTTCCAATTTATTTTTTTCTTTTTTTTCTTTTGAATTTTTATCAAAATATTGTACTTACAAAGTAAATATATGTCGTATTTAAATTTTTAATAATTTTGTATTATATATTAGTTCAAAAGTTAAATATTTAAATACTAAATTCCTATTTGACATTATATTAATGCATAAATGAACTATTATATGTTATTATATTTGATACTTTATCAATATCCCTCTTATTTTTAGGTTAAAGATTCAATATTAATAGTATAATATAGACGTTAATATAGATATTAAATCAATATAATATATAAATTTTATTTTAAAATCTTTATTAATAATATATATAAGAATATTAATCTAATAAAAAAATATTAAAGTTCAAAGTTGAATTTTTAATGAATCGGATTGCTTAACTTCATATTTCCTCCACTTATTTTAAATTACGAATATTTATAATCGAATCTGATCTATTAAATATTTTAATTGGATAAAAATTCTAAAATTCGAATCAATTCGATTCGATTTGAATTAAAATTCAATCAATTGACAACCCCATTTGGTTATTGTGATTAGAATTTGGCATTTCTCAAGTTTGACCACTTCTTTTCCCAAGACTGCAGCATTTCTACTCCAAGGTGGAGGATAATTAATCAACTGGATTTAGGATTTTTGATCGGGTTGAGAATCAATGGTGGGCTGAATTCCAGTATACCAAAATTTGGATATTTTTTCTATACACACTCCAAGATAGCTGTTCACTAAAAAATGAATCAAAATGCTATTGTCTGAGTGTTTTTTACAGCTCTGGTGCTGCTACTACAGCTTCTTTTGTGTGTGCTTTTGATCACCAATACCTTTGTATAATCACACACACACAATGTGAATCATAGCTCAAAAACCAGAGTTACATTCATATAACTTTCCATCTTATGTCCAAGTATATAATTCCATATCTGGAATTGATAAGATTATACTTCTCTTTGATATGCCCATTGTAGACAACATCGGCCAGATTAATATCTACATACCCCAGGGACTCCTATATAGAAAACAAAATCGATATCAGTCTCAGAAAAACTAGATATGAAAATATAACTTGATAAGATGAATACAAAGGTTTTCTACCTTGAACATGAATCCCATGCGTCTCCTCTTGCTCATGACTTCAATGTGAATAACGTCCTTCATGGGAGCCTCGTCTAATACAAACTGAAACTCTTCGTTCCAAAAGGGGTGCCGAGTTTTCTTGATAGACTATGAATATATTGCAAAGTAGACAAGTGAGTTCAAATATTTTGATGGTTGTCCTGTGAGTAATATAAGTGGGAATGTTAGTGAAAATCACCTTAGTTTTTCTCTTGTCGCCTCTGAAGAGGACTGTGGCATACGGGTTGTTGTGGTTCTTCTTCCCTTCAACATTGTCTGCCTCTATAACTGTAACTAGAAGCAAACCTGTTCCACTCAAGGACATGTTTTCATGACCATCTTGAGAACTTCCATTGCCTGAATAATCCAATGGTCCACTGAACTTTTTGCTGTCTTCTAGGAAAGGAACAAAGGTTGTCTCGACTGTGATTTGTCCGCGTGGCTTCTTGTTATGAGGGTCTTTAGGATCCAGGCTGTTTAGCAGCTTGAGAGTGAATTCTTGCTTCTTGTATGGAGTGAGCATATTTAGTGGAACAACTTGCATTCCTAAATAATCATGAGCCCCAACCTGGCAAACTCAACCAAGGAAAGTAATATCAGTTTAATTTCTGATATGAACTTCAATTGAGGAACTTAGGATATAATTTTCCCAAGTAATAATAAACCTTTTCCCAATCATACAGTTGCAATTGGAGAACTTGAGATTCGGGATCCTTAACGATCAGCTTGAAATCCTCATACCATTCAGGGTTCAAATTATTCATCTTGACAGTAGTCTTCTTTGCTGGAAGCCTTTCCCCAGTAAGACTGAGTTTAACATAGGGATCAGACGTACTTAGGAAATCCATGTTTAAGAGTTTTTGTGCTCTGACAACCTTAACGTGCAGTATTCCGACAGGCTTCTTTGCAGCTCCTCTGCCAAACAAATATTAGAATAAGTCTTCTTTGCTTAGAAAAAACAAATCATTTTCAATAGCTCTTACTGACTTTGAACTTACATTGAACTATCAAGGATATCTATTTCATACGCTTGGGGCCAGAGATAAAGCTTGGCAACTTGTCTTGCTACAACTTCCTGCAAGAAGCCAAAGTCAGGCATCAAGATGCAAATGTCTGAAATTCTTAGATTTGCTTCTGAAGAACTTGAAGGAAGCAGCGATAGATCCTCAAAATCAAATTTGATCAACTATGTTGACTAAACATCAGTAGAAAGGCGTAACAGTTTATCAGTTAATCCTATAGACTTTCTCCACAGCCCAATGGGCACATTGACAACTTCAAAGCTGCATTCTGAAAATATATTTTACATGCACTGTCCAAATGCAGCCCAACTCCCTTTAACACATAATTCGAACGATATTGTTGTTTTAATTTTTTTTTTTTTTTTTTGAATTGTGATGGTCAGCTAAATTGACTATGTTTGTTCTCTTGTCAGCTATTACAATTCTCATTCTAACATTTTTGCAATCAATAATATGAAATGCCAACAAATTTCAGCTTGGAAAACTTTAAGTTGAATATTAGAAATAGGACAGCCCACATTTTGAAACAAGCTTTCATGCACATTCAGACACACAGAGAGAGCAGCACCTGGACAAAGTGGTAGAGGCCAGGTATCGACATAATATCTCCTCCCAGGACTTTCAGTCCGAAGTCTATCTTTGGCTGCAATCTTGCAATGAGTATATCGACTGAGTATAATTGTATCAATAATTCTCCAGAACTAAAGGAGCAGAATATCTATGCAGGAAAATGAGAAATCCGAAGGTGGAAATATTTGAGTTGTTTACCTTCTCCATCAATGAAATTGCAATGCTTGAAAAACACGGGAATGTTGGTACCAAAGGTCTTAAAATGATCCTGGTTGCTGCCGATATTTGAATGTCCACCATCTGGCCTTAAATGAAGGTGTGTGATCTCAGAAGCAGTGTAATGTATAATTGGTATTCATCGAAAAATTATGATATTGCAAGTGCAGCCTACAGAATGTTATCGAATTTTCACTTATGAAACTTTCTTAATGCAAAATCCTGAGAAAGTTAAGAACCTAAGATAAGAACCTTGTTATAATAATAGAATGACAACAAACATAATTTTGATCATTGCTGCAGAATATGATTCAATATGCTTATGCTTTTGAGGCCGAAGATATGCTGATCCTCGTATCTCAGCAATTTTTTAGTGTTTATTTCTCTAAATTAAGGCCCAGAATCTGCAGTTGGTGTGACGAGAAATCAACTAAGGAATAAATAACAGAAACTTTTTTTCCTTTAGTCATATAACTTTCTAACATTCCTTTCAGCACATGTGTGACTAAATGCAAAATAAATTGAAAGTAATATATATTTGAAACTGATAGAAACAAAAATTGCAATTATACTCTTCAAATTTGTTGCCAAACCCCTTCCTTCATAATTAGAAGTGCAGAGCTACAGAGTTCTCCTAACCTGGATAGTGATGTTTAGAGATAACAATTTTATTGCCAGAACAATGTCAGAATTTCCAGCCCATCTCAGTGCAAGATCAAGAACTAATTCATTCTCTTTAGAATCTTGAGCCTTTAGACCTGGAAAAGGGAAAGATTGCAGAATCATATTAAACTATATAATGGACAAAACTGGATTTTATATTATTTATATGTTTCGATCACCAATAAAAGGCACTTCATTTGTTGTTCATAGCTCCCTAATTGCTAACAGAAAAGTAAGTTTCCTCTCGTGGGCTATGCCTAGTGATCACCTAGCAGAAATAATCAAAATCTTCAGATTGGTGCAACCACTCGATTCTTGCTTACCATGAACCTTGGGAGGAAGATTTCCGAGAGTAAGCCGCTCAAAATGAATAGATTTAATCTGATATTTGCCGATATACTCAGCAAAGGTAGCTTCTGCTGAGCTTTTGATAATCCCACATGCTGCCTGTAGAAGATGGATTAAATCAGAAAGGGGAAATCAAGCAAATTGATACAGCTTCTTTACATGCCTGAACTCTCAACATAGTATAACCTTATCAAAGTACGGCCACGCATCAATCATAACTTTGTTTAACCAATCAACCTGCAAAATACATACTACTTTAACTCGTCTTAAAACCAAAACCTGTACTTGAAGAAAGACTCTGTGGAATTGCTCACTCTCTCGTAATCTGGACTCATCACCCATAATGGAAGCTCAGGGACGAGATCAATAATAGAACTTGCATCAAATTCGTCAAGGGACTTAGCAACATAGTCCTGCAATATAAATACAAGAGGCTCAATTAATTATACTAATGTTTAGTAATCAACAATTCTGGCTGGATATTACTGCAACAAATTTTTCATTTAAGCATCACAGGGAAAGTAGTTATCTAGACATCAGCTAATGTTTTCGAAAAAAGATGATCAGACCAGATAATTTATACTTCCATTGGGCACTAAGCCTTAAAAACATAGTTCCTTAAATATAAAACCATGCAAGAAACAGATGAAAATTCAACAAAAACACTTAAAAACATAGTTCCTTAAATAAAATCATGCAAGAAACAGAGGAAAATTCAACAAAAACACATAAATATGCATCAATAATAGAACTTGCATCAAATTCATCAAGGGACTTAGCAACATAGTCCTGCAATATAAATACAAGAGGCTCAATTAATTATACTAATGTTTAGTAATCAGTAGTTCTGGCTGGATATTACTGCAACAAATTTTTCATTTAAGCATCACAGGGAAAGTAGTTATCCAGACATCAGCTAATGTTTTCGAAAAAAGATGATCAGACCAGATAATTTATACTTCCATTGGACACTAAGCCTTAAAAACATAGTTCCTCAAATATAAAATCATGCAAGAAACAGAGGAAAATTCAACAAAACAATAAATATGCATCCATAACAGGAAGGGCGACCTTCTTCAATCTTTAAAAATATGCAACTGTAATATAATACTATGTACACTCACCTTCTTAACATCTTTGGGCTCGAAGTATATGAATACCAAGAATCCCACAATAAAGCCTAATGGGATTCCGATTCCGAAGCCTATGATTCCCAACAAACTATCAAGAAATCCCATTCTCTTCGATCATCAAGAGATGAAAGGAAGCGACCGTTTTATTGGTCATCAAGAATCATGTCCCAAGTTGCCGGAATGAAAGCACAATCCTTAATCACAAGGGAATCAAGAATTGGACAGCAAGAATCTTTCCTTTTATCTGGGCTTGTACGAATGAGCAAAAAAAAAGACTTTCCCAGCGGGCTGGTGGCGATGGGTTATATCAATGCAGCTTATTGAAGTTAACAGATTGGTAGGATTGAAAATTTTGAATCTGACAACTACAGGGCAATAACATAACATGTGGCTAGAAAATCAAGTTTGATTCGAAGTGGAATACCCTTTTTGCCCCCCATTGGTAATTGTCTTATGCGAGAATATGCCGACATGTGGTTCCACTTGGAAACTAAGATTGATTTGGTTTTGTAACTTGTGGGGATGGACAAAGACTGCAAGGGGAAATGAAATTTATTTATTGATGAATTTTTATAAGGTTTTTTAACATGAGATGACACATTTTGAAAATTTCTATTTTAATTTTAATTTTAATTTTCGAGCAGTCTTTTACTCAATAGCATTAGTTTCACACATAAAATATAAAGTTGCGGATTTGAACCTAACATATTCCTAGTATGTGTGTGTATAAATATAAAATTTCAATTTGTATCGTGATCTACGTCATAAGTAGATAATTTTTATGGGATGTAGGCTTCTGAAAAAGTCAAAATGCTTGTAGAGGTTTTCTCAGATCGACCAAAAAAAAATTCTCTGAGAGGAGAGAATTTGAGTACAAAATCCACTTGTCAAATAGGAATGAAAGTCGACATTGGGATCAGATGATGCCATTGTCGAGTAAAAGAGTTATTCCTCGACGAACAAAAGAAACTGTATCAAGTAATAATAGGCTGACATCTCCCAATAGTTCACATCGGTTGAAGGTGCGATTGGATTGTATTCAAATTAATTATAAAATAAATTAATAAGTATTTATGTTTGATTAGCTTTTATTCTAATGAAAATAACAAATTGTAGAATAATTACAATAACACACTTGTTACATGATACATAATCAAATTGAACAAATTAAAACTTCTATTTGGAAATAGATACTAATGTAATAAATGGAAGATCTAAAGATGGATTAGGCACGATGTACCTTGTCCTCATGTGGCGTGAGGAAATCGAGGACAAATGAGATTAATCTTTTGACTATTTCTACCGGCATTTTTTTTTTTTTAATATTTTCCATCGAATTAGAGTAAATTTAAAGTAAATAATTAATAAATAAATAAATTGGTTCTCATATCAGTTGGGATTCATTTCTTGATTGTGACCATCTAGATTTTTCGAGATCTTTGATGGTTCCCATGAAAATAATTAAACCAAATTTGGACAAGTGGTTGGAACTCCACCCATATGTGTCAATTTTCTTTTATTTATTGGTGCTGGGAAGAAAATTATGTGCTTAAGATAATAGTATTTATAATTAATACATTTAAAATATTCATTCAATATTTCAAATTCCTCTTCAAATAAAGTCCACAATAAAATCAGATAGGTTCTCGTTGAATCCTAGGCAATAAAACCAATATGCAAAAATTGCCTATTGGTTTTTGTCAATCTTAATTTGAATTAACTATATAGTTTAATAATAAAGTAATGCAACTCATGGGGAAGAAAAAAAGGGAATGTTTGATTATATTTTCCCATAATAAAATAATTTTAAGGAAACATAACCAAATATATCTTCACTTTCCCTCCAAAATTTTTATTTTTTAATATATACACACACATATATATATATTATATATACATCATATATATTTTATTATTATTATTATTATAAAAAAAATTACTCAATGCCATTTTCAACCCAACAACCTAATAAAAAAATAATGATTTGACTGCCACATGAAAATAATGTCTCCTCCAAAATATAAACACATATATCATCAAAATACAATTTTCACATTCTCCAATAATTTATTATCCTAAAATGTATAATAAAATCACATAAAAAACATAACAAAGCATTCCCTTTGAAATGTATTTTTATTGTTTAACAATAATAACATTTAATTTTCCACTTGATGGGGCAAAAGAACGTAATACCCATTTCATGATCTGAGTCTTTTTTATTGCATCCGACTTGATTCAACACCTCAAGTGACTCTAAATGAGAACGGCCAAATTAAGACACATCGTGGTTTTTCTATTATACATTTAGGATAGATTGTATAATTACATCTTAGCAAACACATATAAATATACACAACCACATAATAATAAATGTATGCTTATTATTAATTTATTGCACTTTATTCTGTTATTTAACCTCTCCACCCTTATAATGTAGTCAATTGAGGGACTTCATTAAGAATAACTAACGGCCTTCACCTTGTTCGGTTTCAAATTTGACCCTGGAGTAGCTCTAATCAAGTGGGCTAAAACTTAAAAAAAAAATCGATGTATTTGTAAAATAAACTAATCTGTATTGCCTCATGATGATCCCAAATACCACCATATACTTTCTTTTTAATAAAAAAAAAATCCAATTTCATTTAGTGTTGTTAAAAATAAAATAAGATTCTATTAGCTTGTTGAAATAAGGAAAGGTGCAGAAGAGTACTTTGGATCCTTAATTCCATTTCATATTTTATTTTCTATTTCAATTGAATGTGTTTATGACAAGTATCTCTAATTCTCAATTAATTATATTTATAAAAAAAATATATTTGATACACGTATCATATATTTATGAAATAAAATATGAGATGAAATAGAAAATAAAATAGAGAATTTAAACCAGAATAAGTGGCCTAGCCTATGGCCAAACTTCCCATTAGATTTAGGGATGGGCATCGGGCTGGGATCATCGGGTTCAGGACAATCGGGTCAAGTACCCCAATTTTCGGGATCAATCTTTTGCTTCCCGATCCCCGCCCAGTTGAAGACCAAGTATCTAGTCCCAAAACTGGGTGCAAGGATTGGGTACCTAGTTTTTGGCCCATGTAGTGGGCAATTTTGGGGTAGATTTTGAGGCCTCAAATCAGGCCAAACTTGGCCAGATTTTAAGATCAAAATCTAGCCATTTTTGTCCAGATTTTGGGTTCAAACACACAGGCAAGAAGTAAGAACCAAGAAGCATAAGCATTCTCAAAATCTGGCCCAAAATTTTGAGAATGCTTATGCTTCTTGGTTCTTACTTCTTGCCCGTGTGTGTGTGTGTGTTTAACACTTAAAACAGAGGCAAACTTTCTGCCTCTATTTTAAGTGTACACGCCTCAAAAATTCACATTTTCCCCTTTTTCCTTCATTCTTTTTTTTTTTTTTAAACAGATTTTATCGGGTACCTTAATCTCGGCCCGGTACTATACTACCGGGCACCCAATAAAACTCGATTGACTAGGTTTCAACACACCATGCCCCGATTAGATTGGGCCAGGTACCCAAAATCCGAACCCGAATCCCCAGCCCTAATTAGATTCATTCACAATTGTATGGCCCAATAAAGATCGGAAACTTGAACTGGGTCAAATGCTGTGACCAAGTCCAGTTTTACACTAACTAAATTAAGGCCCATCAAACAAAAACTTTAACTGGGCCGAGAAGTGAAACGAACCCAATATTTGGCAACACAGTCCTCTAAGACAAATAAATCAAACCCAGCCCACTTCTTAGAATGAGAGTAATCACGTGCATTAGAAGATTAGGTGCAATGAACCAACTACATTAACGTTAATCAAATAGAAAAACAACACAGTAAAAAATAACTTTTTTAAGAAACCCCAAAAATACAATTTAATTATTATTAATTTAAAACAAAAAATAGATTCTTGGGAGGAATCATGTGTCAGCCATATGGGAATTTGTCCCCCCTAACGGCATCATTAACTGCCCATTAATTGCATAATTTTCTAATTTCAAGGACTTAATTTAATTTATTTAAGTGTTTATTAATAAAAAACTTAGAGAATATTAGGTTTAATTTAATATGAACTGTACCATGAATGTGTTCGTACTACATAAACAATACATATTATTTATTTCATAAAATAATTCTTTGTGTCATTATTTGTTGCTTTGGTTCAGCGAATTGATTCCAACATGTGGAAAACAGACAAATATATACATTATTGGAGCATAGAACAATGGATTTGTATTTTCTTAAATTATATTATTATTCCCATTTCTGTTGAAGAGGATTAATTAATTATTGATATATCCTTAATTATTGAAGATATTTTTCAATTTCAATTATTGAAATTCGTGATTTGAATGTATATAGTAACTATATATATAAGAATTAATTGCTTAATTAATTTTAGTTGGAATATTATGAGACAAATAGAGGAATATATTAATTAGTCTCCTATAGTTATTTATTATTATTAATTTTTTTTTCCAGAGAGCATTACAAATGACAAATTTTTATCTTTTCAACAAATTAATATTTTTCTATTTTCAAATCAAAAAAATCAAAATATATACTACACACAATGCACATAAGATGCACAGCGTGCCCATTTCGCATCAAACCCAAGACATTCTACATGATAGGAGATACTGATGTCACTTGAATTACAAGCCACTGAACTATTGTTAAATTTTCTAACTACAAAAAAATATGTATTAAGACAGCATCATCATGTCTTTATCATGAAATGTATTTTTGCCAACTAATTAGATAATTCCAAAAATATGGTCAACCCTTTTGATGTTGATGTAGCCATACAAGTTTGAAAGGCAAAAGGAAAAATAAATTATTAAAAAAAATAACAATATTTAAGCTATAGCCCTATGTGAAGAGTCAATCAATTTCCCACTTAGGTAAACTAATTACTCAATATCAATTGGTCAAGTTGTCGCTAACTCTACCAAGATTAAACTATAGTTTATCTCCATATGTTTAATTAATTATCCATTATTACAATAATTTTGATGTTGATGCTCCAGATAAGGATAGAAGTTGTAATAAAGAGGGATGGTTTTTGAACCTTGGGCAATTGCTTATTGAGATTTCTCAGCTATTACATACCTATTAATTTATTGCTACGTATTGGTTTATTTAGTTTTGCCTTTTTTTTAAATTTTTGTCATATTATTATTAATTTGGTCTAAATTTGAGAAATTTTTCAGGAGTCACTCAAATAAAAGTAACTATTGTGGGTTTTTAATTCGAGAACGCGTCTCTTCATAATAAATGTTGGTTCAATTAAAATATTTACAATGATAGGATTTAGGTATTTGATATTATGAGTGAAGATCCATCTTAATATATTGAACTGCTTTTATTGTAATTTTACTAATATATCATTATCACATTTTATGAATACACCAATTATATTAATGGTATTATACTTGAATGCATTGTCTTATTCGAACAATATCACAGTCGATGTCTAAATCAAAAAATATTTATTGCATGTGATGTGTTCTACACCAAATATTGAAATTTATATTACGTCAATAATATAATTTATATCGTTTTGTCGTGGCATGATCTTGCATGCATTAATAATGAGATTAGAACCTTTTCTTTTAATTATTAATTGTATTGTACTTAAATGATCTTATTACAATAATGTCATAATTAATATCTAAATTGAAAAATATTTATTACACATGCTACGTTCCACACCTAATATTGAGAACTATATTAGTTGACCATTTTGGATCCTATATTCATTTTTCTATTTCATCTCCTATTCTAACTTAATATATATATATATATATGTAAAGTGTATCTGATTTTTAATTAGTTATTTTTATAAGAAAATATTTAATATATATTCATATATTTATACAATGAAATAGAAGATAAAACACGAAATGAAATAAAGAATTTATATTGCATGTTGATATAATGATTTGTACTGTTTGTTGTGAGTTCAATGTTGACAAAAATTTATTGGAGAACCCATAATTAAAATAAAAATAAAAATGTATACAATCAATTTGGTAGAAAATATTTGGTTTCATTAGAGATTAGTGAGAGTTATTAAAAACATTATAGATCAATTATCCACTTGAAAATTCCTCTAATCTCTTATTAAAGTTTATAAATTGCTAGTAGTGACAAATTTTTGTAATTAAATGCTTAAAATTAATAAAATTTGTGAAAAATTTAAAAATAAATTATTAATTCCTTACTTCATGTTCTAAGACGTTTGTAAGCTTTCTCAAACACCGTCTATATGGATTTTATTAATTATAGTAAAGTTCACACATTTAAGCTTTATAATAATTAACAGCACCAAAATTTAATAAATTGTCACTGCTAACAATTAGCACATATTTGTAATGTCAATTAAATTTGAGTTAATGATTCTGACTATATTTATAATACCAATGAATTATTACCACTAATATAATATTAAAAAACATTAATAATAATTTAAATATAATTCTAACGTACTAATTTTGTTTTAAAAAAAATATCATTATGGCAAAATAAAATCTTCCCCAATCTTGGGATATGATGCACTAAGTTGTGATGAGTGTGGAGGCTATGTGGGTTATGGAAAGGTTATTTTGGAACTCTTATCAAGGAGAAGGTTCGCAATACAAGACGCGTATATCTTATTCACGAGATAATGACAATTCTCGAAAATTGAATTTTGGCCAACTAATTGGGCAATTAAAATATTGAACTACAATTGGATTTTTCTCATATTACTTTAAGTGAAAAACAATTACGATGTTGGAAAACATACTAGAGATATTTGATATTTTTTTTCTTAGTGAAAATCATCATATACTTAAATGAAAAAATATATATTTTGTCTGCTAGGTAAAATATAAAATTTGTCAGAAGAATAATGATCGTACATTAATTAAGTTTTTATGAGTTATTGAAACATTGTACTTGAATGATGAAAATAATTTTGATTCGATGAATATATATTTTTGAATGTAAGTCTTTTGTTTTGTTCGTTTTTTTCCTTCTCAAAATGGAATATGAGGAATTTTATTTTCTTATCCAAGTGCAATGTAAATTTATTAATCTTAATTGAACTTAACTCTATTGACATTTTTGACCTACTAGCAACTCAAAAGAGTTGTCTAATAAGGGATGATCTTTCACAAAACTTATTGTACTTATGAGTTTGGTTCATATTAAATTCAATTTATTAAAAATTTAAAATCTATATCCATAATACTCGATCGCACCATGCCGCTCGTCATTTAGTCAAGTGGCAAATGAATGACTTATGTATAAAATTTGAGATTCAAATTTTAACTAATTTTTGATGTACATATGCATGTGTAAATAAAATATTTATTTTTAAAATTGTAAAAATACAAAACTCATATTTCTTTTTTTCCCATATAGAATCTTATATTGTGTAACTTTAATACAATTTTGTATTAAATTAAATTGTCCATATATTTTTTTTTATATATTTAATTTACATACGTACTTGAACATACAAAAATTGTATTCTAATTTTATATATCAAATATGTGAATGTGAGGACAGTAATATTACATCAATCTATAATTCATCAAATTATCCACATATGTTTTAGAAGGAAGGTAACGTGGGGGGCTATGTTTTGGTTTAACTAAGAAAATTAAATGTTTAGTGCAAACACAAAGAGTCATATCAAATCTCTTGTCGTCTATTGAAAGTTCAAGTCACATAATTGAAATACTTAAGGCTTTGTTTGCTGTTGATTTATTTTTTTGAAAAAAATATTTTAAATAAAAATATTATAATGTATGTTAAGGGAAAGTCACATTTATTTTTATTTTTAGGGAAGATATTTTATAATATACATGTTATTGTATGCAGGTTTTTGTTTGTGTCATAAGATTATATTAAAATTGATACGGATAAAGTCGACGCCATTAATTAAATCTGAGTTCAGTAGTCACTACTTCATAGTCCACAACTTAAGTAGATCATCAATCTTTGAAATCAATCACTTGTGCAAACTCAATCTACTGTGCGGTAGACGCCATAGGATGAAGAGATGTGTTCAACTATCTTGATTTCTTTACATCGATCAACTCTTGCGCTTAAGTGCATACACATTTAATGCATTCTCTGTTTGCACTCAACCTTATCCTCCGCATTAAATACAATCGAACCGATATTCTATCCATATCAAATGTGTCGTTGGCTAGTCACCATTGCATTAAATGCAGAAAATTTGCCCCATATTTTCGATCAACAAAAAACATGGTGATTGACTAATACCCAAAAAGACCTATAATGTCCATATAAACAACTTAAATCTCACTAGCCCATAGGTAGTAGATAGTAATTTTGACCTTCCCATTTGCCAAACCAGTGAATACATTATAACATTTTCAGTTGTCCAAATTTTCAAATATACTCATATACACACTTTGACCCTCACTTTACTATTTTCCCTCTCCTTGAGCTTATTCTAACTTAAGAATCAAAGAGTTTTAATTGCATGCCACCTCAACAAACATCACAAGCTTTCTTTGGTTGCAGAACTTGATCTGCACCATTGTAGTCTCCTTGAGCTCGCACCCGTACCGAATTGACTGGAGTACCCCTTCGTAGCTAAACCTCCCACAAATATAACCTTATCAAAAATTTTATTTTATTTTTATTTTAGTTAACAATTAAACATGGACTTATATCAAGACAACTAAAAAAAAATATTAGATTAATAGAATGTTTAAATATGTAAAAAAAAAAATACAATCATCAAAATACATATAAGTGATCATGCTTAAGAAGTTTTAGATATTTTGATGAAAGAAAAAAATATTAAATAACATTCATCAAAATAACACCAAACATGGCCTTCCCTCCGCCTAATCGCTCCCCTCTCTCCCTCACATTTATGCCTTTTCTTTTTCGTCTTTTTGTGAAGTGAAAATGAAAAAACTCAAAAAGGAAAAAGGAAAAAGGAAAAAGAAATCCCCCATTTTATCCTTTCCCCAAAGATCTTTTTATCTTCTAAGTGGCCAACCCGTACCTTCTCTCTCACACACAAATACACGTAGAACTCTATACAAATTAATAAATATATTATATTAATATATAAATATTTTTTTTCCTATCGCTTTCTCTTTCTGCACTGTACCCAGCTCACACTCTTCTGAATCTCTATATCTGTATCTGTATCTATAGTTTCCTCCTCCAATTCAGTAAATATGAGTTAATCCCTGGCTTTCTTGAAAGGCTCTGATCTGAACTCTGAGCACGAGCAATCAGAGAGGCGCGAAAAAAGGTAAAAAAGATAGAGATTAGAATAATAAAGTAGACAGAGAAAGAAAAAAACCCTAATAGTCTACGCACACTTGGTCTAATCTATGCGTTACGTACGTGCTCAATTGTATATAATGCGTATGTGGTACTGTTTTAGTTTTTATGTGTACGGATATACAGCTTTTTTGTTCTGTGGATTGGTCGTTATTATCAGGTTCAGATCCATGGCAGTGTGTTGAAGTATCTTTATGACTGAATACGACTATTTGTGGGATTTAATTGAATGTTGGATTTTAGCTCCTGTTTTAGGGTTTTGGATTTTAGCGGGTTTTTTGGTTGTGGAATTGGGGTTGTTTTGGTCTTACGGTGTTGTTTACATATATTCTGTTCTGATTGGTTATGCCATGAAGATTTGTTGTTTTAGGTGTCCAGTGTGGTGTTGCTTGCTATTTTGTTGAATGATCAGTTTATGCCACAGATTTTGATTGATTAAGTTGTTGATTTGCATTTGGGCGTCGAGATGACCATTTTGTTTCGGCTTTTAGTTCTAGCTTCTTCTCTTAGTTCTAGCTTTTTCTTTTTAAACATGCAGACGCATACCTGGTAGTTGAGTTTTTGGTTGTTGCTAAATTTGCATATGCTATTTATTATTGTTGTTTCCTATTATAACTAAGATCGATGTTGGTAATTAATTTGGTCAAATTAGATAATTATTTCTAATTTGTTTGTGAAGTAAACTTTTAGTATTGTGATTTGGGTTCAAATTCTCGAACCATCTCCTCGAAGGAAGGAAATTATTTCAAGATATGCCTATGATACATAGAGATCCCCAAAGGCAGATTTGGCAAATTTATGAAGTGTTTTGAATAATTGTTTGTACTAATTGACATTTTCCTTTGATGGCATGGACCTTTAACAGTGTGGAGAGGGCTGTTCATAGATGAAACCATACCGGGCAACCGACCTTTAGATATTCTAATCTTTTAAACCGCATACCAAACTGATTTAATTTGGTCAGTTTGGTAATTACTGATTTTAGGTAAGTCTGTTACAGAATTTGGTATAGCTGAACTACAAAGAATCTTAAATTACAAACTTTTTGAACCAGAGATTCCACTATTGCTGGCTTCTTGTTGCTGACTTAGAACCTGAGAAAGGTGGCAAAATTGGCATGGGGGATGGAGAGAGAGGGAGATGGGAGGACAGGCTCAAAGGCGGTGGTGAGGAGTGGGTACATTGTGAAGGGAAAGCAGCCTATTAGAAACCTTTGAAGAGGTAGAGGAAGTAGGAGGCAGCCGGAATTAAGAGGTTGGTGGCCGGGGTGGGGGCTATAGGAGCATATGTTGAAGGTGGTTGGTTTTGGGGCTGGGGCCGGAAGTGAGGTGATGGGACTGAGGGAGGAGGAAGCCGAAGGGCGTGGATTTGTCGTCATGGTCATGGTGGCTGGGCAAGGGTGTTTGAGCACTGAGGTGAGATGCAGAATCTCATAATAGATATTTAGGGGCAAAGGTGAAGTTACAGAAGGAATAATGGAATTGAGAAGCGGAAATTAGGGATAATTTGACTAAGTCAATAAGAATTAGAATAAAAAATAATAAATATACTGCAGCCTAAAACCCATACCAAACCTGATTCAGTAAAAATAGTTATGTATATAGTTTGCTGTAGTATACTGCAGCCGAAAACCCATATCAATTTGAATTCCCAATTTGTTGAAAAAAATCATACTGAATGTGGAACCAAATTTCTCTTTTGCATTTGATTTGTACTGAAAATTCAGTCCTGGTACAGTTCGGTCAATTTACTTAACTGTGCACACCCCTAGTTAATACTGTTATCTTCTGTTCATCTGTAGTCTCTAGCATTGGAGCATGTTAAGAAACTCCACGTTGTAAAGATTATTTGAATTCTGGTTATGATTTTTATCTCTGCACTATGCAGTTGTTTTATTGTATTAGGATTGGCAAAGTGCATCCCCACAAAGAAGCATTTTCATAGTGTCTACCTTTTTGAAGCGTGTATTTTGAATTAAGTAGCATCCGGTTTCGTGTTGTGGTACGACCAGAGGCAGAAGTTCAAATCAACCAGTAGCTGTTCTCAGTGCAGGCAATGAAGAAGTTTCAGTAGAGATCAACTCTATTCTGGAAGGAATATGAAATCAACATATTGACAGAAAGATAGTTTTCATTGTGCGGGTTACCAGCGTCAAGGTTCTGCTATGTTAAATTTGTCATGGGACTAGACAAACTACACAGGAATTTGGAAAAATGTTGTGGATTAGCTTTGTAAGACAATGAAAGTTTCTGGTTAAATCTACGCCTGGTCAGTTTATGGTGGAACTCATTGTATGTACAGCAGTGTGCAATTAACCTCAGTAATGTCCGACGCATTTTACAGCTGGTTGAAAGTGTCATCTCTCAAAGGATAATGCTGCTCCATACTTCTAAATATTGACAAGAAATGGAGTCAAAGACTGTACTAACTGATTATCAGTCAAGCCCTACTGGTCGCGTGCTTGCAGCTGCTGGACCGGTGCTCTGGATTGCCGTCAGCTATGTAGATCCTGGAAAATGGGCTGCAGCTATAGAGGGGGGAGCTCGGTTTGGTTTTGATTTGGCTTTGCTTGTGCTTATTATAAATTGTGCTGCTATTTTATGTCAGTACCTGTCTGCTCGTGTAGCCATTGCCACTGGCAAAGATCTTGCTCAGGTGGTTATTTTCCATCAACATTTTATTTGTTGTGAGGTGCATTAGATTCTTTGTGACTTTATAGCTTCAATTTCTTTGCATTTAAATTTGAACTCTTGGGGGATGAAGTGGGGAATCTATCATAGTGAGCTTATACTTGATTTGGTGCAAATCTTATACGAGTTTTTTACTTCACTGGCTATCTGAAAAGATATATGCACAATTTTTTCATGGTAGGCATCTTAACGGATCATTTAAAGCTGGCTTCAACATTTAAAACTGTAGCTATTAGGGCTAGTAGTTTTGGATACCTTCTTTAAAGTTCTAATGGGGCCTTTCTCCTAGTTGATAATTTTCTAGCTAGGATTGTGCAACTTAACTGTTCTCCAATCTGTATGTTTTGCATGTAATTCTATATTAGTGTCAAAGTTTTATGCTGTACTCTGTTTCAGGATCCTTATTTTATACAATTTGTTGAAAAATGTGAACTCATTTTCCTATTGATGCAATATAGATTTGCAGTGAGGAGTATGATGATATAACATGCATACTTTTAGGAATTGAAGCAGAGATCTCAGTGATTGCGTTAGATCTGACTATGGTATTTTTCTTTTTAGAAATCATTTAAAGTTAATTGCTTTTCCTGCTATCCTTTGTTTTGCTAATTGTAGATGTGAATGTTTCATGTAGGTTCTGGGAACTGCTTATGGCCTTAATGCCATCTTTGGAATCGACCTATTTAATTGTGTTTTTTTGACTGGCTTTGAAGCTGTTGTATTTCCATTTCTTGCCTGCCTCCTCGTAAGTTTTTCTGTTCAATGTGGTTACAATTTCTTAGTTCTCAGATTGGTGCAAAACTAATATAGTGCGACTGCTGTTTCCAGGGAAATCCGAAGGCAAAGTTCTGGTTCATATGCTCAGCAATCTTCTTATTAGTATCGTATTTTTGTGGAGTTCTGATAAGTCAACCAGAGAGCTCACTTTCCATGGGTGGTTTGTTTAATAAGCTGAGTGGAGAAAATGCATATGCGCTGATGAGTCTCCTTGGAGCAAATATTATGCCTCACAATTTTTACCTCCATTCTTCTATTGTACAGGTTTCTAAACTAACTCTCTCTCTCTCTCTCACACACACACACAAATATTTTTTTTGGTGGCAATCCATTTAATGCGCTTTGTGAAGCATCTGTTGGTTGTGATTTCTAGTACAGAATACTTGAGGAATAGTTCTCACACTGACATCTTTGCCTTCAAGGCTGTAGCCCTCAATGTTCAGGCACGGGGAACTAGAAACATGCTTTTAGTCCAAGTCCATTGCCAGTCTTTACTGTGCTTTTGTGTTTCTTGCTTTTCATATGTTCTTCATTGATGTTAATTTCTTAAGTTTGATTTCAAATATGTTTAATGTCTTTGAGCAATTTTCTGATTTGACATACTTAACTTCACACACGACTTGTGTCCAGTCAACTCACTTTTCGGATGCGCATGTGTGCTTTGCTTTCTCATATTTCTATCTTGATAAATCTGCTGGAATAGGGTTATGACTCAGCTGATTGTCCTTCCTTCAATGCTTTCACAGCAAGATCAGGGGCAAACAAATGTTTCTAAAGTGGCATTGTGTCATGAGCATTTTTTTGCCACTTTGTGCATCTTCAGTGGAATTTTCCTGGTGAACTGTATGCTGATGAACCTGGCGGCTAATATGTTCTATGGTAGTGGATATGTTTCGCTCTCTTTACAGGATGCATTGTCACTGTTGGAACAGGTTGGTGTTTGATCTGCAAAATATTTATTTTCTGTCATGTAAATGAAACTTTTTTCCTGGTAAGTAATGACATTCTCTGAATGATGATGCAGGTATTTAGGAGTTCAATAGGTTCAATTTCTTTGATGGTGATTATGTTTTTCTCCAATCAGTTAATAGCACTAACATGGAGTCTTGGACGACAAGTGATTGCCCAAAATTTGTTCAGATTGGAGATTCCTGGTTGGCTTCATCGTGCTACAATCAGAATTATTGCCATCATTCCAGCCCTCTATTGCATCTGGAATGCAGGAGCTGAAGGTATATTCAACCTCCTGGTTTTTACGCAGGTCATGGTTGCTCTTCTACTTCCATCATCTGTAATTCCCCTATTTCGAGTTGCTTCATCCAGATCAATTATGGGCACCTACAAAGTTTCTCATCTGGTGGAATTCCTAGCTTTAGTCTTCTTTGTTGGAATGCTGGGATTAAAGATTGTCTTTGTCATGGAAATGATATTTGGCAGTAGCGACTGGGTTAGTAGTTTAAAATGGAATATGGGGAGTGGTGTGCCTATTCCATATCTTATTCTTTTGATAGCTGCCTTTGCCTCCCTCTGTTTGATGCTTTTGCTGGCAATCACTCCATTGAAATCTGCAAGTTCTGGGGTAGATACTCAGGCATTGAAGTGGGACGAAAAAGCTGCGATGCCCGAGTCATCTATAGATAGAGGTGGAACTGAAATTAGTGAAGTTCCATATCAATTAGAAAAGGCTGTGGAAAAGCAGGAACCTGCATTGTCATTGGAGAAATCCATTAGAAACCATCAGAATGTATCAACACCTGTTCCTGATCTGAATTTGCCTCAAACACTTTTGGATTCTGAGAACAATCTTCATTTGACTACTGTTCAGGTGAATAAATCTGAGATCACATTTTCGAAGCCTGCCATAGGCAATCATGAGGCATCTGCAACCATTTCAGAAACAGGCTTCACTGGATCTGGCGAGGTTATCAAAAGTGAATCGCTGGACAGAAGTACCTCGAGCAGTGAGGCAAAAGACATTGTGGAGAAGACATTGAAAATAGATGGAGATGTTCAAAATCAGAAAGATGAAGAGTTGAGTCCTTGGGAGCCTGAAGGGTCGACTAAAGATTTTTCTGAGAGCAGCCACTCTTTGACAACTGACGGTCCAGGGTCATTTAGAAGTCTTAGCGGTAAAACTGATGATGGAGGTAATGGTGCAGGAAGTCTCTCAAGATTAGCAGGATTAGGTCGTGCTTCAAGGCGCCAGTTAACTGAAATTCTTGGTGAATTCTGGGGACAGCTGTTCGATTACCATGGGCAAGCAACACAGGAAGCAAAAGCTAAGAAACTGGATGTTCTACTGGGGGTTGATTCCAAGTTGGATTCTAAATCTTCCCTTGCATCTATTAAATTGGAAAGTATCAATAAGCAGTCCACGGGGTATAGACCTTCTAGTGGTGGAAGAGGAGCTGACTCTTTTCAATCTTCCAGTTTTAACAATTCCTTGAAGCAGCAGTTTGTACAGGGTAATGTTGGATCACCTCTTGGGATGCAGCAGAGGTCATCAATTTACTCTACTAACCACATGCAACTATTAGATGCATATGGGCGAAATTCCAGCCACAATACCCTTGATTCTGGTGAGAGGCGCTATTATAGCGTGCATGTTCCATCATTGTCTGTTGGTTATGATCGCCAACCAGAAACTATTTGTGGTTATGATTTGAATTCATATCTGAGTCGAATGGCTAAAGAAAAAGGTTATGATTATCTAAAAGGTCAACTGGAGTCTCCAATCTCCACAACTTCAATCAAATCAAACTCTACAGATTCATATGGTAAGCCCTTGGTACAGAAACCACAGGGTGGATTACGCACTCATGCGCCTCCTGGTTTTCACAATATTCCTGTTTCTCGAAACAGTTCATTGAAATCTGAAAGACCCTTAAATGATCTTTACTCTCCTGAACCAGTGGATTACACTAACAATCCACCAAATGCAAAGAAATTTCACAGTTTGCCAGACATATCAGGACTTTATATTCCTCAACAGGATTCATCTTTGTCTGGTAACAGCTCTTTACGTGATAAATCTGTGATTTACGGGCAGTCCATTAGTCATGCAGTGTCCGAGCAAACAGGCTCAAGTGCTTCATCATGGGCTGGTACTGCTTTAGGCTTTAATCAACACTCTCCTTCAAAGGTCTGTGGAGATGCTTTCTCATTGCATTTTGCTTCCTGCTCAGGTGCTGGTTCACTGTGGTCTAAGCAGCCTTATGAACAATTTGGTGTGGCTGATAAATCTCCTCCAAAAAGCCAGGAAACTGCATCAGACGTGGATATGGAAGCGAAGCTTCTTCAGTCTTTCAGAAGTTGTATCATAAAACTTGTGAAACTGGAAGGATCTGACTGGTTGTTCAGACAAAGTGATGGGGCTGATGAGGACATTATAGATCGAGTTGCTGCAAGGGAGAAAATCCTGTATGAAGTTGAAACTAGGGCTTTAGATATAAAGGTTACTTCTGCTATGCAAATCAACCAGGCAGACCAGTCAAAGTTTATGTCAGTTCCTAATTGCGGTGAGGGATGCGTTTGGGGAGTAGATCTTATAGTAAGCTTTGGAGTTTGGTGCATCCATAGGATTCTTGATCTTTCCCTCATGGAAAGCCGGCCGGAACTTTGGGGGAAATATACTTATGTACTCAACCGTCTTCAGGTAAAGGTTTCTACTATTTCTCTTCTCTGTCTTAGAATCTTCTTCATCCTCATTTTAGTCTTAAATATTTGTGACTAGGATTAAGAGGTCATTTTTCTATCACCTTTTGTTTTTCAGTACCTGCATTACTAGTATGGCTTTATCAATATTCTGTTGGCTGTGTTGCATACTTTGTAGTTTGTGGGTGCTATCTATGATAATTCTTTTCCTAGAAACAGAAGAATTTTTTTGGTGTCCCTGTGAGTTGCTGATGGATCAGGAGAGTTTTCACACTTACACTTCTGATTTATTTAATTTATCAACTTGTTTTTACTTTGTCTGCAGGGTATTATTGATCTGGCTTTTTCCAACCCTCGTTCTCCAATGTCTCCCTGCTTCTGCCTTCGACTTCCTGTTGGATACCGGCAAAAGTCAAGTCCACCTATTTCAAATGGCAGCGTGCCACCACCTTCAAAACTGAGTGGGGGAAAATTCACAACGGCAGCAATGCTCTTAGGCATAATCAAAGATGTTGAAATTGCTATATCTTGTCGTAAGGGTCGAACAGGCACTGCAGCTGGTGATGTAGCTTTTCCCAAAGGAAAAGAGAACTTGGCATCTGTACTGAAAAGATACAAACGTCGTTTGTCAAACAAGCCGGTGGGTTCTCAGGAAATCGGGCATGAACTGCGCAAGATTGCCGTATCACCTTCCCAAGGTTTGTGACCCCTTGTTTCATTTCATATAATGCTGGAAGTGAATGCCTATTTGGGTTGCTAGAATTTAAAGGAAAACCCATACTTAGCATCAGAGACATCCCTGCTTTCCTGTTGTATTGAAATCTTGGCTTCTCTTCTAGTTTCGTTTGTCGTGAATAGATAGGATCAAATGTATTGGTAAAAAGGAAACGGGTTAAAGAAAACTGGAAATAATATTTATTCCTAGTGGAATGGCTACCCTAGCTTAATTTACAGGTTAAAAGATGTACTTATGGAGCAGGAACAGTAACTGGTGTAGTGTATGATGACCCCAAATGTTGGTTTTGGTGGGTATAGGATAGGTATGCAAACAAGTCAATGCGAGTAGAGCCTTGATTATTTTCCTTGGCTTGAGTTTGAACTCGAATTAAATGAATTAGTTCGAGCTTGAGCTTGGCTCGATTCATTAGGTTCAACCTTGTAATTAGGCTGTAGGTTCGAGTTTGGATTCTAGCTTGAGTTTGAAAATGAAATTATTTTATAATATATATCAAAATTTAATATATTATTATAATTGTATATATAAATATAATTTTTTTTAAAAAAAATATAGGCTAGCGAGTCAGGTTGCAAGCAAGATTTATTTGGTTCGAGCTTGAATTTTTCAAAGTTGAGCATAGACATTTTTTTGAGTCAATTCGTCAAGTTCGGAAGCTGGCTTTATTCATTAGTCATTAGCAACCCTAATACAAACTTATGTTGCATGTTTTTAAATTTCTCTCTTTACAGCAAAATAAGTGCCACTGTGGATGTATTTGCAGCTTAGAGGTGAATCCTTTTTACTTCTGGCAAACTTACTGGGCTTCTTCACAACAATCTTCCAATAAGGCCAACACTCAAAATTTATAAAAAGAAAAAAAGAAAAAATATATAATAAAAGGCCAAATATCTAAAAATGATTGAAAAGTAAAATTTCTCATTTGGTTGTGCCTACTGCCTAAGTCCATGTTTAGGTTGGGGGGGGGGGGTGGGGGTGGAGGAAAGAAAGAAAGAAAGAAAGATAGTTTGAAGTAAGGAGTTTGTGCCCTAGTCGCAAAGAATATAATTAGAAAGAGGTCTTAGAGTCGATTTCTATTTATGTTAGGGTATTATTTAATTTTATTAATATCTTTTAAATTTTTAAATATTGATGTATTAAATGATACAATTAATATTTTTCTTTTTTAAGAAAAAAGGAGAAAGGTACCAGGTTTTAAACTGGGAGTGTTGGACATTACCTACGCCTCACAAAACCAACCATTTTTTGGGGCCCTGTTCGAATGTAGGCATACAAGGACTTCAGGAGTAGCCTTCAAGTGGGACTCACGTAAATAATTTCGAAAGTGCATTTAAGATTCTTTTATTATTTTGGATTTATTAATTTTTTATTTTTTTTTAAATTTTATACATACATGATGGAAGTTGGTTAGATTACCTCATACTTTAGGGTGAGATTAATGTCATTAAATATCCTAAATCCGAAGTGATCAACAGTATACAAGATAGTTATTCCCCAATGATGATGTCAAAATTTATTTATAATTGTAAAAGATTTGTCTTCAATAGTCAATGAATTTTATGCTTATTAAAAAAATAAAAAAAAAACTTCAATAGACGTCACAAAAATGGTGCATGACCTATTTAAAAAGTGATGACGAACAGGTCGATCCTTCCCCAACGTGGAGGTCAGCTGCATCAAAGCATTTTTCCACTAACATATATTTAGTGGGGGATCTTGTATTCTTGTCCTTGAAAAAAGGCGCCTAAAGGGGGAATAGCTCATGAATATTTCAAGCCACTCAACTATTTATGATTAAACATTTAATTTACTCATATTTTCTTTTATAATCAAGAAAAAAAAAACTAATAGAAAACCAAATATCTAAACAAAGATTAATAAATAATTTTTTTTGTCTGTCATGCCTAATCCATGTTCAGGAAAAAAAAATAAAAAGAAAAGTTGGCCAAAGGCGCAAAGAACATAGAATTTCTAAAGATCTTGAAGTCGAGTTCTTTTTAGGGTATTATTATTTGCACTCCCACTTGATTTTAGTCTATAAAAATTGACCATTGTATCCATTTATTTTCAAGATAATATCATTTAATTTAAATGGCTAGATAATTATGCCCTTAGTATATTATTCTTTGTCCCATTAAATATGATCTTGATTCATTCTTAGTCTTGATTTATTCTATGTAAAACTTGATAGAGCACATAAAAATAAACAGATTATTCCATTTCTAAATTCAATCATTTCACTGAAAACATGGCTATGAACTTCAATAAAAAGATGATAGCATCGCTACAAAATAGTATATTTTCATACCCCAAATATGGGTCTTGTTTTGCTTCATGAAGACTACTGTGTAAAGTTATTTCATTCAAAAAAGTAAAATAAAGAAAGAAAAGAGCATTCATCTTGTTATTTAGACCTAGCAAAAAATCACTCATATTGTGGGTACCTAAAAAAATGTGGATCATAGGCCTCATTTTCTCTACTCAATAACATACGAATAATTTTACCCACCGCCTAATTACCTGTCTTTTTTTGACCCAACCCACGGGTACCCCTGAATAATTCGTGAACAGCCATATATTATATATTATTTTTTTCTTAAATTCTCACAAATAATTTGGAACATATAACAATTTTTCTATGATAACAACAATGTTTACGTGGTATTTAAGTTTTTTTAAAAAGTTTTTGACATATAATGAAATTTAAATTTGAACTTCGAAATGTGATATAATTTAAAATCAATAAATGTTTAAATATTTAAATTGTACTTTTCAAACTAAAATACTTGAAATACTTATTCACTGTAATGTTTAAAATTTGTAGCATCTTTTATTAGTTCTATTTGAGTATATTTGAATGATATTATGTAAATTAAAAAATACATATTAATTTACCTTCATGTATTAAAAAATAAAAATATCGGTATCTGTGGGTTACCCATCACCCATAGTCATGGGTAATGGGCCCCCTATCTTGTATCCAATAAAAAATAGATGATTTTATCTACTGGTAAATTTACCTAGCATGTCATTATTTATTCTTGGGTTACCCATGGATATCCATTTATCAAGTCTATTGTTATTTCATATTAAATTGGATAAGTTGGGATAGAATATTTTCATGAGTAACAAAGTTGAAAATGATAATTATTATATTAAAGGGTATATTTGTCTTACAAATCAATATAAATACATTTGAAAAGTAAGTGGATATTTTGGTCAATAACCTAATATAAAAATTTAGAATGGAGTGCAAATAACAAAGTTTGGAGTGCAAATAACAATACCCTTCTTTTTATGCATCCGTATTATTCTTTTATTTTTTATTTTTTATTCTCAATTATTAATTTTTCTAAATTTCCGGCCAAATCTGAACTTAAAACCCCAAATTATCAATAACTATTTTTGAACAGCAATGTCTAAATTCACCAATAGATATCAAAATTTATCTTCTTGAAATATTATTTCGCTGAAAAGTGGAATAATAAATTTTATTCTTATGAAAAGAACATTTCAACTGAAAAAAAAAAAAATCAGAGCAGTCTATAATAAATCACAAGACCCTCGACTCTTTCAATATACGATAAAATATAGTATCATCATCTGATGAAGTCATTTGAATAAGAATCCCAAACTTAAGATATATAAATAAGAGCATTACCATATAACCAATGACACACAATTAATTATAAATATACAAATTCTTTTTATTGAAATTTCGATAATTACATTCCGTCAAATTTATTATTTAAAAAAAAAGGAAAAAGGAAAAATGTGCATGTGATTGTTTTTTGTTGTCTCCCCATATTCTCCATGCCCAACAACGCATGTGATTTCACTAGTTCCTCCACTTACCTCCTCCAACAAAGATAATATCTATGGCAAGGACATGTGATAAGACTTGCTACTTGCCAAATCTATACAAAAATTATTTTATTGTGACTAACAATGACTTTGATGTGGTGTCAATATTATTTGAGGGTCTTTTCGAAATTTCTTTTTGAAAAATAAAAATAATAAATTTTAATTCAGAATGTCATTGCTCGAAAAAATTATCGTGAGTTCAAAGTATTTAGATATCTCTCTTTTGCAAATTATGAGGGTATTTAACGATATGAATTATAATTTTGTGCTCATAGTCACATCATGGATGTTATTCTAAAACTCATCATAATAAGGTGTGTTTAATGAATAATGAATTTATCGATATGTACTTTAATCATATTTCTATGATGTCAAACTTATATAACTTATAAATAATAAATCAATTATATTATTGCCTTAAATCACTCGATATTATGAGTGAATCAATTTCTTAATTTAGTAATCACCTCCTATCTCGTTTTCTATTTTATCTCTTATTCTGACGTGATATATATATATATATGTTAAGCATATCTGATTTTCAAACAATTATTTTCAAAATTAAATATTTTATATTTATCATATATTTATGAAATGAAACATACGATGAAATATAAATTGAAATAGAGAATCAAAACTGGTTGTATACGAAGTGACGTACTTATGTTCCAAATAGAACAAAAGAGGATAAATATTGGAGTGTAATTAATCATTAAATCACGAGTGTAATTAATCTTGAATCATGATTAGTGATTTAATGATGATTTGATTTGAGGCTGTTAGCATGATTGAGGCCTTTTGTACCAAGATCATAGGATTGTTTATGGTAGGATGATATTCTGTATAATTATAGGATTAATTGAGGCTCTGCATATTTCTTTCCTTAACATAGACCTGACAAAAAATTACCCAAACCCATGAGTACCCAAAAAAATGCGAGTAATGGGTCTCATTTTCTGTACCCAACAAAATGCAGGTAATTTTACCTACTATCTAATTACCCGTCGTTTTTTGGCCCAACCCGTGGGTACCCACGGGTAACCCGTGAATAATTATTTATATTTTACTTTTTAATTTTTCTCTAATTTTTGCAACTATTTTGAAAGGTGTAACACTTTTTTTTGTTAATGATATCAATAATATTTAAGTGGTGTTTAGACTTTTAGTTCAAAAAACTTTTGACATATAATGAAATTTAAATTTAAACTTTGAAATGTAATATAACTTAAATTTGATATATGTTTAAATATTTAAGTTGTAGTTTTCAAACTAAAACATTTGACATGCTCTGAAATATTTGTTCAATATAATATTTGAAATTTGTAGCCTCTTTTATTAATTTTATTTAGGTAATATTTAAATAATATTATGTAAATTAAAAAAAAAAATACTAATTTTTCTTTAAATATTAAAAAAAAATAGTATGGGTACCCGTGGGGTACCTATTACCCATAATCACGGGTAATGGGTTCACTATCTCGTACCTAATAAAAAACGGATAATTTTACCCACGGATAATTTTACCCAACTCATTCTTACCCGCTCTTGGGTTACCCACGAATACCCATTTGTCAGGTCTATATTAACATAGCGAAAAATACGGAGAATGACAGCAAAATATGCAATGCGAGGAGCTGTCATGAGCTGACTAACCAAATGCACTGCATAAGCAAAATCTGGATGCGTAACAATAAGATAAACAAGCCTTCCAACTAGTTGCGATATAGAGTGGGATTCTCAAGAGGAGTGCCATCTGAAGGAGTAAGTTTAACATTAAGTTCCAAAGGAGTGGATGCAGTCTTGCTGTCCGTAATATATGCTTGAGAAAGCAAATCAGAAGCATACTTAGCATGAGAAAGATAATAACCAATTGAGTCATGGGAAACTTCAAGACCAAGAAAGTAACTAAGTGAACCCATTTTAAAATGTTTGCTCAGACACTGTTGTAACTCTGAAATGCCTGAGGTATCATCGCCTGTTATGATCATATCATCAACATAGAGAAGAAGTAGAACAAGGCCATGATCAGTGCGATGAATAAATAAAGCAGAATCATGAGGACTTGAGACAAAACCAAGTTGAGTGATAGTAGAACTAAATTTGGCAAACCAGGCTCTGGGAGCTTGTTTCAAGCCATATAATGCTCGACGAAGTTGACAAACTTTGTGAGCAGGGTGGGAAAAGCTAGGAGAAAGGTGCATATACACCTCTTCTTGCAAGTCTCCATTCAGGAATGCATTTTTAACGTCCATTTGAAAGAGTTGTTGCTAACATAATGGAAAAAAGGTATGGCATGAGACATATATACCTTTGCTTTATGGGATAAAGTTTGACAGATTCATTTTCAAGTTTTATCTCTTGTTTGCTTCGCATTTTTATGGCCCATGATACATTTGCAACCCGATATGGCATCATGGGCCAGGCTAGTTTATGGATCAAGCCATCTTAGCTTGATCCATTTTTCATCCTTTCAAATTTGATCTGATAAAGAATGAAAATGACGTTCTTACCCTCATAAAAACCCTATCTTCAACGTCTTCTGCCAAATTTTGGAAATTTACCTTTTTAGAAGTTAGGATATTTTGGACATTATAAAGTGTAATCACATTGAGCAATCTTGCCAAGCAAATATTATATAGTATTAAGCATGAGATATCACTAATTTCTAAAATCCAAGCAAACAGTAGATTAAATGATTTTGAATACCATTTCTAGCTTATGTATCACTAGCATATTAATCCCTTCTAATCCTATATGCCCAAGCAAACAAACCAAGATATCAGAAAAGAAAACAGAGACAGATTTCAAAGAACACACATAGTAATACCGGGCTCTGATACCATGAAAGAAAAGGGAGAGAATATAATTTTGTATATGTCATGCTCTGTACTGTGTACAAAGAATGGGTCCTATATATATACAGGAGTTGCAATAACAAGGAAAGAAATATGCAGAGCCTCAATTAATCCTATGATTATGTAGAACATCATCCTACCATAAAACAATCCTATAATCTTGGTACAAATGACCTCAAATCATGCTGACAAGATAATTGAAATTAGCCAAAATATTTAAAATATAAAAAAGTTAAGAATTTAACTATCCAAAAAAAGTTATAGAATAAAATATTTATACGAATTGAGTAGAAAAGTTTTATCATGTGATGCCACATTATTTTATTAAGACTAACGCTCAACTAAATATTTTGAATTAATAAAACTCTCATTTAGATCTAAGAGATATTTAGGTGTCTATGACTATAATTTCTCGCAAATCACATGCCTGATTTGGGGGGGTTGGCGGAGATGGTGGCCGGTGATTAATTTTCAGGTCCAGTCGCCAACCACGACGACCTAAAATATAAATTAAATATATATATATATATATATATGCATATATAATAATGTAGAAAGAGAGAATTTTGACAAATGTTTTGCTATTGGGTATGGGTTTTAAATTACAAAGAATTTTATTGCGCCTACTAACTTAAATTGAATTGGGGATGGCACTGGGTCCGAGTAAAATTCGGACCTGTCTTGCTTGAAGCGAGTTTTGTAAGTATAAATGGGTGTTGGAGTAGATCTCAAATTTTAATTTTTGAACTTGGACTCGTCTCAAACCCGTCCCATTAAAATATTATATGTCATTTTTGTTTTAGAACAAATAATGACGAGTGTATCCTTTTAACAAGACAATATTATCCTATTATTAAAATCAAATTAAGTAAATTGACGTACAAACTGCATATTTTATGCATATAAGGAGCCTATTTGGGTTCGAACTTCTCACCCCCATATAATAGGGGAGACTTATGCCACTTGACTACAAGCCACTTGAATGGCCCACGGACAATGTCTTAGTGGCCAATTAGATAACACTGTAGAATTATTAAACAAAATTTCTCACTTTAATGAGAAAATTTTTTTCGAATGTATTTTGATTAGATTGAAAGTATGGCTATCAACTGGTTGGATTTGAATTGGATCAGTCATATTTAAATTTGATTATCAAAATTCATATCCGAATTCGATCCGATATCCTATAGGTTTTTGTTAGTCAGTACCATATCCGAATTCGATAAAAAAATCAACCCGATTTAATAATTTTTTCGTTGTCTTTTTTATCTCTTTTTTGTATTGTATAAAAATATTATATTTATAAAGTAATTTTTTTTACTTTATATGTGAATTTTTAACAATTTTTTATTATATATTGTCCAAAAATTAAATATTTGAATACTAAATTCCTATTTCACATTATATTAATACATAGATAAACTATTACACATTATTATATCTAACATTTTATCAGTATCTTTCTCATTTTTTAGGCTAAAGACTCAATATAATAGCATAATATAAACGTTAATATAGATATTAAGTCAATATAATATATAGATTTTATTTAAAAAATTTCATTAATATTATATATAAGAGCATTAATTTAATAAAAAATTATCGAAGTTCATATTCACATCTTTTACGAATCAAATTTAGGAGTGTTCGCTGGTCGGGTTAGGTCGTGTTTGTAAGAAAAATCGACCCAAACCAATTAAATTTAATTGGGTTGGTTTGGGTTGGGTTTTATGGAATTGGATTTCCAAATCCGAACCAAACCAATCTAATTTAGGCCAGGTTGGTTCGGGTTGAGTAGTCGGGTACACTTTTTCAATTTTTTATTTTTGCCTTTTTAAAAATAGGATATTATTATGATTATATATTTTCAATTAATGAAATGATTAAAAATCAATTTTAAGTAGGTAAGATATTGAAACTAGTGTACTATATGACCAAAACCCAACAATTGTCCCAAAAGAAAGAAAGAAAAAAAAGAATAAGTAGAAGCAAGCACCAGTTGCAGTTTCTTTAGAAAAAAATTGGCAAGCTCCAGCTCTATCTAAATTAAAACTGAATAGATGGCCTATATAAACAACATTAGTATTAATCGTATCAAGAAAATAAAATTATTTTCAAAATATTCATCAAAACTCAAAAGCATACAATATTGTACCTGGACATCACAATTCATAATTGTTATAAATTATCTCCTTATTTACCACAAGCTTTAATTAATAATATAAAATTTCAAATCCAAGTCTAAGTTGAATATTAAATATAAATATAAAAAATAAAATTCATAATTTAAAAAAAAAGTATTTATTTTAATTGAATCATCTGGTTGGGTCGGTGAATATAAAATTCGAGAACCAAACCAAATGTAATCGGGTTTGGTAGGATTTTACCCAATCAAACCCGATTACCCGACCCAACTTGAACCAATTAAATTAGTTCGGTTTGGATCGTCGGGTTTATCAGATCGAATTTATCTTATTAACACCCCTAATCAGATTGCTTAGAGCCTGTTTGGTTTTATTTCCAAACCCCTTTCCCACCAATTTTACTATTTCAGAAATAAAAATCATCACTTTTTAAAAAATTTCACCCAACAAAATTCAATTTCCATTTTCAAAACACATTCTCCAATAACCTATATATTGTTTCCCAATAACCTATATATTTTCTCTCTATATTCCATTATTTCTATCTTTTTCCACCTATAACTCACATAATCATTACATTTCCAAATATTTCATCCAAATACATTTCCATTTCCATTTCCACATCACATCACATAACTAATTCTCACCATATTAGAAATGGAAATAAAACCAAACAGGTCCTTAATTCTGTATCTGATCTACTTATTTTGAATTACGAATATTTATAATGAAATATAATCCATTGAATTAATCAAATAAAATTTTTAAAATTTATATCAAATTCATACCAAATTCGAATTAAAATTCGATCAGTTCGCACTCATAATTAAAAGCAGTATGTAAAGAGAGTGAAGTTATCTATAAAAGGTAAAAGATATAGGAAACGCGTGCTGTGTTTGGGCCAAACAAAATAAAAAAGAGTAATGAGAAACACGGGCTTACATCTCTTTTTTGGTAAGTAGGTAGTATTTCACGAGTACGGAAACATAAAGACAAATTGAATTTATATCAGTACGGTTATGTTTTTATTTTTATTTTCTATTTTTGTATTTTTAAATTTTAAATAAATTAGTTAGAGAAAGAAATTTGAAAATGAGTATGTATTTAAATATATTGTTTAAAAAATAATCATTATATAAGGCTTAGTATGTGGTAAGTAGAGATAGATAGTAATAAATAAAAGAGAAAAAATAAATATATATAGACTATTGAGAAATACAATTTAAAATAAAAATGAGTTATTATTCTAATAAAAATATATAAAAGTTGATGATAATTTAATTTTAAGTAGTGATAGAAAGACGAATTGATTTTGAAAATAAAACCAGCTTAGTTTGCAAGAAAACAAGTTAAATCATTTGTACTAGAACCATATCATGCATAAATCTATTAAATAACTTAAGTGGTCAATTTATTTTATGATATTATTTTCACATATATAAATTTTACATTTACAGTTCAAATTCTAATGAATCTTATGACGTGTAAATAAAAATAATTTAATTAAATATATATATATAATATAGATATGGGCCTTAATTAAAAGAAGAATTATCCTATTAAACCTTGCTAAAGTAAGAAATTATATCAATTTTAATAATATAACCAATGAAAATTTCAAATCTCCATCTTTTTTGTGTTTATTATTATTAATTATTGAACAGAAAATTTTGAGTAAGAGGGTGTTTGGTTAAATTTATTTAAATTTTTTTATAAGTTTCTATATCTCAAGATACTTTTTGGGATTATAAGATGTCAACTTTTATTTTAAAAGTAAACTTCGAAAATATTTGGATGAAATAAGATTTTTGAGTTTTTAAAATGTCAGTAAATATAATTTTGTAAGTAATATAATTAAAATAAAAAAAATTAATAAAATTTTAATAATAACTTAGGAATTCCTTATAAATTTTAAAAGAGTATATAAGTTCATAACATTTTTATTTTGAGAGCTTACGAGGCCTTTTTGAAAAAATTAATAAATATTTTACAATATTTTATAAGCTTTTAAATATATTATAACATAATTTGATGAGCTTATAGGTTCATCAAAACATCCCTTAAAATTTTTTTATACTGTCTACTTAGGTATATACTAAAGTAAATCATTAATTGTTAGATAACAACGTAATAACATTATCAAATAATATATATCATCACATATAACTCAATAATCCTATACCTAATCGGGTGGCTTTCTTTATTTATACACATATATGCTGTCGTTCATTAGATTCGAAACTTTCAATCTCACACTTTATGTGTGATATTAATATTATTGAATTAAATAACCTCTCGACACAATTGAATATTGTGTAAAATTTGAAAGAAAGGGCATAGTTCAAAAAAATAAAATAAAAAATAAAGGGCATTTACAAGTTTTGGAAAGAAAGTGGAGGTTAGTAGGGACATAGTCAAGTCAAATCACGGACGATTTATTGACTTGCACAATCTAAGCAGCCCATTTTGGTCATTTATTTATTTTTAAATATTAATGATTAGCTGCCATGAAAATAATGCTCAAACGTTTTTCCTCCCACCATGACCCCCACACTTAGTGTGTGTCATAATTATTTTGAAGAACATTAGGTTAATTTTTTTTTCACTTTTTTAATTTTAAAGAGGTATTATTGCAATTATTTCACTTTAAGGAATCTAATAAGTTGAAAAAATATATGCATATATGCATATATATATATATATAGAGAGAGAGAGAGAGAGAGAGAGAGAGAGAGATGGGCACTTTGTGTATGGATATTGAGGATATGAGGGTTGATATGATAAGTCCACATCACCTCGATTTATAAATATTTTTAAAATTATTGATTATAAATGCATATGTATTATTATTATTATAATCTCATCATAAAAAAGAATTTCCCTCATTTTCTCAAATTCTTATTGATTTAATCATTTACTGACGATTTCATCTCTTTGATAATTTGATCGTTCCTACACTTAAAAGTAGACCTCTCCTGTATTCATGCATACAGACCTATTTTAATAATCAACTAGTTATTACAGCATGCATAAAATAGTAATGAGCTATTTTAAATGCATGAGTGAGTGCAAAAAGTTACTGAATGTGTCAGTAGAAAAAAAATTTACAAAATACTTATAGGGATATTTTTTGATAAAAAAAAATAATTTAAAATAACAATTTAAAAATCATCATTTTATGAGTGCAAGAGCTATTTTCTTTTTATATAATACAGATAAATGACCCTATTGGCCGACACATAATCAAACAAGTTACAAAAACTTACCATCATTATGATTTTATTGCACATGTGAATTATGTTTAGTTTGACTATGTATGAATCTTAATTTCCCTATCTAATTGCATGCCTGTCCTTTATCGTAACGCTGTAAGTGGATGTAGTTTAAATTGTAAATTTGTTTTTTATCGTAAACAACGTTAGGCCATCCGACCTTTCCCATTTAACAACCACGTTGTTTGAATGTGGCCAAGAAAGTAGAAACTTGACCAACCAAAAATGGAGCCTACCTGTTCAATTTTTGCACAATCATTAATTTCACCGCGTACAACTATTCAAAATGAGTTTTAATTGATTTCAACTTTAATATTTTTAGTTTATATTCCATATAATATAATTATATTTACACGTCATACTTTTTCCGTACAAAATGTTTACATAAACAGGCAACTGAGAAGAGATCTTATGCAGTATCTATCATATTGTTGAAGTACTTTCTTATGCAATGTATTAACATCACTACGCATGTAAATGAGTCGAGTAGACCGGTGAACCTCAAGCTGGAGCTGTTTTGAGTTTGATTCGAGCTAAATCAGCTGGATTCTATATCAAGCCATCTTATATATTTTAAAGCTAGCGATCTGGTGTATAATTAAATCTTATTTTTTATTTAATTATAATTATTGTTATTTTATGTCAAATTCAAGCTCAAGTTTTTCATTGAACTCAAGCATAGTATATATATTTCAAGGGAGTTCAAAAATTTCTGACAAACTCAATTCGATTCGACTCGATTGTTCCTTTATATGGAACTCCAAGATGATCTCATAGTTATTCTAAAAGCTTAAAGCTTTATATTGCGATGGCCGTTGTCTCTAACCATAACTTCCTCACAGAAGGGGCATCAACCCTTACATTACTTATACCTTTGGCATATGCCTGCATGTCTTTTTGAGATTGAGTTAAGTGATCTGGACTGTCATTTAAGAAAATATGCATCATATTAATAGTACCAATCGAAAATTAAATGTATACTTAATTAACATTAATTACATGCATATGGCTTGTATATGTAACATGAAATGGGAAATTGGAAATATTAAGGAAGTGTTTTGTTATGTTCCGCCAGAACAAAATTGTTTTGAGAAAATATAATTAAACATATCCTCATTTTTCTTTAAAAACACATATTTTTCAATATATACATACATATTATATATATATTATTACTATTCTAATATTAAAATAATCATTCAATTCCATTTCACCCCAAATACCCAAAAAAAATAAAATTGATTTGACTGTTACAGTACAAAAAATATATCTCTCAAAACATAAATAAACATATTAAAAAATAACTTTCACATTCTTTAATAATTTATTTTTCCAAAACACACAATAAATACGTAATAAAATCAAACAGAAAACATAACCAAACACAACCTAATTAATCCCTCTCAAAATTGGTCAAGCTCACGTAATCATCCATCCCATAAGAACCATATTAGAAAAATAAACACTTTCAATAAATTAATGTCTCAAAGTTGCACCAATCCCATTCCCACCAACTACACGGGGAAAAAAAAATTAAAGAAAGAAAGAAAAAATTCCACGTTCAAAGCCATAGCCACACTTGCAAATCCCCACCGTCCAATGTCCCCAACCAACGCTCCAGACCAGTCCTCCACCAACCCCCGCTCATAGGTACTTGGCCGCTGCCATCCACTCGTAATGCCCATACCCACCTACCAAAAATCTCTACGTATACATTACTTCTATACGTATAATCACAACGACAACTCCCTCTATTTAAAGCCACGGTCACTGACTTCATTTCAGGAACTCTCCCCCAAAAAAACAATTCCCCCAAATAATAAAAAAAGGATCATTTTTCCATAATCAGTGGTTATATCCAATCAAATCAACAATGGCAGCCGCAACGGAGAACGGCCACCACTCAAACGGCTTCTGCGTGCAGCCGAAGAATGACCCGCTGAACTGGGGAGCGGCGGCGGAGTCGCTGAAGGGGAGCCACCTCGATGAGGTGAAGAAAATGGTGGAGGAGTTCAGGAAGCCGGTGGTGAAGCTCGGAGGAGAGACACTGACTATATCGCAGGTGGCGGCGGTCGCTGCCGGGGATAATGCGGTGGAGGTGGAGCTGGCGGAGGCGGCCAGGGCTGGTGTTAACGCCAGCAGCGACTGGGTTATGGAAAGCATGAATAAAGGGACTGATAGCTATGGCGTCACCACTGGCTTCGGAGCGACGTCGCATCGGAGGACTAAGCAAGGTGGCGCTCTGCAGAAGGAGCTCATTAGGTAACGTTCAACTCTTTCTTATTGCTTTTGTAGCAGTATTTCTATATCCTTGAAAAAATTATTGCTGCTTTTTATGTTTTCTTTTTTACAAATAATAGAAAATTTTTGTTGCTTCCAAATTTGCATAAAGTAGTAATCATAGGCGAAAGTGGAATTGCAAACACAAAAAAGTAAAGAATTATATCATTCATCTAAAAAAATTGTTATAAAATTAATTTTGTTACTATAATTGTAAATTATATCATCAATTTTCGTAGTAAATATAATTTTCTAAACTTATTAGCTATCAATACGTATTACCATCTCGAGAAAATAAAGAAATTATGGTCTCTATATATTTATTTTGAGTTAGTTTTTAGGGTTGAATTAGGTTCGATATCTAATTTTTAACAGTGTTGTTGGACCACCTATTTTCATGTGATTACATGCTCTAAATATTCATTTCTAAGTATATGTATTTAGTGTTTTACATCGATGAAATAAATAACTTGTGGTCTCTATATAATGTTGGACAATTCTCACTAATTGCGCTAATTTTTGGACTTGAATTAGGTCAAAACTTCATTTTTTAACAATTACTTCATATTAATTATGCATTAGTTATAAGCAAATCAAGACATATAAATACATATAATAGGTATTAGCTATGAATTAATTATAGTGAAGGTTTTTTTTGTTTAGTGATGTCACAATCAAGGTTAATTATTAGAAAATTTATTTTGAACTTAATTATATCAATTTCACAGATAAAATTATGAAATTTTAATATTAATTAAGAATTGACAGAAATAAATTCTATTTTTTTTCCAGTAAAATTTAATTAGGAAATACTTTTTATAAAAATTTATTGGTGATATAACCTTTTGTTTTTTAAGAGCAGCAGACAGAAATTTCTAAGAATGGAACCATTTTAAGGTTTTTATGGTAATCTATATTTTATTTCACATTTCACTTTTTATTCTTAAAAAATCATAAATATTGAAGTGGGACCACTCTTTGGCCTATAAATTACTAAATTTATAGCCCTTGAAAAATGTAAATTTTTCCATGTATAATAATTGAATTCATTTTATTTAGGTAAGCATTGATTGATAATTGAGATGCACGTTATCTCACCTACCACACCAGATCAATAAGTTGGGTGTATTTAAATGGTTAAATAATATTTTTAAAATAATAATTCTTTGAGAATGTAGCTGGCCGTTGACTGTTAGATGGGAGGGCCATGTTTTTGTCTGGAAGGCAGTTGTCTTAAATAATTGAAACCAAAGTGGTATGGATCCGCAATACCAGTTTTGTCTAAAGTGGACTAACACACAATTATCTGTTTTTCCAAAAAAAGACTTAATATATTTAATGTTTTACTCATTATATAAAATAAAAAAAAATATAACTTAAGTGAGTGTTTGGTATTGTTTTTTCAGAACAACATTGTTTCGGAGTAACATAACCAAACATATCCCCATTTTCTTTTCAAAACACACATTTTTTAATATATTCATACATATATTATATATATACATTACACATGTTTTATTATTATTCTAACATTAAAAAAATCACTCAATTCTATTTTCACCCTGAAAACCTAACAAAAATGTCTCCCTCAAAACATAAACAATATACCAAAAAATAACTTTCACATTCTCCAATAATTCATTCTCCCAAAACACATAACGACATCACACAAAAACATAACTAAACAGTCCCTAAACTTCTCGTTGGTATTCCATCTTTTATTTCATATTCCATCATTTTATTTTGAAAAAACATAATCAAATATATCCTCATTTTTTCTCCAAAATGCAATTTTTGTCCCCCACCCAAAATACTCTTAACTATCTTTCATTATTCCCAATTTTTTTTTTATTTTTTTAATATACACACACATATTATATATATATATATTATATTTTAATAATAAAAAAATTATTCAATTCTATTTTCATTCAAAAAATTCAATAATAAAGCATTGATTTGACTGCTACAGTAAAAAATGTCTCCCCTCAGAACATAAACAAACACACCAAAATTTTTCAAAATCAATTTTTAATTATTTCTCAAAATATAACCAAAAATCAAATACATTTCCCAACACATCTTTTTCATTCTCCAATAATTCATTCTCGCAAAATACATAATAAACACAAAAAAACATAAACGAACATTTAAAGAAATATGGATTTTGAAATAAGAGATAAGAACTCCTTAAAATAAATAAACTTAATTGCATTTGGATGTACTTGTAAATTATAACATGTAATAGAAGATGAAATATTAATTTAAATAAAAACATCTCTCAGTAATTTCTCTTACACAAATTTCTGCAGTTGTCTCATGAAAAAAACTTTCTTCCACCAGGTTCTTGAACGCTGGAATTTTCGGAAAAGGGACAGAAACATGCCACACGCTGCCGCACTCAGCAACAAGAGCAGCAATGCTTGTTAGAATCAACACCCTTCTCCAAGGATATTCCGGCATCAGATTTGACATCTTAGAAGCCATAACCAGATTCCTTAACCACAACATCACTCCATGCTTGCCTCTCCGCGGCACAATCACTGCATCTGGCGACCTAGTGCCGTTATCGTACATCGCCGGCCTTCTAACTGGCCGCCCCAACTCCATAGCTGTTGGCCCCAACGGTGAAAACCTCAACGCCGAGGAGGCCTTCAAGCTTGCCGGCATCAATGGAGGGTTCTTCGAGTTGCAGCCCAAAGAAGGCCTGGCACTGGTCAATGGCACCGCAGTTGGTTCTGGATTGGCCTCAATAGCTCTCTATGAAGCTAATATTCTTTCTGTATTGTCTGAAGTTATGTCAGCTATCTTTGCTGAAGTTATGAATGGAAAGCCTGAATTCACTGATCATTTGACCCACAAGTTGAAGCACCATCCAGGGCAGATTGAGGCTGCTGCAATAATGGAACACATTCTTGATGGCAGCTCATATGTGAAGGCTGCTCAGAAGCTACATGAGATGGATCCTCTGCAAAAACCCAAGCAAGATAGATATGCTCTTAGAACATCACCACAATGGCTTGGCCCTCAGATCGAAGTCATCCGGACGGCGACCAAAATGATCGAGAGAGAGATCAACTCAGTAAACGACAACCCATTGATCGATGTTTCAAGAAATATGGCCTTACATGGTGGCAATTTTCAAGGAACTCCAATTGGAGTTTCTATGGACAATGCTAGATTGGCCATTGCGTCCATTGGGAAGCTAATGTTTGCTCAGTTTTCTGAACTGGTTAATGATTTCTACAACAATGGGCTGCCTTCTAATCTTTCTGGAGGGAGGAATCCAAGTCTGGATTATGGCTTCAAGGGGGCTGAAATTGCCATGGCTGCATATTGTTCAGAGCTCCAATTCTTGGCGAATCCTGTCACGAACCACGTCCAGAGTGCCGAGCAACATAACCAAGATGTGAACTCTTTGGGATTGATCTCTTCAAGGAAAACAGTTGAGGCTTTGGATATATTGAAACTCATGTCCTCCACATACTTGATTGCATTATGCCAAGCTATTGACTTGAGGCATTTGGAGGAGAACCTGAGACTTGCTGTCAAGAACACTGTTAGCCAAATTGCTAAGAGAACTCTAACAATGGGTGCCAATGGAGAGCTTCATCCATCAAGATTCTGCGAGAAGGATTTGCTCAGAGTCGTTGATCGGGAGTACGTCTTTGCTTACATCGACGACCCCTGCAGCCCTAACTACCCTTTGATGCAAAATCTGAGACAATGCCTTGTGGATCACGCGTTGAAAAACGGTGACAAGGAGAAAAATCCGAGCACATCTATCTTCCACAAGATCGAAGCTTTTGAGGATGAACTGAAAGTCCACTTGCCTAAAGAAGTCGAGAGTGCAAGAATCACGGTCGAGAGTGGAAATCCAGCCATTGCTAACAGGATTAAGGAATGCAGATCTTATCCGTTGTATAAATTCATCAGAGAGGAACTGGGGGCACAGTTCTTGACAGGTGAGAAGGTTACTTCCCCGGGAGAAGAGTGTGAAAAGGTGTTCACAGCTTTGAACAATGGATTAGTAATTGATCCACTGTTGAAATGTCTTGAGGGCTGGAATGGCGCGCCTCTTCCAATTTGCTAACTGTTTGTGTTCATTTTGATTCTTGTGAAAGATATTTTTCTTGTTTTTTTCTTTTTGTTCTTGTTTTTTGTCTGGAGGGATGTTTGTGTAATATGTAAGGTGAATTACTGTATATGTAAAGAGTTCTGAAATTTTCAGGTTCGTGAGTTAATGAATAAATAGGTGTTTGATAAATCATTGTGTGCTGAGTATTGAATTCCAAGAAAGATTTTCTGACTTATTTTTACTGATTATCAGAGTCAGGTGAATAACCAACGCCAGCAGTTGTGGCGTGACTTCAACTTATGTACTACTAAATATGGTTGTCTTGCAGTTGTGCGAGTCTCTTACCCTAACGGGGGCGATGTGGGACCGAGATAATTTCGATTGCATGAATTTTAACCTTAAATAGGGGGTGGATCTGAGGCCACAGGGGTACTCAAAGACGATACCCCCCCAAAAAAATATGATTGTCTTATTAATATTGAAATAAAAGGGAATTACAATAATTATTAAAACACCAAATTATTGTTCAGCCTAGAGATTAAGTGGTTCAGTAACATCATCTTTATATTCACACACAAGGTTTTGAGTTCGAAATTCAATGATTTTTAAATGTGCATATGCATGCATTACAAAAAAATTAATTATTACACTACATAAATGTGTAAGAGTTAAATTTGAGTGACTTTTTTGAAATTCTTTTGACTTGAGCTGAGTTCACTCATAAAAATTATATAATCTTAAATTGGTTTGATTCTCTTTATCACTTTAAATAATAGTATTATTTTTTGATATTTTACCATTCTTTTTATTAACATATAATTTACACTTATTTTATTTTATGATAATATAAAATAATTATTTTTATTACAATCAACAAAATAATATTATTCTGAATTTATTAAATAAATATTTTTTAGTTTAATATACTGTAAAAATTATCAACAATTTCCATTTTGACATAGATAAATAATTATTTTTGTTAATGAATTAAACATATAAAATATAAATTCCCATGTTAAACAAGCAAAATTTCAAATATTTATTTTCAAGTTTCAGTTAAATAATTCAAATCTTGCTAAAGTAACTCGACTCATTTTTATTTCCCAATTTAACTAATATTTATAACATATAACTTATAATAATTAGAAATTGAATGAATAATGTGTAAAATATTGTACATGGACTTATTGGCAAACCTCCATTAAAATAAAACAAGGGTGAATGGCATTTCACCCCTCTAAATTTAATTTTTTTGGCACATTACCCTTCAAAATTAATTTAAAGTCACTCACCCCTTCAACTTAGAGTTAGTGGAACACTTTGCTCCCCAAATTATAATTTATAGTAAACCATATGGTTGGAGAAAAAATTATTCTTGTCATTTTCATTTTTTCCCATTCAAAGAAAAAAAAATCCAACTACTTTTGTCATTTTTATATTTTTCAACTCAAAAATTAAGAAACCCATCTACCAAGAACAATAGGATATTGGGGTTCTTATTCTTTTCTTACCTTCAATTAGCTCGTTTGCCATCTACTATTGTTTAAGGAATTAATTGTACAAAAGAATGAGTTTTAGTATATGTATTTATTTAGTTGAAGCATATTCAATTTTTCATTCACATAGCAGTATGGTGGTTGTGCTGTAAATAACATCTTCAAATGATTAATTTATTTTATTATATGGTAAGATTACTCAACCAACTGTATTAAATAAGCAAAATTACTAATCTTACTATTACTCTAAAACAAAGTTTTCTTACTTTATAAAAGTTATTTTCAAGAAATAATAAAGCTCGTGATTTATTATAGTAACACTAAGATTTCAATTAACCTTCAAAGAATTAGAATCATTAACTTTGTCATTCCTTTAAGGGAATATATACACAATATATTACGTAAAGTATCACACAAACATGCTGAGGAAGGTGAGGAAATGTAAAATGACAATAATAACCTTTTTCTCCAATTACAAATTGGGGGTAAAGCATTCAATGATTTAAAGTTGAGGGGGTAAAGTGACTTTAAGTTAATTTTAGAGGATATTGTGCTAAAATAATTAAATTTGGGGTAAAGTGCCACTTACCTATAAAATAATAATAAACACAATAGCCGCTGACTTTGCACTTTGACCCCTCAATTGCTCGAAAGACGGCTCTTTCCCAAATTTTTTACGTAAAATAAATTAAATTCTGTTCTTCAACCAAACAGAAGATTCAGCAATCAAGCTCTGCGGCACATAACCAGAAGCCATAGCTGCGAAATGGCATCACAAATTGTGAGACGACTCGCTCGGAGCCGAGCATGTGGATTCTTCTCCTCTGCTAACCCTAGTTTCTTAGATCGGAGCTTCTCTTCAGCTGCATCCGAATCGAATCTGATCCGCGCCACTCTCTTCCCTGGGGACGGCATCGGACCTGAGATCGCAGCATCGGTCAAACAGGTCTGGCAAACGCGCTCCCTCAATATTTATCTGTGTATATTTATCGATAAATTGCCTTGAGCGATGAAGGAATGTGGCTTTGCCTTTTGGAATATGTTCGAATTAGGGCGTTCGATCGTGAGTGCTTTAAATTTTGATGAATTGTGCAGCTTAGTTTTTCGTTGCTTGTTATTGGTGGCCAATTAATTAGTGACTGGGGAAAGAGGACTAAACTAGTATGTATGTTATCCGTCATTTGCTTCTTTTTCTTTGTGGCTAGCTGGACTCTGCAACTATGAAGGATAACAAAGCTAAACCTTTCTGTATGTCGATGTTAAATTGAGAAAAAAAGAATGAAAAGAGAGAAAAGAAGGTGAACATGAGGAATGAAAAGAGAGAAAAGAAGGTGAACATGAGAAATTTAGGAAACCATGCATAACCAATCCTGACTTTATATGCCACCTCCATCAAATTTCTGATACCCTAAGAAGTTGTTAAGTGTTGCTGTGTCCAAGAATATTTTATGCTTCTGCGGTGATACATGCATAATGTGAGTTTCTTAAAGCTAGTGAAGGTAAGGCAAAACACAAAAAATGGAAGCTTCTTAAGCACATGGAAGCTGACTATGGTGAGAGAAGAGAATTTCCCACTGCAGAGACTCATATATCCAACATAAAATTTCAAATTAATTTCAAGATAGGCCATACTTGGTCTAGGATCATCATTAGTTGAATGGTTTTTAGTATGGAGTTTTATGTTAGATATAATGTAACTATTGGTTGTGCACTCCTTGTTCTGTTAGACCTTATCCTCCAGGGAACATGCGCAAGAGAGAGTTTCTATTAGGTGGAATGACCTTATTTAACTAGTTAAATGTTTCTCAAGGTATATTAACACAGGAATTAAAAAAAAAAAATGTAATAGAATAAACAGTGACGAGAAATCTTTGTAATAATTTTTTTCTTTTTGTTGTTTCAAATTGGCATGGCGTATGGGTCCGTCAAAACCATGTTAGTCTAGTTATACGCCCTGCAGATTTCCAGAGACAAAATTTTATGTGCCAAATTTATATGTAGCTAGTTATTCTAGTGATAAGATCTTGCTGTCTTATCTTTAGAAAGGTAAACTTCTTTTGAATGAAAATTTCCATGACAAATATTGCTTTTTCTAAGCTCTTTTTATGCAAAAAAACAAAAATCCTGTAATATTTGGCGAAAATACAGGTATTTAAAGTTGCTGATGTGCCAATTGAATGGGAAGAACACTTTGTGGGGACAGAGATAGATCCTAGAACCCAGAGTTTCCTAACATGGGAAAGTCTCGAATCTGTGAGACGAAACAAAGTTGGTTTAAAAGGGCCAATGGCCACTCCAATTGGAAAAGGTCATCGCTCTCTTAACCTGACCTTGAGGAAAGAGCTCAATCTATACGCCAATGTTAGACCTTGTTACAGCCTGCCTGGATACAAAACTAAATATGATGATGTTGATCTCATTACCATCCGTGAAAACACAGAAGGAGAATACAGTGGACTTGAACATCAGGTAAGTTCATACATGGCACATGCATTATTTGAAAGCAATTGATATATTGTCAATTCGATTGAGCCCCTTTCATTTCTATCTAGGTGGTGAGGGGTGTTGTTGAAAGCCTCAAGATCATTACACGTCAAGCAAGTCTGAGGGTTGCAGAGTATGCTTTTCATTATGCCAAGACCCATGGACGACAAAGAGTGTCTGCCATACATAAAGCCAATATCATGCAGAAAACTGATGGTCTTTTTCTTAAGGTTTGCCTTTATGCACATGCCTAAGCATTAATTTTCTTTTATCCTATTCAAATATTCAAATTCTTCTTTTTGCTGCAGTGTTGTCGAGAGGTTGCAGAAAAGTATCCGGAGGTAGTATATGAAGAAGTTGTGATCGACAATTGCTGTATGATGGTATGAGAGATTGTCTGTAGTGAATATGGATTTATGTTTGCTCAAGCTGATATCTCCTGAGAATGCTTTGGAGGTTTGTTTGCACCAAAGATTGAAGAAAAGACAAACCCATGATGCAAGTAAATTTTTTCCTTTTTTCAATGTGCAGCTTGTGAAGAATCCATCACTTTTCGATGTTTTGGTGATGCCTAATCTTTACGGTGACATAATCAGTGACCTTTGTGCCGGTTTGATCGGAGGCTTAGGCTTAACTCCAAGGTATATTCTATTTGTCTGGTCTTTCTGACGATGTTCAACTTAAGTCCTTAACTAATTTCACTTGATCTGGTCCCACCTACAGCTGCAATATTGGTGAGGGAGGTATTGCTCTTGCTGAGGCTGTGCACGGTTCTGCACCTGATATCGCCGGAAAGGTTAGCATTGAAGCAACACTATATTTGTTCCTGTGTCATTTTATTTTGAATCTTTCTGCCATCTGAATTAGTGATGTTAGTATATGTGCCAGTAATCCTAGGTGACGTTTATCTGGTGATTTGGAACTTGAATGTTTTCTGAGGACAATATGTTATCGATTACTCACATGATTTTTGAGTTGAAGTACATTTTTCAACCATAAGCTTCGTGTAAAATGTTGCAACTGTAACTGCTGAAGCCCGTGCATTTTGGGCACGTGTTTTATAGACATTTCTAAAATATGCAATCATCTTAGTGGGTCAACATGTTAATAACTTTTTCTAAGCCTTTCCCAATTCAACATCTGTACCTCAGCTAGTTTATGCTTTTGAAGACGCATACAGTTAATATAGGAGGGTATGGTTGGGTGTAATCAAGGAATTGTTTCCTATTTCCCTTTTTATAAGACGTATAAAGCTGTTTAGATAATTAGTTAATCCCTGCTTGTATTCATGTAGAATTTGGCAAATCCAACTGCCTTGCTTCTGAGTTCTGTCACAATGTTGCGCCACTTGGATCTCCACGACAAAGCTGATAAAATCCAGGACGCCATCTTGAAGACAATTGCAGAAGGGAAGTACAGAACCGGTGATCTTGGTGGCAAATCAAAAACAACAGAATTCACCAACGCAATCTGTGATCATCTCTGAATCAGTGGCTCAGCATATGTACATTTGATTTTTGCAACATTTCAACAAGAATCTGTTGAGATATTTCATTCAGCATAATCTTAAGACTGTTACAATTAGTTTGTGAAGCATATATTTACTGCACCTTGATGACTCGGAGGATCTTCCAGCAATTTTGCTTGGTGAAGCGAATAAGACATGGCCCTCTTTTATTGAAATTCTGGGGCTTTGGAATCTGCTCTTTTGGAGTGGAATCATAGCTTTGCGTGAGCATTTCATTTCCTTAATTCTCTCCCATAATCATGCAATAAAATAGGGCAAATTTGTCTGTGTTATAAAGTTTACTTATTTAGAAGATTTTCATGTGAGCCTTGTACTTGTTCTTATTTATTTATGTATGCTATATAATGTGTCGGTGCTTGTGACCAAAATTAGGACTAGCAGGAAAAAGAAAAAGAAAAAGAAAAGGAAAAAAGAAATCGCATATTTGTGGTAGGGTTGGTGGATGACTGAGATACTTATTTAAACCATACGCCATTTCGATGAATCACACCCCCAACCAACCCCCCACCAACTCTGTGGACCATTTTTCTATTATAATAAATAATTAATATCATGTTCGACTCTTGGACGTCAATTAAGCTGAGCTCAAATTTTATTTACATTGTGTTGAGTGGGGTTGTCAATTTGTCGGATTCAAATCGGATCATACTTGATTCAAATTTGAATCTGAAAGTAATATGTCAAATTTAAATTCGATTTAAGATTCATCAAATTTGTAGTTAGTATAATTATATTTGAATTCAAATAAAAGTTGGATATTCGTTGGATATCCAAAAAATATAAATTTCAATATTTCAAAAATCATCATATATTTATTATTTTTTTAAATCTAAAAATTTAGTAGAATCTAAATTCAAAACAATCATTCTTAAAAAAAAATACACAACAGATTAATGAATAAATTTTTAAAATTATTGATCACTTAAAAACAACAATAAAATTTAACTTAATTACATTCGTCCACCAAATTGTTACATTTTACGTTTTGTTGCCGATAATATTACTTATTTGACATTATAAATATATAGTTATACTTGATTATTCAATCAACTAACTATAGACTCAAAGTTTTATAAAAAAGAAACTCATTTTTATCAAATCAAGATTTGTATTGTATTCTTGTCATATTATTGCATTAGTCTCCTATTCATTATTCTTTCCGGCTTCCGCATCCTTTTTTGTTACAAAAATAGAGAAACAAGTGATGTAATTATAATGTAAATAAACTCAAAATCTAACAATTTATATGAAAAACACCTGATTTGATATATTGCATATGAGTTCATTACTTTCTTCATCCAAATATTTATATTGGCATTATTATAAAACTCTATGTATACATATATATAATACTAAATATATTCAGATTTGCATAATTGATGGATCGAATAGACTCATATCCACATTTGCTCCATCTATTTCGATTACGAACTTTTTTAATCAAATAATATTCATCGAATCTTTTATCGGTTAAATATTCTAAATAATCAGATCGAGTTCAAATCAAATTCGAATTAAAATCTGCTGCATTGATAACCTAGTATTGAGTCCAAATAACAATTTTCACCTTCATAAATTCCCTAATTTTTTTTCTTTGGTGGGTTTGGGGGGACTATTTATCTTAAGTTTTAAATGCTCAAATTTTTTCTTGGTGGAAGTTAAATGAACTTTTTTTAAATGAAATTAATTTGAGTATTTTTATTAATTTATGCATATATGCACATTAAGAATTCATTATGAATTGAATATAAAACCCCACACATACAAGTGGGAAGGCGATGGTACAGATTTAATTGGCCGCTCGACTTGAGTAATTTTAAGGGTTGTTTGGTTATAATTTCATTCCATATTTTCAATTTTTAGTATTTTTAATATTGGAAAAAATTGTACATAGAATTTTGTGAGTACATAAAAATATATTTTGATTAGTTGTGTGAAAATATTGAGCATGATAAATATAAGGATGAAAATGTATTTAATTTATGATTCTTTTATTATTTGAGAAGATGTATTTTCAATTTTGAAATAATTTGTGCGGTTTATTATTTATCTTCGTTAAATTTAATTTTCGTTAAATTTAATTTGATTGTGATGGATGTAACACTCAAAATAGTGGGAGTGAGAACTACAAAAATAAAAAATAAAAAATAAAATAATAGTTTTGTGAGAAAAGTAAAAAATAATAAAATTTAAATAATAGACAAACAGCCCCTCAGATTTTTACATTTGCGGTTTGTTTCCGTTCCTCTCATTTTGTAATTGGTACAACACAACACTGCCCGACAGTACGCACCCCTAGGAGTTGGTATAATAAGATCTCAGCCGTAGATAATCCTCCCCGACCCTCACCAACCCAAACTCCCCCCCAAATCTCCACACCTATTTATTCACCCCGCACACTAGCTCTCCTTACTCATCGTAGCCGCTGCTTGAATTCCCAAAATTTCACGAGCATTTCACCATCTCAAATCATTCCAACAAGTTAAAATGGAGTACGAGGGAATTCTGCTGGGAATGGGAAATCCGCTTTTGGATATTTCCTCCGTTGTGGATCAAGAATTCTTAGACAAGTAAGTCGTAAGATTGTTACGTGTTCACATCACGTTTTGATTTGTATAAGTTTTTGAGCTTGAGATCCGGCATTTAATATACGCTTATTACTAGTGCTAGCTTTGATTTTCATGGATCTGTGTACATGTTGAAAGTTTTGCTTGTTAATCACCATCGATACACATGCGAGTGTATAATTTGTAGCTTTTTTTGTATCAATGGTGTATCTTCAGCTCGTTTCGGTAGATCTAAGATTTGGCAAGTGTAATTGTGTGAATCAATGTATTGTGGTGAGATAATAGAATCTACTGGTATAGAATGAAGCTAATTTGGTGTTTGCACTTCAGGTACGATCTTAAATCGAACAATGCAATTCTCGCAGAGGAAAAGCACTTGCCTATGTGAGTTTTCGTTTTCAATTATTATTATTATTTTTTATCATATGATCTGAAATCTGTTGTTTTAAATCCTAAATTCAGTTATTAATTTCCTGGATATGTTAGTGATATGAACAGTTTTTTGTTGATTTCCAGTATTTTCAGGATTCCTATGAATCCAAAATATTTTAACATTATTTTACTGAACAGCTTGTATAATTTGAGCAACTTCAAAACATGCAATGTATGACAGAGTATTCTCCATTGTGATTTTTATGTGTTATTGTCTTGTTCACTACCACTGGATTAAATCCAGAAGTGCTGATTCCTGTTTAGGTTGCAATCCTTCTGATTCAATCAGTCTGACCACGCTCCCGTTCCTGCTCACTTTAGATCTTAGACGTCAGATGATGTTTATTCATCTCCTGGATAGGAGGCTAATGCGATGTCTCCTTTTCTCCTTTAGATCATTAGTTCCAAAAACAGATTGCAATTTTTATAATGATCATCCCAGTCTACAGGATATTGGTTCAAATATTAAAATTCTATATAAGGACTGGATAATATGACAGTAGTTCAGTTAATTGGTTTGATAATATGTGAGAGGTTCAACTAATAAGGTGAAAGAACCATGAATCTAGCTATTAGAGAAAATATTCAGCAAGGCAAAATATGAGACACTTTTTTTCTCATAATGATTGTTCATATCATCAGCTGTGGATGTAATTCTTGATCAATGTATCTCTCAGGTATGAAGAAATGGCATCTAAGTACTCGGTGGAGTACATTGCTGGAGGTAATTTACCATCACTAGGACTTGGATTTTTCCAATTGGTTCTCATGGTACCCTTCACTAAAAAATAACCAGCATTTATTAGTGACTCATGTGGTTTTGTAATGCAGGGGCGACCCAAAATTCAATCAGAGTTGCCCAGGTACATGACATTCTTGTTTATGGCTTCATAATCTTTGTCAACTCTATTAATTATCAAGTAGCTATTATTAACTTTCAAGTTTCCATCTGTAGTGGATGCTACAAATTCCTGGTGCAACTGGTTACATGGGTTCGATTGGAAAAGACAAATTTGGGGAGGAAATGAAGAAAAATGCAAAGAAAGCTGGTGTTAATGTAAGTATTTTGTTTCGGTTTGATCCCTTTAACTGCAGTCACCATCCTTGTCATAAATTAACATTTGCATTCCTATGATTTCTGCTTGTCAGGGGAAAAAGGTCACTAGTTGCATGGTCATGCTTAATTCCTTTACTTTCTTATACTTGCTTAAAATTGTAATTCTGTCATCGAGTTTATTACAACATCAATGCAATGTTCTTGTTTTTTTTATACCTTGACCTTTTTATTATTGGAGGTTCTTAATCACTGCAGGCATGACTATAATTGTAATATCATAATTTGTCCTTATTGTTGAGCTAGGTTCATTATCATGAAGATGAATCTCCAACTGGTACTTGTGCTGTATGTGTGATTGGTGGTGAAAGGTAAATTTCCTTTTAGGAATGGTTGTTTTGTCGCCCTTGCCTTTGTTGAGCTAACCAAGTTGTGGCTTTGTATATTTTAGATCACTTGCTGCTAATTTGTCAGCTGCAAATTGCTATAAAATTGATCATTTGAAGAAACCAGAAAATTGGGCATTGGGTATGCTCTGCATAATTGATACTGTCTGATCAATGGCATACCTTTTATAAAAACTTACTCTCATTTATCTTTCAACAGTGGAAAAGGCCAAATACTACTATATTGCTGGATTTTTCCTCACAGTTTCCCCAGAGTCTATCTTGCTTGTTGCTGAGCATGCAACTGCCAAGAACAAGGTCAGAAGTTTGACAATTCATTTATGGCCTACTTTGAAGGTATTCTTTCTCCTAAATGTTCATGCGCATGCAGGTCTTTTGTACGAACCTTTCTGCTCCATTTATTTGTGAGTTCTTCAAGGATGTACAAGACAAAGTATTACCGTAAGTGTGGTTTTCCTGATTCGTCTAGTTACCTAGATGATTGAGATGTAGAAATATTGATTAAGGGCCTGCTACTATTTGGGTTTCAGGTATATGGACTATGTTTTTGGAAATGAAACAGAAGCAAGAACTTTCTCCAAAGTTCATGGCTGGGAGGTAATGGTTTTAATGCACCAGATTCGCTGTGTTTAATTATTATAGACTTAAATGTGGCCGTTTTTTATGGACAGACTGACAATGTTGAAGAAATAGCTTTGAAAATTTCCCAGTTGCCAAAGGCATCTGGAACGCACAAAAGAATTACTGTTATTACACAGGGTGCGGATCCAGTTGTAGTTGCTGAGGATGGAAAGGTGAAGTTGTTGCCTGTCATTCCATTGCCAAAAGAGAAACTTGTCGACACCAATGGTGCAGGTGTGTGATTTCATGTTGTTTCTGAGAGCCTGTAATGCCAAAAAATCGCAAGAATTTATACTCAATTCATCCAGATAAATCTAAATTAAGGAATAAGGATAAGGAATTCCAATTCTAAAACGTCTGGTTTATCATAATTCCTCTGACCCAATTCAGTCTTCAGAGATGATTTCCAAATCAAGCTTCTTTCCTATGAGCTACATGATTTGAAACTTTTGCATTTACTTTTCTTGCAGGTGATGCATTTGTCGGAGGATTTTTGTCTCAGTTGGTTCTAGAGAAACCCATCGAAGAGTGTGTAAGAGCAGGTTGTTATGCAGCTAATGTCATTATTCAGAGGTCTGGTTGCTCATACCCGGAGAAGCCTGATTTTAAATGAGTCATCCTTTAGTTTCCTTCGACCGTTCCCACTCTTGGTTGAATTTTGATTATTGAAAAACTTATTGCTACAGTATTTGTATTTGGCCTGCACTATGCATTGCAGTGCCCTGCTTCACATCCACTGTACTCATCTTTGCGAGGGATTTAGGTTGCCCCAATTATGAGGAAAAGTCCATATTGAGATTGTTGTACTTGTTTTGGCTTTATAGATCTGAATCAAACCAATCATCTGAATAATTTTAACTTCATTTTGGGAAATAACATGTTTCGCTTGATTAATGCTAATGTCGCCGCTCATATTATTTACTTTTTTATATGTCCAGTTGTCAATTGGCCAACCGATTTCCTACCTTTTATTGTCAGTCCCAAACCAACAATTTTTCAGCAACGAAGAAAGGTGCGATAATATTGAAAACGAACTGTCTTTCTGGTCCGAGTGAAGTTCTTTCCTAGTATTTTTTTAAGTAATTGTCTGTCTTCTTGACCATCAAATTAGCCTCCAATTTAGCTCCCCAAGTTATGCAAGGGTTCAATGCGCTTGAAATTATTCCCACAGCATTCAGTTTATAAATGGAAGCCCCACATTTAAACCAAAATTCAGTAGCTATGGACAATAAAGTAATTTATGGTTTTTCTAATCCAAATTTAGAGATTAAAGCATTTTTAGTGGGGGTGGGGGCCTTCTGAATTATTGATGCAGTTAAGAATTTAGGACGGTGTTTTACTTATCAGGACTTGACCACACGAGGCTTATCAAAAATAATTTCATATTTTTAATAATTAGTTATTATTTAGCAACTATTAATCATCAACTATTGTGAATTAATTATTTCTACAAGGAATGAATAAAATCATTATGCACAGATTCTCAACAAAGGCATCAGCTTCTTTGACAAATAATACTTCGTTCGTTTTCTTCTCCATTTCCAAGATCCAAAATCCATAAAGTAAACCCCAATCCCCGTAGTCTTAGATTATTTTGCTACCTTTTCAATCACACACAAATTTTTCCAACCCGCCGCCATGAACCACCGTGATCCACCACCTCCACCACCAATTCCGCCACCTATTTTCCGCCATACGAGCACCACCCAAATCCTCAAACAAGCTACGTCGTTATTCTGCTCCCACCTTCTCACCTTCGTCTTCCTCTCATTGCTCCTCCTCACTTTCCGTTCCAACGCTCAGAGCGCCTGTCACTATCTCTCCTCTCTCATCGACGGGGACCCTTCCTTGAAATCCCTACTCTCCCGCCTTGATATCTCCGCCGCGTCCCATCTCCACGAACACCCCCGTCAACCACCTTACCGCCGCCGCCGCGCCTTTCTCCACCTCTCCCGCGTCGGGACCCTTGACGATGACTTCTTCTCTGGAGATTCTGATTTTGACCGCTCCCTCTTTCACCCCTCCTCCAGAAAACCTATCCCCAATGCCACTTTTGCCATTCTTTCAGACTTCAACCCGGATTACGGCTTCTCCAATTCCGTCATGGATAACGGGATTTCTTTTCCGGAAGTCGTTAAGCCTGGGGTCGTCGGTTTTAAGCCGGAGTTCAGGAAAAACATCACACTTTTGGAAGAAGAGGAAAGGAAATTTGTCCAGAGCAGATTAGATGATAATAATGCAGTCGTGGATTTGGATTTCTTGATAAAGGGTTTTGAATGGGGGCATCGAGGTGCGACTTCTTTGTTCTTTTTAGCTGGTGTCTTCTCCGTCACTTATGCATATGTTGTATTGGCATTTATAGTTACTTATACATGGGTGAATGGGATTGTTTTCCTTAAAGTGGTGGATCACTTGGTGGGGAATTACAGGTCTTTCTTGCGTACAGTTTGGGATGGATCAAATATCGGGCTCAAGAGGCTTACGGGGTTTATACTGATGAAATGGGCTGTGAGGGATGCACTGGCGCAGCTGACAGGTATAATTTTTTTCGGTGAGATTGAAGATCAATATGTGTTTTTCAAGGTTTTCTTGAGGATGAAGTTTATGCCCTTTGCCAATGTTGCACCATGGGTTATAGGACATGAGTCGGACAGTGTCGGCTTCATTTTGGCATGGTTCTTGAGTGACTTGATACAGGGTTTCATATTTGGTGTGGGTTCTTGGGTAGCAATCATGGACCCGAGGAGGGGTGGCCGAGAGATGGTTAAAGAAGGATGTCACATGTTGGTAGCATTGTTCCGCCCTGCTTTCGAGATAAGGTGGTTAGAAGCAATCATTTGTGGAGCGGTTGGGAGGTGGTTGTTAAGGAGGATGTTTGGGAGTGTTTCCACATTGGTTTTCCAGTCGTTGATGGAGGTTTATTTCATGGTAGCTTGGCTGGTCTTTTACTTTGCAGCAAAGCACAAGGATGATGCTTCCCTTGGAAGGACATTTGGACAAAGAGAATTGGAAGGTCTTCTTGAGATAGCTAGGTGATACTCAATGAAGCTTGGCAAAAGAATATCTGTTGCAAGCCTCGAGTTCTTGTACCAAAAGTGGTGGTAATTTGCTTCATTTCAACACTAAAATAGCAGTAATCTTTTTGGTGCTTTTGTTGTCCAATTTGCAACAAATTTGCCACTGTCATTGTTTGGTGTTCTCACTGTTTACGCTTTGTATGTACAATGAGGTAATATGTTGTAAAGCTCCATATAGTTTCATCATGTATATACAACTTTGCACCCTGTTATTTCTTTTGGCCTTCAAGTATGTTTTGTCTTGGTATTGCTACTAAAGGTCGCAAGATGATCTAGTTGCCCTTTTACTTGAAGAGTGTTAATAATCAGCCAAGCAACTTCTAATTTTCACAGAGTGCATATAAGCTAGGACTATTGGTAATTGTTTTCTTGGTCCTTGGAAATATCTAGAGGTAGATCTCTTTCCAGCCTTCATTAGCTGGCTTTTTCAGAAAGCTCTGTTTATTCTTGTGGCAAGGGAGGCAGGCCCATATTCGTGGGCACTAATTGGAGATTAAAAGTGTTGTTTCGGAACTGGAGACACTTGTGACTTGACAATCTTTGCTATACCTTTTGGTCTTGCTTGACTCACTTACTTTATACTTGAACAAAAATTATATTTTTTTTATATCATAATTCATGTATAATCGGCGGAACAAGAACTTGTTTCTATTTATCATCATGGTTGCAAAAACATAAGAAACGAGTATTTTGGCTGCCTCATGTACCAATTTGGCAGTAGATTGATTTTGATCAGTTACAACCAATAGGATGAATCCAAAGGGTTCTGCATCATGAACTATGCAATGCACCTATTGTCACTGTCTGGCCGTGCTAACGGAAGCTCTGGCTCTTGATAAGTCTCTATACAATATTTCTGACGATGTTCTCATACAGAATTACCAAAAAATTATGCTGCTTTCATATTTATTTCGTCTGAAGTTAGAAAATTATAAGTTGTGGATCTTCATCATGACAATGTTTAAATTTCAAAGAGAGAATGTACCAGGGTATGTTGGCCCTTTCTTTGTGAGGCTGAGTATTTCTAGATTTCTTGTTGCCTTTTGTTCTGATGAAAAAAGAGGTTAAAGTATTGATGCAAAAGCTGGTGATTTGTCAAGGGAATGATATAGAATGGCAAGTGCAACAGTGAGTTGTTAATGTCTGAAGCCAACTGATTCAAATAGAAGAACAAAAAGGATAAGAGAGAAGCAGATTGGAGGGGAGGAAAGAGACAATGACACCCCCAAGAATCAGGCCATTTTGATACTTGATTTTTTTAAACATGCTGCATTAACTGCGTATACAAATTCTCAGAAAATTTTAAGTGGTCAATGATAAGGTTAAATCCTTTTTCCTTCTTCCCATGTTATACGTCACTCTACATGTTATTTCTCCTTTTTTCATCATCACTTCCTGAATTGTTCTTTTGCAGCTTTAAAGCTAAATCTCTCAAATGGCTTGATTGCTGCTGAAGCTTTCTTCTTGAGCTTTTATGCCAAATGAGGAATTTTCTCTGATGGTGGTGATATGGAATTTGGTTTGCCAATGGATTCTCTAGAATTATTGGAAGCTGAGAACCAATACTTTTTCGTAATAGAGATTTCTCTGTGTGCTAAATTGATTTCTTGTGTAGCATCTTGTTTTTTTGGGTTTATAACCCAAATGTTCAGATAACTTAAAAGTTGTTCCTTTTCTATTCCATCGATGTATGCCTACCTTAAGGACTTTGTCCGAGTCAGTAAACTACATGAGCTTTTTTTATTTTTCGTTGATATTGTGTCATTTGATTGCGTTAAAGTTGCTTGATATCTGGATCCTCCCCTTACTTTGTTCAGCTCTATTAGCATTTTGACAACTGTTCCTATGAATTTGTGTATGTTGAGGGCACTCTTATCATAAACCTGAGTATTGTGAACAATTGTCGCTTGAGTCCATCATGATGGTTATTATTTTTGTGGTTTCCCTTTTTCCTTATAGTGATTTTGGAATAAAAGCTTACAATTATTGTCATTTACCTTTTAGAGCACACTTGGTTCCATAATGTAGAATTCTGCATTGATGAGTTTGATGACTAACAATTTTTTTAGTTCACAGAGAAACTATGTGGATGTGCTTTACACCCCTTACAGTGAGATGATTATACACATTTTGATGTTTATCCTTGTGGTTATAAGCTCTCCCAGAGAGTGAAGCTGTTACTGATGCCTTTCCTTCAGAAATTCAAATTGGGTCTTTCCTTTTTGGAGACATCCTCTCAGTTTTTAATTTTGCGTTCTGGAAGATTCTTCTTTCTGTATATTGAATGTATCAAAATAGTACTGTTCATAATTTGCTCAGCTCTACAGCCTCAGGCATTTATTATCTAGATCCATTTGTTTCTTGGTCAGGCATGACCGCTTTCTGGTTTACATTATCTTTCCAATTAAATCTGAAAAACATGTTAAACTCGTCTTTTTTTTTTTTTCATGAGTTGGTGGTTAGCTTTGGAATAATGGATTTACTAAGAAGCAATTGCTCTGAAACTCAGTTAATCCACAAACCATGTGCAAATAGTATGTCCAAACAATTCTAGTTGAAGATGAGTTCATGATTAAAACTGCTACTCTATTACAGCAGAATATTGGATAGAAATATTTATACATATCAGACTGGAACGGGGAGTACAATAAGGTATGGCTATATGTACTATTATCCTAAATTAAGAGTTAAATCACAATGTATTATATCACAGCACTTGCAGCAGAATTGTCATAGGCAGATTGATAGTCATCGATCTGGTGGGGATTTGGCACATTGAACAATGCTGAGGAAGATAGTTTCTTCACAGGGTATACAAAGTCTTGAATCGGCAGGGAAATCATACACTTCTTGGGCTTGATCTAGCAATGCCTGGAAGAGCGGGTGCTGCAATACGGTAACTTTGATCACATATCTTTTGCGATATTCTCCCACATACACTACCAAGTGACCCTTCGGGACATCACTTGGTATGACCTTCTCTTCATCCACTGGCGGCCACAAAGAGCATCCACAACGTCTGTCACTAGCTGCACGAGGTATGACTCTGCAACCCATTCTTTGCCACTTCTTCATGCATGCTTTCAGAAAGTTTCCTTTCATAATGTTCATCTTCTCTCTCTCTCTCTCTGTGTGTTTGTATGTGTGTCTATGTCGGAGAGAGAGAGAGAGAGAGAGTGTTTGGCTTCTAGTATGGAATTGATGGGAATGTGGAAATTTTGGAAGTGATGATGTTTGGATATCGAGAGGTTCTTATAAGAGTGAAGAAAGCGCCTATGTTTTTGAACATTAAATGGTTGGCATAATTGCGTAGCTAAGAGGTGAATTATAAGTGGGAAGCATTTGTTTAAGTGCACTTGTAGATGACTGCAGGTTGCTCTTACTTAGTATTGCACCTTGATACCAAACTCTATGCATTGCATGATTTATAGCAATATTTTCTCTTTATATATTAGCATCACATAGTCCACTGTGAACTTATGCATGTGTGATCTTTTCAGAGTTCTCAAAGTTAGACCCCACGAGTTGAGAACTTAATCTATAAGATTTGAGAGAGGGACAGGAGAAATAGCTTCTCGTGCATTCAATATGTAATGCTTCTCTCCCTCTCCCACTCCCTCTCTGTGTAAATGATGGAAGCTTATGGTGACATTTGATTATTTGTATGTATTCAATTGATCATTCTAGGCCTAGTCAAGTTACTAATATTCTAAATACCCATATTTTGGTTTTTTTTTTTTTGGTATATGAAAGCAAGTTTTACTTGGACCTCAACTTACCATACACCCACACCATGTTTTCACCGTGCTTCCATTTACACCGGGTTTTGATTGTGCTTGTACTTGCAGGGAAGAATTTATGCCTGTGCCAGATAACATACAACAAGACAAGTCTCCATCCCCCGTCCCCTCTTGCCTCCCCCCAACCCACCTCAACCCCCTGTTTCAGGGTTCAGCCACCCAAACTTGAGCTGTGTGGATGTGGAGATATGCTGTTATTGTCAGTATTTTCCTTTCCTTCTTTCATCTTACCTAACTTGATTTGATGTCTAACTGATTCATCCCCCCAAGAACACAGACACGGTCATGGACACGGTGATGTTCTTTGTGGGCTGAGAAAAGAAAGAGTCCTCCAGAAACAAGTTCACACCCTAGGCCACAAGTACTCCACTCCTCCCCGAGTTCAGAGAGAAACCAACAGTTTCTAGTATGGCACAAACTGGAGATCAAAGGAACTGTCTGAATACTAGGAATGAGAAAACTTAAAATAGTTATTGAAGGATTGTGGGGAAGACAATAACATGTGGGAAGAGGAGGGAGGAGATTTTTCCTTATTATGCTGGCAAGATTTAACACCGTTTTAAGAGTTATTTCAAATTCTTAAAATATATATCCGATATTTGTTTTTATCTTTTCATAATATTTTTCTTTTGGAGAAAATTAATACAAGCGTAACTTTCTTATTCTTTCCAAAACACACAAAATAATTTTAAAATATCTCAAAATATTTTTATTTCATCATTTTTCAAGTATATACATATATATTATATCATTTGGCATTACAATTATATAAATATAAAAATTAGCAGTATAAAATTACATTTTTATCTTACTAATTAGATCAAAAGTTACTGATTTAACATTCACAATATAATTCATTGCTTCTTAAAATAAAATCGCACAAATAATTCTTCAGGATACTTTCCAAAATATTTTTTTAAAATAATCAAAATAAAATCAGATATTGGAATTTCCGGAGCATGCATGGCTAATTTTACTCCAAGATAATTATTATTAATTTTTTAATTAAAAATTTAACATACATCACATTTCTTCAAGGTCCTTTTAGAAATACTTTTTACTTAAATACTCAAAATAAAATTAAATATTGCTATTTTCTTCAAGGCTTATTTTTGAATGGGGCTAAAACACAAATTTATTGAGTGATCAATTTAAATAATTTGATTTTAGATTATTAAGAATGTTGTTTGTCGTGGTATATCAACTATGCATGTGCATCAGTACTCTAGTAATGGAAAAGGCAAAAATATTACATAAATTTGTGGCTGCTGGGATTCGAGCCCAGGTCTCCACGGCCACAACGTGGAATTCTTACCACTAAACTACAGCCACTTGATGTGTGCATGTCATGTTTTAACATAACATCATAATGGAACTAAATTAGTGAAACAGCAGAACCACTTGATTACTAACTCCAATTTACACACATATTGAATATTGAATATTTACAACTACTTCTCATTGATGATTATGGCTAACTTCATTTAACCTTTGCCTCAACCACTTTTTAACATATGGTAGGAAGCCTGTCAGAAGACAAGCGAACCCATGCCAATTACAGTCTGAAATTATAATTTATGAGATGCCAAATGCCTCTTATTTCATTTTAGTTAGGGTTGTCGATGAAGCGAATTTTAATTCAAATTTGATTCAATTATTTAGAATTTTTAATTGAAAAAAAATTCATAATCTGAAATAAATGGAGTGAATATGAATTTGACTCAATCAATCCATTAATAATCCGAATTCTAATATATATAATATTATACATATGTATACGTAGGGGCCTATAACAACAACGAAATGAATTTTTGAACCAAGGAAGTAATGAGCTTTTATGCCCTATATCAAATAAGGTGTTTTTCATATAAATTGTTAGATTTTAAGTTTATCTATCCACATTATAATTGCATCACTTGTTTCTCTATTTTTATAACAAAAAATAACATTGGAAGAATAATGAGTAAGAACCCACATGTCATGATATGTCAAGAATGCAATACAAATCTTGATTTAATCAAAATAAATTTTATATATATATATATATAAAACTTCAAATTTATAATTAGTTTATTAAAAAATCAAATATATATATTTATAATATCAAATAAGTATTATTATCGACAACATAACCTAAAAAACAATAATCTGGTGAATGAACATTATTAAATTACATATTATTATTGCTTTTAAATGATCTATAAACTTCAAAATTTATTCATTAATTTGTTATGTGTATTTTTATTTTTTTTTAAGAATGAATGTTTTGGATTTAAATTCTACTAAATTTTTAAAAAATAATATAATTTTTAAAAGTATTCAGATTTGGACTTTTTTTCCAAATATCCAATTTTTATCTAAATTTATATATGGTTATACCAACCAAAATCCTATCCTATAAGATCTTGGATCAAATTTGAATATGACATCACTATCGGATTTGGATTCAGTGTTATCGAATTCCCATTGACAGCCCTAATTTCAGTATTTAAGATGCCGAAAGGGGTTGGTGATCACAGAATAAATGCAGTAAGTCTCAAAAGTACCAAACAAGAACTGGGTCAACTCACCCTATATATGCATATAAAAGTATGAAATGCACAGTTTAGATTGACATTAATTTTTCAGCAGTATGATCAAAACCTCACATCAGAACGATGGACCCATTCATCTTATAGACACCAACAATGTCAACAAGTTGTCATATTATGCTGACTTATAAGAAATGAAATAAAACAATTGATTACCAAACATCTTATAGTGATTGGTTGTCTAGCACTGGAACCCCCACCATAAAAGAGCTAAGACTACTAAAATCCACCATTCTTCAAAACATCGGATGTTCATGCAAGGGAGTAATCTGTTTAAATATCAGTCCAAAATGTTTAAAAAGCCTTCACTCTCAAACAATGTTCAGAATAGACAGGCAGCATTGAGTGGGCAGAAGGAAGTTGAAAAAAGGAAAAAATTTGCCTAGTCATTCTAGGGGGAAGAATCAATTGCCATTAATACTTCGCAGGATTCTTCTATAGTCATTCAATGTTATATCTGTATTTCTATCTGGAGAATCATGATGAATATGTGCAATCTTGGCTCTCTGACCTTTCGGATAAGGATACATGGCGGCCAGTTCACAAACACGGCGCAGGATGGACTTTGGCAGAGGACGCCAGGCCAGATTGCGTTTCTTCTCTCCCTGCATCAATCAATTTGGCATTAAAACAAATATTTTAAACAGAGAATATAAGAGGTACAAATGTTGTGAACATGAACAGATAAATCCATGTGCTGTTGCAATAGTAATGCACTTCAAAGAAATGATGAAAATTATAAATGACTAACCTGTTGATTCACTTGTTCCTGAATACCACTAGCTTTCAAAAGATTTCGCCATTTATCCTGTGTGAATTCACAAGCAATAAATGTTGCCATACCCAATATAAAAGAACAAAAAAGAATATCATCAAGGATGACTTAAAAAAGAGGGACTGACCTTGAGATCTACAGACGTACGATGGGCAGATGTGGAAAAGAAAAGCTTTTTGATGCGACTCCATCTCCCAACTCCATATTGGGAGACACCATCGATTAATTTTCTAACCTCAGTGAGAGTCCATAGTCTATGATGCTTTCTCCGACCACTAACTTCTTCAGGGCTCTCGGCAGCAGGACAGTCTTCTCTTTTCTTTTGACGTGCTGCTTTGGGACAATCACCCCTTTTATTTTGACTTGCTGCTGTAAAACAGTCATCCCTTTTCTTTGGACTCGCAGCAATGGTGCAGTCATTCTTTTTCTTCTGATGTGCTGCTGCAGAATGAACACCCCTTTCCTTTAAATGAGCAGCAGTAACACAGATGTCCCTTTTTCTCTTATTTGTGGCACAATCCTCCCTTTTCTTTGGATTAACAGCTCTGATACATTCGTCCCTTCTCTTTTGATTTTCTAGAGTGACACGTTTACCTTTTGACTTAGTCATCAAATTTCTAGTATCTGCACGCTGCTCCTGTTGACATAAAATTTAGAGCTCAACAGCTATAGAACTCTTACAATTTCAGAATGGTAAAAACAGATCTTCTACCAAATAACTGATTGTGAATATTTCAAACAAATAATAGAATTTTCCTTGTCCTGTTATGGAAGCATGGAATAATTCGTCATAGTATGAAGTACTTTCAACAAAAATCAGGAAATGACAGCAGATACTAAACAAATTGGTCATGGCATTCAAACCTGGCAGAACTAGGAAGATGTCTGTAAGAATATTTAATGTATCTCTTCGAATATTTTCAATATCTACTCATGTTTTATTTAGTTTATTTAGACAATAAATTATCATATCATTCTTATTCTGTAACCCTCGTCCTATCTCTCTATGTACATGGGACAGGATACAAGAATTAATTAATCAGATACCATTCACTTTTCTAATATGGCATCGGAGTGGGTAAAAAGAAAAACTGTAACCCCCTTCCTTTCCCCATTGGCCTACGGCCAACCTCTTTCTCCCACTCTTAGGCGGCCCCAGCATCCTATCCACAATTTTCTGTTTGTCTGATTTGATTAAAATAAAAAAAGATAGTCTGATTGTGTTATTTCGATTCAATAAAAATTATCAAGATTTTTGTTTGGTTGGCATGGTTACGTTCTATTTTATTCTGTCATGACCTCATAAAATGCCATCATAATTTATGTTTTGTTGATATGGCTATGTATGATTTTTATTTTGACTATGTTACAACTATGTTGTGATCTCATTCGATGTCACAGGCTCTTCTAGTATTGTCAGAGCTTGTAAAAGACAGTTTGAGGGTGTTTGAATATTTTGAGCATCTATTAGAATATCTTTTAAATCCCATCTAATATTGTTTTTATTTAGTTTATTTTAGGTAGTGGAGTATATGTATCCATATCATTCTTGTGTTCTAACACTAGTCCAATCGCTACATATATGGGATGTAGTAATTCGCTTTGATGATCAAGATACCATTATCTAGTCCAATACCAAAGACCATTTTGATGGTTTGGAGCATGGAATGGAGGGAGAAGAAATTTAGAACCATATCCTTTCTACTTTTTACACATCCAACGTTGGGTAATGAAAATTTTAATCCCTCTAATTTTTTAATCAACTAAAAGTTGCTTAATACACCTTCTAGCCACCAACCCCACTAGCAACTTATCCCCTCGCAAAAACTTATAATACCAAACATATGAAAACAATATGAAATGCAATTAATTCACAAGAATAGATGCATTCTAAGCTCAGATACAAGTATAAATTGAAAGAGAAACAATAAAAAAACAGAAAGGTTATGCAAGTACCTGAACACATCAAAGAAGAATGAAACAGCAAAGCAAAGAGAGGGAGGGGGGGGGGGGGAGGGGGGGGGGGCACAGCTTGCAGTGAAAGATAACTTAGGTAAAAGTCAATAAAGGATGTTTTACTTCAAATACTTACCACATCATATGCATGGCTCTCCGAACATTCTTTATGCACTAAAGAACCAAAGGGCACTTGAATAGCTTTGACAGAAGACTCCTCAGCGGGTAACCTAATTGCTCTAGATCCCATGTGACATTTCTTATGATCTTTAACTCCAAGAAACTTATCCTTAAGGGTGGAAGAAGACACCTCACGTCTTTTTTTAGATGAAATAGGGTCTGCCAACCCATCAATGTACCTCTGTGTGGGCTTACGTGATCTCTTTTGTGTAGGACGAACACCAGTGCAGCTTGCTTGAACTGTCACTGTTGCTAATTCCTCCTGCCTCTGAAATATGTTGGTCTCACCATCATGGCCTGTCAGCTCAAATTCACTACTCTGTTCAGTTTTGGGACAGCATAGCATCTCGACAGATGGGGAAAGTCCTCCATCATTCTCATCAGATAAGATATCTTGAAAAGAACAGCTTGAACTGTTGGGAAACTTGCCAATACTTTGCGGAGTACCTGATCTAGGTGAAATCGAAGACTTCTCCTCAGCCAATGTTTCACACTCATGGCAACTAGGAATATGGCTCAATTCAGAGCTCCCAAATTTAAATTGATCATTCTGGCAGTCAGGCGCTTCCATTGTTCTACATAGATCCAATTTGCATGCGGTGTCAGAACCAGCAGTAGATGCTTGCGTTTGACTGTCTGCAACTGAAGCCTGCAAGCCTTCACTTGAACCATAATCCAAATTTGTAATACTTTCAGCAAATTCAACACCTGAAACCAATAGGGTAGTTTTTATTATTTTCTGGGTCTGGAGAGGGGATGGTGATGTATGCTAATTGATATTTGTGAAAAATAATTAGCATAACAATTAAAAACACAGAAAGGATGCCCACCTAGAAGGTACTCTTCTCCCATGCTACAGAAATCATTATGCAATCGAAAATATCCAACTTCGACTTCACTAGGCATTGCACCAAGACCCTACATAGGAGCCATCCTACTAAGATAAAAATGGCATCATAAAAGGTACATACATATTAAAAAAAATTCAGTTTCTTTGACTAGTCCCATATTCACAAAATCTCATAATTCAGCAAAAACACAAAGTTCAAGGACAACTGGCTGTACTATCATTTCAGCTTCCAACTATCTATTATCACAACTGAATATCAGTTGTTGTAAAGACAGTATATTACCATAAATTTTATAATCAAGGGCTAATTGTGCTTCCAATTTCTTAGGAGGGGGAAAGAAAAGGATAACAAGAAAAAAAGCACCAAGGTCCGAAGGATGATTTGCATCAAGCTCTCAAGTTTGAACTAATTACAGAAACCACCCTCTATCAACGGAGGAAGGTGTAATTATCCATATCAACAGAACCAGAGGTTATCAATCAAGCTACTAGTAAGCATTTCTGCTTCTCCAGAGAGAGAGAGAGAGAGCAAATAATCAATGAGAGGTTCGGCCAGGGTATGCCAAATACGCACTAAATCAAGCCACTAATATAAACACTTAACAATCCATGCTATAACATAGAAGTGCATGCTCTTCTACTGACATATTTGCTCCAAGAAGAAAACAAAATTACAAAACATGCATCTTTTTCACGAAGGAACCTACTTTTTTAAGGTAAAACTTGCTCAGATGACATGACAGTACTTAGGCACACATGTTAAGATTCACAACAATCCCTCAAAAGAACATACAATAATGCTTCATAGACAAGGTAGATCCAGAAAACCAGATAACAACAGTTCTTAAAATTGTACCTCGACTTCAAGTGGCATATTATTTCTTTTTTAGTTGTAACAAGTATGGCAATGATGCTCAACAAAGGAAACTAATATGAACGCAAGCTGCTGTTCATCAACAAGACAGATGTACAGTTTAAGGGTCACTCACAATGAGAAAAGCCAAGATCCCACTGATGTCCTAATACATATTGTGAACATAATGAACATATGCCATAGCAAATCTGCTAAGATGAAGCAACATGGTACCCTAAATATGGGAATTGAGACACATGTAATGAATAATGGGAATTTAGACACATGTAATGAATAATGGGAATTTAGACACATGTAATGAAAAATCCACAAGCATCAGTTTCGCATTTTATAACCAATTAGCAGTAGTATAACATAGAACAGAAAACCTAAGCGATAAGATTAAAATAAATTACAACAGTTCAAAGGATCCAGCTCAACCATTAGTGAAAGACGAATATCCAATTATGACATACTTCTGTATTGAGAATATCTTCCCCTTCCTGAGCAATACCAGTATCTGACCCACCTGCATAAAGTCAACAAGTGATGAGCAATGGCAGATGAGATCCCAGCAAATAATCAAATGGACTAAAGATCAGAGCAGACATATAGATTATATTGAATGTCAAAAGGATGAAGGACATGCATGTCAGTTACATTCAACAAATAGCTCAAAGGGGATTTCAACAGGATAATTTGCGAAAGATAATTAAAAAGCCTTTGCCTTTCTCAGTATGAAATAAAGAAAATGGCCGAGATATAAGTTCAAACATAAAAAAGATAGCTTGCCAGGGAATCCGTTCAGAGCAAACCAAAATATAGAGTCCGTGATATAAACTTACTATCTCCTAATAATAATAATAACAGCAATTACTTAAATATAGAAATGATTGAGATTCATACTATCACAATTTTTCATAATACGCATATAGGCACCACAACTTGATACAAATGCTAGATCATCAGGTAAAGTATTATGGCATCAGTTCTCCATTTCCTGATTGATTCTTTTAAGCAGCTCCATATCCCTCAATTTCTCAAGTATAATAATGCTGCAAAATCATCTTTTCAAATCATCCCACCATAACAAATAACAAAGATGATTATTCAGTTACTTGTTAATTTTATTAGTCAGTCGCGGAGAGAGAAGTTCACACTGATATATTTTAAGCTATACCAAAACTGCGGGAAACATCTTCCATGGCCATCACATTCTCTGGGATCTTCTCATTAAAACATATGACACTATCCATTGATGCATGCCCATCTTGGGGTTCTACAAGCAGACGCTCAACATCAATAGTCCCATCTTCCAATCCAAGACTCGGAGGTCCATTCTCCATGACCTGATGAATATTATTGATAATAGGAAAAGGTATTCTATTTAAGTTTTAATTGCACCAGAACAGAATATTTGACAGGAATCAAATTGCACCAAGGATACTGCAAAGCAAGAAAATGACAACCAAAAGACATTTAAAAGTCTGCAATCATAGGATACATGGCAATAAAAGCACTGTCTCTCTGCAATGCATGCACCCACGATTCATTTCATCGAATACACTCACCTAAATATGGAAGAACTCCACAACCAACGGTTCAAAAGCAGAACAACTTCATATTCACCAAGTCAAGAAAAGATAAAAAAAAAATACCTTCATAAAATTTCTTTGGTTGCTATAAATTCTTATTTACTTGTGTCTAGGAGAAACCCATGCCAAATTTCTCACATCTAGATCAAATGCAATATTTTATCTGTTTCCAAAATCACCCATACAAAATTATACAAATAGGCAAACCGATGGATGTACTACATATATTTCATTCTAACAAAAACACTTCCGGTTTGCGATGCCCACGCCAATTATTAACTATCAAAACAACCGATCAATCGAGTATCAGTGTGCTAGTATCTTTTCACACAATCCACACGTCTCTCATACTAATCTACCATACCCATTACAAAAACCACAATACACTATCTCAACCCCCCAACCCTCCTCCAACAGAAGAACCAACCAGAAAGCCCAAAAAACAACTAGAAGAAAAGGCAACATAAATATACTAATCCATCGAACCAAAGATTCAAGCAATGCCCATAACACAAGACAACAAGAAATGCAGAAATTTAAACATACATTCGCAACATCACATTGTTTATTCATATCGTAGACAAAAAAAGCAAGTGCATGAGCGTAACAAAGAACTAACCCGAATGCTTCAATTTCCTGAGTTGGGTCTTTGACTCACAGTGCCACTCAGTAGTGTATATGAGGGAGAGGGAGAGGGAGAGGGAGAGGGAGAGGTCGCAGGAGAATAGGGAGAGCAGGTAAAGTGACGCAATTTATTGGACGGAACCGAAAGGGGTTACCAAAAAGTTAAAATGGAATCTTCGTTTGGAGTCCGCCGTAGAAATGCGCAGTTATTGTGATTTGTGGGTGACAGTGATAGGGACCCTAACAGCAAGACACTTTTACTTTAAATTATTGTCATTAATTTATTTTTTTATTTTTTTTTTAAATTTAAGATAAGGTATAGTTTTCAATCTAATTTCATAACCCTTTGCGGGCTGAACTTATCACCAATTTATAGTTAAAATTGATGTAATTGAAGTTGTTTCAATCTTACATCATCTCCGTTAAAATTACAAGTCCATGCAACTAGCTCCGCGATAATTTATCATTGTTGTTGGCGGTGTTTTTATTAATTTATTCATTAGTAATTAATTAAAGGAATTCTTGTTCCTTTTTAATCTTGGTCGACCCCATCCTCAACATTGTCAATAACATGGACATTTAAAGTGTGAGCAACCAATATTTCAACAGGCTCCTCTTCTCTACTTTCAAATAAACTTCACCTAAATTTAAACTTTAACAAGGGCTAGTTTGGTTGAATTTTTAAATTATCTCATAATTATTTATCATATGATAATTTCTGTGATTGTTTATCATTGTGTTATAATTTGATTGGCATGATAAATAAACTCATGAAATGATAAGTTAATTTATCATAAAAATTACACATATAAATACAAACATTTAGTATTCATTCAGGTTTGAATATTTATTATCACTCCAATCAAACGAATGATAAAATGAGATAAAAATACTATATCCAACATTATAATCCCAACCAAACTAGCCCTAGGAGATATAAATTTTTCCCTCAATCATGCTTCTAATTTCTTGAAAGGAAAGCAAGAACGCGTTAAGGAATTAGAGAAGATGAGTAAGACAGCATTGATCTAAATTTATCTAAAATATTATATTTTGTTAATATATATTAAAATTATAATTTTATTTTATTCACAAGTTTTTGAAGTGCTCAACTAAAATAGATAAAAATTTTGTATGACAATTTTCTAATTAATAAAATTACAATTAAAAAAATATTTTATATTTTTCAAATACATTAAGAACTATTTACTTCTTTCAAAAACAACTTAATTAATTATAATTTATTTTAAAAATTCATAAGCTCAAGTTTTGAAATAAGCAAGAACAATGAAAGAATAGTTCAATCAGTGTTAAAAGAGGAGCTAATAACAATAGGACTCCTGCAGGTAATAAAAAAAGTTAAAAAACAAAACTCATTTTCTTAAAATTCCACTAGAGTAATATCAATAAAAAGGAAAAATAAAAGATCCAAAATAATGAGAAAATGACTTGTAACCATAAAACTATAAGGCATCATATCCCGAAGATTATGAAACAAAAATAAAAACAATAATAATAATAATTAAAATGCAAAGAAGTACATCTGAAAATCTTACCAAATATTTTATGATATTTTATAAACTATCAAAGGTCTTATAATATATTTTGAAAAACTTATAAACTTCCCACACATACCTTCTAAACCGGATTTTACGACTTACAAAAGCCTCAATTTGGGATGGGATCACATCTACATCCCAACCCAATACTACTCACGAGCCTCCACTAGCTAGGTCTTGATTGTTTCGTTTTCCATTTGAAGAAAACAGCTAAAATCATGAAAGATATTTTCACATAATATGCAACAAAAAGACAAGCAGAGGAGGATAAGGAGAAGGAGATCAAGACTATTGAAAAAGCAGGTCCATAGTTCATGTTTGTCCTCCGTCTACTTGCACTCCCGCTGAGTCTCCGTTAGTTGCCAATCCTCTAATTTTTACGTCGTAGTAAACTTCCTCAACTCTTCTAAGGTCATACTTCATTCCTGCTCCAGTGAAGATGCAAGCAAATTAAGTTTGTACAGAAGAACAATCAACTTATATGGACTTAAAAGGAGGCAGCTCCCGAAAAAATTTACAAGGGAACGAAGGATAGAAACAAGATTGCCAGAACAATACTCATCTCAGGTAGAGTAATCGACTTACCATCAAATTTCTTGCGCAGGAAGTCATTCCGAAGGTTGAGTATGCGAAATGCTGCATGGAGATCTGTCAAATACTTCAATACTTTTCTTGGACAGTCGTAATCCCCAGCAGTCACTCGGTTCACCACATACCTAGGCTGCAAAAAAATTGAGGCAATTCATTTTCTCCCGAATATAGAGCAAATGCATTGCAAAATTAGCAGGTACCTCATCTATTGTTTCCCATGGCACCACTTCAACTATATTTTCCTTTCCAGAGAAATTTTGATGAAAAAATTCAAATTCTATTTCAAACATGACATTCCCATCTCTAGTTTTCCATGGCACACAGAAAGCATCATGCAAGATCATAGGATGGGTGATTTGCCGTCCATTCTTATCAACAACATTATTTCAGAAATTTGAGGTGGTTTTCCATCTCTACTTTAACAACTTTTCTCAAATTTATGCATTCAATTTCTTACACCAGTTGTTGCTTTTTCAACAGTAAAGTGCAGCAAAAGGTTTTTTGATGAGTGTGGTTACCAGATCATTTGACATGAAACAAATTCCTGCACAAGAACCAAAACTTGATATTAGAACACAGCCAGAAACATGATAAGAGTTAAAGCAAATATAATGAACAGCAACTTTTTAGGAAAGTAATGCTGTTTTCGCGTGATTGCGTCATATGGCAGGAATAGCTTTGTAATGTAGAAAATTGTATGACAAAAAATAAATTTCTATGATAACAGAAGAAATAGAAAGAATTTTATAGAAGCAAAATTGCACCTTATCCTAAAGCACCTTCAAAATATATAGAACTAATTGTTAAAGATTGTCCAAATTGGGTACTCTGCCACATTGAAAGTTATCTCTAAGAGGGCCTTATTTTGAGATGTCAATTCCACCATTGAGTTTTCATTTTCTCAAGTCTTCTGTAGTCCACATAATTCCTAGTCTCCAAAAGCCCAAAAATGAAAAGCAAATATAAACAAGATTAAGTGTTCCACAGACCTAAACCCAAAATAAAATTTTGAGCTGCTAGACCAAGAAGACAATGGATGAAGTTCTCAAATCTGCATGATTGTTAAAACCTGAAATTTAGTAGCCCAGTAACCAGCTAGTGTAATATGAGTTACCAAATTTTTTTTTATGGCCCAACTAATGCTATTTCTTCCTATCTGTTAGTGAAGTGTTGATTACTCCTAGACCAAAGAAGAAGACAATTAAAGATTCCTGAATGCATGACAGGAAGGAAATGCACAGTATATTCTCAGAGACAGCAACTGTAGCTGTCAAACACCAGATAAGCTATTTGAATGAAGAGTGTAGTCAAAACTTTGACGCTTACCAATGAGATAGTCTTCAATATCGAGGCCAAACTCCAAAGGATTTACTGCATACATGATCAAGAAACAGAATTTTCAAAAACTGTCGTATCTTTGTGTGCTACAATAAATTTGTATATCAGGTATGATGAAACTAAAGAGTATCTTCACAAAAGTTCAGCACAAATGGACAAATAGAAAGGGAAGAGTACCAATCTCTCATCCAAACAACTGATTCATGTTGCCAATTTCAATAGACACAAATATTTGGGTTCGTAAAATAGCAGGAAACGTAAAGTGGGCTTCTGTTACTTATAAGGCTACAATTTATTGCTAGATTCAATATAGACAGCCACCTAAGAATCGCAGAGGAATTTTCGCTCCTAAAGAAATTCCAGCAAAATCAAACATCATGCAGCTGCTGTTTCAGAAATTGTAGATTTAGAATTTAAATTTATGCGCCGAAACTTTAACAAAGATGCATGAATCTGAAATCTCATGGAACATCTATTTTTAAAAGCAAATAATGGAGAGAAACAATACGAAAGGGTGGTCCTTATGGAACCTTGATATTTGCTGAGGCAAAGTGAGAAAAAGCTTTAATAAAGTATGCCTCAGTCAAGCTTGCTGCACAGGCATTCTTTTTCATAACCTTCACCCCCTCTTTTAAAAATTAAGCCCAAGCTCATTCCATCATTTGATGCATCAGCCGGGATGACCCCTCATAACCGTTTATAGAAAACTTCAAAATTTTGCAACAGCAATGACTACCCACTATAACTTATGGTGTTTCTAAAACTACATACTTCAACTGAATTTGCGACAGCAATAAAGAAAAATATATGTACACTCTAGGAAAGTAATTCACTAAGCAAGCTGAACATTTCTAATTTATGTTCAAATTTGAATGGTAAGTGGAACCTACACCCAAGTTTTTCCTCGGCTTCTGAATGCAGAAGAAGACTCTCAGTTTCTAACCAATGCATGAAAGCAAGCAGCGAGACCAAAGTCTGTGTCTCACCCCTCCAATCACCATGATACCTACAAACCAACAAAGATACATATAATTTTGAAAATATATTGTATTAAAAAAAAAAGATCTCTCAAGCACAATAAATTCTCCTTTTCACCTGTAATACTGGCCAGGGCATTCACGGATAATTTCTGCAAGCTTACTAAATAGTTCCCTCAGCACAATAATTTGCTCCTTTGCCTTCTCCAAAACCTCTATTTAGAAAAAACAATATTTAACATCAGTAATATCAAAAACACCGAGTAGGACAACGGGAAACTACTTTCCATATTATAAACACGGAAAAACTCTTGGAATTCCGTCATCCCGCCTTTAATATCACATTTTTTCTCTTTATCTTCCAATATAATCTCAGTCACATACTAGGAAAAATTTACAGAGTTACTTTCAAATGCCATTGCACTTTTTTCTATTGCTGCAAAAGAGATACATAAAGTTAGCTACAACAGACTCCATTAGGCCTGTAACACTTAATTGATTAACAAGCAAAACTAATTTTCAGTTCGTAATTCCTCTATTCGAATGCTCACAAACTTGTTGTCATAAAAGCTAAGTAAATCCATGAAAAAAATTGGATAAACTCAAAATTGGGAAAAAAAAAAAAGGGCAGAAAAAGGAATTGCACCAGGTATAGGGAGAGACTGGTGAATAAGCAGGAGGCTCGAGTGCATTAGCCTAGTGACGGACTCAATTTCCATAGCGACACTCCGAATACGCTCACGTAAGCTGCCGGAATCATCGAGCTGGTGCCGAAACTCCTCGAACTGCTTCTCCAACGTGTGAACGGTGGGTGAAGGAGGCGCGTGGGAGCCGCTCTCTCCGGTGGCCATTGAAGTGAGAGGAGAAGGTTTAGCAGGAAAAATGGCAGCGTATCGCGGGAGGAGAATGAGAGAGCTGCGGCAGGGAGTAGGGTTAGAGGAGCGGAAGGAAAATTCTAGTGTTGTACAGATGGCGGTTCGAAACGCCGATTTCATGTTTTTGCGAGTGCCTGTAAAGGTGCTTCGTAACTCTTATTTGGAGTTGGCTACTATTCGGTATCTATAGTTATGTTCTTTAGCATTATCTCAATATATTTTTCAATTCTTAAAATAAATACAAAAAATATACATATTTTTTAATTATTTTTTACAATACAAAAAAAAAATTATCCAAAAAATCCCTTCCAAAATAATTTCAAAATATCTTACACCCTACAAATCATACCTCCTCCCTCATTTTCTCATTCTATCTTTCACATCACTCATTCATTTATCTTTCTTATTCTTCATTCATTCACAAATATATATATACACACACACACACATACATACATATATAAAAATATTAAAATTTTACTAATTATAAAATTCTAACACTCATGTTTATAAATTTAATTAAACTAATTGTCAATAAATTAATTAAGTTTAATTAAATATTATTTATATTATTACTAAATAATTTATTTACTAAATAACGTATTAAATTAATTAAATTACTTCTTAATTAAATAAAGTATTAATTATATTTAATATTTGATGTATTAATTAAATATTACATTAATTCATTTAATAAATAACTTAAGATGTTTTAATCTGATATAATAAATAAATTAATCTTATTCAAAAAATTAATCTTCACATTTATTTAAAATTATAATAAAAAAATTAATTATAGTGTGATATTTATTGAATAATCTATTGTGTTTAATAAATTAATATTTATATAATTAAAGTAATTATCGAGAAAATTAATTAAATTTAAGTAAAAATTATTTGATTGTTACTAAATCATTTATTTACTATATAATATATAATCAAATAATGAGTTAAAGTAATTAAATAACATATTGAATTAATTAAATTTATTTACTTAATTATTTAATTAACTTGTAATTTATATATTAATTATGTTTATTATTTCACGTATAATTAAATTATTATATTTATTTGTTTAATAAATAATTTAAGATGACTTAATTTCATATAATATAAAATTGTTTATCTATTTAATTTGATGAATTGTTATTAAGTATTATATATATAAATTATTAAATAAATTATTTTATTTAAATCAATAACTAAGTTTATTTGTACATAAATCATAATTGATAAATAGTTAAATAATTATATTTTATTTAATAAACAGTAATAATTAGTTTATAATTAATGTACAATAATTAAATTTTTTTGTATAAGCCGCATTAACAATTATGATGTAAGTCGATTTTTTATATTTAAGATATAATTATGATTTCGCAAATAATTAATATTTATTACTAAATATTTTTTTCCAAATAATACATCATTTACTAATGTTAAATACTTAAATTTATAAAAATATACATTTTAAAATAAATCAACAATTGAATTAATTATACATCATTTTATTACAACCATATATCAATCATTACTCACATATATATACACACACATCATCCAACTATAAATATACACACACAAAAAATAAAAACATAAAAAAATCACTTTTATCCTACAAATTCAAAAAAAAAAAAAAATTATTGATTTGACATCTACAGTAAAATTTGTCTCCCCCCAAAACACAAAAGAACAAACAATTTATTATCAATTCATTTCTCAACGTTTTCCCAAAACACAAAAGAACACTTGACACATTCCCCAAATTTTCTCCCAAAAACTCATTATCCCAAAATATTTTCCAGAAAACAACCAAAATGCAAAAGAACAGAGCCTGTGATTTTTACCTAACATCTTACATTTTTTTAAAAATTGACATGTATCCAAATATTTTTTTAAATTAATAATAATTAAGTTAATTTATTATACTAATATTTTCTAATTAAATTAAAAATAAAATAATTTTTAATATGAAATACCTAAAATTAATATATAACTAAAAAACAAACAAACAAAATGTAATTATCTAAAAAAAAAGAAAAAAAGAAAAATAAATTTTAAACTAAACCAATTTAACCCACCCAATTCCCAAATTCAATATACACATCAGAAGCAATTTTTGTTATTCAAGCCCCTTCCGTTCTTTACCCCCACGCCCCCAAAACCAATGTTCCAATTTTCGGCGAAAGCACATAATATCCCCATATGTCAACAAAAATCAGAAAATTGAATCTGATTTGGGGGGGGGGGGGGGGGGGGTGTTTGAAGAACAGAAAATTGTTTTCGCCTTTGAATTTGGTGGCGGGTTTGAAGAACAAAATTGGGATGGTGAGTTCACTACGTTGTAATGGTTTAATTAAAAATAATTTTTTTCTTTTTCTATTTTTGTAGGTAATTATATTTTAATTTTTGTTTTAGTTATGTATTATTTTTTGATAAGGACATTTAAGGTATTTCATATTAAAATTTATTTTATTTTTAATTTAATTAGAAAATACTAATATAGTAAATTAATTTAATTACTATTGATTTAAAAAATGTATTTGGACATGTGTCAATTTTTTAAGATATGTATGATGTTAGGCAAAAACCATAAGTATCGAACCGTTGCCAACCCCTCTTATTTTTGGGGTTTTGGGGGTTTATTTGTTTAATTATGGAAAAAACATAAATACGGCCATGTACCAAATATTATACCCAAATTAATCTTTGTTTCATGTTACATGTTACACTCTATTTTTTTATTTTTAATTCTTTATGTAAAGTTTTATTTTTTATTTTTACACAAACACGCATTAGGAGCTCATTCGAATTCAAATTATTGACCTCTCACATTACGTGAAAAACTTATTTCATTGTGCCACAGGTCACTAGACAATTCTTTATATAAATGTCTTTTATTTACACATGTATGCACTTAGAGCTCGTTTGTTGATTGGTTATTGATCTAGTAATATTATCTTCACATTCTATATGCAAATTATCAAGTTCGACTCCTAATGAATTTTGAGTACGCAGATGTGTAAAAAATAAAAAAATACAACTAAAATTCATTAAGATTCAAATCTTAAATTTTACATGTGAAAATAATTACACTAGACCAATTGACGATTAAACCTCACAACTACATAATGTTATAATTAATGTCTACAATTTTACATCAATAATAGAAGACTTTGCTACATGAGGCCCTTTATTGCAATAATAATAATAATAATAATAATAATAATAATAATAATAATAAAACAGTATTTATATGCTCAAATAGCGTACACAACATATAGTAATGTAATATTCCTCTTTGTTTTAGCTTTTATTATAGTAGAATCGTAACAACAATGCGATCATAACTAAAACATAAATATTTATTTGATATATTATATAAGTAGCATGAGAAGATATTCATACCTCCAAAATGAAATACAATTAGAGATACTATTGTTTTTATACAAAATTCCTATAGAAATGAGAAATTTGTCTCATAATTGAGTATGATCTGAATTTTGGTTTTATATAATAAAAACTAAATAACTAAGAAGGTGTTTGGCTAAACTTATTTAAAAGGTCTTATAAGTTTTTACATTTTATAAAATATTTTTGGAGCTTATAAGATGTTAATTTAAAAAAAAAATTATTAAAATATTTGGATAAAACAAAATTTTGGAGCTTATAAGATGTTAGTAATGATATTTTTGTAATTAATATGATTAAAATAAGCTAACATGTTAAGATCTTCAAAATAAATTATGCATTCATTACTTTTTTAAAAAGAGCTTATAAGCTCCTAACAACTTATTTTATGAGCTTATAAGTTTTGTTTTTTTTTAATTTACCAAACACTTTTTCACACCTTTTAAGTTCTCAAATATTTTATAAAATGTTTTAAGGAGCTTATAAGCTTATCCAAATACCTTCTAAATTACAACAAAATTTAAAAATTGATCATTGAGCGAAGTTTTTTTGTTCGTACATCTTATATTTGGTAATTTGAAGAATCTCAATGTTCCAATAAATTTTTTTTAGATTTTTTCAACTTTTTTCTTTTATTTATATATTTAAATTAGAATTTAAACTCCACACATATAAATACAGGCGGTGTGATATTCAATCAATTGATTAGTGATAATATTTTTATTTAAATTATGAAATCATAATATGAACATCGATATAATGGTACAAAGACAAAATATTAAGTGTCCGTTTGGTTTTGTTTTCAAACATTATTTTCATTTCCTGTTTAAAAATAAAATAAAAAATTATCAACTTATCCTCTATTTTCACAGACATTTCATTCTCAACACATTTTTATAAACACACTATTACACTTTCTCTCCATTTTTACACTTTATTTTCTCATACTCTCATTTACACGACTTTTAATATAAAATATAATAATATTCAAATACAACTCATTTCAAACCTCACATAATCATTTCATTTTAAACAAAATATCTAAACAACGTTTCATTTTCAAAATCAACTTTTCCCCATTTATTTTCACCAAAAAATGAAAATGTATCTAGAAAACAAAACCAAACGGCCTCTAAGGGAATGTTTGGTTATGTTTCCCCAAAATAATTTTATTTTGGAAAAACATAACCAAATATACTCTCATTTTTCCTCCAAAATACTGTTTTTTTTTGCCGCAAATTCCCTTTCCTATCATTTATTATCCCCATAACTTCCTCATTTTTCAATATATACATACATATATATTATATATATCATATATATTTTTTTATTGTTCTAACAATAAAAAAATAATACTGCTCCACTTTCACTAAAAAAACTCAACAAAAAAGTATTGATTTGATTGTTATAGTAAAAACTGTCTCCCCTAAAATATAAATAAACATATCAAAACTCTTCAAAATTAATTATTAACTATTCTCCAAAATATAACAAAAAAAATCATTACAATTTCCAACACAAATTTTACATTCTTTAATATCACTTTCAACGTACATTTTTTCGAAACAAATATTAAAACATAACCAAACATTGCCCAAGCCAATGAGATGCAGACATATCTGCCGTCTTTATCCCCAGATACGTATAAATAATTATCTGTTTTACATGTATATCATACTTTTATACAGCATCTTTCCTCCTCCTAGTTAGTCTGTCCTATTGTTTGACACTATTTCATGTGGTTTAGTTCTCGCAATTTTCGTCTCTCCTTCTGTACTAATTTCATTATTTTTTTCAACAACACATATCTGAGGTGGTGCCGTCATCCTTTTCATCTCCAAGTTGGTGTTTTAGATGGTTAATTTGGCCATAATTCTCAGTTTCCGATTTTGATTGATTTTTGCTGGGGTGAAGTGCTGGGTCACCTTTAAATAGCTGGGCGTTGAAAGTTTCTCCAACAATTTCTTATGGGCGATTCTCAAAATCAAGAACGACTCCAGATTGAAAGAAGAGGTAAATTATTGCTGAAAGAAACGATCTTGCTGTGGTTGTATAATTGGGACTTTGATTGGGTTCTTGAATTTTTATTTGACTATTTCTTGGAAAGTCATGAAAGATAGATTTTATTTTTGTAAATTATGAAAGAAAACCAGAAAAAGCACCAATTTCTTGCCTCGGATTGAGAAGCCTAAACATATAGGGCATCTTTAGTATAACTCAGCATTGAAGAGGTTATGACTTAACACAGTGTGTGTGTGTGTGTGTATCTTTTATCTTTCCCTAGATTGATTACTAGAAATGGGCCTTTTGGCCAAAAAGGTAAGGATGAAGGGACTTTGAGCTTTTGGGGACGGTCAGCATGCTCTGGGATTCAATTTCTGCTCTGATATGACTTCAAACTGTTGAATTTGACTGTACTCAAACTACCATGGAGATTGGTTTGTTTTGATTTTTGTGTGTTTTCCATTGTTCAATTAATGAAGCATTGCTAGTAATTGGTGCACAATTCTTTAGACGCTCGGTTAAGCTCATACTGGTGGTTGGAAGTCTCTGATGATTGACAATATTTCAAGTATGCATTTCGTTGATTAGATCGAATTGTAGGTTGTGTACAGTGTGTCTCTGCTACTATATACCGAGTAAATACATTATGAGCTGCTATGTTTCAAATTCTTCCCTGTCGCTTTTGGTCTAATATCTTTACTTTTCTTTCCGTGTAACTTGAGGTAATCTTGGAATTGAATAGTTCTCTTAAACCATCTAGTCTGTAACTGTATAGCATGTTTATTTTTGCAGCTGGATTTGTAGTGAGTAGAACCATACGAGGCTATGAAGTGTTTCCAATTCTATAATGGAGCGAAAAAGGAAGAACCTAAGACTCCGATGCCAAATTCAGTCGAGTCCTCATTTACTGGCCTTGAATTGAGGCAGTCTGGATGTGAATTTAATTCTCAGAAGGGGTCGGATGCTAGGACTGAGTTGAAAGGATGTAGCACGTTCCCAAGTTTGTCAGAGAGACCCAGTAATCTCAAGGTTTTTACCCTTTTAGAGTTGAAACAAGCGACAACAAATTTCAGTAGCAAACTTGGGGAGGGTAAATTTTGATGTGTTCTTAAGGGTATCATGAAGAGCTCTGCAGATCCAGCAAAGAAAATTGATGTGGCTATAAAACAACTTAGTAGAAGAGGACTGCAGGTGCATTCCCTTTAAAGTTTTTCTTCTTTTCCTAGTTATCATTTCTTTCTTTGCTGATATTCTCTTGATGCATGTGGAAAGTCCAGTGGCAATTCTTGTTGACCAAAATTAGCTCTCTCTCTCAGTGACAATTATTGTCTTAGCATGTCTTTGTGGGTGAATGCTTGCTACCATAATTTAGTCTATTTGAATTGAGTCGAGTCTCAGAAAATCTGTGTTAAGAATGTAAGTGTGGGTGTAGATTCTTTTGTCAGCTGAGTGCTGAATCATTTTAAATGGACTTTAGACACATTAGTGATGGATTTTTTTGGTTCTTTTTCATCTAATCTCTCTGAAGATGATGACGCTGCCACTATAATATCAGAGAAGCTAAGTTATTTCGTCTTTCGTTAGATCTCTGTGTCTATGCATGCGATTGTGCTCATGTGCATGCATGTCTTTTACGTTGGGCTAATCTTTGAGCAACGGGAACAAAATTAGAAAGTGAGGTAAAATAAATTGTGGGTCCAACGATGTCCATTCCTATTACGATTCCATTTGAACTGGCGGCTGAAAGACAGAAAAAATATACTATAATGTAAAACATAACATCACTATACGCATTACGGCATGCATAAGAAATAAAATCTAGTATTGAAAAGTAAGTGATAATAGAAATGGCGAGAATCAGCTGTGCAAGACAGTACTGTACATTCTTTTTGGCTAGAGTTAGAGGCTGATAACTTATTTGAGATTGCACTGAAGACAACAAATGTTACCGAAATTGGTAAAATTCCTTTTCAACAAGAACATTAGGTCATGCAAATGGAATCAACGGCTTCCCATTAGTGACTGCATGCCTAATGGAAGTGAGGTAGACCAGTTATCAATGGCTGAGGATTGCCCTACCTGCTGCTTGAGGCCCGGCTTACTTGCACGAGAAAATGGATTTTCAGGTAAAATTTTTTTGGAATTAATGTCGATTAATGATTTCTTTCCCCACATAGCGCCATAATTGACACGTTTGTTTAATTTGTCTCTTGTTGCCTTAAATCTATGATCATTTAGTACATGCATTAAAGCATCTGGTAAACATAATAGTTGGAGCTTGACAGTGTCGAGCAACTTGCAGTTTCATAAAGCATCTGATATTTATGATTGACTGTCTGCGGATCATCTTCAGAGATTTCAAATCTTTGCATATTCTCGTACATGAGCAGTGGAATGCTAAGCTATCGGATTTTGGATTATGCTCGGTTGGACCGTTCAGAAGGACTAACACGTGTCAGTTGTGGTATGCTCAATGACATGTGATTGTTGTCTTCATTTTATATGCATAAAATTCGCATTTATACCTTCCAATCTATGATATAAGTAGAAAGTCGTAGTTGAAAAATCTAATTTACTGTCATATTTATACCTTCCAATCTATCAGATCAAGTAGAAGATTGTAGTTGAAAGATCTCATTTTCACTAGTCTTACGTAATATGCAGTGTTCCATGACGTTCATTATAGTGACGTACGTAATAACTGTTTATAGCGACATCAACTTTTATAGAACACTTCCTGTTACTTTGTATTGACAATATACATATATGTTACCAGGTTGTCGGAACGATGGGATCATATGCATCATTTCACGTATCAAAGAGTGACATCTGGAACTATGGGGTCTTCCATCATGAATCACTGCTGGGAAAGGCCCATTGGAACGGATTCCTCAGAAACAAGCACAAAAAATTAGAATGTGTAATAAAATACCCATGAGATGCCGAGAAGTTTAAGCACACATCAGATGCAAGGCCTGCAAGAAAGCAGCAAATATCCTTAAATATCATGAACCCACAAGCTCTTGCCTGTAGCTGACAGCTGCTTGGCCAGATTCCCAGAAACACAGCCAAAGATGAGCGAAAATGTGCAGTTTGGATTTGGTTCAGATTGCCTTAGTTTAAGACATGATGTGCGGATGGCATTTGCCCATCCAAAACCCATTTTCGCCGTAAAGATTATGTAATTCTATGGTCAATTATCGTACTACTTTAACGTTGTAAATTAGTTATTTTCATCATATCATATTTTTAAATAATTCTTGATTTTTAAGTGAATTATGAATCATTAAATTATATGTAAATTTATATAGTAGGCGCTGGCATGGGTCCATGTTGGCGGTCCAAAAATCCTACCTGGTTAGCCTTTTTGGTCTACGACAGCCCGTGGCTGTGGACCACTCTATATAAAACCAGGTTTTAAATAAGATCGCAGATAGGCTGGAAAGGCAAATCAAAGTTCACCTGAGAAAACCCTGGAATTGGAAACCCCAATCATTGTCGCAACGCGCAGTCTTTTCTGTTTTCACAAAACCAGGGATTTTCCGCTTTAATTTGTAAAAATTAATGTGAAAAAGAAATTAATTCGGGCCAATAAATGAACACAAGAAAAATGCATATTAATTTTGCCAATAATATATACACACATTTTTCTCACTCCCACAGATCATCACAATCCCAAATTATCAAAATAAAATGATTTTTTTTTTTCAATTTTTATCGAAAAGGGCCCTTTTTTTTTTTTTTTTGTCCTTTGGAACAAAAGTTAGCACTGAATCCCGGGTAGATTATTGTAATAATAAATAATTAATGGGAATAGCTAATTCACTGCTTCTAGAAGACTTGGATCCTGTCTATCTAGCGATCATCTCCATCGAATCCCCGGAAACAGTCCAAGTCGTAGTCGTCGTCCACCACCGACGGCTGCAGCAGCAGCGCCATGAAAGGCATGTGGCGGTACGCGTTCATCGCGAAATCCATTCCCATTGGGGGTAGCGACGGCGGAGGTAGAGGCTGAGGCTGAAACATGTCCACCCTGCAGCTTGTCGGCGGAGGCGGCTGCGGCGCGGTCAACATGCTGCTGCTCCGCACGGCCGTCGCCACCGGGTGATGCGCGGCAACATGCTGGGTAGCCACGGTAGCCGGAGCAGGGACGGTGGCTGAAGCGCGGGACGGCGGGAGAGTGCGGGAGGAAGATGAGACAGCTTCCGCCGGCATGGTGCCGGTGCCAGTAGCCGCAATAATTGAGGGCTCAGCGTTACGAAGTAGCCACTCAATCGTCTCGCCATCAGAGCGGTGGCCGAGTTCCCGCGTCAATTGAAAGACGCGCGCCGCGCAAACAGCCGGTATCCTCACACGGCGTCCACGGCCATTGACCTTGCTGTGGCGATCCTTGTTTGAGGAAGACCCACCGGAAGGCCTTCTCCCCGACCTCGGCCTCGATGAATTATGGGTAGCTGCAGGGGGGACATCCGTAACCGGATGAGGAATGGCGGCCGCGGCGGCTCCGTTTGGCGGCGGAATGACGAGATTGGGTGGGATGAAGAAGGCGGCGTCGGAGGGCGGGGAGAAAATGTTGTTGAAAACCATGTCCGAAGCAGAAGAAGAAGAAAAGGACATTTTTGTTTGACTAATGTGAGAAGAGTTCTTTTTAGGGTTACGAGGAGGAGGAGGATGATGATGACAGTAAAAGTGTCTGAGTGAGAGGAGACTAAAATGATGACCCCACAGAAGTACAGTGCGGAGTTGGGGGCGGGGGGTTAGGCTCTATTTTATAATAGGAAAAGTGGGCCCAGATGCTCTGAAATTGTGACATCTGTACTTTGGGAGCTGTGCATGGGCCTTCGGCCCGGAATCTGGAGCATGGACCGATTTAAGTGGGCCATCCAGGATCTTTGTCTATCTCTATATATCCAGTCAGCATGGGTCCCACTCTCGCCAAATATATATAGATATTTTTTCTTTTTTACCGTTCTCCTCTAATTTTAACAATTCCAAAAAAAAAAAAAATAGATTGGTGGTAACAAACTTTGAAAAAATTAAGATTATTTCTTATAATTTATCTTTAGGGATGGACGAGATAAGAATAAAGAATTTGAATATTGTCTCTAATTCATTTCAATGAGTCACATATTTAGTCATACTCACAAAATTGACTTATTTCATTTTTTGTTAAAAATTTAAGGGAAGTAATCGTAATATATTTTCGTGTTAATTTTTAAATTTTTTTAAATTTGTAATAATAGTATGTGTGTGTTTTACTGTACGATCTTACGTAATCGAATTTTATTTATGTTATGTTAGATTCTGTAAGTTCATAATTTAGTAATAATTACATATGTCGTTTTCAATTTTGCACATATTTAAATAAGTAGTTGTAGCTAAACAACTGAATGTTTAAGTGTCAACGTAATATAAATAGTATATTTTGTCGTATATTTGTTACAAATTCATGCTATGATACTTTTGTACAATTTAGGTTAGTTCATAATTTAGTAATAATTATTAATGTCATTTTTTATTTTGCACGTGTTTAGATAAGTAATTGTCAGTAAAAAATTAACGTTTTGGATTATCGAGTATATGAATAGTATAACTTATCGTATACTCATTACGAATTCATGTTATGACAATTCTATACAATATGATATAAGTTCATAATTTATTAATAGGTATTTATATATTCTATTTTCGATATTGTATATGTCTAGATCAAGAAACTATAACTAACACAGTATGAATAATGTACCTTTTTCGTATATTCATTATAAATTCTTATTACTATGAATTTCTATAACACGACACAAATTCATAATTTGGTAATAAATGTTCACGTCACTTTCGATTTTACAATTATTTATATAAAGTAATTATCATTGAAAGATTAATCGTTGAAATATTGGCATAATATAAATAATTTATTTAGTCGTATATGGCATTATGCCACAAAAATTCCTTATTAATGCAACATAAAAAATAGGGCATAAACATATTTATACTAAAGTGAAATCAAATACTAATACTAAATTTTACTGTATTTTACCACCCTTTTTTTACCCTTTTCCATTATTACACTAAAAAAAAAAAATCAGAAAAAATGCATTTACGTTTCAGTTGAAATTTTCGAATTTCAAGAATCAGATTTTCCTGCATAATTACTACATGAGCTCAGCATCCCACTGCTGCTTTTGTTCTTTTCTTTTGTTTCAGTTTTAACTTACTGTAATAAACAAATACTGTTTGGTGAGGAATTAAGGTAAAAAATTAACACGTGTTAATAAATATTTTTAAAAAATAAAGAAAAAAGTGAGAAAATAAAGTAATATAATTAATGTTGGCACCAAACACACCTTATGCTTACTCATTGCTTATTCTTTTCCAACAAAATTACAATTTGGCCTTTTTTTTTTGAATTAAGTGGTAATTAATACTGATATTATCTAAATACAAAAATTATAATTAAAATTCGGTCATGAGATTAACATAATTATTTAAGTTGGTGCAACTGTGAAATAATGTACACCAACTAATGTAATTAATGGTGTATTTATTTTTTAAGGTAAATTTGGAATTTGCAGGCAATATTATTAATATTAGTATTAGTATTATGAATTTAAATCTAAAAATCTACAATCTGATCAAAAGATTATGTTAATATGAAATAGGATAGATTTTGAATGCATTTAAAGAATGTATTAAAAGATTATTATATATATTAGATTATCTGATATATTTTGATGATTTGAAAAAATAAAAAGATTTACAATTAATGTTAAGCAATCTATGAAATTATTCTAAATAATTGTAATTTTAAATTCTACAAATTTAGAATTTAGTTTAAATTGCATAATTTTGGTAAAAAATAGATATTTCATAATAAAAATATATATGTGCATGTGGATGAGTTTAAAAAAATAAATTACATGGTATCTGATTTGATTATTAGTTGACATATATTAATGGTTTAGATATACAATTTAACTAATATTAAGCAATCGAAATTATTTTAAATAATTTAAAAATAAATTTTAATAATTCAAATTCAGTCAAAATTGTAAAATATTGACCACGTGACTCACTTCCTATATATAATAGCATAGATTTATATGTGTGGAGGTGTGTTTATAAGATGTACCAAAAAGATCATTAAGTTGATTAATTACGTATCTTTATAATTTAGAAAAATTATAAAATTCAAAATTAATTTCAAACAATTAATAAAATTGTTCTATAAATTTCAAAAGAATTATAAATTCTAAAAATTCAAACCTTTTCAAGATTAATTGTCATTAAAACACCTATCTTCTATCCATATAGCATGAATATTAAGAAACCTTTGAAATTATTCTAAATAATTATAAAATTTCTAAATTATAAGAATTTGTAAGTTGGTCAAAATTGCAAATCATGGTTAAAAGATCTTATTCTTATATGCATGTGAATAAGTAAAAAAAAAATCTAAAAAATCATTGACTCTGGGTTATTAACATGTTTTAATAATTTAAAAATCCAAGAAATTTACATTTAATATTAATCAACCAATAAATTTATTTTAAAGAACTAAAGAAAAACTCCAAAATTTAGTTAGAATTTTATTATTGTGCCAAATTGCCCCAATTTTTACATATTAGCATAGATTTATTTGTGGGGATATGCTTAAAGAATACATCAAAGTGGTATCAAATTGGATAAATGAATATATCTCAATGATTTATAAATTTAATTAATTTATAACAAAAATTAAGCCAAAAAAATGAAAATGTTCTAAACCGCTAAAAGAAATTCTAAATTCTAAGAATTTAAATTCGTCAAAATTATAGAATTGTAGTATAAGGTGGGTGTGTATATATATATACATATATTTATACATATATTTATACAAGTATGCACATTAAGAGTTTGTTACGATTTGAATCCCAACATTCATATTTTATATTATATTAATGTATAGATAAATTATTATATATTACTATATTTGATATTTTATCAGTATTTCTTTATTATTGAGGCTGAAAACTCAATATTAATAGCATAATATAGATATTAGGTCAGTGGAATATATATTTTTTGTTAATATTATATATAAGAGCATTAATTTAATAAAAAAATATTGAACTTCAAATTCATATCTTTAATGGGTCGTTGCTTAATTTTATATTCGATTAACTTATTTTGAATTACAGATATTTATAAACGTATGTGATCCATTGAATATTTTAATCAAATAAAAATTTTAAAATTCAAATTGAAATTCCATCCACTCTACAAATGCAAGGATAATGTCATTGGGCTGATTAACACAAAGTAGGGTTGTCAATGGATAGGATTTTAATCCGAATCCGATCTGAATTTTAGGATTTTTATCCGATTAAAATATCCGATGGATCAGATCCGATTATAAATATCCATAATTCGAAATAAGTGGATCGAATATGGAATTATACAATCCGATCCGATAAAGATCAGAATCCGAATTTTATTAAATATATTATTAAATTGATAATTATATAGTATAAATTATATTAATGAAGACTTTTGACTGTAATACAATATATGTGATATTATAATTGATAATGCCCTAATTTTTTTTTTATTTCTTTGAAGCAATTAATTTAATAAAGTAATTATATATATACGTATGTTTCATATTATAGCCTAAATACACAATTTATAATGGCTTATGCACTGTAAAATATACATTACCGAATTATCAATTTGATACAACCCCCATGCATTATGCCTTAAATCTTTAGCTTTTGCAATGATATGATAAACAGTTATGAAAAAAAAATCTAAATTTGAGCTCTCTTAAATTTGTAAATATTATATTTGGATTAAAATGTAATCTTAAAATCTCATATAACATGTCTTAAGATGGTTCTTTCTAATAATATAAAAATTTAAAGAACGCAATTTTTTTTGACTCTCTTATCGGATCAGACTTTCTTATTGGGTTTCGGATTTTTATTAGATCTGGACATGGAATTGGCATGCACAAATCCTATAGGACTCTGATTCGAATTCGATTATATATACATGTTATTGAATTTGAATTTAAATTATTCTGATTTGATTCAAATCTGACCCGTTGACAGCCCTAACGCAAAGTTGGGATACATAAATAATAGTATACATACAAACTAATATGGGCTAAGCCCACATGATTTATTTGGGCCAAATTAAGTCCCCGTAGAAGGTCTTTTGACGACAAAGGAGATAATCGTAGTAACGTAATACCTATGGGGGCAGTCTAGTCAATATGTAAAAGAATGAATAAAGAATCTGCCAATAAAAATAAAAAAGAAAGAATAAATAATCCCAGCAAAAACCTCAGCCATTTGAATGATGGGTTTATCTGCGAAACTCTCTTTCAATACTGCAAATTGCAAAAGCCCGTCTCATTTTCTTGATATTTTACGAATGCGCTGAAAAAGGGTTGCCTTTTCACTTTTGCAAACTCAAAAATCTTTGTAAGAAGTACTGGTCTATAATGGAGGCAGGAAGGAGCTTGATTTCTTCTTCACCACAATTTCCACATAGAGCCCATCTCAGAAACAGCTCCGGCTCTTGGTCTTCTTCTTCTTTAGGTAACTGAGCTTAATTGGATTCTAAAATGTGTATTTGTGTGTGTGTGTGGTTGTGGTTATGTGCTGTGGAAGTGAAGAAAGAAAATGGGACTATGTTCTTTTTACTTAGAGGCAGGCAGTTGAATTTCATTTTGAAATTATTTTAAGTTGTAACCCTTTCTCTAAATTCCCACTTGTGTTTTTATGAATTATCTTGAGTTCCTCTATAAAGATCATATTTTTAGAAGTTTTTAGAATGAAAACTGTGGTGGTGATGGATGATTATGGATGTGTTGGATTAAAATTGGTTGAGTTCATGTCAATTCTTGAAGGTCAATGCTGTATGAATGATGTCTAGATTTAACAATCTGGTTGAGTTTCATTATCTTGTTTCAGTTATGTTGTTGAATGGTGTAATGCAGATACCATTCAACTGACATCATTCTTTATGTTCTAATGTCTTCATAGTTACATAAATCCCAATAATTCTGATTCTTCCACTAGTTTTTTATTGATCATAAGCTTCATCATTTCTCTCGTTTTGTCTTGTAAGATTGCAGTTTTATTTTATGGAATAGAAAGTTCTCTAAGGAAGTAATTGGTCTCATTCTAACTTACCAGTCATATGCATGCTCTATTCTCCCCAGTCAGACTGCTAAACTACTGTTGCATCTAAAGCATGGATATGACTAGAGTATTGGATACATCACAAAAAATAGAGTCTGAAACGTATTCGCTGTTTTCCATAGATGTTATCCTTTCTCACCTTGTCCATAGGTGGTTGGGAAAGTTGTTTTCTTTTGTCCAACTTTGTGAGAAATCAATATCATGTTACCCAGTACCTTTTGGTGTTTTGCTAATTCATGAACTATTAACTGTTTTCTTTGTCAGCTACTTCTTTAGTTCGACATCCTCCCACATCAGTTCTCATCCAGGATCAGCGTAATGAAAGCAGGTCAATGTTGTGTTTAAAGGAAGACAGCTCATTACAGGTGATACTCTTTGTTAAGGAATGTTATTTTGAGATGACAAACTATTCATTAATATTCAAGAAAGAACATTTTTAATTTGGCTTTGGAACATGTTCTTCCCCTATTCAGTGCCCAAGTCATTTTTGCTTTAAATTGGTGTTATAAATAAGTATTATCTCGTAGCTCTCAGCTCCATAACTTCTTATGCATATAAAAATTGCTACTTTTTACTGATATGTTTGGGATTCTTTTCTTGTGATAGCAAGCATTGGATAGGAGGCCGGTGGCAGTGGCACCTGCATCTTCCCCGAATGAAAAGAATAAATACGTAGATCCTGATCAGTATGTAAATGAATTTCAGCTACAGTTGCTACACCGGCCAGAACTTTGGTATTTGTAAGAGTAATTGAACTATCAGACTTACCTACTGTGTTATTTTGTACGTAATGTTGCTATAGTTCTCTGCGGTATAATCCTTTCTTAACTGCCAGTCTATCCTGATTACTGTCGATGCTTTATTGCAGATGGCCATCCTTACAGAGAAAGGAACAATCTTTTCCTACATCATTGGAGTCTATTTCATATAAAGGTGAAGAAATTATGGGTGCAGAAGCAGACCATGTTGTTGCACTTGCAAGAGAAGCTTTGTCAGCATGCCAAGAAGCAGCCTCAATTGGTAAAGATGCTGAGCTTTTCGGAGCCCATCTTGATGACTCTTTTAATCTAAGGTGTGTGAATTTAATATGCACTTTTTTGCCTTTCATGTCCTTAAAGAAGCTCTATCTGAAAAGCTTTTCTTCCTTTTATCAACCAAGAGGTTTGGCCAATGTTCCTGTGCAAAAGATTGTGAGGTCAAAACGTCTCCTGGAGAGGCAAGCTAAAAGGAGGAGGGTGCCAAAGACAAAGGTTGAGGTTCAACAGACCAACCATCATAAGAAGCCAGAATCACACAGAAAATTTGACAAAGGATTTGATCAGAATGATCCACTTAGACTGTTCTTGTGGGGACCAGAAACAAGAGAACTTTTAACAGCGAAAGAAGAGTCGGAGTTAATAGAGAAGATACAGGTTTTTTGCAGTCCTCATAACTTTGTGTGTTGGAGATACCCTTTTCACAATGTGTATATGTATGTTGAACATCTAATTGTAATGAGTCGCATGCTACTTTTTTGATACTAGGAGTTAATGAGACTACAACGAGTGAGAAGCGAGCTCCAGACTCAGTTCTCTCGCAAACCTACGCTAGTTGAGTGGGCTGCAGCCATTGGGATTAGCTGTCAAGCCTTACAGTCAAAGCTTCATTGTTGTAATAGCAGCCGAGAGAAGTTAATTTATGCCAATTTCCGCCTGGTGGTTCACATTGCTAAGCAATACCAAGGGCGTGGTCTAAGCCTTCAGGATCTCTTGCAGGTGAATTAGAGTTTGCTTTAAGACTTCATCTAGATTTGACATTGTCACTGGAATGAATTCGAATTAGATCCTTAAATATTTAATTGCATCTTTACTCTTGAAATACTGAGTTATTGGGCCCTCCTGCAAGTTCTTATGAGTTTGAACTGCTGGGCTGTTGCAGGAGGGAAGCATGGGTCTTATGAGGAGCGTGGAGAAATTTAAGCCCCAAGCAGGTTGCAGATTTGCCACTTATGCCTACTGGTGGATAAGGCAAGCAATTAGGAAAGCCCTATTTCAGCATTCTAGGACAATCCGCTTGCCAGTAATGCCCTCTTATAACATTTGCGTCATTCCATTTTTGATTCTAATCAAATTATCTTTTATAGTGGTATATTATTTCTATCTTCTTCAAATTATGCATATTGAAGTAATTTCAGCTACATCTTAAGCTTTTTGTTTCTCCTCATTTTTCCTAATTTACTTTTGAGGAAAAGTTCATATAAATGAACTTGAAATTTCAGGAGAACGTGTATGGCCTCCTCTCCAAGGTGTATGAAGCAAAGAAATTATGCATTCAACAAGGAAATCACCATCCGACGAAAGAGGATATAGCAGCATGTGCCGGCATCACTGTTGAGAGGCTGGAGAGATTGTTATATTCTGCTCGACTGCCTCTTTCAATAGAACAACCTGTGTGGATGGACCAGGATACTACATTTCAGGTACCTTTTCGTTAAGGCTTTATTTATTTATTTTTTTCAACCTGGTGAAGCTTCAAAAACTGAAAATCACATAACATGATCAGAAGATATTTTAGATATTTCTTTCTAGAGAGCATGCGATTGACACAGCATTTCTTCTTGTCCAAACGCATACTTTTAGGCACAACTTTTGAAGCAAACTTATGTTTGAGAGACTTGATCAGCCTTCATCATTCTAGAACTTTATGAACTTACAATGTGATGGGAAGAACCAGTCTTTCTTTCCATATCATCGACAACATCTAACTCTGGCCGACACTAATGGATGGCAGACATTCTTGATTCTTACAGGAGATCACCGCGGACACAACAATAGAACTCCCAGAAGTCGGTGTATCAAAGCAGCTGATGAGACAACATATTCGGAATCTTCTGAGTGTCCTCAATCCTAGGGAGAGGAAGATTATCAGATTGAGATTTGGTATTGAAGATGGCAAACAGAAATCATTGTCTGAAGTCGGTGCTGGTTTTGGATTATCAAAGGAGAGAGTTAGACAACTGGAAAGTCGAGCACTGTACAAGCTGAAACAGTATCTTGGCAGCCAAGGGCTGGCAGCATACGCAGATATGCTCATTTAGACTGGACGCTGTGTTTATGTTGTGCAGTATTTGTGTTAATACGGTGGCGGAAGTCGTTGCATCTAGGATTATATATATAAAATCCAATTGTTTTCTGAAGAATCTGAACTATTGTAAGTCTGAATATATTCTTTCAGGACTTGGAATAAGCATTGTGTGTTATACTTGTGTTCTTTCAGCACATTGATCCTGGTATACTTCAGAAGTGCTCTCTCTCTCTCTGCATGCAATGTCATTTTGTGTGCCAAACAGGGTCTTATGAGTTCCAATCTTCACTATGACAATATTTCTGTTCATAATGGATAGTTGAGTTGTTACTGGTGGAAGTTTTGTTTTGAAAAGATATTTCAAATGAAGGATGAGAAACAAAAATCTACTTCAAACCTCCCATCTTCACTATCTGAAGCCTATTACGGGGTGTTTGGTTTTATTTCCATCATCCTTTTTCATTTTCATCCGAAAATAAAAATTAAAAATTATCACTTTCTCCCTATTATCACTCAAACTATTCCTATTTTCATTTTCAAACTCTTTCTAAATCTATCCCATTATTCTATTATCAAATCAATTAAATTTAAATTTGCTTCGACATAAAGTATTCGCTATCATTTTAAAATTAATAAAATATACATATATTTTTAAAAAATAAATCTTCTTAAACATAAAAAAATATAAATCAACTATCTTTTCAACTATATACTTACTCTAATCATTACTTTCCAACAATTCATCCAAATATATTTTCATTTCCATTTCAAAGTTATAATTACTTTTCCTAATTTTTAGAAATGACTGAAAATGAAAATGGGTTCTGAAAATAAAACCAAACACCCAAGAGATTGAGGTAACAAATGGAGGTGAAATTGAGAAATGAATGGATTCCTCTATATTATTATTAATATGCCCAATTAAGACCCCGAGAGGCATCAAAGTAAAAACCTGATAAAAAACTAATATAATTAATTAAAAGAGGTTATTAAGTCCATCTAATTAAATCTACTTAAGATGAGTCCCATAATTTAGAATTTATTAGGAATTTAATCAATATAAAAATCAACTTTCACATTAAAAAGATATTTAAATATTCATTTTTGAATTCAACCGTTAATTCTTCTACATTTCATCAAATTTAGAAAAGGATCCCAAATCTGATTAGCGCAATCTTAGTTGAGTACTCGATTATATATATTTGAGTACTCAATTGACTTAGGGCCTATTTGGTTTTATTTCCATTTTCATTTTTCATTTTTATTATTTCTAAAATGATGAGAATTAATTATGTGATGTGATGTGGAAATGAAAATATGTTTAGATGAAATGTTTGGAAATGTAATGATTATGTTGGTTTTAATAGGTTGAAGGTGGAGAGGGATAGAAATAATGGAATAGAGAGATAAGATATATAGGTTATTGAAAAAATATATATAGGTTATTGTAGAATGTGTTTTGAAAATGAAAATAAAAATTATATTAGGTGAAATTTTTTAAAAAATGATGATTTCTATTTCTGAAATAGTAAAATTGATGAAAAAGAGGTTTGGAAATAAAACCAAACACGCTCTTTGTGTTATTATTCCTACACATATAAGTTTGAATTTCAAGATTTGAGTTACAACGATTATTTGGTGTGTGTATAAATAAATAAATATATGTATGCATGTATGTATGTATAAGCATTGTGACGTGGGCATTTATTCGCCGCAGAAAGAGAGAGCGCCCATCGTTTGATGTTGGTACAAGGTTGTCCGTCATGATGGGGACATACAACCCCAATCTTAGCTAGTTAAAATCCTTCTTAATTTTCTAGAATTGCATTACTTTGCTAGAAAATACAGTACCAATAGATTTCAATTTCTTTCCTTTTTTTTTTTTTTTGATTGGTAGTAGATTTCAATTTCATTACCAATAATTTAATTTTTCGATTGGTGTGATTTATATAGGACTTATGTTAACATTAAAGTCATCTAAAGCTTTTAATTTATTTTCTTCTCCAAAATTTACATGATTTAATCCATAAAATAAAGTTAAACGCTCCATTTAAAACTATAAAAAAGCTAAAGTCATGATCAAATGACATCACCCCCGCACTTTTTTATTTGTGAATTTTGAGGTTTAAACCTGAATAAACTATTCTTCTCCAAAATTTACATGGTTGAATTCATAAGATAAAGTTAAACGCTCCATTTAAAACTATAAAAATTTAAAGTTATGATCAAATGATATTGCTGTAACACTTTTATTTACGAATTTTGGGTTTGAAACCCAAATAAATTGATCAAGTACATACGCATATGTAAATAAAAAGAATATAGATAAATTAAAGGGTGGGAGATTGATAAATACATCACATTTGGCCCCACGAAATTCAAACAAGTCTAGTAGTTGGAGAGCATAGGGCACAAATACAAATAATTTTTCTTGCAAATTTTCCTAAGTTATTTAGAAAAAAGGCCCCCACAACAGTCAATTAAAATGCTTATGCCCCCCATTAATGCACATTTGTATCGTGTTCATGTGGGCAACTTAAGTGATGCAAATGAGTCTACTTTTCAAATTATTCATAATTCTACTTTACTTTTATGGGAGCTATGGGTGGAAAGAGAGTAGGACAATTATAAGAAAATTTTAACCAAAATAAAAAAAATTGAATTTAGCAGTTCTGGGACTATATATATATATGTATATATATATAATGAGGGGAAAAATCTTTTTACATTATATCCTTAAAATGAAAATTTATTTCTCAACAACGTATAGACCTGGCAAAATTCTACCCGTACCCGTGGGTACCCAAAAAATTACGGGTAATGGGTCTTGTTTTTCCAACCCAAAAAATTACGGGTAATTTTACCCGTACCCAATTTACCCGCTGCTTTTTGGCCCGGCCCGTGGGTACCCGCGGGTTACCCGTATTTATAAATATATTTTTTTATTATTTTATATAATATATATTTACATATAAATATTTTATATTTATAACAAATTAAATTAAAAATTATATCATAAAATAAAATTCTAAATAACAAAAATCCCTTCCCAAAAACATGGATGCAACATCTTTTTCTACAAGGACAACAATGTTCGACTGATATTTAAACTTTCAATTCAAAAAACTTTTGGCATGTAATGGATTTAAATTTGAACTTTTGAATGTAATGTACTTTAAATTTGGTAGACTTTGAATATTTAAGATGTAAGTTTTAAACTACAATATTATTAATGTACTTTAGGTATTTGTTCAATTTAATATTTGAAATTTTTAGTTTGTTTTCGTTGTTTGAGTTTTATTTAGTTAAAATTTGAGCAACATCATGTAAGTTACAAGTTGGATATTAATTTACCTCTAAATATAAAAAAATAAAAAAAATAAAAATTGGGTACCCACGGGTTACCCGTCACCCGTGAGGATGGGTAACGGGTCCCCTACTTCGTACCCAATAAAAAATGGGTAAATTTACCCGTGGGTAAATTTACCCAACCCGTTGTTACCCGTGATTGGGTTACCCACGGGTACCCAATTACCAGGTCTAACAACGTATAATTATCTCTTAATATATCGCATAGCTGGCATAATATTTTTATACTATTTTACAGGCAAAATACTAAAAAACCAGCATAGAAAGTTAAATGAAATTAATTATCAAAAGCAACAACTAATAAAGCTAATTTTATTTATTATTATGTTATATATGATTGTGACAAATCAGAAGTTATTATCACTTAATACATATAATTAAATTAAAGCTTTTGAAATTTGTTGATACTAATTTTATTTTATTTTTTGTTTGCACTAAATAACTTATAGTTAGATATTGATTTTGTGAAATCTTTTGAAAATATATAAAAATAATATTTACTAGCAATATTAATAAATTGATTTTTGTGTGTGTATATTTTCTTTTTCTTTGTTTTTTAAGAGTCAAGCGATGCGCTACAGCTGTTTGACCAATATTGGTCATAAATTGTTAATAAATCAGTTACACTAGTTCACATGATAAGAGTTAAGTACAACTAAAGCAACTAATAAGTACAATTAGTTTAGTAATTGCCCACATTTTTTATAAAAAAAATTCATCCAAGACAAACTAATCCAACATCGCAATCTTTCTAGTTCTATTCAACAGATCTCACGGAGAAGCTTTAATTTGATTGATATCTTAGTAGGATTAGATGTACATACAGATGATAGATTGAGAAAAATTATATTCTAAGGCTCAAGCTCGAATACTCAATAAGTCTTGTTAATAACTAGAGCTTAGGACAAAGAGAAAGAGCTTGAGCTCAACTTCAAGCTCAGCCATTGAATAAATCACCTGAACGACTTTAATTTTCAATAAAATAAGTTATTAACATATAATAATAGAAAAAAATCGTGAGCCAACTCATGAACTTTAGAACAACTAAAGTAAAATTCAAATTCGACTCGGCTCATCTCACATCCCAATAGTAACAGCCTTACCATTTTGATAGTATATATCAATAATTTAAATCACATATTTTACAATGATGACAAACTCTTAAATCACATTTAATTAGATTGTCATACTCATTCCCTCTTTCTTACTTTTCTCTTTCATAATTTTTTTTTCTTGCTTTCATTAAAAAAATAAATAAATTAAAGTTCCATATTGTTAAAATATCAAATAATTCACTCCTAAGTTCACCATTGAATTAATATATATATATTCGAGGCAATTTATAGGTAATTGTAATTTTTGGGGAGGTGGGCCAATTGAGTGACTCATTCTTGGATTGCCCTATCTTTGTATTTGTTTTCTTCGGAATATAATTTTTGATAATATCTTCACACCATACATCCTAAATTTTAATCCTATTTTTAAAATATATATTATTTTTCAGAAAATAGTCCCTATTTCACACTTACAAACAAATAATTAAATTAGTCAAGCTTAACAAAACACATATTCAAATATATTTTCATCTTTATATAATCTTTGGAGGAATCTTTTTCCAAAACAATATATATTTTTTAAAAATAAAATAAAATACGAATTCAATAAAAAAGAAAAAATGAAAAAATAAATTTTTTTTTGGTGTGGGGAACTGGGAAGGAAGTGCGTAGGGTATAATAACCAGGCACGACATAAAGGGACCCGACCACGAGCCGCCCAGAAAATATTCTCCAACGTTCGCTCCATCAATAATTATTTATTTGAAATAATTAAAGTTGATTTCAACTTTTACAACTTATAAGGTTGCAACTAATTTTTGATAAGCATAAGAATAAATAATAAGATTATTTGATGATAACATTAATTATAAATCATTAAATTAAGCATTAACGGGCCGAAGAATGACCGACTTAGTTTAAAACTATTTTCCTTTTTCTTTTTTTCTATTTAAATATCTTGAGACTTGCGTATACGAGATTCATTTCATCGCCGTACTATATACTAGTTATCTTTATGATATAATGACAAGATTAATGAGCGACCCTATTTTTCAATTTATTATATTATATAAATACATTTCACATCCTAAAGGATACTTTGGACACCAACTCTTATTTATTTCAATTAATTAATGTAACCTTTTACCATCATTCATGAACCACAAGGACAAATCTCAACAATCATATTTTTAATTTACTTTTCATAATTAATAATTAGGTCAATCTCGATATTTTAAAATAAATATCATCGTACAAGAAAAAAATATTTATAATCAATACTTGTAAAATCAGAAAAAATTATTTAAAGCAGACATTAACGTAACCACCTGTACTTTTGAAAATAGACAATAACATCATCACGTGTACTGTCTAAAGTAAATACCAGTATCATCTTACGCGTGTAATTCACTCAAAATATTTGGTCTTCGATATAAAATAGCATAATTGCAAAACACTTTTCTTTTTTTTTTTGACATTAGATCCAAGGTAAAGCCCAAACCTAGTACTATAAAACCTAGTACCTCGGAAGCAAGCATGGACATCTCAACTCCATATATGATTTGTTCCCACCTTCTCCACTCTTCCTACCATCACAACCACACACAAACCCTAATTTTTTTCCCTCTTAATTCCCTCCTCTCCTCATCATCAATCCTTATCTTGAATTAATATCTTGATATAAATCTTGTCTTTTATTCATAAAAAATATATATGCATATGGATTTATGAATATATATAAAAAGAAATAGTCGTGGTTTGCAAATGCGGCATCATCAAGATTCACATATGTAGAGCATCGCCGTGCATGGGTGGTGCATGGAGCGGTGCACAATGAGAATCTTGATGATGCTGCATTAGCAAATACCGACTGATGATGCGCTGTTCATCATGATCTCCACCCCCCCCCCCCCCTCTACGAAGTGTTATGGAAAGTGCACAACATTTGATCTCATGAGGTAAAATAGATGATCATATAAATCATGAGCTGAAATTCTTGTATGCAAATCATGTGAGTTCATAAATTTTTAATAAATTTTTTTAGTAGAATTTTTAATATTCTCTTATTTATTATCTGTGTATATATGCTACTTAGGTAAAATACTAACGCCCTTCATTCTTACATAAGAAAATGAAGGAAATCTCAAAAACTAAGAAAATATTTTGGGAAAGGTGTTTTAGGAGTTAAATTCGAAGAATGTGTCAACTGTTTGATTTTATTTTGCGAAAACATAGAAAATGAAATTGTATGTTTAGAATTATTTTGTAGGAGATAAAAGTAATTGTAAATGTCAATTCAGTTACTTTTTTATCGGGTTTGTAGGGTGAAATTGTATTTTATAGGTTGAACATTGTATGTATATATCTAAATGATTGATGTATATATATTGATGTGCATATATACATACGAATGATTGATTGATATATCACCTTACCTTTTGTGTGTGTGTGTGGGGGGGGGGGGGGGGTTATTTTGGGTAGAAAAAATTTATTTTGGGAATGTAACTGAGGAAATGAAGTTAAATGTTTAGTATTGTTTTGGGAGTTGAAAAATGTTTGAAAAAAATACAAACAAACATAGCCTAAAGAAAGGGTGGAAATTGAGAAAGAAACAGATATAAAAATGGAAACAGTTTTCAAAATGAAAGGAATCTGACAAGACAAGCGGGATCCATCAAACAGGATTTCGATGTTTGAAAGTTTTTATTTTTTGAAAAAAGAGTTTATAAGTTTCCAAGATAAGCTCTTTGGAATTGGAATCTTATAATTAATCTTTTAAAAATCTATAGTAAAAAGTTTCTAGTTATATTAACAAATTCCTTTGATTTTAGCTGTATTATTTATATGACTGCAAATTAAAACAATTTCTTATAAATCTTAAAATCTTATTTTATTCAAAGAATTTAAAAGTTGTTTCTAAAATAAGATTTAAAATCTTACAAAATATAGTGATTCATAGAATCTTTTAAATAAATTTAGTCAAATATTCTCTAATTATTGAATACAGATAAATGAAAAAATAAGCGTAGCCACAATTACAATTCTCAAATATTAAATTATTACAATGTTAAATTAAACTATTAATGTGATAAGATATGCGCCATTTGAATCACAAATCAACCACATTAGACTCAGTACTGAAGTGAAGGTATATATGTTGCGCTTTCTTTTCCATTTATATATAAATGTTAAGCTGTCATACGAAATATGCATATGGAAATAAGGATACTTCGCAACTAAAAGATACAAATTGTTTTTTCAATGAAATATAAAAAGACTAGCAACTTTAGATTGTAAGTTATACCGCAGCTATTGGGTTGATTTTTTTTTTTCTTTTCCTTCAACACTTTTATAATTTTGTTCTAAACCATGATCTCTATGTCATAGATCGTTAAGTGATCTGTGATCTAGTAGCATAAGTCTTTCGTATAATACCAAAGGTTAGGGATTCGAACCCCAAGATTTTTGTTTTGTTACAGATCACTAGTAGCATAAGTCTATCTATAATACGGAAGATTAGGGATTAGAACCCTACCAAATTTTTGTTTTGTTACAGATCACTAGTAGCATAAGTTTATCATATAATACAGAAAGTTAGGGATTAGAACCCTACCCGATTTTTGTTTTGTTACAGATCACTAGTAGAATAAGTCTCTCATATAATACAGAAGGGCCTAATTGCAATTTGCCTCCATGTGATATTCGAAATGGGCATAATACCCTCCTGTCAAAAAAAAAAGTACAAAAAAGCTCATTATATCTTTGAAAATCATGCTCACCGCCTCCCTCTTCTTGTTTGATGCCCATTGAGTAGTAAAAAGACAGACTTGCCCTTAAGTAAAATTAAAATTAAAATTTACATCACTTTTATTTTTATTTTACTTATTATTTTTAATATTTTTTAATTATTTTTATCCATTCCAAATTAAATAATATTTAATATTTATAAAAAGATTATAACATATTTTTATAATATAATATATATAATTTATTTTTAACCTATATATTTTATAACATATAATATATATAACATATTAAATAATATTTAATATTTATAAAAAATATATATAACATATATTTAATATTTATAAAAAGAATATATAACATATTTTTTATTTATAAATCCACATATAAATATACACATATATATTTTTATTTATACATATAATAAATGTATACATATATATAAATTTATGTATAAATATATACATATATATTTTTATTTATACCTATAATATATGTATACATATATATAAATTTTCTTTAGTTCATTACAAATTAAATAATATTTAATATTTGTAAAAATATACAATAAATTTTTTATTTATAGCCATATATAAAATACATACACATATATAAATTTATCTATAAATATATACAAATATATTTTTTATTTTATACTTATATATATAATATACATATACATATACATATATAAATTTATCTAAAACATATATATAAAAATTATATATAACAAATATCTATACTATATACCCCTCCCAAGGCCTTCCTCCCCCCCAGCCCCCAACGCCCCCTTCCCCAAATCCTAACAGGCTGCCGTGGCAGCCATGGTATTGGCCGAATTTGGCCAGATCTGGCAACTTGCCGCCATGGTAAAACGGCCGCCGACATTTTTCTTTTGTTTTCACTAGCAACCGTTTGGCTGCTGGGGCTGGCTGCCATGGCCCGACCACTTGCCGCCATGGCAGCTTCGTGGCCTGCTTCTTCTTCTTCTTTTTTTTTTTTTTCTTTTTTCTGCCAACAACCAAGGCTGCCATGCCCATCGGCTAGGTTGTCGGGTTGTCGGAATCCGGTGGTGTTGGTTGTTGGGGGGGGGGGGGAGCAGTCGATGGTGGGGGGACAATGTATTTATAAATTATATATATTATACATATATGTTATATTATATATATAACAATATTTTTTAATATTTTTTCAAAAAAATATATTGTATTTAATCTGAACCATCGATTCTTAAGTATGAAATCCAACGGCTTATAAATTAGGGTATAATCGTCTTCTCACACACAAAAACCCACACCCAGTCGCACACACGGGCGCGTGAGGAACACCAACACTTTCAGGGGTGTTTGTCGCATAATTTTTTCAAAATATGAGAGTGTTTTTTATATATTATTTTTTCACAAAGGGGCTTTTTGCCCATTTCTTTTATTCCAGGGGGGTGCTTGCAATTTACCCAATACAGAAGGTTAGAGATTCAAACCCTACCAGATTTTTGTTTTGTTTGAAGCTATATATATTGTCAAATTTGAATCTCTATATATCCATGTGCATGCATGGTTTATTGAAATTTGTTTAATGTATGTATGACATTAACTTCACATGATTTTGTTCTTAGCATTCTTAGCATCCAAGGCATATTCACATGCAGTTAAACCATACTTGTCTGTGCAATTGTAAAGTCAAGCAAAATCGTTGCTTTCACACTTTAATTAGTTTATGTTGGCACTAATTTAACAAGTTCATATATAAATATAAATATATGTTATATATCATTGGTCAACTGATCGAATGACATTGATTTTATACTTGCGCGTGTTAAGTTTGGGATTTAAATTGGAATGACCCTAGGTGCAGGTGCATGTGTCACAAAAATAATAAAAAATACACACACACACACACATATTATTCATACATACGCACATCAAGAGTTTATTCGAACTCATACTCCTGACCTCCCATATTATTTGGAAGACCTGTGCCGTTGGGCCACAAGCCACTCGGCCACACACACACATGTCTATATATGTAGTAGACAGAAAAATATGTATATATCAATTTAACCTATTGATTGAGGCTTGGGCCAATTGAATTTCCTGAACTGGGCTTGGCCCAAGTTAGGATGAAAGTCCAAATTGAGGCCCAACTGTATCAGTACCATTCTACTGCCAATGGATCCATTTGCATCCTTTGGGACACATCCCATTTACAATTTCCTCAATCATACAAGCTATGTAAAATGGGAATGATGAGTATGTTGCTCAATTGAAGCCCAAATTTTTGGGAAATTCTACGATAATTTGTTCTCCAAGTCCTATATAATTAGCAATGTATTCGGTTATTCGCCAATCAAAAGAAATCAATCCCCTAAAATGCTATAAACATCAATAAAGTTCAAAGAAAAGATGGAAAGGAAAAGGAAAAAAATAAGCAATGTGCAAGTATATTCAACTCGAGAGTGGAAGGATCAGGGGATTAATCTGGTGTAAATTATCTCATATTATTTGAGAAATCTTAACGCTATTAAAGTAAAGTATCATTGACAAAACATTTCAATATATCGTAAATAATTATCTGAAAATGTATCGTTTGATATTGGTACTTGAATACATCACTAGAAACATATAAAATATATGGTTAATCCAAAATTCCGATACTTCAAAATATATTATTATTTCTTAAGAAATAATGAAATCTAGAGTGGCTGTATTGATTTGTGATATGCCAATACCTAACTAAAAAATTATTACATTCTTGCTTGGGCTTAGACAATGTAAAAAAGGAGATAAGTTTCAGATTTTCAGTGGATACATATTCAGTTTCAGATAAGTTGCCCGCATGAAACGGGATTGGACAAATTTACAGTTACTGAGTGCCATTACAAGTTTTATTCTGTAATCTAATAAATGCAAAATGTACTGATGAGAACTTTTGGTTGATGTATTACTAGGCGGTGTGCCCTACCATCAAACCAATGCTAATCTTCCCACATTTCTTCACTCTAAAGTACCTCCCATATTGACAATTTACACAGAATTTCATTAAATATCACAGTATTGATATCAAATCATCTTATTTCATACCAAATGAATCGAGACTTTAAATATATTTTATAAATTGTTAACCTTTTCTATTCCACTCATCAAGCGATCCACTTGTGGAACAGATCCTTATAATTGTGAGTTGGACATGCCGTAACTTATGCATATAGAGCAATTGAAAGCCCTTCACAAAAAGCAAATTAAGAATAACAACGAGACACTTAAAAAATAAGTACACAGTAAGCTAAACAAGTACGAAAACTTTACCATGTCTTTTCACAATGAGAAAATTCTGCACCACTTTTCTTAGTGGAACAATGCCTCGTGAAGTTGGACCTTTCACATTTTGGCTGGACCGCTCGTCTAAAAGGGAACACATTAAGCAAGTACGAGAATTTGGCCTCACATTTTCATAAGGATGAAATCAACTTCCATTATACATGTTGGTGGATCGCTATCTTATGAAGGTAGATCGACCTTCTATATATATATATGATGAATTATTTGAATTTTATCACATAAATTGTATTTCAGTTAATTAATTTAATCAATCACATGATAAATATATATCATGGTAAAAGTCCACGTAAATTTCTATTCATGCTAATATACTTTTTTGCAGCAGCTTTAGGGCAAAATTCTCCTAGTCAAGGAATTCACCACTGGCGTGTGCAGGATTTTGTCTTTCATCGCAACTGGCACTGACTGCTGATGGCGACAACATTTAGCCAAAGTATCAAAGACAAAAACCCACCAGATCATGTAATATATTACTGCAGCAAAATTTTTACCCCGGTAGAAAAAAAAAAAAAACCCTAAAATAGAAGTAGCCCATCACTTTTCCCTATTCAATGCACCACTCTCAATTATGCCTCATAGATTGTGATTGTCAATTCATACTCAGTCTTAGATTTCCCATTTCCAGAAACCAAAAAGCCCTTAAACCCCCCCCCCCCCCCCCCCCCCCCCAACCCCGCCCACCCCACCAAACCCTCCACCAATTTATAAAGATATATATATATACACATACATACATAGATATACCCTCCTCCACTTCTGGGCTATAGCCACCATTATTATACTCAAAGCTTCTGCTTCTGGTTCTTTTATATATATATACATATATATATGGTAATATTAGTAGAAATTCATGGCTGAAAGTGAAAAGGAAACGGAATATTCCGTCGCCGGCGGCAGGTCTTTCGGAGAGAAATGCAGCCATTTGGCGAAGAAGCAGCGGGCCAAATTCTACATTCTCCGCCGCTGCATTGCCATGCTGGTGTGCTGGCACGAGCGGAAAGAGCCCAAGGAATAAGATGAGGATTTTCTTTGAGGAAGAAAAAAGGATTGGAGTATTCTAGTGAATTATATAGAAGATTGTTTCTGTAAAGAGTACGTACTTTTATTTTTATTTTTATATATATGTTTTTCTGATAATATATAGTTTAATTTTATGCATGATTAATTAGCTTAATTAATGAAAAATTTCTCGTCTACGCTCGTTTGTTGTGGATCATTTAGACAATTTAATTTAGTGATTTTTTCAAGTTTTATTATCTAATTGTGAGAATATTGAGGCATTAAATTTTTGTTATTTATTGACTATGTGTGAAAGTGTAAAATCATATTTTTGTAGGAAATTTGATGGAAAAAAAAAAAACTTACATTTTGAGAGATTATATAAAAATAATTGAAGCATCAACAATAATCCTCTGAAAAAAAAAATTATGGTTTCTAATTAAAAATGATTGAATTGAACCAACAAAATCCATTTTTTTTTTTTTAATTTTCGAAAAAAATTATAAGAGTCCATTATTGTGGATGGTTGTTTGTGGGGAAGAGACAGTACATGAAGAGGGCCACAGGTCAAAGATATGATGTTAAGCACAATAAATCTATCTGATGAGATGCTTTAAAAAGATATATAAAGTTAGTCAATAATATTACCCCAAGACCCAAAGATTCTCATCTCACTTTTTCGTACATTTGAATTCAATAGTAATGATAGTTAGTTCCCACAATCTTTGTTGGCTTTAAGATTGTAATGATGAGGTGCATGATCTCATTTTACATTTTTCACCCCCACCCTCCAAGTATAATTACGACAAGGCATTTACCTTAATTTCTTAAATTTGGAGTGAAAATCGTACTAATTTCCCCCTTCACAATAAAAAGAAAAAGAAGTGATAAAACAAATGCACCCACCCAGACACCCACGTCATGATGAACAGATTTATCGTCAACCATGAGAGTTCAGTCGTGCAGCATAATATTTAAAAGTTGAAACTCAGAGTTAGGAGTTTTATTCTTGTATTGAGAAGATGTCCTAAAGGATAATGGAGGAATTAAGCTTATGGATAAATAAATTTGTCAAAAGTTAAGAGAAAAGTTCAACTTATAAACAATTTTAAAAACCCTCGATTTATTTGATATCAACAAAAATCGGGGTCATCATAACCCTAATTAATATAAGGGGTTTGGGAAAAGATACATGTGTGACCAAATATGAATATAAATTATTAAATCATATATAATAATATAAGTATATATCCACACACTTAATTGATTATACATGCCAAGTGGCTTGTGGCCCAATGACATAAGTTTCCTACATGATGTGAAGGGTCAAGAGTCCGAGCTCTAACGGACTTTTGATATACGTGCGTGTGTATAAATAAAAAAAAATGATTATACATCAATTTGGACAATACCACAACAACTTAAGATCTCCCAAAAAAGAAAAAGTAGACACACACTCCTAAAGTAGAATTGCAGAGTTGGAGGTTACAGATGTAACAACTATGGTATGTCGATTTGGAAAATGTTCATACTGACAACATAAATTTTTGGGTTAATTGCACATTGCCCCCTGTCCTATGGCCTTTTTTGTAAATTGCCCCACAATCGTTGTTGATGCGCAATTTCACCACCTGAACTAATAAAAATGTTCGCCAACACCACATTTGCACATTTCTGGGGATTAACTGCAATTATCCCTAATTTTTTTTGAAATGTATAAATATATATACACACACACACATATTTATTTATATACCCCTAAGATAAAATACAGTTGGAGGCTACAATGTATAACTACTTCATGCTCAACTTTCGGCGCCTGATGGACATACAACATAAAAGCTCAAGCTAGAAATGCTTGAACTGCTGGTTCAAGTTTCTAGATCAAATTAAATACATTGTTTTTCAATTCTATACAAATTAAGAACAATACCCTATGTAAAATTAACCAGGTAATGCCCAGCTGCAGGTTCCAAAATTGAGCCTTGATATACAACTTTGTTGAAAAAATAAACAAGATTCCAAAGACTTTAGTTAAGGGACTGTAGAGTTGAATAAGCTATCAAAGGACACAACATTTTTCATTTTTTCTTTTAAAATTTACGCATTCATGCACATATCGTCCTAAGTCCAACTTTGAATTCCAAATTTTACATTTATGACTGAGCGGTGCCACTCAACTGATGACACACACTTTTTGTTTTTGAATTTTACCATATATAAAATACAGGTTTGTTGCAATTAAGAATTGGGTTGTTGTCCAAAATCCGACTCAATGTTTAACATTTTCGATTTATATATATTTAACTCGATTTTTTTGAATCTCATATTTATATAATCTTTTAACTTCATATCCTTTATAAATATACTTGATTGAGCATACTACTCATATAATTAAATCATGCATTTTCAACAGCTAATTGTAAAAATAAATATGTTTATTAAATTATGCAAAGGAAGCCAAAATTTCCAGAAACACAAACAAATTGAAACACCCATATAACCATAATTAAACCATAAACCATGGTGCCAACCAACTCAAGCCTTCTACTCAACATTTCAAAGCCGAATATGAACATAGTGTGAAACTTTGATAGAAGAAGTGAAGTTGGGGGGGAAGCGGGGTGGGAGCCGACAGCGAGAATCCTTAGAAGAGCGTGCGGGAGGGGCAGTACGGGTGCGAGTCCCTCTGCAGACTGCAGCAATATGCAGTTGCTATTCTATTCTTAGCTTCCGCACTCGTGCGGCCCCTGCTCTTTACTCTTTGGGTCCCTCCTATATTGACTTCCTATTGCGGCAACCCCCACCCACGCTCTCACTACTTTCCATGCATATAAAATGTTTAATCTTTTATTTCATATCATAAATATATGTTAAATGTATTGTGATAATAATCGATTGATTTAATGCAACAAAAATGAAATTATCAAGAAAAAGAAACAAAAACGGTAAGTAAATGCAGAATTTAATGTGGTTAATTTGATTTCAAGTGAATAACATATATTCATAATGTCAAGAAAGAGAATATGTATAATTATAGTTTATTCAATTGAAGAGTATATAGGTTTTTTGATTGGAATCTCAATTTAATCCAATTACATTCGAGAAGTGTTTCCCTTAACTCATAAAATGACTCTCCAAGAGCACACAAAATACGAATTTAGAATTTTTGAAAATTTAAACGTAAAAATGAAACACATACATGACCCTCGAATTATTTAGGGTTGGGATCTTAGTTTTTTAGGCTTACGCATTGTAGCCTAATCAATTTTTGGGTACAACGGCCTCAAGTTCTCTGTTCGAGACCCTAAGTCTACAGTTGCGGCTTCAATTTCCTAGGATTTAGTCAGGAATTTTTTTCAATGGTGCTATCAATTTCATTAATCTAGTTCAATTTGAAAATGCAAGACACTCAAATAATATTTATCAAGTCGAGTGATTTATGATTCAATGATATAAATTTCCCACACAATATAGGAGGTCAGAAGTTTAAATCCTAATAAACTCATAATATACATGTGTGCTTAAATATTTTTTAATAAATTAAAATATACTCAATCATATATATTCAACCTAATGAAAATGAAATTAAACTCTCATTAATAAAATAGAAAATCCAAAATGCACCCGACACGCGTTAGCCATTACTACTACACTAGGGTTTCCAAATTTTGTTATGGTTCATTTCCATGGATCCATGGAGACAAATTAACCGCTTCCAGAAACCCTTTTTTCTCTTCACTTGTCTTTTTTACTACTATTGGTAAAACTTCCATGAAGCGATTGTGGTTTTTTACCCTGTCAGGTCCCCAAGTTTCCGAGATAAGAGGGGAAATTTGGAGGCGTGATGGGTAAAATACAAACATTTGTGGGAAGAATTAATGACGAGGAGGTTAAAGGTAACATGCGTCCAACCCCAGGCCGGCCCGTACGTGGGCTCTACTTTCTGGCCAAGATGGGCGCAATGGAAATTTTCAGTCAGTTTCTTTCTTGTGCATAATAATGGACAGAGTGGGTAATTTTAATGTGAGTGCTTCTCTTGAATGGTTGAGTGAATTGCTAGCAATGATTGAGAAACTAGATCGAATCGGTCAGTTTGATATATGAAATCATTTTGTTAAAAAACCGGTGCCAACTGATGTAAATCGGTTAAAAATTGGTTCAATCGGTGAAACGATTTTTCAAAAAACTGATTTTTATTTTTATTTTTAAATAAAAATTTAAAACTAATTAAATATATATTTTTTATTTATATTTGAAACTTTTATGTTATTTGAGTTGGTGTTTATTATTTTTATAAGTTGTAATGGATTTTGTAAGGATATTTTCTAGCAAGTCTTATTTCATGAGTTGATATTTTAAATTGATTTAGGGATATTATTATGAAGTAGAGTTTGAAGAAAGTTTCATGACATTAGGTAATTTTTATTTTTTTTCCTTTACATATATATATTTACATTTTTTATATTTCTAATATATTTATCATAATATTAAATATAATTATGATGTAACACCGGGTGAACTGGTGGTTAAACTGCTTGAACTGATCAAACCAGTAACCAATAAGACTATCGATTCGATCACCGGTCCGATTTCTCAAACATTGATTGCTATTGTATGTTCAGAAAGATAAATTATTTTATCACATACATAGCATAAAATTTTGGGCCTTCTGCTTGTCCTTGGAGTTAATTCCCATATAGCTAATATTCCAATCAACTAAATTTGGAAAAAAAAAAAAAAACTCACATTAAGTTCAGGGATATCTAGATTCAAACAATTGATAACTTTCACTTTTGTACGTCGAAGTGGTACTTTAATTCTGCATTATATTCGATCCCTTTTTTTCTCTCTGTCGAATATAAATTAACTAAAAATTTTCAAGAAACTAGTTATGTCTCCTTTTTTGTTATTTCAATATTGTTTATAAAGCATAAACGATAAAAAAAAAATTATAGTATCTTATGAAAAAGTGAATGACTATTTAATTTATTCTACACTATACACGCTTTAAATGTCATAAAATTGCCAGAATAATTGGATTGTGGGCCTAATACTTGTCAAAGGCTTACTATATATGTTACACATGACCAATACCCTACAATTTTCACCCCTCTCTCTTTTCACATTGCCTGGGAACTTCACATGCAACTTTCTCTGGTGAAAAAAAAGCCCAAAAAAAAAAAGAGGGACCTTGGTGGAGTACATTACAGACTGCAAAGCTCCTGATTGATTAAGGAATAGTGTAACCCCAAAAAGAGAAAAGACTAGTTTTCAATGTGTCCCTTTTGGTTCCCATCTACTTTTGAACCCTGTAGTGTAGTAAATAATAATAATAATAAAGGAAAAAAGAACTGAAAAATGGTTGTATGGTCAATGGGAGATAGAAAAGATGGTTGGGAAAAGGAATTTTGTTTGAGAAATGGAGGGGCAAAGGTAAAAGGGTAACACGTGCATTTCTGACAACACTGAAAACAATTACTTTGCAGGTGGTGTCTCATCCATTTGAAAATTCGAACCAAGGTGGTGATAGTGGTGGTGGTTATTATGGCTGGCTTTTCCACAAGGAATCCAACGTGTGTGTGTTTTGGTGGCAGGGGGGCGGGGGGGGGGGGGTAAGGGTAGTTGGGGGAGAGGGGTCTTCCAAGACCTAAAAATACAGACATGTTAAGATTGTTAAGGGCTGTTCAACGACAATCGTACAACGTTCAAATAATGTAAATGGAGTGGTATGTAGAGGTATGATAATAAATCTATTTATAATAGTGTCAGCTAATATGATAGATGAACTATGCGATTTGATCCAAGCACATTACATTACTAAAATCTGACAACTATGTGGATGTTGCCTCATATGGTTGAACGAGGTGTGATATGATAGATGCAAACCTTATTCTAGGATTTACTCTTTAATGGAGCATACTTTTTTGAAAAAACCGCATCAAGTGCATCATGATTAGTATAAGAATGACTTATGTATCGGTGGATTGAATTGAATCTTTCTGATGTTTAACCTAAATAATAAATTCAACTGATCGATTCAGATTAGTAGAAGAATGACTTATGGGCCGGTGGATTGAATTGAATTTTCCTCATGTTTAACCTAAATAATAAATTCAACTGATCGGTTCAAAATGGATTCAATCTAATTTTATAAATCATTTTTTTTTTCTAAAATGAATTTTAGATTTTAACTTGATCTAGTTTTTTGATTGCATCCAAAATGGGTTTGTTTTGAATCACAATCCGATTGGATCCCTATATATTATCATCATACAACGGCATTGTGTCTCATTTATGATCTTGAAATGAATAGGGCCTTCTGAACTAAGATTGTACCGGTCTTAGACTCACTTTATATTATGTATGAGTTTTGCCTAGACCAAGATTGGGTCAAAGAGGGCATTAATAACTTTAACTAATTCAACTGTATCCAATATAATGCCATTCAACCTCTAAAAAGCTAAAACCAATATAACTCAATCTAGAAATGAGTCAAATGAAACTCATAAATTAATACTATATCATCACCCTTAACCGAATGCTTGGATAATTATTTCACTAGTTAGTTAGAATAAGTTTTGATGTGCCATATAGTAGGAGTGATCCTTAGAATGGATCGAAATCTATTCGATCTTTAAGTTAAATTTTACTAGATAAGTTTAGGGATTTAGAACCTGAAATTATAAAAAGGCTGCTACGATTGTTGCACGTGGCCCAACAAAAATTCTCTTATACTCAAATCAAGTCCAACACATTGGAGATATAAAGATAAATTGGAGAGAAAAGTATATAGAAAATTTGGCTAGTAAACCTCACAAATGGAGTGAGTCTAAATATTTATACTTAGTGTCAATTGTGAAGTGCAGGTAACCGACTTGACAATTTTACGGTATCCACGTAATTCAAAATCAACAGTTGATATTTAATTAGATCAGACAACCAAAGTCAACCTGATAGCAAAAATACACGAGTCTCTTTCATTAATTCATTTTTTGATATTTTTTAAACTCCCCCATCAAAATTGTATCAAATTCTCTATTATACCTTTTTCAATCGAACAATATATATAAAGCTTGTGTAATTTCATTAATTGCCCATTTTAGTTTCTTTTAATCGTTTTTGTTTTCTTTTTTTGTCACATCTAATGGACTTTGGTGACTGATGGACGAAGAAAGGAAAGTGGAAAAAGCAAGAGGAGCCCTCTTATGCGCCCCCTTTTTACATCTTGAGGCCAAGTTTTTGTGTTCCCTAATCACTCGGCAGTTCTCCCAATAATGAAACAATATAGATGGATTTGATTTATGATCAATGATGGACTCTTCATAAAGACAACTCTACTATTATTTCTTTTATTTACAGCCTGTTTGTTTTTATTTTCTGGACTCATTTTTATTTTCTGCTAAAAATGAAAATAGAGAGCTTCAACTTCTTCCTTATTTTTATAGATATTTTTATTTTCAAAATATTATTCAAAATAAACTCTTACACTCTCTCTCAATTTTCATTTTTTATTTTCTCATACTCATATTTGTGCGACTTTTAATACAAAAATATTACATTTTTCAAATACTACTTATTTTCAACCCTACACAATTATTACATTTTAAACAAAATATCCAAACTACATTTCATTTTCAAAAGCTCATCTATAACTAACTTTTCACTATTTCTTTTCACCAAAAAATAAAAATACCCTTTGAAAACAAATCCAACTGGCTCCTTAGTGCCTTTGTACTATAAATTTTGCGCGTTGTTTAAATGAATCGGATAAAATTGATTCATAATTCACATACAACAGCCAGTTGAACTATTCTAAATATAAACATGGCATCATTCTAATAAATTCATTTCAATACTTTTCTATAAGTGCTTTTAAGATAAAAATACACATTCTATTATCATTAACCATTTGAAAACGACTTAACTTATCTTATAATTGATTTAACTTTCAGAGAGTTTTTATTGGAAACCGCAACATTAATTCTAAATTGATCAATGATTTCAAATCAAATCATGTGAGATCCTTTGATGCTACTTGAATCCTTTAACTTCAAAAGATGTGCAGATCGATTTTGAAAAAATTAAAAATGATATAAATCTAAGCTAATGATGGCTACAAGACTCTATGATAAAATCAAATGATTTTAGTGTGCCTAAATTCAATGTCCTTTCATTTCATGCCGGCTCCAATTCTCCATCAAGAGACTCATTAGCTGGATTTCAAAATCAACCTAACTTTTGATCCATGTGGTGAAGAAAAAGTTTGGCTCTTGTTTGTATCATAATCCCTGTGGCTTTAGACATAGAAATAGGGGCCCTCTTAATAAGCATTAATCAAGGACATATTGATAAACCAAGATTGGTACAAGCTCTGTTTCAAACCAGACACAACAATAATTTATCCATGCTTCTCAATCTCATGCCAAAAAGGTAGTAAAACACGCTTGAAATGTAAATTCTCTCACAAACTTACGGACCGTTAGGTTTTATTTCTGTAGCTTATTTTCATTTTTACTCGGAGGTAAAAAATGAAAACTATCACTTTCTCTCTATTTTCACTTGAAGTATTCATATTTTCATTTTTAAACTCTTTATAAATATAATCTATCATTCTATTATCATATCAATAAAATTTAAATTTAATTTGATATAAAGTACCCACTATTATTTTTAAATTAATAAAAAAATATAAACCAACTATCTTTTCAACCCTACATTTACTCTAATCATTAATTTCTAACAATTCATCTAAATACATTTTTATTTTAATTTCCAAATTAGAACTACTTTTTCAACTTTTGAAAACGATTAAAAATGGAAAGGGGTCTTGAAAATAAAACCAAATTGGCCGTTAGGGTTTTTCATGATACGTTGCTCGATTTACTAATATCCTCTATATTCTTATATACCAAATAACTCTTGGAATAACGTTTAAATAAGTTGGCATCTTCGTCGATTATGTAGGTAGGGTTGATTCAGTCCAAGGTCCCAATGGAATATACATGTTTGTCCCCCAATTTGAAAATAATTTTTGGATTAAGAAATACAATATGCCTCAAATTAATCCACGACAACTATAAATTACTACATATTACTTTAGGGCTAACAACAATTTACTCCCCTATAAAAAATAAATATTCAATATATCTCCCTATGTTTTAAAAAACTACACACACCGCCTCCCCCTTCTCATTTGCTGTCCATTTAATATAATTTTAATATGAAAAGACTAATTTACCCTTAATCATTTAATATATTTTTAATTAAATTTAAATAACCTTTTATTATTATTATTATTATTATTATTATTTTTTTCTTTCATTCTTTCCTTTTCTTTTTATTTCTCATTTCTCTTTTCTTCCATTATTTCATATATTCTCATTTTATACATATATAAATTTATTTATAAAATTAAAATCACTTTTATTTTTATTTTATCAATTATATTCATCTCCTTTATACAAATTTTTTTATTTTTAAAATTTTAAATTATTTTTAACTTTTGTTGATTTATTTATACTATGCAATAAATATAAAATATAAAATATAATAAACATAAATATATAAATACATAAATATATTTATGTATATATTTATAATAAATATTTTATATTATATTTTATACCCCCACTCCACCCCCTTTCATCTTACCTGCCACTAGTAGTGGCCATGGTTATCCCTCTGTGAGTGGTGGTCATGGGCGCTGCTCGCAGGGGCCAAGCGGCCAGGCCTCCATCGCTGCTGCAAATGCGGCCATGGAGGCCGTTGCTCGTAGGGGCCGAGCGGCCATGTCTCAATGGTCGCTGTAAACGCAACCATGGAGGCCGCCTCTACAAGTGGCGCCCATGACTGCCGCTCGCCATGGGGGCCTTGCACAGAACGACCTCCATGAAGGCGGCCATGGAGGCCTCGATAAGCGGCGGCCATGGCTGCCTCGAGCAGATGCTGGCGGACATGGCTGCCCATTTTTTTTTTATGTTATCAGTGGGGGCTGCTGGTGGTGGCTACCGGCGGTCGGTGGGTGGGGTAGTGATACATAATATATATATTTAAAAAAAATAATATGATTTGATATAGACTGCTGATTTTTTAAAAGATCCAACAGTTGATGAATAAGGGCATAATTGTCTTTTTATATAGAAATATTTAAGTTCAGATGCACGCACGGGCGCGTGTCCTACACCTATGCTTTAAGGGGGGTTCGTTGTATGATTTTTTAAAATATGAAGGTGTTCTTTGTCTATTTTTTTTTCATAGGGGGGTAATTTGCCCATTTTTCTTAACACGGGGGGTTATTTGCATTTAACCCTATTACTTCATATCTCCATAGTTATAGATACAAAATTAACATTTACTTCCAAATTCTGCTCTCATTTTTTCATATTATACTCCACTAACCTGAAAGTCGTAGGACTTTTACTGAAAATTTTCAAATAAATTTATTAAAGACAAAAATATTTAATTTTACATTATGAATGACAGGCTACCAAGGGATTATTTCATTTTTGCTCCCATATTGAGTTCAAATCCAACATTTCTACTTACCATGATGGAGCAATCTCTAGCTTCTCTTTCTATTCTTGAGAGAGTTGCTTCCTTGTCGGCATGACCCTAACCCATTTGTGATTTTAATGCTTCATCACAGCTCATCAATTGATCAAACTCACAATCAAAAAGAAAATTTTCATACCTACATCATTATACATTAGTACAAATTTTACTTGTGTGGACCTTTTGTGTGTGTCCTTGAAGAACAAATAAAAGAACTCAAGCAATCAAAGCTTAGTATATATGCACGAGGGGAGGACTTGTAACCAAGGTAGGCCATAAACTGCTGCCCAACATATCTGATTAATACCTACCAGCAAGAAAGACATAATTAATATTTTCTTTTCTTTCATATTTTTTCTTTTCTAATGGTCCATGATTTGATTTTGATTTGATCTGATGTAATTTCTCACTGTCAATCATACCAAGAAACACACAGTAATTGCCAACAAGCCATGTTCCCTCCAGTTTGATCTTGTCATGCATGAGAAATTAGTGTGATCATTTTTGAGTGTTGAGATTCTCAGAAAAGGACAGGTCATTAGATGGGAATTGCATAGGAGTAGTAATTTTTTGGTGAGAAAAGATGGGGAAACTTTGAAGAATGAATTAATTAGCTTCTAAAGTAGCTAACAAGAGGCCCAAATGGCATAAGATAACTGCTCTGTTTGCTGTTCAAAGATTGAATATTTTTTCTTTTTTGGGGGGTAGGGGGTAGGTAGACTGGTAGTACTATTAGACTCTAGTTTTGTTACTTAGATTGGGAAACTTTGACTAATGATTCAAACTTATAATCTTTTGCAAATTGCAAAGGTTGATGGTTAGGTAGTTGAAAGTTGTACTTTTCACCATTGTCCAATAATTTAGACTCCTATTGTAATATGGGTAATATTATGCAGGCTTGTTAAGATGTTGGGTGGGATCCAATTGGAGTTCAGAGTTTTGGTTGCACAAAAGAACCATGGGTCAAGGCCTGAGTGGTATTTGCACCAGGCCCATTGACAAAGATTCGAACTGCAGATAAATTTAGCAGAGACAACCATGGTTCAAAATTTTGTCATGATCCAAGATCGTCTGATAGGTCTAATTCAAATGTAGTTTATTTGGGATGTCCATCATATCGAGTATTATAACTTCATGGGATTGGAATCAGATTAAAAGTTCTTAATCCACGTTGGGTGGTTCCAACAAAAGTCCTCCAATGCTCAAGTCATTGTCAAATGATCAAAGAAAAAATGTTGAGAAAGTTTACAAATGCGTATCTTTGGATCAACGGGATTGAGGTATTTAGCTAGGTATGCTGAGATGGATTCTTTCTGTCTAGCTTAAGTCGTGGATCAAGATGTCGCAATATTCACGCAAGATTGTATCTACCCAAATAAAATGATTCAGATGTTGAAGTATTTGAACATTATGGATTTTAGCATCGTATGTATATTTGGGGCCAAATAGGCTTTTTAATCATTTTCTCATCATCATGTTGATTGTTATTGGCATTAGTAGTTCAAGTATTTGAATTGAAATTGTCTCTTGGGAAGTGTATATTTCTGAATCAATACCTTGTGGGCTCTAATCAGGAGATATGCTTTAGCATTGCTGATTCAGTGCTCATCATGATATCCTATCTTCTGCTGGGAGACAAGATTCCTATTGTTAGACCTCATATCCCCAGAGGGAGTGAAAAATGCCAAATACTAATGTTTGGTACAAAGCTCAATCCAACTTTTCCACCTCTGCAAATCTTAGCAATCAAAAACAAAGAAAAACAGTGAAGATTGGCACAAGTGAGGCAACCCAAGAATAACAGAGGACAATAAGCTGCTAAGAATATGAGAACTCAAGATTCAGCTAAATCCCATAAAATCCTATAAGCAGCAAGAAAATAATAAAAATCTATGGATATAAGCAAGGTAATAAAATTCAATGACGAATCTAACTATACAGGTCATCTTCATCAGCTGCACCAGCAGGAGCTGGAAAAGGATCGAATCCAGTAGCGCCACTGCTAGTCTCAATAAAACTGAATTCACTGCCGAATCCTCTTGACTGCTGCAATGTCTGAGCAAAAGCCTGATATTTACGTATGTCAGCATCGCTGACGCTCCTCCTGGCATACTTCATTGATTCTTCAAAGTGAGCAGCCTTAATTTCTGCTGCCTCATCTTCAACATCTTCCTCCATTGCCTCAGGGTTGTCCCTTCTTCTCCCCTCCCTCTCAATATCCTGACAACAAATTCATTATTTAGGACATTGTTTTCTAAGAGCAACATTCTTGAGTTTGAGAGTCATCGAGCAAGGCTTAAGACTTACTTTCTCAATGTTCTCCCTGATGGCGTATTTGCACGCACGTTGGCATATTTCTGTAATGTCAGCACCGCTGAAACCTTGAGTGTACTTAGCAAGGGCTCTCAGGTCTACGTCTTTGGAAATAGGCGACTTTCTCAAGCATGCCTTGAAGATTTGATGGCGTGAATCCTCATCAGGAAGAGGGATGTAAATCAATTGATCAAGACGGCCAGGACGGAGAAGTGCAGGATCGATTATATCGGGACGATTGGTGGCACCGATAATGAAAACAGTTTTCTTTGCATTCATGCCATCCATTTCTGTCAGAAGTTGATTCAACACACGGTCAGCAGCACCACCAGCGTCTCCTAAGCTGCTTCCTCTCTGCAAGAAAAAGAGGTCCATGTGAGCTGGGAAAAACACCTGCATTTCAGGAATGAATTGACGTCTAAAATCTGCAAAATGCACCTGAGTCGCAATTGAATCTAGTTCATCAAAGAACAGGACACAAGGAGCAGATTGGCGAGCCTTGTCAAAAATTTCTCTGACATTGGCTTCACTCTCTCCGAACCACATTGTAAGCAATTCAGGGCCCTTGACACTGATAAAGTTTGCCTGACATTCATTGGCAATAGCTTTGGCCAACAAAGTCTTTCCACATCCAGGAGGACCATAGAAAAGAACTCCTTTTGACGGCGACATGCCAAACTTTTCAAATTTCTCAGGATGCTCCACAGGATATTGAACCGTCTAAACAATGAATAGTACATCAAAAGATTAGTTTATCATATAGTATCAGGACTTTCAACATACATAAACAGAAAATTGCACAACCAGAAACATAAAATATCGTAAAGTATAGGTACCTCTTGGAGCTCACGCTTGACATTCTCAAGGCCTCCGATGTCTTCCCAGCTAACATTTGGCACTTCAACAACCTATAACATCCAAAGATGAATGTTAGTAGGACTCAATCAGAGTGAATCAAAAATAAATTTTAGAAAGAAAAAAAAAAAATCAATATAAAACACATACTGTTTCGCGTAGAGCAGAGGGATTGCTAGTCCCAAGAGCGGTCTGGAAGTGCTCGTTGGTAACAGCCATGGAGTTCAGTATCTCTGCATCAATGGAATCGTCTTCTAAGTCAATCACATCCATCTTCTCCCTGATGCATTGAAGGGCAGCCTCAGTGCACAAAGCAGCTAAATCAGCACCAACATATCCATGTGTGTCCTTGGCAATTCTTTCCAAATCAACCTACAAAATAAAGCAAAGGTTGGATATGCATTTCAAAGGTAAGATTTGGTACGAACTCCAATGAAAAACTTAAGATATTTGAGCTTACATCTTCGGCGAGTTTCATGTTCTTTGTATGGATACGAAGAACTTCAAGACGGCCTACTTCATCAGGAACACCGATATCTATTTCTCTATCAAATCTCCCAAACCTTCTCAGGGCAGGGTCAATGCTATTGGGACGGTTTGTAGCACCAATTACAATAATGTGGGCACGAGCTTTGAGCCCGTCCATCAACGTCAATAGTTGGGAGACAATTCTCCTCTCTACCTCTCCACGGGTTTTCTCTCTTTTGGGAGCAATGGAGTCAATTTCATCAATAAATATAATAGATGGTGCATTCTTCTCAGCTTCCTCAAATGCCTTCCTAAGATTGCTTTCACTTTCTCCAGCCATTTTTGACATAATTTCAGGTCCATTGATACAGAAGAAGAAAGCACCAGTTTCGTTGGCCACAGCTCGGGCTATTAAGGTCTTTCCAGATCCTGGAGGACCATAAAGCAGTATTCCTTTTGGAGGCTTGACACCAATTGACTTGAAAAGCTTCGGGTGCCTTAGTGGCAGCTCTACCAACTCCCGAATCTGAGCCATCTGTCTACGAACACCACCCACATCATCATAGCCAACCTCATCCAACCTGTCCTCATCCTCCCTTCTTACAGGTTCTCCCTCGCAGAAGATCTCAGTATCAGGGGCAACAACACAGTACTCAGCAGGATCAGTCTCAATAACCTTGAACTCTACACTTCTCATTCCTCCCCTCACAAGAAAAAGATCACCTGTCCTTACAGGTCGGTATGCCTCAAAGAAATACGCTGCAGACACATGCAAAGAAAATAAAAATCAGGGGAAGAAAAAAATTGTCTGAACATCCATGCTTTAACCAACGAACAGATCCTGACGAACCATGCATCAAAAGGAAAAATAAAAAATAAAGAAAGGTAGAACAAATTGATTATGCCAATCAATTATTATCATAGATTGAAAAGGGAGTCAAGTTTAAATGCAGTAAGAACTCACGTTTCAGGTAAGCATCAAAAAGATTTCCAGTAACCCCTTCAATTGTGTCGTCCACAGGAAGAATGTGGACACGCTTCCCATACTTCACATCATCAAGTCGATGCACAGAAACCACATCTCCTAGTCTAACCCGGAGGTTGTTTCTGACAACCTTGTTCATTCGAATCTTTGTTTCATCACAAGTATCATCAGCAAGGGCAATGCAGACTGTATCCCTTCTTTTCTTACCCTATAATCAGGATCATAGCAACAAATAAGAAAGAACTATAGTATTAGCAAGCATACATAATTCCTCAACAATCTAGTCTAGAAAATCATGTTTCTTAAATTGTCGGGTCACAGTACTTGAAGAAAATTTAGCTTTGGTACTACAGAAGTCCCCTCCTAACGAATAATATCTTGTGGCTGGGTTCTAAACCTTTTTTGATTAATTACACATATTCTTTTTCACTCTTCTTGGATGTCAAAAGAGAATCATAATCCAAGCACAATACAAGAAATTAAGGGGAGTACAACCAACTAATTAAACAAGAAATCATGAAAAAGGGAAAATGAAAATAAAACCTTGATCAAAATGGTGTCACCGCGAAAAATCTGAAGCTTGTCCATTGTTTCAGGGTGAAGAGAAACCACAGAGTTATCATCTTCGATAGCCTCATCCACTACCAGTCTATTGGGCGCCTTTTTCCTCTCCAGAATCGCCGTACTAAAATCCTTCTTCTTGCCCTTACTGCACATCACACGTAAAAACAGAAAAACCCACAGAATTTCAAGAAAGCCCCATTATCAAGAAGAGAAGAAGAACAATGATAATCAAGTTTAACAATGCTTATTCAAGCAACCACTACTACTAACATGCATGGACTGGGATTTGGTAATGCGATGAAAGACTTACGAATCAGCTGACGATTCTGCTTGATTACTCATTATGTTGAATTGAGAAAAAACAACTCTGGTGAAAGCTCTGGAGTTTGTCGATGAATTGAAGGATGTGAATAAGATAATTTTGTTGAAAAATACTGAAAACTTGTATGTATAGTGAGGAAGAGGAGCTTCGTTTCTTGTTATGGAAGAAAAGGTGGTTTTGAACTCTCTTTACTTCCTTTTTTTGGCTCATGCTCTAATTCGGTTTACCGTTGAGATCTTCTAGATTTTCTTTAAGGTGGAAAACTATAACGGAAGTTTCTAGAACTTTTTTCTTCTTTGAATATTTTATTTATTCAGTCACAACACTGAGCTCTGAGGCTGATTGGCAGGTCCCTCCCCACTCTACAATTAAAATGAATTTTGATGCAGCCATTTTTGCCGATATTCGGGCAATTGGGATGGGTATTGTTGCCAAAGATTCCAGAGGTAACTGTGTAGCTTGGCAATATTCGTTGCTTCCTTGCTTTCTCGACCTTGAATCTGCTGAGGCAATAGCGGCGAAAGTAACTTGTGAATTAAGTGTGTTACACTTGGTCTAATGTTTTTATTGAAGGAGTTTGTCTTTCGGTTATTAGTGCTCTACTTGATTCGTCCGCCAATTCTGCTACCATTGATCCTATTATTTTAGATGCTTAGAAATGTCTTCAAGCTGTGAATTCTGTCTCTATTCGTCATGTGTTGTGGGAATGTAAATAAATGTGCTCATTTTCTGGCTACGAAAGCATATGATTTGTATCACTTTCATGCTGTTATTTCTAATGTAATTGGCCTTGCTTTGGCCTTTGACTTTAGTTGAATAAAATCTTCTGTTTTTATTCCCAAAAAAAAAAAAAAAAGGTGCAATGGTGATTATCTGTTTAATATTTACTTTCAAATTCAAATAACCCCCAAAAAACGGATATTTAGATTTGGGCTGAAAAAATGAGGCTCTCCAAGCAAAATGAGCTGGTTTGGGCTAGAAATGAGTCAAGCTACGAGCCCAAGTTAAGCCCTATCAAAAATTTTGGGTCTCAAGTGTTGGGCATTTATCTGTTGGTCCACATAATCACTCACCAAAGCTATCTTTTTGTTTTAAAAAGGCGCAGGTTTATTTAGTTACAAGGCCCAAGGTTTTTTATGAGTACAACGTACAATATCCTCCTCTTTTTTCTTTTTTTTTTTTTCCCTTTCTTTTTGTCTATTTTCTTTCTTTAGGCATACAATATCTTCTTCTTTCTTCCCTTTTTTCCCCTTAAAAGAAAGGCAGAGAATAGACAATTAGCATGCTTATTTTCATTGAACGTGATCATATAATTTCTTAACCATTACAAAAATGTCTGGTTTGAACTATGGTTATTGTCTATTGATGTGGTCGTAGGAGTCTCTCGCCATTATAGAATGCTCATTTTATGTCATAGCTAGTATTCAAAGAGTGAGTCCATCATCACAGTCTCGCCAATGTATCGGTTTGAACTACAATTACTAGTCAAAAGGTCAAATCTATCACTACAATCTCATTAAAGTGCCAGTCACTGAAACTTCTTATCTACAGAGGTGACTAATTCATAAATTATTACCACAAATAAGTTGACTTTGGGACCTTCTTATAAAGAGTAATAGGCCAAACTAGTTGTGCTACTACTTCCATGATAAGTATCCAAAATTACTATTATCCTTAAAATTTACGTAAGCAGTGGAAGAAGAAGAAGAAGATGTTTTTATCCTTTTTTTTCCTAATAAAAACACCTTTTTTCCCCCTTTTCCATTGCTTATGTAAATCTTGACCGTAAAAATAATTTTGGATACCACATTAATTTGTCATATTATATTTAGTAAAATAATTTAAAGTATCCAAATTCTTAAATATATTCATACTGTATTTAATAAATTTAACTATTTGAGATAATTGCATGTACATTTTCCAAATAACATTTGGCAGTTAATATTAATTTGCAATAAAATATAAAACAGGTTCGATAGTCTCAATTATTGTATAACTCTAAAAAAAAGGAAAAAAAGGGCTATTATATAACAATTCTCAACAGTTTTATAATTTTATATCGAGCCACATCATATCATAGGTCTTTATCATTATAAAAAATACTTAATATACCCCTAAAAAAAAATGTAGAAAGTTCAAAGTAACATGTCATCTCTACAACAATAATAGGACATGGCCCATTACAATCCAAAGCAGAAAAGAGACAAACATCCCTTAAAAATACTTAGCACACAGATTAATTAAATCATTATTTTCAATTATGTCACACTTAATCTCAATTTTCCTTTGTGACAAACCCTTTATTCTTAGCAATTTTGGCCTTCAAATCCTTGACAAACCAATAGAAATTTCTTACTGACGACCCATTTGTCCCCATTGCATCCTCTAACATTTTCCTCACTTTCTTGACTTGTTCCCTAATCTCCTGGGATCTCTTTCCTTCCATCAAATCGTTAATTTTCTTGGACACCTCATCTCTTGATGGTTTTGATAATTTCTTGTCACATAAATTAATTCCAACCTTCAAATCATCCACCGCTAATTTTCGATTTGTGAATTGATCGGTCAGAAGCGGGTAACATATCAATGGGACACCACACCATATACTTTCCAAGATTGAATTCCAACCACAGTGTGTAAAAAATCCTCCGACGGCTGAATGTGAAATAACGTCCATTTGAGAGCACCATGACACAACTAATCCTCGACCCTTGATCCAGTCATCAAACCCAACGGGTAGGATATCGGTCTCGTCTGAGCTGACTATATCGGGTCGGAGCACCCAAATAAAATTCACCCCACTATGCAATATCCCATAGGCCACCTCCTCAATTTCTTGCTTACTTGTGTGGGCATAGCTACCAAATGAGACGTACAAGACCGAGCCATGTGGCTTGGTGTTGAGCCATTGGGTGCAATCTGACTCGGACCACAGGCTCGTGGAGATGCAGCTCTTGGTGAAGCCCGGAGGGAAAATTGGCCCGATTGAAAAGAAAGGCTGTTTTTGCTGTAAATCTGAGATTGTTTCCTCTTCAAATTCTTCAATTGTGTTGCATATAATGAAGTCTGCCTTTTTCACGTCATCAAAGGCTTTGCTGATAATTCTGTGGGGCACTGTTGATATATCTTGGGCTTGTAAATAGGACATTAAATCACTGGGCATTATGGACTTTACACCGGGTATGTAGTCAATGGCATCCACACGATTTTCTGTGCAAGGCAACAGAATAAGTACTAATAATTTGAATCAATAATAATATATGGTAGATTTTTAAAGAGGACGGTAGCATTTTAAATTCTCTATTTTAATAAATATTTTATTTTTTATTTTATGAATTTACTTTTGATATCTCAAAGTTTATAACCATGATTTTAAGAAGGATTCGTGCTTATGCTCAGCTTTTCGCTTTTAGCAGTTTAAATCTTCTATTTCATTCCTTATTACATTTTCTGTTCTATTTCATAAATATATGATATGTGTATTAAATATTTTTTTATAAAAATAATTAATTAAAAATCATGTACATTTAACATAAATACAACAAAATGGAATAGAAAATAGAATAGAGGATCCAAAATACCCTTCTACGACTCTGTCTCTCTCTAATCACATGAGCACTTGCAAAAACAGTGCACCTTGGACGCGCATATTTACTGGCCTCAACATGTATCTGTCTAACCTTTTTTGGGTTTATGATCAGAATTTGATTGATCATACAACAAGCATATTAATTATAGATTCGGATGGTCAATTAATTAAGCAGTTTATCACTGTAATTGTTGAAAAAACTCTTCAACGATGCATACTCTATATATTCGTAAAATAAAAATAAAGATGAAACACTAACTAAAATAAAAAATTTGAAAATACCGTAACAACTAAAATAGTAGTCAGATTCAATCCAAACCATCGATTAAGCAGAGTCTCGTTGTAGTTGCTAAAAGAATTAACTTTTCAATAATACATACTATATATATATATATATATATTCATAGAATGGAATAAAAAATGAAATACTAATCAAAATAAAAGATTTAAAAATAGTGAACCAGCTAGGATAACAACTTACGGGTAGAAGCAAAATGGCCATTCTTCCTCAGGAGCTCCATGTGATAATACAAAGTGAGAACAAGTGCAGGCTCAGTGAAGAAAGATATATTAGCAAGATTATACTTCTCAGCTATCATAGATGGCCACACGTAGAAAGTATCAACTATCATGCTATTGATCGAGGGATCTTCACGCACCAAATTTCCAACCAGTTCATCCACATGGGCCGAGAAACCATGCAGAATCCCCTCAAAGAACTGGTCGTGGTGGAGGGATCGGTCGAACCCTAGCGGAAAGCCATCGCCGACGGTGGCGTACCGTATATCCAGACCAGATTTACGTGATTCGGCAAAAATATCCTGCTCGAGCTCATAGCCTCCTTTGGCTTTGGAGATCTGGTGGTGGATTGATTTGGTGTTGATAAAGGTGATTGTGAAGCCATAGTTTGATGCTAGTTTTAGGGCTAGGTTTGCGAATGGAATTACATGGCCTTGAAGAGGGTATGGGATCATTATTGCATGGGGCTTTTGTGTGATATCGTCCTTCATTTTTTGGTGTAAGGGGAGTTAGAAGTAGTAAATAATTTCAAGAGGTATGTGGAAGGGAAAAATGGAGTGGGGAAAATCTCAACCCTATGGAGTATATATATCATAGAGATTGAAGGCCTTTTCGTATTAAATTAAGACATGTTCTCTTTTCTTTTCTTTTATATATATTAACATCAAGAGTTTGTTCAGATCTGAACTTTGATCTCACATTTACATTATTTGTGAGAACAATACCATGAGACTGATTGAAGATGCAATAAATTTTTATTTATGCACATAAAAAATTCATTAGGCTCGAATTCTAAACTTCGTGCATATTTATATAGATATGAAGACGATGCCATTAGACCAACTGTTCTATTGGTATCAAATTAAGACATGTTAAAATACATGATACAATAGGAATTAAATTTTAAAGTTGCAAGTCAAAATAATTTAAGTCATCGTTGCGTCGTACTATGATTGAAATATTAACCTAATTCTAATATTATTTGATTATGACGTTTATCTTTATGTTTTAGATATATACATAGATACCTATGTCCTATTAAGTAGGAGGAAGAGCGCCCTTTTTTTTTTCTTTAATATTGTTTAAAATACTAAAAAAATGTTTGTTTTACTCATTAAAATGAAAATATCAGTTGTTCTATTTACATATTAATTATAACTATCAATTCATATAAAAGTTAGAAGGGGAATGCTAGTAATTTTCTTATTTTGAGCAAAATGTACATAAAAATTTAGACATATATATAATATTTGATTGAGACATATACTTACTTTCAATCAATAAAATAAATATCTTTGCACATATTAAAAAAGTCTTGAAAATAATGAAAATAAAAAAATATAAATCAATTAGGTATTTAGAAAAGATGAAAACAAAAAATAAAAACCAAGGAGGCATTAAAAATAATAAAAATAGAATAAATAAATATCAACTAGGCATTAAAATTTGAGGCTATTGGCAGCACATATGGATTTGTATTGTATTCCTGACGACAATGGTAAGAAGTAAACAAATATCTATTTAATATGCAAGTAGTAAGTATAAGCCAAAAATATGATGTGGCAGTTCAGACACGGAACGTGGTGGGGCTGCTACACAGTTGTCCTTTCCTCTATAAAATTATATTATATGTATATTTTCTTAAAATTTATTGTAATGTTTGGTTACAAATTATATGTTTTGTATTATGTGTTTTGGGAGTGAAAAATGTGAAGTTGTATTAAAAAATATGATAAATATTTATTTATATTTTGAAAATTAATTAAAAAATTATTTTTGAGAGTTTTGGTATGTTTGTTTAAGGCCGATTTGGTTTTGTTTTTTGGAGGTATTTTTATTTTCTAGTGAAAATGAATAGTGAAAAGTTAGTTATAAATTTGAATTTAAAAATGAAATATTGTTTGAAGGTTTTATTTAAAATGTAATGATTATATAGGGTTAAAAATGAGTTATATTTGAAAAATATAGTGCTTTTGTATTAAAAGTTCTACAAATGTGAGTAGAAAAAATGAAAAGTGATGAAAAGTAAAAATGAAGAGAGAATGTAATAGTGTATTTTGGAGAATACTTTGAGAATGAAGATGTTTGTGAAAATAAGCGAGAAGTTCATGGTTTTCTATTTTCCATTTTCAGCAGAAAATGAAAAGGGTTTTTGAAAACATAACCAAACGGGTACTTATGTTTTGGAAGAAGATAATTTTTTACTGTAGCAATCAAGTCAATGCTTTTTTTGGAGTGAAAATAGAATTAAATAATTTTTTTATAGTAAGAATAATAATAAAATATATATATATAATATATGTGTGTGTATATATATTAGAAAATGGAAAAGTTTAAGGATAATGAAAGATAGAAAAGAATATTTTGGGAAAACTTAATTTGATATTTTGGAGGAAAAAATTATGTATATTTGGTTACATTTTGGCAAAACAAAATGTAACCAAACATAGCCTATAATTTTGCCTTCTTAAAAATAATAGAGCTTATTTTATATTTAATAAAAATTTAATTTTGTTCCCCAGATCAAATTTTTGACTTTGTCTGCCTCTATCTCAGCAATATATGGTTGTGTTCATTGAACTTAATGGGGCCCATCAGTCTACTTAATTATTTCTGTAGATGCAATATCGAGTGATAGTAATTATTTTTTTAAAAATAATTTAATAATAATAAGTACAATAACAAATAGTGCAATTTAAAAAATATATTTAAATGAATTTTAATATTTAATTTTTTTTTAATTTACACATATAAGGTCAACCAAAACTCGTTAGAGACTTCGTGCTTGATTGGTTGTATTCTAGACATTCATTTTCTCATTTTTATACTATTTCGAAAATAGAAAACGCCATTGTTTGTACCATTTTCAATAAAAATACCTTCTATTTTCATTTTCATACCTATAAAAAATCTATAATATTTATTAATTTAAAAAATAATTAAAATCTACCAACTAATTAAATATTATTTTTTTATCATTCCAAGACAATGAAACCCACATAAAATTTAATACTAATTTTGTATCATATCATCTTCTACCAACTTATTAAATAATTATTTCTTTTTCTATCTTTTCAAGAAAATAGAGCCCACAATCAATTAAACAATAATAATTAATACTATTATATTAAATTATTTAATATTATTACATCAAAATATTATTTTCATTTTCACACGTAAAATAATGATGAAATGAAAAACAATCTAAAACAATGAAAACAGAAAATGAGAATGAAAATACAACCAATCCAGCCCTTCAAATCTTAAACCCGATACTTATATGTGTAAGATTGATATAATTAAAATCAAATCGCCCACAATAACAATTGCTAATCATTCATTAAGACCAATAATTGAGATTGGTTGTCACAATCAAGGTCGACCAAATTGGATCAAAACTATAAAAAAACAAATATATTACTATCCCTACAAGTCCCATAATTCCAAATTGACATGCATTAAAGTATGGTATCACTATAGAAATTTAATCCCAAAAGTACTTTGGCATCTAACTTTTTTGTGATATGATTGGTGGGTGGGATTATTTCAGATAAACTTTATTGTCAAATTATAAGCAGATAAACGTAGAGGACTTCTCTAGCTCTATTTTTATTTTTATTTTTATTTTTTAATGATAAAAAATAAGTAAAATCATTATCTGAAAATTAGGGAGCCAATCCAGTCCGTCCATATTTTGACGATTAAGATATTAACTAGAACTTGTCAATAATTATTTATCTAGGGACTTTTATTTTAGCTAGACTTGTCAATAATATCTCTCGCAACATTCATCTAGAATTTTTGGGTCATCACGTGAAATAAGTAACTGTCAGATCATCAATCATTATTAAGATGCAAATATAAAATTATCATCGGTAGCATTTTTTAAGTTTTTATTTTATCCAAATATTTTAAAATAAAATCAATATCTCATAAATTTTAAAAATACTTTTTAAAATATAAAAATTTGTTTAAAATATTTTAAATAAATTTGATCAAATCTTAGGAGCAAGGTTTTGAAAACTGGACCGGACCAACCGGACGGCCGGTCCGAGGAGGCCAGTCCGGTTCGGTTGAAGTATGAAAACCGATGGTTGTCAAAACTGATCAAAAACCGGTTGAAACGGTCAAAATCGGACCAGTTCAACCAGTTCACTTTTTTTAAAAAATATTTTTTTTAAAAAGAAAAGAAAAGAGAAATTATAAGTTAAAAATGATGATTAAAGATTTTGGACATGTAATTTTTTTAAACATGAATTTATTTTCTTAAAATTTAATAAAGTGGTAGTTATATGTGAATACTTATGTTTAATTTGTTATTTTATTTTGTTTAATCTCCCTTAAATTATGTTGAATATTTATCGTAAAAAAATTATTTTTAGTTGAAATTAAAACATGAAATGAATGATTATTTAAATTAATGTGAAACATTATTTTTTTATTTATTTATAATTGCCTAATTATAAAATAATATTATTTTCTAAAAAACGTATTTAAAAATAAGTAAGTTGAATTTTTTTTAAATAATATTCTTTTTATATCAGTTGAAAGTTTTATTTTTTGATAATATTAAAATATTATATATTTATAAAATTAAATATAAATATTACGTCATTATGATGTCATACCGAGTCAATCAATGATCTAATCAATTAAACCAGTAACATCACTTATTCATTGTTCGTTTCGATTTTAAAAACATTGCTAGGCATCGTCTTGAGACTTCCAGAAAAATTGTGAGGATATTAAACTTATTAGAAATGTAATTTTGTTTTATTGGTTCAGCTGTAGCAGACCGTTCCAAACTTGGGATCTGTTTCAAGAAAAGACAGCTGCTACTAAAAATATGTTTGAAAAATTATATCCACTGAACTTGGATCAGCATATGCGAATCTTAATCACAAAAAATAGAAAAATATCTCCACTTTCTTGATTAGTATATTTCGGATAATTTAATCCTATTTGAAGATGAATCTTTTCACATAGTTTCAATCTCACACGAATATGCATAATCTAGGTATGTTTCGTAGTCAATTAATTTAATGGAATTTTCTTCATATTCATATGTGTAGTTCAAGATTTAAATTTTAATAAATTTTTAACGTGCATACATAAGTAAAAAAACTGTATAGTCTAGATATACAACATACACCATTAGTAAATATTTGTACAATTTTAAAATCATAATCGAGTTTAGTACATGTTTACAACATAAATTAATGTATACTAAGATTTATACGAGTGATTTGTTCCATCAGCATTTTCTAGAGAATCATAATATATAAATATTAAATATATGTAACTCGATTGGTGAAATATTATTTTTTATTCATTGAAAATATTTTTTTTTTTTCTAAAATTGAAGCACATGAAAAATATATCTTGTTTGTGAATGAACAAAATATTAAGAAATCATTTATACATAAAAATTATAATTATTGATTTAAGATTCACATCCAAAGAAGAAGAAGAAGAAGAAATCTTGTGTTATAATAAAAGAAGTGTTGTGGATTATTTAAAAATCGAAATCGATTCGCTTTGTAAAAGAAAATATCAATTAACATATGTAAAATAGTTTTGATAACTGAGTTGAATTTCAAACTCGAATAATTTAATTAAAAATCTTTGAGGATGCCGGACATACTTTACCATAATAGCAAAATCAGCATATTTTATTTTATTGAGTTCATCACATTAAAACTCATCAGTTGCACTTATTTGTTCAACACTATACTTCGATTTTATCTTTTTTCAAAAGAACATAAGCCCGAACAATTTCCTCATCACCTATCCAAACGATTAAAAATATTTCAAAAATAATAGGCATACGGCGTACAAAAAGTTCGCTCTTCTTTGTGTTGACGTTGGAATATAATTGAGAAACATGAATCCAAGAAACTAGATCGACACCAATATCCAGAGCAGACAAATATCAAGAGAATGTGCCAACAAAAGGAGAGAGCGAAAAGGCATAGCAAATTCTCTCTTCTTCTTGTGGGTTTTGCCAACTACCTTGAACTATTTGTGGATTTCTGGTTTCATCCATAAAAATCAAGTCCTTCTGATTATCCATGGAATGTTTCATTTATTGTGTTTCAACTAGGAATATTTCTGTCACTTAGCATGCGTCAAAGCAAATATACAAGAATGTATCATCATCAACAGTGCTAGAATCTGGTTTAAAAGCTATACGAAATTATTCAGATTCCAATTTTGTACAGAACAAAAGAACACAGCATTATGCATAATCCCAGATTGCACAAGGCTATATTTAGACTCCAAATTCTCTCACCGAACTTTAAACTTCACTACCGATTTTGAAATCTGAGAAGGAAGCATTTTGGCGAGCTTCACCTGTCGATGGAGGTTCTTTCTTGTCTAAGCCGAAGAATGAGCAACTCTGAAATGCATCCACACTGTTTGCTATCAGGCGGTTCAAACCACCAAGGCTATCGCTAAGAATTAGATCATTGCTATGGTATCTACATGAGGGTATGTCCAAATCTAACGGTCCTAAAGAGTCAGGCTGTACCATCAAAAAGTCAGAATTAGATCAATGTCTAAAGCCTAGTCATCGATAGCAATCATGAGGGTGATATTGAAATAATGAGGCCAATTATCAACTGGCAAGAAAGGGAAAGCTTACCCAATATACATCCGTGAGCCCACTAAAATCCTTGGGGGAATTCTCAGAAGGGTGACCAGACCTACCATCATCCACTAGGTCTCTGTAAGTATGATCACTGTGTGTCAGTTTCCCAACTTCAGGCAACTCCTGGAGGAAACAGAGAAGAATAGTTTTATGATGGACTTTTACAAAAGCCATTAATGTTATTTGTTCAAATAGCCCAATGGAATGTTGTTTCAAAATCAAACCTCGACTTCCTTGTGAGATGGTGAAGGAATTGTCATAATAGCTTGTTCAAAGGCATCTAGGGAATCATTCATGGACGCATTCTGCTCTTTATCACAGAAAGCACCAGTTTTCTGGAAAGCAAAGGCATCACAGGTTTCTTCAGCATCCCAGATGGAAGAAGGTATATGAGATGCAAGTCCCTGCTGGGAGTCGATTTTGTTCTGATGTTTGTTAATATGAGCAGCAATTGCAGCATCAAATGAGTCGCAACTAAATGGGATCTGCTGAACGTTCGAACCAGGAGGGGCCAGAAACTCAGTGTAGTTGACATTCGCATTGCCTGTTGACTCAGAAAGCAGATCTCCCACACTTATGTTGGTAAGACTATCAGCCCACTCCCCAGCAGACCATGCCACATCCTTCTGCAAGGAAAATGGATTTCAGAATCATGGAAGGTACTACAATAGTTTGCTTACAAGAATAAAGAGGAACAATAATAATTCGATAAAGATTTTTTCCTACTTCAATGTAAACAACAATCTGCGGATGTTGGTTTTACTAACAGTATGTAGGACCAAGTTCAACTTCAATCATCATTGGAAATTAAGCATCCGGAGGACGAACAGTATCATTCTCATTCGCAGACCACAAAATGACCAACATAATTAGCAGAGAAGGATTCCATTTTTTTCTTTAAGTAGACCAAACCCAAGGGCAGATAGAAACATTTAGCAGTGTCTAACGCAATCTGCCCCAAGTACAGTTGCTTTAAATGAAATAAATAAATCAACATCCCCAATTTATATATAAATTGAATCTGGATAAACTAAATCATTACATATGCTAGCGATAAAAGGATAAGAATGTTACTTAAGCAAACAAGGCAAGAATGAGTGCATCAGTTAAACAGATTTTCCGATTTATTAGTTAAAGTTTTTATTTCTGGGTCCTCACTTCCCCTATTGGCCAATAAGTACAGTATCACATGAGCGGCACCACAAGGCACAACCCATTTTCATGAGTAGATATTCAATAATACTCAATTCATAAAATTCCCTATAATCGCACATTTAGACATGTCCAAAGATATAGACTCTTTAAGACATGGAAAAAATCAGACAATTAAGTATATTGGAAAAGTAGAAGGCATAGAGTAAAGAATAAGCAGTCACGGTTTAGTTTTACGTCGTGGCATATACTGAAAAAGAATCATCTGGGATGAGTCAACCAGATAAAGAAGAGATGCAAACCAAGGTTATCAGAAAGACAATTTGAGGGTCTACTTTTAAATTTTAGAAGAAGTCACCTTAATAGGGTGGAGTCAGAAAAGAGCAACCATATAATTGACTTCAGATACTGGGATAAGTATTCTTAAGCTGAGTTGAGTTGACAGAAATATAAAGCACTAAAATTATTCAAACAGTGGGCTGACATAAAATTTATCAATTTAATATGCATCTACTTTTAAATTTCAAGATTTAAGAATTTAATCCTAGTACAAGCACCCAGAAGCAAGTTGAAGATATACCGTGTTTTCAACTTGTCTTGCAACTGCCAAATCTCCATTTTCTTTCCCAAGTGACGATACAACTCCAGGATTATTATTATATCTTGAAGTATTGATGTCAGAAACAGAGACACCACAGTCCACTGTCTTAATTAGAGAGGGTGTGGACGAGGGAGCAAGAGAAGTAATTTGTTCTGAAGAGACAAGCTGGTCATTACGCGGACTGCTTTGGTTCTGAGTTTCAGCATTCTGCTCTTTAGCTATGTTATTGTTCAAATTTTGCTCTGTGATGTTGGTAGAAGACAATGCTTGAGCAGTTGCAGATTCAACCTCAGCTTTTGAAAACCAGCCATATCTTAAAATAAGAAATAAAATCTGTTACAGACTGTCCATTCTGCTAACACAATTCTTCAGATGGAAATGGAACACAAGAATAGAACCTGAGGCGGAAAATAGGAGGGCTTCCAATTAGGTAATATACATCTGCTGCACAAAGAGGAGAGTCCTTAGTCCACTTCTGATACCCCACCAGATTTTCCCTCTGTGCCCAGTAAGGAAAAAGCACTAACTCATGAGATAGCAAGATTGAGTTCCCCCACTTGCGATTGAGATGTTCTAATATAGATGATATTTTCTTTCGTGTACTTAAAGTTAGTTCCAGGTGGGGATTATGATGGTCCTGCAAAATAAATAGAAACATACACTTTGTCACTTACTTTTACAGTGAGCACTATAAAACCACTTCGAATCATTGTCAAAACTGCAAAAAGAGTTAACCTCAGTATTAAGACTTCTGTCAACCTACCATTTCCAAGGCTTTTCGAGTACATTCATCAATTGGAAACAACTGGAGTTTAAGTTTTGTGGAGTTATGAATATTATTATCGTTGAACATTCCTTGTGAAGATGTTTGTAAAGAGCGTGCCACTTTCCCAACAAGTTGAGAACCATCATCACCTGAAACTATGAGATAAAAAAAATGGCAATATTAAGTCAATTTCTTGTTGATTCACAAAGTAGTCCTGTCTTTATCAACGCTATGTTTGGTTCCTGAACTTAGTGAGGAGAACACCAAGGAAAATATATTTGTCACTTCAAATGATACTACTTTGTGGTTTACCATTTGATCAATAAACTTTACATCTTTCTCTTTACACTGAAACCCTAGATCCAAATATAGCATAAGTAGAGAATAAAAATGTATCGAAATTCACCTGGTATTTCCTGAACATTTTCAACCTCTTTGTCAGTGTCCACTCGTTCCAAATGTTCAGCAGCATCAGCAACCAATGAAACCCCAGCAATGGCAGCCTTCTCCCATCTTTTATATGCAGCTGTTGAAGCAAGACCTATAGAATAGATTTGGCAATAACAAGAGCAACACCATAGTAATCAAAAGGAAGAATTGGATGAAAGTTTGAGGCATCAGGCTTATGGAAACTTACGCTGTTCAGTAATAACACAAGCAAAAATCTATAAGGAAACAAACTACACAAAGGTCTGCTAACAGGACTAAGTTTGTTATACAGAAAATTGACGACTCCAAATGCAACACAGAAAGATTGTTTATTCTTACTAACTAATATAAGACATGTCATATAAAATCACACGATGAAAACTCAAAAGGCAAAAAAGCTTTGTTACTGTAACATACACGACCTTCATTCTCCTATAGGTATATTTGCCGACAACAAACATGCAAGAATGTCAAATGTCAGATGCTACAGGTGGGCCTTAAATGTTTAGTCACATATAATGACAAAGATTTTCACTCATATCTTTAGACTTATTTGGAGACCCCCACCAAACTTCCCAGACCAGAAATATTTGGTGTGAAAAGACAACAGTGCAAACACACATTAGAGAAGAATAACAATGAAGAACATTCCATATCTGTTTTGCAATCTAGCAAATACAGCACATTTATTCACATGAAGCAGCACATAGAAAGGACTATGCGAATGCGAGTGAATATGAAAAGTGGCAACCATATCATGAATGTGTATTTCACACTTTTTTCCCTCTCACTTTGGTTAAGGACACATGGGAAACAAGTTCATCTAATCATCTTAGTGGTATATGACTACATATTCACTATCTTTTTAATCTGCAATAATCACTCATGGATTGGATCAAGAAGCACTCTGTCCGCCTTTGCCACACCAATAAACAGCCTTCATTATCTTTATTTAGGTTAACAACTGAATTATGTAGATTAAGATCAGAGAACCAATTCAGAGAACCTATGGATATCCTTCAAATGAAACACCTCAAGTCCTAGTAAATCCTAGGAAGGCCACCACATGAGGACAGTAGCACTATACAATCCAGAATAACAATTATGGTGGACTAAATATTTAGAAATTTAAAATCAGGAAATAATTTTCTGCAGCCACAGAACTCACTAAACTTTATACTTAAACAATTTACCAACTATAATTCTACGCACAACACTTTCTAGTAGATAAATAGCAATACAACACTATAGAGACGATCCTTCTGAAATCATAGGCAACAGGCATTCTAGCTGCTACCAGATGCATGCATTGCAGGAACTGATCGAAAGGAAAAAAAGAACAAAACACAGCTAGACAGACACATAAATCAATCACATACTCCTTAACAAATATTTATTCAAAAGTTTACCCGTTTTCCGCCGATGTTTTGCTGTTTTAACAGAAGCTGGGTCTACTTTGCAGTTAGTACGACTCGTTCCTATATTTACAGGGCGCCTGAACAAAGCACCTTTTCCAGTTCCAACTTTTTGAATATTCTGGTTGTCAACAATAACCGGTTTTACTGCACAGTTGTCATGGCCTGATGCTCTGACCTGATTTGAGGCAGGAATATTTGGTATAGAAGAATTATTTTCGCCAGTAGAAAGTCGTTTCTTTATATTCTTTTTCCGATCTTTCAAGAGTTGGTTCTCCTTCATGATGAAGAAAAAATTAGTCCAAGCATATCTCAAATGATTTCATCTTCAGCGTAAGAATCTACTAGTAAAACTAACCAGAGTTTCTACAAATATCTTAAACCTTCGAGGTTTCAAGTGAAGCTTAGAGGCTTTACAGCTGTACTTTTCCAACAACGACCACCTGCAACCAAAGTATGACAGTTAGGAGACAAACACTTAGAAAAAATCCCTTACAACCAAGAAGGTCATGATTTACTGATAAAACTGAATGAAGTTCAAGAGTAGGAAACCATATCTATGAAGATAAACAATTCCATGACCCGAAATTAACTCAAAGCATAAGTACTTGGAATAAGACTAGTTAATCAGCTACATGTCATAACTACTGATCCATAGAAAAAGAAATGTAAAACAAAACAGCTGAGGATCATGCAGATAAGATTTTCCACAAAAAACTTCTTCAGAAAAGCAGACTTACGCATAAATCAGAGAATAGAAAAGAAAAGAAGAGAAGGGAGGGGGGTAATACTGGTTTAGAGGACAAAGAAGGATAACCAATGTCCCTATCACGTGTATTGTCATATATAGCCTATTCTTGTTTCCCAAGCTTGAATTAGTCAGCAGGCCAATGAATTTTCTTGGTTCTATTACCAGTCCTTTCCCAAATTACTAGGTCAAATGTCAAATTCCACTTGGGAGTGCAAGATGCAGCTTCTTTTGGACCTAAGTTTGTTAAAAGTCACACCACATAAGTTTATAGTGAACATATTCAAGATAAAGATATGCATTTAGTGCATGTGTCATTCAGGACAAAATTCAACAACTAAACAAAAAAAAATCATAAATGGATAATAAGAGAACAAAAGGATGAAATTTGCCATTTTCTCAAATCAACCTCAGAAAAGGGACCTGATAACACCTCTTCAAGCATCACTTATGGAGATATCCTATCTTATGGTGAAGCTATGATAATGCATATGAACTCTTCCACCATTTCCAATATAGTACTTTATTTCCTTCTTGCTTTTCATGAAAATTTTCACTAATACACATACCAATATCTGCAATTTATTCATCAGGTAAAATAAGAGAATTGTTAAACAGACACTTCAAATGATCCTCAACGCTAATGTTCCCATCAGTTTCCAACTTGAAACAAGGGATGAAACACACACACATAGACACAAACATTTGAAAGCCTGCTGTAAATATAAACAAAAATTTCTGGAATTGGTAAACAGTTACCATCGAAGCATTGCAGCATTGGTATCTTTTGAGTTTTTGGCATCAAGACAAAGTTCTGGGCCCAGCAACTTGTTCATTCGCCTTACAAGCCGATAGTAGTAATGCCTAACCTGAATGCCAAACATCAAAACGAGAAGAAAAGTTAGGATTTATCAAGGAAAGGTTTGAGTAAGAAGTCAACATATTTCATGAAAATCACCTGATCCTTGTTTTTGCTCTGGACACGGCAAGTGATTTTCTCAAAATTCTGCAGAAAAAAGCATTTCCATCATCAGAATATGTTCATTGGAGGAAAAGAACATTTCTTTCCAAATAAATATCTGTAAAATGGCAGCAGATATTTGCCTTGCCAACTTGCCGTAGAGCAGAAAAAAAGCTTTCTTCCTCCTGACGGGTCCAAGCAGCCCATTGCCTTGTTTGTTTTTTCACTGCATAGAAATAAAAAGACGGTACAGTACTCAGCTAACTGTGGCTAGAATATTTCGGACATTTGGATGAAGTGAGGAATTCATCCATATCACAGGTTATCAGAATAGATATTTCACCAGTTATTGTATATTTAATAAAGTAAAAGAGATCAAAGAATACCAGGCATCTGTGAAGCAGCATGTTCTTGTGAGGATGAGGGCACACAAGAATCCCCACCCTTATTTCCAAGACTCTCAGGGCCAACGCAAAGCTCACAGTCTAATGGAACCTGCGACACCATATCTGGTTCTTTTCATCAGACAAACGCTACACCTTCATAAATTCTCCATTTGCCATATCTCATATGATACTTCTAGTAACTCGTGTTGCCTGAAGACCGGTAAATGCCTGATAGAGAAAAGGAAAAGACAGTTAACAAACTAGAAAGTTTTTTATGGTTTACAAAATACATTAGAACCATGTTTAATCTACATAGATATATGCAAACATACACATATATAGCGCCCTAATGGTAGAAGTCAATACATTAAAGGAGAAATCAACTGTTAGAAGTTCCACAAATCAACAATTATGCAATCATTCAAGTCCCTACTCATAATTTAGCTCTATAGATTTGAAGTACTCATTGCAGGGAACCCTAGGTCCACAACCTTGACTTGGAGGAAAGGAATTGCATAATTTAACTGATGCATATGGATTTAATGAAATCCCATATCAAAATTCAAAAACCCAGGCACATCAAAATCAAGCATAGAACATCAAAGATGGAACAAACCAAGTAAAATCAAGATGTGCAAATAGCAGATAGGGTTCCCACATTATAATCCAAACAATCAAGCACAGATTACAAGTTTTAAGCAGCAGAATTCCAATAAAAACAATCGAAAACGTATTACAGCTTTATTTCAAATCAGTAATACAATAGAAATGAAAAACTTTACTCACCAATTGAATTCACAAACCTATGTAGCCAAGAAAACATAAAATTAACAAAAAAACCCTAAGATCTATTACCCAAAAAATCTAAAATCTGAGGAACAAAATTCATGCCCCCCTCAACGTGCATTAGTGTACATGGAGGGAATAATAACAAAAGGAATTCTTAGAGATTGCATACCAATAACCAAAATCAAAATAGGTGAAAGATTGAAGAGCAACAAAGGCAGATGAGACAATGAATAAAAAGAAAAAGAAAAAGAAAAATACAGACTTAACCGAGAGATGAAATAACTTTGAACTGCAGTCAAAGTTCAAAATAATGTGAGGGCCACAATAAATAATAAATTGTGAAAAGGAGAAATAGAATAAAATAGGAGGGATACACACCTTTTGTTGGATTTTTATTTTATTTTTTTTGCTTTTGATGGTTGATACTCCTATTTGGGGGAAATTATATGATGGATAAAGACCATCAAACTCTACACAATTAATTTCAATTTATTATTTACATGAATTTCAAATTTTAGCATATGAAAAATAGATCAATAAAAAAAAGACCCATAATTTTGGTATAGCATAAAGTAATACAATTGATCCACAAGTGTAAGCTTGAGTTCACATTTGAACGATTTCAAATAGGGATGTGTGAAAAAATTAAAAGTGATTCAGAAAATTCAATGCACGATTGTTATTCTAATAACATGTTTTAGAGAAGAACAAATATTAATTTTGGTATTCTAATAATTGAGATTTCAAAAGAAATATGATTAACAATACATAGTGAGAAATATTGAAATAATTATCAATATTGACTACATTCTAAGTGAAAAGTAATAGCTAGTAAAATCATGACAAAAAATCTTGCATAAAGTGAGGAAACGAAGGAGATTATGGATAGAAATACTTTAGCAATAATTAAATTGAAATCAACACTTACATTGTTTTATTAATGGTAATCTGAAGCAATTATTATAATGCGATCGTAATTTGATCATGAACTTACATATTTTGATGAGTCAAGCAACTTTTTGAGATTGCTTATAAGTTTATGATTTTGGACTAAATAAGTCTAATGTTTGAGCTTGTGGAAGAAAGAATCCATAAGTTCTCACCTGTATATGTATATGTATGTATATACACATATATTAAGAACTCGTTAAAATTTAAATTTCAAATATCACATTATTGAATCAATTAACAACTCGACTTCTGACTTTAAGTTGTTTAGAGAAGGCCAATGACTGTATGGACTATGACGTTAAGTAGAATAGTCAGCCATCCACAATTTATGGAATGCCACAAGCAGGAATGCGATTTCCTCTTACAAATCAGTGAAGAAGAAGAAGAATAGTGAGAGTTGAGAGTTATCACTCTTCCACAACTCCTAGCATATACATCTAAGTAAAATCCTAATATCAAACTTTCAATAATATTTGTAAAACCTTAAATTTTCAATGAAAAATGACAATATCAAGAAATCGTCGCAGATTGAAATATTCAAAGTCTTTAAATACTATTATAAAATGAATATAACTTTATTATGATTGAAAACAATTTTTTCTTATCTAAATTAAACTCATTGTTATGAGCAAATTTCTTATCAGAATTTATAGACCACAAGTGTTTGTTTCTTGCTTAAGTTAGTTGATTATAAACAATTTTTTTAGTTAAATTCATTGATTATAAGTATATGCATTTTTATAAGGCTCATTGCATATGTAACAATAATTCTACACTTAAGTATGCAAAAACTATAGGGTTCTTTACTTAGATTGTCCACTTACCTTTTGAAATTGAATAATATCTTAGCTAAAATTTTGATTTCAATTTACATTTTTTCTATATACAATGACATCATGATCGTTTAATTTTTTTTATGATTTTTAGTAATTTTGCCATATCAAAATTTTAAAAGATGCAATAATTTATTTTAAAATCACTTTGAAATAACTGGCACATCTCTCTTCATGAAACTTTTGCAATTTCTAAGATGATCCAAATCAATTCAAAAATATATACTATACAAATATCCTAAAACATACACATATTTCATCAACTTGATGACCTTACCATTTGAAAGACATTTTTTTTTTTTTTTTGAAGAATACTATTGGAAAGACTTAATTATAAAGTAACCTTAGGAAAACTTTACTTTATATTATTTAAGTTTGATTGTCTAAACTCTTAGCCTATTACTTATATCATCATATTTTGAATTTATAATAAATATAGAATAATTAGATATAATAACGCAATAAATATTTATGAATTTATTACAAATTGCTTCAAAACTATTTTATGACTGTTAAAATTACAAAGCTTAAAAGCTAAAAATTAAGTCTAGCTACATACATTACAAGATCAAGAGCAACACTTCAGAAAAAGGTGTATTCAATAGTCCAATGATGGGAAAGAATATGTAGCAAAAAGTGACTCTTAACTTTTCTTTTTTAATTTTTTTTAATCATGTGTGACATGATATTGACCAATATTAATTTCTCAATTAGATGTAAGGTCATGGGTGATTATTTTTATTTTAGGGTCTCTTAAAATTGTAAATAGTTGGATAAAGGTTAAAAAAGGTCATGAGCATTTGAATAAAATTCACATATTTCTTTTGTATATTACTATGCATTATCCTCACCTTTCATTTCTAAAATAAAATTAAAAAAAATAACAATAGTAAAAACAACAACGACGATCGCAACCATCATCGATGATAGAATTATAAACAAAAGTAAATCTCAACAAAAATGCAAATTGATTTAACAATAAATCACTTATATTTGTCTGAATATTTTTATTGTACTTTTAATTCCTACATGTATCTTTGTAAGTATGTCTCAATTAGACTAATGAGAATTTTTCAATCAAAATATTTTCTTTTTCTTCAATCTTGATATGGTTCATAAGTTAAGTGATAATTGTAAAAAAAAAAAAAAAAAAAAACACAATTGATTACCTTGTTCCGACGCCTATTTGTACCTCTTCGCTTTGAATTCTCCATCTCCATGTCGACAGATGTTTATTCAACCTCCGTAAAATCTTTTATAGAATAAATTGATTGTTGATGGAAAGAAAATGATTTCTCCATAAAGCTGATTCATGTCGATGAATAAATTATCAAAAGAATTTAGGGGCATCTAATACTAGAAGAAAAAAATTATTGAAATAGGAGAAGTGATCGCATCGACCAAAGGTGCCTGATTCGTAAACCACCATTACAGATCGTGAAAAGAAAAATAAATAAATATAAGAATTTAGAAATTTAGGTTTTTGAAAAGTATCATTTACTGAATAGACATACATTTTTAATTTCATTGTAAATATCGCATATAATAATTACTTGAGAAAATAATACCAATTAGAGCTTATTGAATCAATTATTTATGACCATTAAAATCGTATTACTTACCAAAAACTCGAACGTTATAGTATTTTACCAACAAAAAAAATTTCATATATGTGTTTGCCTCTTTATGTTTTTCTCCATTTTTTAGTTAGTAAAAAATAACTCAATTTTCAATGTCAAATATGCTAGGACAATTCTAGAGATTAGTGTTACCCTTCTAATTTTACCTTAAAACTTCTTTTTTCAATGTTACTCTTTCTTCATTTTTCTATCACATCTAAAAGTTTTATATTTATGCAATAACTAATAATATTTTTATTTTTAATGTTCTAATAATTTATGATATTACAAAAAAAATGTATATGAATAATGAATTTGATTATTTTTAATTTTTAAATTTTAATAAAAATCAAAGAACACATCCTTATTTTTGTACTAATTAAAAAAAGTGGGTGCTATTTTATTGATTAAAAGAAATAACAAATTTAAAATATAAATATGCATAACCACCAATTTAAAAAAATTCTCAATGTAATATTAATATATATTTTTTAAATATATAATTATAATAAAATCATTTAACAATTAAAGAAGTGAATATCTAATATTAAATACTTACAAACTGAACTATTTCCAAATAATTCTGAAAAGGAAATCAATTAAAATTTAAAACATAAAAAAGCACGAAGAAGTAGCCCAAGCCCGCTTCCTTCCGACTCTGGAATCTTCCCGGCGGAGAGCCCAAGTATATATAGGCCACAAAACAGAGACCCACTTGGGATAAACCAATAACCAATAGCTAGATTTGCCGGCCGGCGATTTGCTCTCTTTCTCAGCCATAGCAGAATAGGAGTAAAGATGGGCTTGGGTTTTGCCGTCGGCGTTCTTGGAGTTCTGATTCTCTTACACGCGGCCTACTCCACCATCCAGTGTACCTTCACCTCATTGTTTGCCAATTCAAATCTATGGTCTTCTGTAAATTTACACAAATCCTGAAATACCCATGTATTGTTTGATCGAATTTTGCAGATAGGTCTTTGCTCAAGATCACCGAGGAGCAGTTCTCAGGCCCCCCCATCAACGTAATTTTTTTTAAATATGCGTGTCACAAGTATATCTGTATGTAGATGTGATTTTTCGGTTTATGGGTCTGGGATTGTGGATAATTTGCAGGTAGTGATGGAGTTGATAGCAGGAATGGGTTTTTGCATGTGGGCTGCTTTAATTGTGCCGGGGAAATTCTTATCAATACGCCTTCATTCAGATGAGAACAGGTTTTTAATTATTTTTTTCTTTTTCTATGTTCGAAGGATATCATATTGTTGCTATATTTTGAGTATTGAAAAATATTGGGTTCTGCAGAACTGCAGTTGGTTTATTGATTCTTCTCTAGGTTGACGTTTTACTAACTCGTATAAGAGTGTGATGTGTACATATTGGGAGAATTTGCTTATACTTAGAATATTGCAAATGCATTAACTTTTGGAGATTGGTAGCGTAAATTGCTTGACAAACATTTAGAATTTCGTGAGGATTTATATCATGTCTGTTGTGAGAGAAAATGAAGAATTAATACAACCACTTGGCATTGTGATATTTGTATCTGAATCCTGTCTTTTCCATAAACTAGTAATGTCAGGAATAGAATCGGCTAAAAAATTATGTAAGAGTATCAAGAGCTCTTCACTAAGCTATTCTTACCAACTCTGCCAAAAGAGCTCTTTCAACAAACTAGTCTTACCCAATAAGATGGCTCAATCAGTTCTTTTAATGACATATGGATTGAGGACGTGAAGTGCATAATGCACCTGAGAATGTACAAAACTGAATCTCATCTCTTTATGAGATGTTTGCCTTTTGGATTTCTGATTTGGATTATGGAGATACTAGGTTATAAACCGAAGATCAGACAAGTTTCTTCTAGACATGCTCATCAGGGGGACTGTTTGCAAGTTTTTCTGTACAGGGAGAATATTTGAAAGTTTTACAACCTAAAACTTGAGATGTAGCGCTTGTGTCTTTCATAAACTATACTACACCATCTAATTCGTCTTGTATTGCACAAGCTGCAGAGGTTAGAGATTGGCGCATATGTTTTGAGAGAAATATTGAGTGCAAAAGTAGCATGAGGATTTATCTCTTTCCAGTTGTTCTGTTTTGCATTTCTTTGAAGCTTCATATGATAGATTTGCGAGTTTCTGCTTGAAAAATTGATTAACAAGACCTTGCAGGTTAATTTTGATTTTAGTTTTAAAAGAAGCAAAGGTGATGTTTGATTTTATTTTGAGTAATTTTGGGAAAAACGTTTTGGAGAAAATAATTTGGAGAGTAGGTTGGGGGAATGTTATATATGTTTTGTTTTGTTTTGGAAATTGATTAGAGATTGTCTTGGAGTAGAATAGTATGTTTGATTTTTGTTTTGGAAGGAGACAAATTGTAATATAGATGTCAAATTGATATCTTTTTATATGGTTAGTAGGCGTAAAGGTGTAATTTTAATGTAATATGAGATGATATTATATCAATATGTGTATATATATATGTGTGTGTGTGTGTGTGTAACGATTATGTTAGCCCTGGAGAATGGTAGAAGAAGGATATTTTTGAAATGTTTTGAGATTATTTCAAGTGCTTTAGGAAAAATAAAAAAAATTATATTTGTTTTTATTTTCCGCAAGAGGAAAATGTTTGGGGAAGTAGGGACAAACATAGCCAAAACTTGCTATATTAAGCTATTTCAGTAGTCATTGTCCTCGTAGTAGTAGTAGTAGTAGTAGTAGTAGTAGTAGTAGTAATAGTAGTAGCCATCTTTTTTAATTGAATGTGCTTTAGGATTTTAATGCCCTTCTTTCTCTGAATGCAGGGTGGTAACATTACCTGCCAATCTGGACTTCATGATCTTTAATCATCGTGGAAAAGTATTTCCTGTGGACATGGATGTGAAGCTCAAGTGATATTTGAGCAAATTGCTATATTGGTTGATTAGTCGGATGTAGGAACAAAAGAAACCATTGAATTTAGTCTAACAACAGAGACGAAGGCAATTCTTATCGTATCTCTTGTCTATTTTGTTGCATTCTTTTCTGAGTGCTATGTTTTATACCTCATCTGTGGGTGTTCAATGCCCTTTACAATGTGGCACATTTTGCTTATGTTGGACAACTAGAATGCATAAACTCTACTAAAAGAAACTGCAATTTTTGTATCTTTAGGAAAGACGAACCACAAGGAACATAAAATTTTGATGCACTTTGGATTGTCTTTTGATATATTTATTCTGTGGATGAAGCATCACAAAATTTAGTCAATAAGTTTGAATTTTGCTTTGAATGTTTGGAAATTGGCTGAATATGATTTGTAGAGGCGTCCCAGATGCACTAACCACATAAGTAAGTTGCCATAAGTAGTCTGCAGCCAATCTGTCCTTGACAAGATCCAAATAATTTATCATGAGTTAAAACAGAACAATTTCTAGCCTATTGCGGGAGCAAGAATGCAGAAAAGCAACACAAAAAAATGGAAAAGCAGTTGGTGCCAAAATGCAGAACAATAGCTCCTTTCCCAGAGTTGAACAATCCGTTTACCTCGCTAGTTGGTGAACAAGATGTTGGCCGACTAGTTATGCCAGCCGGAGTGGGCATTTTTCAGACACGACCACCGGCAATGATGAGCCAAAGAAGCCTCTGGTAGTATTAGGCTTCTTTTCATTAATTTAAATCATCTATTTTATTTTTCGTTCTATCTTCTATTCTGTTGTATAAATATATGACATGTATATAAAATATTTCTTTATAAAAATAATTGATTGAAAATTAAATATATTTGACATAAATACAACAAGTTAAAATAAAATATAAAATATAGAATGAAATAGATGATCCAAAATGTCCTTTCATGTCCTCCTTTTCTCAGATTACTGGAAGCAGTAGAGAGAGAATTTGGACAAGGGCAACAAACCATGTTAGCCATACCTTGGGAAGCAAGTGAGCTGCAACAAATTATCCATATGCATAAAACTATCCATGTCTTGCCACAAATTACAGATATGAAGGCACTGAAAATAAGATACTCCTGATGAAAAAATTCCACCCTTCCATTTCTCTCTACATCCCAGTAGATGGTAGCTGGAGTCAAACAAGTTCCACAAGATCCATTCCATGCAAAAGTTTCTCCCCAATCTTGCTTCTGAAAGCAGACATGCTTAAGCATTGTAGCTCCAAGAATATACTATCACGCTAACAGACAAATTAGCGGAAAACCTCTAATTCAACCAAATCTTTCATATTCTAAAGTTGATTAACAAGAGTAGGGGAAGGGGGGGGGACCGAAATGCAAAAGGAAAAGAAAATCAGCAACCTTTCAATGTGTGCTTACACATTAGCAAAACATGTCAATAACTACATAATGGTTATTCCAGTCGCTCACCGCTTGTTGAAAGTATGGTATAAATTACAGTTGATGGGACATCTAAGGAAATGTTATCCAACAGCACATGAGAAGTTGTCAGTTAGCTCAATCTCATCTCAACAAACTGAGATAAAAGTGAAAAAATAGAAATAACTCAAACCTCTCAACAAAGTTATCCACTATTGCACAAATTTCTGGAAGTAATCACAGCAACAGGAATTATGATCCTACTGTAGACTAACAAAAATTACCTAAAATTCGTAATTAAACTCAGAAATTCAACAGAATGGTCATACCAATGGCAAATAATGTATTTTACGATGCCTTTTAATGTTTGGTTGAAATTAATCTCGTAGAACATACTTATTGCTCAAAATACATTATGTACTTGGTGTTTTAACCTTCTACACACTCATCTGCTAGCCTAGAAGAGACAGATATACGGAAAGTATGGAATACAAGCAATCTGGTGTTTCCATCATTCCACAGATAATTTTGTGATGTGAACTCGGCATACAAATGCTAGGTACTACAAGAAATGAAAGGCTCTCAAATGAATTGCATAGCATGTGAATATATCTATGCCACTAACATGCGATCTCAAGATGAGGTTCACGTCCTTGCAAAGTTGGGTAAACTGCATCTGCCACATTGACAAATTGACATATATTCAGAGAGAGAGCAACAGAAAGCTACAATTTCATCAATTAAAAAATCAATTCCGACAACTGAATAAGTTTGACAAAGACCTGACATATCTCGAAAAATGTCTAAATCTGATTCCGGTTCCTAGATGGATTAGCACCACATTCACAAGCACAACTACAGTATGTTTTGAGTTTGACTAACCTAATCAAATACTATTTTCCTGAACATTAGTCATTCAACGTCATTGAAGGAACTACAAATTTACAGCTGAGGAAGCTCCTGCTGGTTTTCCATAGACTGCCGTAGTATAAACTCGACCCTCCTCTTCTTGTCATCCTTTTCATCATCGTGTCCAAACCAGGACCCTGTTTTCCCAGAGGACTTGTTTCGTATCCTCAAATCCAAAGGTTCACCAAATACCTTTTTACCACCCTTGAACTCCAAAAAAACAGGACTCCTCGTTTTTGGAAGATTCTTCTCACCATCACTTCCAGAATCAAGCCCATCCTTCATTGCCTCAATGGCGGGAGCAAATGTCTCCAACAAGGAGACATGCTTTTCTGTCTGTGTCTCAGCAGAAAGCTTCGGGGGCAGATTAACCAGTGAAACGTCTCTCGCTCCAGCCTGTAAAGGCTTAGCCAGAAATGGGTTATCCATTTTGTTAACTTCTGTCCCCTTTCCCCCACCATCTGGTTCAGCAGATGTTGCAGCTACTGATGATCCATTGCACACCAGCCGCTGCTGCAAGCTTAACAAAGACCTTTCTGCCTTCCTATGTTGCCTCGCTAGCTCAATCTTATCTGTACGAGGATCAGAAAGCCTTTCATTCCAAACAGGTGTTCTCACATATGTGTGAGGATCTGGAAATGCAGGCAACCACGCAGGTATGTGCTTAAAACTTGGTGTCTCACCCATTTTCAAGAAACTAGGAATCATTCTGCGTTCCCTAATCACAGGAAATCGTGGCAGTGGTTGGGCAAATGGTATCTCCTCAGCCGTCTCTACATAATCTTTAATCTCTCTTATGGCACCCGAACTCACTACACAGTCAGTATAAATCTGCGAAGCACCTGAAAACCCTTGAGGCATGCCCAAGTCTTCCAATCCTTGAACAACATCAAACACATTGCACTCAGTCCTACCAGCTAAACTCGCATAAAATTTTGAGGCTTTACCTAAGTCACAGAGGTACCTAATTACAATGTCAGCAAGCGAATCGAGGGCAGACTCGTTGAATCCTTCAAACCCAATATTCTCGCATACCTGAGCCACTGCAATTCTTGATATTGCTCGGCCAAAATTACTGGCACCAGACCGAATAATTGAATCGTTCTTTTCGTCTCTCTTGCTTTCCGCTTCACCTCCATCGCTCATGTTCAGACGCCAGAATCATTTAGGGCTTCTTAAGCTTCAAAAACCCTAAAAGCGCTCAACTTATCAATTCCACCACTGTCACAAAAAATTCAGGGAACCATTTTTAAAACCATTGCCCCTCTCCCAAAAAACCCTAGAAAACCAACTAAAATACCAGCGAAGCGGGGGAAAACGAGGATGGCCTACATACATACATACATACATATATATATATATATACCTATACCCCAAGAAAAGTGTTAATGTATATAAGTTGCTGGTGAATCACGAACACTTACAATTGATGCAAATTTTTGGACGGTCTTCGAATTCGACAAATTTGAAACGGTTTGACGAGCGAAAAACTGGATTCAACTCAATTGTGATAAACCCTAGAGAGAGAAAAAAACCACTACTCTAGGGTTTTATCTTTTGAAGATAATATTTTTGGGATGGGAAGGAAATGAAAATGGGTATTCGCGATTTAGTGGTAGAGTGATAAAACCCTACTGGCCGGAGCCGGAAAACTGCAAATGGAAATATGGATCCAGAGAGAGAGAGATCGAATGAACGGAAAAAGAAGTCAAAAGAGGGGAGCTGAAAAGGGGAATTTATAGGCAGAGACAGATTTCGAGGACCGTTATGGAAATCCTCTAAAAATTTTAAATGCAAACTTCATTTTTTCAGCATGTCAGATTTTTCTTTTTCTTTTTTAATTTTTAACATGTCAGAAACTTTATGTTATTTATTTATATACGTATTATAATGAATTGTAAGTTGCATAATATGTAATTTTAATCTCAATTAAGTTTCAAGATTATTCGATTTCTCCAATAAATTATAATAGACTAATCTAATGATATCACTTTCACATGTATAAATTTGAGATTTGAATTCGTTAAAAAATAAATTTTTGAACCTTAGTGCATTTGTGTAATAAAATAAATAGTTTAGCCCCCGTTTGGATTCATTTTCATTTTCAATAGAAATTAGTTATGTGATGTGATTTGAAAATAAAAATGTGTTTAGATGAAACTTTTGAAAATGTAATGATAATGTTGGTATATGTTGTAGGTGGAGAGAGATATAAATAATGAAATAGAAAGAGAAGATATATAAATTATTGGAGAATGTGTTTTAAAAATAAAAATGAAAATGATATTGGATGAAAATGTGTATAAAGTAATGTATTTTATTTTTGAAATAGTAGAATTAGTGAAAATGGGGTTTGAAAATGAATCCAAACAAGCTCTTAGTGAACTACTTTGTGTAACCCTCAACTCAAGATTTGAGTATTTTTAGAACGCAAACTCGAGACTTAAACTCGTAATTGAGTTCATCGAGTTTGAATTCAAAGTTAGATATAATTATTTAATAAATTAAGAGTTCTCGTCCCATATATGTTTTAGATAAAATATTTACTATTAATAATAAAAGTAACAATATTATTTTATTTTAATTAATAATAAATTGAATTTTATAATTTTAATAAAAAATATTTATTGAAAGATAAAAAAACATTAATATTATTCCTCTAAGTAACACTATAAAACAAAAGTAATTTAAGTTATATATTGATCAAATAACAATAGATAATAATAATAATGATAAGTTAATGAAAGCATAAAAAAAATATATACAGAACTAAAATAATTTTAATTTGATTAATATCTATATTTATATCTATATGTTTTTTTTTTTTTAAATATAAATCCAGGGGATGATCCTCTGGCCCTATCCAACACAAAATCCAATTCAAGATTTTCCACTTTTCCTCGGTACCTAACCCAAATGGGGTTTCCTCTGCAGTCGCCTTCACCAGCTCTCAAACTCCCACGCAGCACTACTCCTCTCCCTTTCTTCGCAAATCCCATCAAAGCATCGTTCTCCCAAAACACCCCACAATTCCAAACGTCACTGCAGTTGCCCCAGTGGGTTTCTTCTGTTCGGTCCAAGTCTTTGAATTTCTTGCTGTCTGGCTCTCTTGCTCTTGCCTTGTCCTTCACTGGTCAGTGATCTTGATTGACTCCATGTCTGTTGAACTCTGTTGATTCTTTCCAACGTTGTTCTGAGTCCTAATTCATGATATGTTTAGGATAGCTGTATGTTATTGTAATAGAATGCGTGGGTGTTGAGTTATGATGATGAATCTTAATCCAAATAATGGATTTTAGTTCATTCTCATGGTTTTCTTTCCTATATGCAGCTTGAACATCATGAAATTAGTTGTTATGGAGTACATCTTGTCTTGTAATAATATCCTATGTAGGCAGTCTGGTTATTTACATTCCCAGCTGAAATTTTGGCTAAATCTGCATGTGTTTGCATCAGTTCCATTTAATTCCCATTTCTTGCTTCGCATTCATGGCCTGGTAGTTCAAAGCTTAATTCTTTGTAATTAACCAACTAGCCGAATCTTTTACCTCAAATCCCTGGAAAGATTCTCAGTTTTTGTGACAAAATGTAGGATTTTTAACTTTAATTAGATTGCGGACGATAAAGACAAGAATTAAACTGTGTAGGAGTTGGATTTGCTGAGGGAAAGATTGGGGTGAACAAGCCAGAATTGCTGCCTAAAGAGTTTACTACCGTAATTGATGTTGCTGGATTCCTGTCCGATGGCCAGGTGTGGTTCTTCATTGTTACATCTAAAAATGTCTGAGAAATTTGGACTAACCAGAGAAGATTCTACAATCTCTTACACCTGAGCAAGTTTCTAATTGTGATAGTTTGAGTCCTTGTTCTACAACATTGAAGAATAATCAACAAATGGACAGTTTATCCTTGATCAACTTTCATTAACTTAGTTGCTTGGCTTCCCCTTTTCTACTGATAGATTATACATGGTATATTGCATGTAGAGACTCTGGTTTTTCAAGTTATATGGTACCATCAACTGTCATATTCTATCATACAATGTAGTATTATACAGGTAAAAATGCAAGTTGAAGATAGTATCATAAGACTAAAACCTGGATCTGCAGGAGAAGAGAATTGCGCAGGAAATTGCTGCCCTAGAAAAGGATACAGGATATAAGTTGAGAGTTTTGGCTCAGAATTATCCTGATACACCTGGTATGGCTGCTATTGTCTGTTCGGCTTTCTGATTCCTTTTGATGTTAAGAATGTAATAAGAGATTGTCCTTTCGCTTTCTCTGTAGGGTTAGCAATCAAAGATTTCTGGAAAGTGGATGATAATACTATCGTATTTGTTGCTGATCCCACCTTTGGTATTGGTCTAAAATAAGTGTTCTCTTCTTCACTATCTATATTCTCGACTTATATGTTATGTATACACTGTATGTAATCAGGAAATATCCTGAACTTCAACGTTGGGGCTTCAGTGGATTTAGACATCCCTCGTAGCTTTTGGAGCCGATTAGCAGGGAAATATGGGAACATATTTTATTGGAAAGAGAAGGTTAAACTTCCTGGTCATTTTAGTAATTGTGTCCCATGAAATACTTTCATTTGCAAGAATTATACTGATAAGATATTATATTAAGCAGGGAGAAGATGCATCTGTTGAAGCTGCTGTTACGGCCATTTCAGCCTGCTTAAGGGAACCAGTGGGTGCAAGTAATTGCTCAGAGGTAAAATAGAATTTGCAATACTATCGAGACTGTTACTCTGCAGTTACTACAGGTGTTCCTTAGGACAAATCTTTTGAGTGAATCACCTTGCTTCTTCCTCCGATTGATGTCACAACAAAGATTTTGTACGACAACTCAGAGGCGTGATATTAAGGCTTTATTATTATCGCTGGAGCTATTATATATATTCTCTTTTTAGCTATTGTATCTTATGTAAAATATGAAACAGCATTAGTATCAGCAAATACAAGTTCAGATCATTCTAGGATTCTTATATCTTAGTTCATTTTACTAATGTGCCAAGTCAAACTTACATAATCTATTGCAATCAGAGATTGAGTCAACTGCAATTTTTATTACCACTTCAAAACCTCTCTGGGAATGCACAATAATAGTTCTTTTTTCATAATCTAAATCCTTGGCATGAGTTCTGTCTGACATGAAACTGGAGCTGGAAGAGGAGACTGTTTTTCACTGAGACAGAGACCATTTGGAGGGACAATACGGCTCATCTTCTGAAACTGAGGTGATTACGGTTCTTGGATTGGATTTTCAGGCAAAAGATCAGTAAAACATTGTGATGAACTTCTGACTATTCTAGGAACAAAGGTAAAAATAATAAACACAAGAAGAATATTTCATCTCTTTTTCTTGTTTTACATCATATTTCTAGGCTCATGAACAGATGAAAAAACCAATTTTTCATAAAGAATCATGACTGATTGTGCCTAAGCTGCTACTAACTCTTTCCTCTTGTTATTATACAGAATCCCTCCCATTCTTGTCTTGTAGAATCCTCTGTAACTCGTCGGGCCGACATGGGATCACCAGGGGCCCCTTCTGCTGAAACCCATATTCCTTTTCTGCCAAATTTAGCAACCTCAAGAATGCAGGATCCTTCAGAACTCCTAATCCCACCACAAACCTCGCGGGCTCGTCCTCCTCCTCATTCTTGACTGCTAGAACAGCAAAATGTCCTTCTTTAACATCCTCCGGCACCGTTTCTGTTTCATCTACTTCATCATACTCAACAGCTCTGACCACATCCAGCATTCTTGATAACTGAAGATGATTCTGCAGTCTTCTGAAGAAAAGTTGGAGTGCCCTTAAGCCTCTTTTCCTATCTCCTTTTGCCATTGTTGAATTGGGATTCTTGTTTAAACGAAGAAAAACTACTTCTTGCTAACCTGGTCAGAAGAGTTGAGTAGGGAAATCTTTGATTTATACGAGAATGAAGGTTTTTGAGGTGGTAAGAGTTGGCATACAGATGTGCACTGTTTGGGGTTATAATTGCAGCATTTAATATGTATTTTCGTAGGGGCTTCTTGTTCTGCTGGAAACGCGGGCATTCGTCCTGCTTTCTCCCATATTATTACATGATACACATTATTCTATCAAGACATAAATCATCATTAATTAACTTTTAGCACTAACAATAATCTACAATTATTTTAATAATTAATAATAATAATAGTCAACTGACAACTATTATGAAAATGGATCAAACCAAAATCTCAAAATTTTAGGGGTTTAATTTGGATTCAAACTAAAATCTCGTCGTTAGCTATATGAAATAAATAAAAACTATATAATAACAAAAAAAATTAAGATTACTTCTGTAATTTTTGAAAATATAAGCATAGACATGAAGTATGCCAATATGGCTAATTAAGCAAGAAATAAAGAGTATCTTTTTTTTTTTTTTTGGAATTCTAATTATTTTTCCGGAAAATTTTCTATTGTTTGGCGGTGTTCACTTATTTAATTGAAAATTTCCCGTATGGCTTGACCTGTATAGTGTGAACCAGTCGAGGATACAGAGCAGACTGCAGAGGCGTACGACCGATAGAATTTTCTTGGGTTGACAAATTTTAATATTCAAATGGAAAGCGGCATTTTGTTGGAGTCTATGAAGCAGGGTTGTTAACAAATTGAATCCTTATAAAAAATTTGAGATTCAAAATTGAATAGTATGTTTGAATTTGAATTTAATATAATATTTGATATATTAATCAAATTCAAAACGAATCATAAGACATTCAAGTTTGATGCTCAATAATATATTCAAATACATACATATATATATATATAATTTTTGTATTTTTCAAACTCTTTTTTAGATTTATATCAAATACTTTGAAACTCAAGTAATGAATTGAGTCAATCGTATTTGAATATGTTGAATAATTACTTGAATCAAATTCGAGCCTAGAGATTCAAAATTGAATAGTAGGTTTGAATTTGAATTTAATATAATATAATATTTGATATATTAATCAAATTCAAAACGAATCATAAGACATTCAAGTTTGATTCTCAATAATATATTCAAATACATACAAATATATATAAAATTTTTGTATTTTTCAAACTCTTTTTTAGATTTATATCAAATACCTTGAAACTCAAGTAATGAATTGAGTCAATCGTATTTGAATATGTTGAATAATTACTTGAATCAAATTCGAGTCGAATTCGGATACGAATACAAGTTAAATAAATCGAATCAAATTCGAATCTTAAGGGCATTTGGATTTGTTTTCTGGAGACATTTTATTTTCTAGTGAAAATGAATAGTGAAAAGTTAGTTATAAATTTGAATTTGAATTTTAAGGTTTTGTTTAAAATGTAATGATTTTATAGGGTTAAAAATGAGTTGTATTTAAAATATATAATATTTTTGTATTAAAAATCGTGTAAATATAAGTGGGAGATAATGAAAAGTGAAAATAGAGAGAGAGTGCAATAGTGTGTTTTGAAAAATGTTTTGAAAACGAAAATATTTATAAAAATATGGGAGAAATTAATAATTTTATGTTTTCATTTTCAGTGGAAAATGAAAAGAGTGTTTAAAAACAAAACCAAACGGGCAGCACTAAGATATTCAATTAAATTCAGTTCATTAATAGCTTTACATGAAACTAATTGGACAATCAATAATAATTTAAAAAAAAATAGATGCAAAAACTTATCAACTTTCAAATATAATTTTTTTCATCTCTCCAAATGAAAAGTAAAATCAAAATTTCTATATAATAGAACTTGAGGTTATTTACAGTGCATACAAGTTCTTAGTCCAAAATATATCAAGGCTGTTTCTCAAGTAATATCTAATGCCCAGTTTACTATTCCAATACAGACATGGTCTCATGTTCGCTTCACTCTTCAGGGATCAGAGTATGCACATTCTGGTCGATTAATAGAGATCATGCTTATCTGACAGTCAAAGAAAGAAAAATCATGTGGTGCGAGGTAAATACCACCGGCGAAAAATACCAGATCTAGTCATGTGTGTTTATTGTCAAATACTCGAATCTCTAATGGCAGTGAGTCTTCGTAGTCTTGGTCGGCAGATTATGATGGGTTCGATTCAGATAACCGTAAGACCACTACAAATAGCTCTATTTATTGCATTTGGAAAGTATACTATTTGTCCAGTTTTTTTATTAATTTTATTATCATATACAATTAACAATTTTCTTTTATCCAATCACTCACTTGGACGTCGAAAGGCTTTTGCTGGGCATCCCTGACAACTCGGACTTGTCTTTATTTTAAGCTAAAGACGGAATGACTTACGGCCTTACCTTAAAAACATGATTTCTGCAAAGAAAGATCCCTATACTATTGCTTAAGGAAGGATTATGAGTCTACCATCTTCTAGGAAATTAAGAAGAAAGGAAAGAGAAGATTCCCAGGTCTGTCCCACGTCTACTGGTGTACAATGAAGATACTCGATGGATGTTATCTAGTAGCAAATATTCAAGTTGATCAAATCATATATTCCAACATGATCCCATATTACTTTATGTTTTCAGAATTAAAACCAGAAACTATCAACTCCAAGAGACGGTTACTGTAGTTCACTGCTGAGAAAAGGTTGTTGCAGTTAGCAAAAAGCTTACAGTTTTTGCCCTGTGTGGACATAGTCGCTAAAGTCATACAATTTCTATTGACATGAAAATATATTGAAGAAAATCCAGAGTTATCCTTGAAAAGTATGAATCCAAGAATCAGGAGTATTATATGATGTCGAGCATGCATATGTGAAATTACTGGAAAAGTATAGCAGGATACTAGAGATGCTAGACAAACTACAGAGGGATGTTAATACTTAAGCAGAAGAAAGAAAAAAGTCACGTTCTACATCCTGTGTTTCCTTGGCTATCTAATTCATCATATTTCAAGGCAAATTAAATCTCATAACAGGTCTAAGCCATAGATGGAAGTCTGCATTCTGGAAGATTTTGAATTGCTATATTAGCATTTAGTTAACGTTCATTCAGAAATGGAAGATCAAAACTTGCAGCATAGACCATAGTCTCCAGATAAACTACACCCTAATCAACTGTCGCTGCAAGTAAAACCTACAACCAAAACTGAGAGCCGGAAGTAAAAACTACAACCTAATCAATTGTAGCACAAAGGATTTCTTTTCCTGGGCTTCAATCTGAAACAGGAAATTACTAATGAGGAATAGGGTCACATTTCAGGTTTGTCATGAAATTAAAAGATACAAAGATTTAATGATTAAAAAACTGGACAAATGCTTTTCTGGAAAGAAGGTAAAGATGAAATAATCACCAAGCCTAACAGAGATTTTCCATCTAACCATCAAAATGCAATAATCTGGACTGTAGTCCAATGATTCTTGTACACAGGTATTCTACAAGTGCACACCAGCTAATCATGCAATTAAGGGGAAACTCAAAGCTCACACGACATATCCTTTTGCATGGTCATTTTCTTGTATTAACTCAACCAAGCAGAAAGCCTCTTTATGACAAAAGGGTCTGAGAGAAAAAACAAAGAAATCTTGACTGATGGAGGACTCAAGGCTAAGTAAGAGCATACACATCCTATTCTTTCCTGTAAAGCTAAATAATTAAAAGAGTATGCCTTTATCAAGGTTCTGGTGAGAAAGAGGAGAGTTCTATCGTGATAATGAAAGTAGAATCAACAGAACTGAAGATTGTGAGACAAATTCTCTCCTCCTGCTTCTGGAAACACAAGGTATGAAAATGAGATGACTGGTAATAGATATACTCAACAAGGAATTCAGAACCTTCAAACTCCTGTATATCCAAAATGGAATATCTCCCCAAAGCTGATGGTCAATATTGGTGGATACTCTATCTTAATATTCTCAGTTTTGCTCAAGGCTAATTCCAGTTTGTAAATTGATAAGAGGTGTAGTTAAAACTTAATTATAGGTACTTAATGTGCCCCTTTAACATGATATTTTGTACTGGTTAGATTTAGACAGAAGACTTTTAGGGGAAACCATAGAGTTACATTAGGCCAAGGGGCCATTCCAGACAGCAATATAGTTGACCTGTTGGTTGCCAATCCATTTGGTAAACTTTCACTATTTCCAGATGTCAATAGTTACACCCAACCCAGTATGTTGATAACTTGATGTCCTATTACATCTCTTTAGATTGGTTTTACATCGTATTGCATACTCAAATATATAACCACCATCAAAATAATCCTACCTGGACCTTGTAGTATTTCTGAAACTACATTAAATAACCTCTGATCAGAAATCAAAATTTATGGTTGGTTTATAAAGACACTGCACAATCTAGTATTTTCATAATGAATTTAGAAGTTGAACAATAATTCCATACTCCAATGGGAGGGAGTGAATCCCCATGTTTAAGAACTATTTAAGTAGAAAATGGAAATGGGTTATTTTCAAGTTTCATCAAATTTCAATAATGACTTCTCCTTCTGAAATGGCAGATTATAAATCGTGCACACTGAAATTACCCTTGTAATATAGAATCCTTGTTGATTATCCATATATGTATTGCACATAGCCTTATTGGATTGAATTGTATCAGTCTCCACATGGTTTTCAAACCTATATGCTACCAGCAGAAAGCCAACAGAGTTAGGAAGACTGATCAGTATTGAGGTAGCAAACCCTTAAATTTACTTCACACAATGTAAGCAACCAATCTAATTTCATCCAACATCAGTAGTATTTCGAAGGCATCTGTACAAGATCACATCCATAGTTAATCAAATTGCAAAAGCATTTATATTTGTAACACCAAATCAACTACCGCAAATAGTGTCTACAAACTATACATATCCATATATTGGATCATCCTAATAACATGATAAGTATAGAGGCATCTTAAAAGGGTTCACAATACATCCTCATAAGGTGACCAGGATAAAGGCATATAAGAAAGATAACCAATACTATATAGCATTACTGCTTCAACTCATGCCTTAAGCGGACTCAAACAGTTGGCTTACGCTCAAACGTAGTCCCGGGATCATCAGTACAGGGGAAGACCTGAAGACCAGTGACCATAGCATCAGGTGGCCCCCTCCTGCAGCGCTGCTCCATCTCTTGAACCATCTCAGGCCTCCCTGAAAACAAGGCCTCCACAGAGCCGTCCCTACAGTTTCGAACCCAACCCTTCAAGCCCAATTCTTTGGCATTGTCAATTGTCCAGTTCCTATAGAACACTCCCTGCACCCTCCCCTTTATCACCATCCTCACCTGTTTCAGACACACATAAACAATTAACATCATTCAAGAAATAGAAGGGGAAAAGAAATTGGTATGTCTAGTTATTATAAGCCAATACAATATGGAGCAGCTTTTGTGGAGCTGAAAAAAACGTACATATGCAGAAATGTAAAGTACCATGAAATTGCATCGTACGTTGTATTTAAAAATTTGTAATTTGTTCAGAAAACTCCTCTAAAAGTGATGTTAAACAAAAAAGGCCATAATATATACACGTAAACATCATATTAACGCACAGATATTTGGTCAAAATGTTAACAGCTTTTGTGCCCAGAAGAAATTACACAGTGCCGAATGCTTGCTTTGAGTAATGCTAATAATCATTACCAAAAATAAGCATATTAACGGGGTTGAGGACTTACAGTTTTAGCGGCGGGCGAGGTGGGATTATCAGTATTCGGCGAGGAGTTCAACGAGGACATAGGAAAGAATAGAGGGTGTAAACGACGTCGGAGCAGAGGACGAAAAGGAAGAGGAGGAAGATGAAAACAATGGTGAAACGAAAGAGAATGAGAAAGCAAAGGCAGATGATGACGAGGCAGTAGAAGAAGAGGGAACTGGGGGAATCGTCTACACCGGAAACCGGCATTGTTCGGGGGGTGTGGCCATAGAAGAAGCTCCACGAAATTCGGTTTGCGAAAAGCGTGGGATTTCAAGATTGAAATCGCCATTTTGTTACAGTCGTAATCAATTTGAAACTTTCCCTAAGTGGTGATGGAATCATCCAGTTGATTTTTGGAGAGCAGAAGTGTGTGGACCGTTCATGGTAAATCCAAGAATCTTGGACGGCCCAAAGAAGTTCCTTGGAGATGGAGATGGGCTTCAAATGGAGATAAGGGCAAGAAAAGATAGAGAAAAAGGAATCTATGCTTTTCTCTTTACTTTCTTTCATTAAATTTTAGCTAAAAATTATCTACTATTTTATAAAAAAAATTCAACACTAATATTTTTGAAGAAATTAATTGTCCTTGTATAAAAATTTAGATTACTATAGTATCAATAATAATTATATTAATAATACCAAATGATTAGGTATTATAATTAAAAAATGATGGGATTGGTTTTGTAGGATTAAATTTAGAAAGAATATATTCTTCGTTTATAAATTGTCTAGGAGAAGAAAAGAATAACTTTTATTTGGGACATTAAATTTTTTTTTCAATCAATAAAATATTAAAAAGTATAGTTGGTATATTATAATTTGGTTTTGCTACGTAAAATATATTATTTTGTGAGTGTGAAGGCTCTTTTTGTAATATTTAGCATAGATAAAATGAAATTAAGATAAGAAAAAAAGTGCCAAAAATATGAACACTAATAAAATACGAGAAAGCCCATATTGAAAGCATCTTTTATTGGGCTTGAAGTTGCCAATGCTTTTTTCTATGTTTAAACTCATTGGGCTATAAATTCAGGTGAATGGGTTGTTCTTGAAATGGCCCTTTGAAAAGCTTATCCCATTTTGTTCATTTTTAGGATCATAATTTGGACCAAATAATGGAATCCTTTAGGCCTATTCAAGGTTTGTTTTTTGTTTTTTTCAAGAGAACATTACAAATAATAATTTTTTTATCTTTTCAACAAATTAATATTTTTTATTCTCAAATCAAATAAATTGAAATATAAACCATACACAATGCACATAAAGTGCACAAAAGGAGTCCATTCAAACTCAAATACAAGACCTCCTACATAATAGGAGAGACTGGTGCCACTGGATAAATCAACCCATTTTTCCCTGTCTTTTCTTAATAATGGAATTACTTAGGCATGTTCAAGAGATAAATCATGATTATAATTCTTATTCTTTCTAGGATGCATTTTTCCTCCCACCTGGTATCTAGTAGATTCAAATATTAACCATGACAACTTGCACGTGTAATAAGTACCAACTTTGACCATATTAAAGTAAAGGTTATTTCTACTTGAGAATAAGTAGCCTAATTGAAAATTTTCTTTAGAAACAAATAAAATAATATATATATATATAAATAATACATACATATAATGTTTATTTGCACTTAATAGTTAATATGTCCAATTCATAATTCATGAAAAGTAATTAAATACATGATGAATATAATTGTAGTTACCAATACTATTAATCGAATGCGGTTAAAGTGCGTGGGGAATGAAAGACTCGTTTGGTTTCGTTTCATTAGAACATTTTGGAATTGGGAAAATGAAACCAAATAAATTGATTCGTTCCTAAAATACCCTTTCCTCCCACTTCCCCAAACAAACATAATTTTTACATACATGAGCATATTTATATATGTATATATATTCTCATATTACAATTATGCATATTTAAAAATACAAATATAAAACTATACATTCCCCTACTATCCAGATAAAAATATATTGATTTATCATCTAATTTACAAAATGTTTTTTCCCAAAATAAAACCAAACACATTATTCTAATCCAAAACAGTCTCCAACTGCTCACAAAATTAAACCAAACATACATCACATATTCATCAATTCGACTCTCCCAAAACATCCAAAACTAAACTAAACAAATCCAAAATTTCTCTCCTTCCCATTACTTAGGACTATTCAGATAAGCCATTTGCTAAGTATTTGTGGACACACTCAAATAGTATACGAACTACTAAATCCATGATAATCTTATTTTTATATATCTATACACACACGCACATTAAAAATTTATTTCGATTCGAATTCCAGACCACAAACGTACAAATACGATAACAATACTATTATATCAATTAACTACTCAACTTAAATCAAATGATGAAATATTCATTTTATAACATTATCATATTTTAATACATCAATTCACAATCTACTTCATTACATAAGTAGATAGTATGGGACTTCTCTCATTGTCATGATCACTCCCATGAAGGAAAATATTGTTAACATCAAGGAATGTAGTAGATATGGTTATGCTTTGACTTTAAGGTATGTAGTTTTCGTACACCATACCATACACATGAAACATAAGAAAATTGGTGCAACTTGTCCAAATTGGAGGCGAAGTCAAAAAAAAGGTGGAAGAATCTCCACTCGTGTGTCCCATGTTACTTTCAAGGCTTACAAATTCAAATAATCAAACTCACAACACAAAAAAAATTCTATAAAGGCAAAGATTTATTCAGAGGAGAGGGGCGTGTTGGAGTAAAGTTTGTGGATTTTGTAGCAGTCTTTTGGAGACATGACTACTACAATTTTTGACTTTTTTGTCTTCAATTCCCATCGAGTGCTAAGTGCCCGTTTGGATTCATTTTCAGTTTCTCGTATTTTTAAATTGGTGGAAATTAGTTATGTAATATAATGTGAAAATAGAAATATGTTTGGATGAAATATTTGAAAATATAATGATTATGTTAGAAATGTAATGATTATATTGGTTTCAATAGGTTGTAGGTGGAAAGAGATAAAAATAATGAAATAGAGAGAGAATATATATAAGTTATTGAAATAAGATATATAGGTTATTGAAAAATGTATTTTGAAAATAAAAATAAAAATAATATTTGGTGAAAATGTGTAAAAAGTGATGTGTTTTATTTTTGAAATAGTATAATTGGTGAAAATGAGATTTGAAAATGAATCCAATCGGGCTCCCAACCTAGAACTTGTTTCCCTAGTTAGGCATTGTAGAATTCAAAGGTCCTATTTTGTTTAGATTAGGACATTCTATTCTTGGCTCTCTTGGTAGTTATATCATATAATTAGGACCTAGGTTTGAAGGTTTAAATACATCAAGTATAGTATGACTTAAGAGACATCTTTGTATTCCTCAATTAAAATTTAGTGAAATTGTTATTCCTCTTCGCACAATGAATATAAGCTATTGATTGAAGTCGAACCAACTTAAAATTTATAGTATTGTTCGTTTTTATATTCAAATTTTTTGTTAATTTCATAATTATTATATCTGTCGATCAAATTTAACATAACAATTCACTTAACCACCTCACCCTAATCTTTAATAGTTGCTCTAATTGTGAAAGTATATGGAGTGTTTGGTTATATTTCTCTAGAACAACATTGTTTTGCAGAAACATAATTAAATATATCCCTTTTTTTCCTCCAAAACACATGTTCTCTAATATATTCATACATATATATTATACATACATTATATATATTTTATTATTATTCTAATATTAAAAAAAGCGCTCAATTTCATTTTCACCTCAAAACCCAATAAAAAAAGTATTAACTTGACTGCTACAGTAAAAAAAATATATCCCATAAAACATAAACAAACATACCAAAAAATAATTTTTATATTTTTTAATAATTCATTCTTTTAAAACACATAATAAAATCACATAAAAAAATATAACCAAACATTCCAATAGTTTCATAGGAAAAATGTCTATTTCTAGAGGCTGCAATACAGAATAGTCACCTTACATTTGATTGGATAAACTACAAAGCTAGGTGTTATTTAGTCTAGTCTCTCTCTCTCTCTCAATTAATAATTAATAAAAATATCTAAATGATCATCACATGCATAGATAATATGTAATATAAAAATTTATCAAAGTTAAAAATAAAAAAGAAAAAGAAAAAGAAAAAAGAAAAAAGAAAAAAGAAAAGAGGGACTATTTCTATATGGACTATGGAATATCAATTCAGACTCCAACGTAGCGCCAACTCAGACTGATGTGGCTGGGCCCATCAATCACTCCCTGTCCGCCTGTCCCTTCAAAATAATTCCTCTCTATTTCTTTCTGTACTTTTATTAATTAATCCAAGATATTCCAACTTTTCTAGATACTTTTATTTATTATATAAAAATAATTAATAATATAATATTATATTGATGTGACATGATTTCTATCTTTTAATATTTTATTTTTTTCAAAAAAACAATCACTATGAATTTATTTATTTGTAAATTGTCAAAATATTTTCTAATTCTTAAAACATAAACAAATAATTTATCATATTTTTCAATCTCATTATCCAAAATACATCCAAAAATACCCTTTCAATTCATTTTCTACCCATTTTTCAAAATTTTATCCTCTCATTTTTTGTTCTCCCTTCGCAATCTATATATACACATACATAAATAATTTTAAAATATCAATATCACCCGACTAATCCAACAAAAAAATTATTGATACGACATCTTATCTCACCTAAAAACACAAATAAACAAATAATTTTCTCTTAGTTCATTTTTTATTTACCACCAAAAATACAAACAAACAATCATCTGACAAAATACTCTAATTCATAAACAAAAAAGCCCTATGAATATTTGTATTAAAATTAAAGGTATAAATTTTGAATATTTTAATACTATTACTTTACAAAAATACTAATTAAAAATTAATAATAGTGTATCATTATTTTAAGTAAGAGTAAAATAGTAAAAGAAGTTGTACCAAGAAATTGAGCCATGTTTCTAAATACTAAAAAAAGAAAAGCAAAGAAAAAGGCAAAACTAATTTGGGAAATATGCAAAAAGGGAGGGAAAAAAAAAAAAAGTCATACTAGATGGTGCCTTTTGTATGTGCCATGACTCACATGAATCCATGTGCATACATGAATGCATGGCATGTCGTCATGTCATGCAGATAGCATAGTATGATGAGGCCATCAAATTGGGCTGGTCATGGTCATTAGTCATGGCTGAGTCAGAGGCACTCGAAGGCCAGTCTTCTTGTCTACATGCATGGGATGGTGGTTTGTGATGATGATGCTGATGCAAACCATTCCCACATTTAATTTCATTATCTCTAATGTATCATGGTTCATGGATGGTAAAATTAGGTTATCCCAAACCCATTATCCCTATTAGTCTGAAATTGGACATGTCTTTATGAATGAGAGCTATTACAACATGAATTATTGAAGGATTTTAGACTACTCTTTTGTCCCATTTCTAAGTGGCTTTAGATTCAAATCTAAGATTTTTGTTTACTATAGTGAAATCATAGATTTGGGATCGATTCTGCACGTATATGTAATTTTATCTCTTTTTACTAAAGTGCAGAATCCTCTTCGTTGATTATTACTCATAAAAGAACAATGAATTGTTTATTTTCACATATGAATCTTGTCAAGTAGCTTGTAGCCCTGTGGGACCAATCTCCCCTATTATGTAGAGGAGTCGTTGTGCATCTGTTGTATTGTACTTCAATTTACTTAATTTAATAATATGATAATATTGACTTTTTAAAAAGATAAATTTCATTATTTGTAATATTCTATATATATATATGAATCTTTGTATTTTATAATCGTTGCTGGTTGATTATGAATTATATTATAGTCTATTATTGATTGATATTTGTATCGCAATAATGCAGTTGATTTACTAAAAAAAACTAATAATAATACGCCACAAAATTTGATAGTCATTGTGATTTATTCTACATGCATGTGGAAATATACATATATATATGTATATTTGTGAATTTTACGAACTTTTTGTGATTTTCAAAACTATAAAATAGCTGTAACTTTTTGCAATCGAAAAATAGGAATGTCAACTTTTAACTCCCTAATTACTGATTAAGTAGTCAAATTTGGAATTATTTGATTAAAATAAACTTTAGTTGATTGTAGATCTTTATTTTTTTAATTTGCTAACCTTTTAAGATAATGTTATACAATTTCCCCTAGAGTGGTTAGAACTTAACACACCATTATGGCTAAAAAGCAATTTCTTTTTTCATTTTAATTTCTAAAGTTTCATTAGGTATCGGAGAAATTTGTTAAGATGTATCGTATCGAGTTTAGATTATGACTCAACGTAATTAATGAAACACTTTTAATATGGGAGCTTTTACTTGTATTATTTAGTCTACATATAAGATAATAACATTTGAGATTATATAGAATTATTAAAAAAAATTATCATAACATTACATGGATAATTGAATATAAAAATTTCTAGGTATAATATTGCTAAGGATGCTAGTGATGAAGGTGCTGTTTGGGAGTCAAAGCAATGACCTCATTTGCTGATCTGGCTCAATGTCTTATTTAAGGATGATGTGGAGTCCTAATATAACAGTTGGACAAATGGATTTATCACAGGTTACAAAATAGTGCACTTCTTTTAGGTATCCCACCAAAGGGAATTAGTGTTTATTAAAGTAGTACTCATTAGGTAAAGTAATTGGGGCCATTTTATTTTTATTTTTATTTTTTAAAGAAAAATTAAGCTTTTATAAAGGGTTTGTATGCATATGTATGATATTATTGTTCATGTATATCTTGTGGATGAGTTATGTAGCACTTTTTTAAGAGTAGGGGGAATTTATTTAATTTTAAAGTAATGTAGCCTATGGCAATAATTAAGAGAAATCAATCACCAAATTATAATATTAAGTTTATTCACATGTGACAAAATATCGTCGTAATATTTGATGTGATTTTTTTTATTGAAATAAATAATTTAATTGAATATTGAAGTGGGACTTCTTTGTCTACGGTAAGGTCCATGCTAACGCTAATGCTAGTAGATGGTCTTTTGTACGTAGTTGGTTTTCAAGATCTTGGGGCTTGTTTTTCTACGATTTGGGGGAAAAAAAATTTCTAACCCCCAAAAAAATTAAAAATGGAGGCACATTTCTAAATTTTTCTCCCAAAATACTACAATTTTTTACCCAAAAAATTCCTCACAATTCACTCAAAAAAATTCTACACCCTAAAAAGCACACCTACCCATTTATTTTCTCACTCCATTTTTCACATCACTCATTCATTTATCACTCTCTTTTTTCACTCATATATATCTATTTATATATATATATATATTTACATATATGAAAATATTAAAATTTTACTACTTAAAAAATTCTAAAACTTATGTTTACAAATTTATTAAAATAATCCTTGAGAAAATTAATTAAATTTAATAAATAATATATTAAATTAATTAAATTACTTATTAATTAAATAATATATTTTTTATATTTAATATTTAATGTATTAAATAAATATTATATTTATTCATTTAATAAATAATTTAAAATATTTTAATTTGATATAATAAATTAATCTTCTTCAAAAAAAATTAATCTTCATTAGATATTAATATTCACATTTATTTAAAATTATTATAAAAATTAATTATAGTGGATATTTATTTAATAATCTATTAAGTTTAATAAATTAATATTAATACAATTAAAATAATTATCAAGAAAATTAATTAAAATTAAGTAAAACTCTTTTTGATTGTTACTAAGTAATTTATTTATTAAATAATATATTAATTAAATAATGATTTAAAGTAAAGAAATAACTTATTAAATTAGTTTATTTAATTATTTAAATAACTTATTGTGTATATATTAATCATGTTTCATACTTCACGTATAATTAAATATTATGCTTATTTATTTCATAAATAATTTAAGATGATTTAGTTTCATATAAAATAATTTTTTTTTATTTGATGAATCGTTATAAAGTTTTATATTTTCTTTATTTCATTTAAATAAATAATTAAGTTTTATTTATACATAAATTGTAAATAATAAATATTTAAATAATTATATTTTAAGAATGAACAATAATTAGTTTATGATTAATGTACAATAATTAAATTTTTTATATAAGCTGATATCAATAGTTATGATATAATTATGTTATCAGCCAATTTTTTTATAATTAAGATATAACTATAAATTTATAAATAATTAATATTTATTATAATATCAATTATTACATACACACACACACAATTCAACTATAAATATACATACATATATAATATATTACATAAAAAAACCACTTTCACCCTACAAACTCAATAAAAAAGCAAATGATTTGACATCAACGGTAAAGTTTATCTCCTCCCAAAATATAAAGAAACAAACAATTCATTGTCAAATTATTTTACATATTTTTCCAAAACAAAAGAAAACGCTTGGCACATTCTCCAAATTTTCTCCCAAAAATTCATTCCCCAAATTTTTTTTTCTAGAAAATGGCCAAAGCACAAAAGAACAAGCACTTGATTATTTTGTATCTGATGAAATAAATAATCTCTTATTAGCATTGATGTGAATCTGAAAAGTTGGGCTTTTTATTTAAATTTTAAGTTAATGCTTTAATGCTTAAGTTAATGTAAGGCTAGTGAATGAGGAGAAAATATTGAAAATAATTAAGATAACATACACCAAAATTTCAAGTATTAAGATATTTATAGGGTAAGGAGATGGGTTGACCTTTGCCATGTGGATCATTCGAATGGTTCAACTTTCTTAAAATTCAAAAATTCCTTCTTTTTTTTTTTTTTTTTTTAGATAAAACATTATAGATGATGAAATTTATCCTTTCAACAAGTCAATATTATCTTATTCTCAAATCAAGTAAATTAAAGTATAAACTATGTAATCAAATGCACAAAACGTGCACAACGATATCCATTCAGGTCGAACACGAGACATTCTACATAATATAGGAGATTGATGCTATTGAACTGCAAGCCACTAGACCAACAATCCCTATTACAACTTGTATCTTTCGAATTAATGAGTCAGATCACACTTATCAGTCTATTTGAACACAAAAAAATAAATTAATTTTATTCTAACCTACGTTAAATATCGCTCGTTAAACATCGGTCGTGATTATGTTTTTTGGACTTTATATCAATGCACCAATGTTATTGTTAGGTAACTTTTGATGTAAAAAAAAAGTTAAAAACTTTAAATAAGGACATGTCATGTGTGCAAAAAGCACTACGAATCTATAATGCTTTTCCAAATTCAAGTAAGTCATCATTTAAACCAATTTATCTCCATAAACTTCTTAAAAGCAGTAAGTTATGATTAGCAATAATGAAAAGTAGAACTCCTTAGAAAGAAGTTATAATCAAAATAATAGTACCTTCTACTTATATTTTATTCTTATCTTTCAAAATCCTAAACAAGTGGACTTCTTTGCTTTAATCTTGGATCAAATTAGCACTTCTGAGTGTCTTTACATGTAATACGCAAAAGACATTCGTCGTTTAGCACTTTTATTTAGTCCAGCTGTATGTTTTTAATTTTATCCAATAATAATAATAATAACCACAACGGGTCTCAAGATATAACAAATTATCAGAATCGGGACTCAACTAATTAATTGAATCTTTGACAATCGGGCTCAACAAATTCTTAAGTGTAACTTAAGCTATAGATATGATTTGATCTAAAACTCATTCTTAATCTTAGGATGAGCTGAAGTTTTGATATGAGTCTGAAAAAAATTATTCTCATCGGAAGATGGAATGAACAATATAGAGCAAATTGCAGTCAAATAATTCGATCGTAAACCTAGAAGTAAAAATATAATAGGATCATTAAAATTTTTCAACAAAAATACTTAGATATTTAAATCAGTAAATATAATATAAAATCAATAAAGATGTTGGAGAGTAAATACTGTAAGGTTAAAAAATATATATCGTGTTCTTGAAAAATATGATATTTGAAGTATTTACTATTTAGAGTGATGATTTCAGGTACATATTACACCAACGTGATTCCATCAGGATTGTGAAGTTCCTTTTTAAAGGGTTTGGACCTTCTTAGATCAAGCATACCTAGCCAGAATACAAGTATACGGATCCAAAAATGGGTAATATATAAATATTGCATGCTTTTCAAGGGTATTTTGGGAATACCACATCACATTTGAATAATTCTAATTTCAACCCATTGCAAATACCATTTGAATTCGCCCAGTAGCTTGTAGTTCAAGTGGCATCCGTCTCTTCTATTAAGTGAGATGTCTTGTATTTGATCCGTAATTGACGCATTGTGCACTTTATGTATGTGTGTAGTTTATACTTTAATTTATTTGAATTGAGACTGGGGATTTCTTTGATTTGAGAATAAAAAAATATTGCTTTATTAAAAGGATAATATTCGTCATTTGTAATGCTCTTAAAAAAAAAAAAAAACCATTTGAACTCATCAATTTTTATTTTGAGATATCCTGAAAAGAATTAAAATAGTAAATTGAAAATAAAGCAAATTAGAGTGTTAAATTGTTATATGCACTTTTAGTGACCGAACTTTCATGTAATATTTGCTTGGACAAACAATTGATATCATAAAAGATTAAGGGCTTTATTGAAAACTAAATTTCCAACACTAATTTATACAAAGGGAATGTTTGCTTATGTTTTTTTGTTTGATTTTATTGTGTGTTTTAGGAGAATGAATTATTAAAAATTGTGAAAGTTGTTTTTGGTATGTTTGTTTATGTTTTGGGGAAGATATTTTTTACTGTAACAATCAAATCAATATTTTTTTTATTGAGTTTTTGGGGTAAAAATAGAATTGAATAATTTTTATAATAATAATAATAATAATAATAATATATGTATATATATTGAAAAATATGTATATTGGAGGAAATATGATGATATATTTAGGGAAAATATAACCAAATATTTTTAAAGCTTTGAATTTTAATGAAAAATATTGAAAAATATAAATTAAAAAAATGTATGCTAGAATTTCAAACGCACACGTTGCCCGTGCATCACTGCTTTTGTTTAGCCGCATGTCGTTTTCCATTTTTTTCATAATGATGAAATTTTGTCCCTTTCCACATTAGCATGAATTATGAGGAATCAAGACGTCATGCGCCAAATCGAATGTCATACCTTTATTTTTGTTGCTATTCGGATATCGGAACACTAAAGCAAAGATTTTTATGCATCGAAATTTTAGTCGCATACGATTTTGAATAAATTCAGATCAATTATAGAGCAAAAGAGTAACTATTTACTATATAATTTGATTTTATCAATGAACATATCCTTATTTTTTGAAGAATTATGGTGTAGTTAGAAATGAAATCTCGTAGAGTCCATAAATAATTTAAAATTGAGTTTTACGAATAACAGATCTAATCTAAAATAATTTTTTTTGAATTAATAAAGATTGTGATGCAGAATAAAGTTGTTTTTAAAATAGCACAAGGTCATAAATTGTATACTCTTATCATATTATGATTTGTGATATTTATAGGATAGAAATTATGTCATAGTCGCGCCGTGTCTTGCCTACACAACATCCTGTGATAGTTGGCATGTGCATCTTGATGGCTTAGATCACGAGTTATATCTGAGCATAGATGGTCAAACCAACTTATAGAAAAAGAAGCTGGTTTTATAGTACATGAAGAATATTTTTAAGCTCTTTTTAGCTTATTTTACCATATCAATATACAGTAACTCTCTCATGTAAATTCTTATTTAGTATTTAAGGTCGACCATCTCAACAATCAGCACTCTTGCCTCATTTATAACCAAACGATGATCTAGAGGTATTAGTTGATAATTCGTGTGAATTTCCTCTTGACGATGAAGCTTATCTCCTATTATTTCACTAATTGACCCCAACTCCGATGATTTTGAGGTTATTCAAATTAATTTAAAAACTTTAAAATGAATGAACACATTCATCCACATATGTTACACGTATCTCCCCCAAGATCCGTTTCAAACTTTAATGGGTGCACCTTCCTTTTATCAACTCGTCTCACCTTTAATCGACATAGTTTTCACATTGCAAGCCATCTTTCCAAACAGGACTTTCAATGATATATACAAGCAAGTTAATAATTTTCAAGCAACAATTCAAGCCACTTTTTGCTTTGACAACAACTAGAGCCTGGAAATTGTACTTTGGACCATGTAAATATAGCTTTCACGGAGAAGCAGCCAAACATCGCAGTTACTTTGCCTTCGAGGCAAGGCATGGCAATCCATGTATTGCTTGTATTGCTGACGAGTGACGACACCGATGGACACTTGGTAAGACTTTGAGATTTTTTTTTTTTTAATAAGAAAAAAATTAATTATTAGATCATATATGATAACATTATTATTTTTATTCAAAATGTCATTGTATTTGTATTTAATAGTAACGCAGGTGATGAGGGTTCGATTCGTCGGATATGGGTCCAACTACGGATTTGGATGAGACTCGACTTGGATGGTCGGGATCCGTGTTTAGGTGGGATGAATCCTGCAATCACAACAAATGTTAGGCTAGCCGATGAGCCCTCAGCTTAGGTCCTCCGATACTCAAGTCAGTAATGATTGACTAGAAATATCGAGCAGCGAAATAAGGGTTTTGAATGTATGTCAGTGCGTATCTCTAGAAGGTTGGGGTGAGGGTATTTATATCCTTCTCTCTTCGAGGAAATGTCTGGGATTGCCCTGGTACACCCAGGGGCCCTCAGCCTTGCACCATGGGCAATTAGTCATTTCTCTAACTTGTATATCTCCAGCTAACTACCCTTCCAGGTTTCAAGGATATGATAGTACACTATAGCGGCGCCTGCTGTTTCAGGCGGTGAGGGGATGGCATGCGCCATTAATGCGGAGGCGTGACGCCCGTTAGTGCATTTAATGCGGTGACCGAGTACTGTACTGTCTCGACCTCCGACTCGACCTCCCAATGGTCGAGTGAGGTTGACGAAGCATATGGGCCTCGGGCGCCTGCTTGGGCTTGGTGCCGCATCTCTAGGCTAACTTGGTTTGGGCCTAGGCGCTTTGACCATCCCATATCAACAAGTAATTTTGAATGTGCGTCTAAAAAAAATGAGTATTGAAAATAGTGCTTTTGAATTTGAATCTTTCTCTTCGGGTCGGGTTGACTTGACCTGATTTGATTTGTTATTCGACGGACTACATTATTTTGAAGAGCCCGAATCATGTCACTTATGTCGAAATGTATTTGTCAAATAATAAGTATGTATATATAAATACTCCCAATATTTTCCTGATCACAAATACTAACTTGAGGTCAGAAAATTTTCGTTGGATCGATAAATTTCAATTATTCTAATCTTTTTTGTAGTTTTAGGATTCACGAACTCATATGAAATGACTCATGATCTAATTTGAGCCATATAATTGAATGCAATAAAATTTCAGTGGATGATATATTCCATCAATATTTTTTTTTTATCTTTTTTGAATGTGATGAAATTCAGTGGCTGCTCAGTCTTAATCACTTATGTAATCACCTGTATATTGCAACTTTCAATAGTTTTAATCAATTATTGCATTTGAGCAATAGACAAGGTGCATGTCGCTGCATGAGAGGGAAAACACGCAATTTCTTTTATGCTTTTCATGCTTGCACAATTGGTCCAAACCTACGACTTTTTCCTCGCATAAAGGGAATCACGACTTCTGTGGAATCAAACAGAAATCTTTTTAGATTAAGAAATTTTAATAAAATATATTTTATATAAAAAAATTTCCATTGTAAATAACAATAAAAACTCAGCTAAATAAAAAAATTGCATGGTATTAATAAATTAATTAGAGTAGCTTAGCCTTTATTATGGTGAAAAGTCAGATAAATCAAGGGGTTCATGTCATGTAGCTATTAGACGTACTTAAAAGTCACATATGATTTTCCAATTAGGAGAAAACAACGGTCATTATAGATTATAGAACTCACAAAAAATTTCAATTTGTTGTAGAGACACTTAACAAATTACTTAAATATTAGTAGTCAAATAATTTCTTAATTATGAGCATATATTATCATATTAATATTTTATTATTTATCCACATACAGATGCGTACCTAAAGTTCTTTAAATTTAAACAAGAGACCTCACATAAAGATGTAAGATTGATGCTAATTATGAGCCAATTGATCAGTTAGCAATCAAATGCTTAACATGAAGAGCATAAATTATTAGATAATAAAAATAAAAGTAAGATAAAAATATAAGTACATGAAATTGAAATATTAATTAGTCACACATAATTAAATCACAACTAATTATTCCTAATTCTATCTTTCGCAAATTAATTGTATCATAAGTCACTAATGGGGTTGCTAGCATGAGTCTGATCTTTATTCTAGAGTAAGTTAAGGTAAAATAAGGAAAATTGCAAAACTATGACCGTAGCTATCATTTTAGAGTCGAAATTTGAGGTGGTATTAAAGTAGGATTAAAATTCATTAAAAATTGAAAAAAAAAAGAAAAAAGGACAACGACCATAAAAAAAATACAGTCAGCATCGGTGATTGCTTGCATGGTATATGCATGGAACACCAACACAGGCGTCACGCAAGTAATTACCGGTGCTGACTGTGCTCTCTAGTGGTCGTTGTCCTTCTTTTTTTGTTTTTTAATGAGTTTTTGTCCTATTTTAATACCATTCTAAATTTTGGTCATATATTGTGAATTGACTATAGTTATAGTCCTATTTTTGCAATTTACGCAGGTAAAATATAAGATATAAAATCAATTGATATTAAAAATTCTTAATTACAAGTATTAAAATATAGATGGGAGTCCGGGACAAAATTAGTTCATTGAGGAATAGTTTTTGTATATATGTTCCACCGGCCGTACATATGAATATAATCTTCCCAAATAATGAATAATTAAATTAATTGCATGAATAAGTCATAATCTTGTTTGGTAGATACCAAAACCAAATCTAAAATCCAAGTCAGATTATTTCTAACCATGGGTTTATGCTTAATATCACCGTCACATTAAAGATAAGTTAAATAAGTAAATTATAAAACATGCAGCCATACAAAATCGAATATTTAATTAACTAACAACGTAAAAACTCAGCTACCACGATACAAATCAAACATATAAAACAACCTAATTACAAAGGAAAATTTGTTCTTACATATACAAAATTACGTAAATACTATTGTTTTTATTCGCCTAATTTTATTTACAATTAAAAATTTATACTCTCTTCTTCAACCACACAACATCGATTCATCCGCATTTACATCACAAAACATCCATTAGGGTTTTCATCGCTGAACATATTATCGTTCGCATTCAAATAAGTTGGTGGAGGTGGTGGAGGTCCTTGTGAGTATTGTACCACGTAGCCCATATTTGGATGACCTTGATGATGATACATTGGCTCATGACCATAGTCTTGATGGGCATACATTTGATTATACATGGGCATGGTATAGTGTGTTTGTGGATGGTAACTGCCGTACTCCATCTTGTTCACTTCAACTATTGTTCCCTCCCCCCCTTTGCTACCCTCTTCGCTACCTTCCTTATGTTTTGCTCCGTCTTCTTTTTGCTCACCACCGCCATCGCCCCCACCATTGCCGCCTTTATCCTTTTTCTCTCCTTCAGCACCGCCACCATCACCACCGTCGGCTTCTTTTCCCTTCTTCTCTCCTCCGTCGCCGCCATCTTTCTTCGGAGGAACAATCTCCACGCCTCTTTTTAGCTTCTCTTTCAAGTATGCAATGATGTCCTTCGCGTCCATTGTTCCGATCACGGTGACTAAATCTTTTTGTAAATCCGTTACTACCGAGTTAACCCCTAAAACAAGAAGCAATTTTAAAAATATTTATAAAATCATAAAATAAGAATATTCCTCGTATTTTAACATTGAGGATATACTAAATTAAATGAGTGTGTACGGTAATATAAATTATAAACATATTTAATTAATGCAAATAAAAACGTAATATTTTTGGACTAACTCACCATTCACGTTTTTTAATATAATCCGCTTTATCTTATGTGCGCAACCGTCACAGTGGAGTTTTATTTTCATCAGCACTGTACTAACCACAGCCTGAAGATAAATAACCATAAAAGAAAAAGCAAAAAATAAATAAATTAATCAATATATAAATCTCCAAATAATTAATTAACCCAAGTGCCAATTAAATATCATTAATTAAGCTAATTACCTCTTTGGGTTTCTTATTATCGTCAGCCTTCTTTTCCTCTGTTTTCTTTTCTGATTTCTCCTCGGCCTTCTTGTCGCCGGCGGCGGCGCCACCGTCCTTAGGCTGAGGGGAGATGAGCTCCACCTTCTTCTTGGTCTTGGTTTCAACTCTCTCTCGGAGCCAAGCGGGGTCCACATTCCCCGTCACAGTCAATTTCTTGGCCTCACAGTCGGCCTTCACTTTCTCCACACCTTCACAAAATGGACCACACAGCAATAATTTTTAGGCCCCCACCGCTCAGTTTTATTATTGTCCACTATCAAAAATATCTTTAGCGGGGAAAGGAAATACTAAAATCAATTTGATTTTTTGAAAAAAATTTCTGGCCATTAATTAATTTAAATAAGTTGAAATCTCAGTTTCTGTAAACTGAAATTGATTTTGTATCGGCGAAAAAAGGGAGAGAAACTGAGTTAAGCAGAGATTGGAGAGTGAAATCATTAATTAATGGTTGCTAAAATAAATTAAAATAACTTTTTGTAATATTAAATTTGAAAAAGAAAAAGAGAGAACAATGTTTATCTGTTCTTCACCTCATTTTTGTACTATGAAATACAAAACAAATCATTATGAAAATAAAATTTGAATTACCTTCCAAATGCCTAACGGATCGTCTGACTTTTTTAGCACATCCTTCGCAATGCAAGTCCAGCTTCAAAACCACGGTGATGGACCCCTCATCTTTCTTTTCGCCGCCATCCGCGGCGGCGGCGGCAGCCTTCTTCTTCTCTCCTTCATTCTTCACTTCCACTTTCTAGAAAAACACACCAGAAAAAAGGAAAATAATTGACCAGAAGCACCCAACAGAAAAACAAAAATTTACGGACTGCCTAAGAACTGAATTTTATGTAAAAGAAGATTAATTACCTCGCCCATTTGGTATTTTTCTCTAAGAATTAGGACTTTTTATATTTTGTTTGGGTAGAATATGAAATGCAAATTGTTTGAAGGGGAGAAATGGAGGCAATCGCCGGAATATATAGAGCAGAGTTTTTGGTGAAGTCATCTGGGCCCAGCAAATAAAAAAGACAAAAAGAAAAAGAAATTCATATAGAGACCGCTTTTTGTATGTATATGTGGATGTATGGTATTTATGTATGGATGTGAATGGAATGGCATTTGTTGATGGATTGATGGGAATGCGATGCCGCCGGGATTTATCATTTAGGCAGATTTGGAATTTGGGTTTCGTGATAAACCAGCTAACTATGACTATAGGCATGACCTTAGTGGAATTACTATGCTGCCCACAATCCAAATTAGGTGGGCTTTACTAAACCACATTGGCAATTACAATAAACAAACCTCCAAAATACATGCATATACTCCAAACAAACAGTACCATAATTTAATGATATAAATTTATGTAAAGATAATGCAAGGAATACAACATGATTAGAATGATTATCGAAATAGAAAGATGTGTGATGTGTACTTAACTTTTCTTATGATAATTTTATGATCTATCTATTAGTTTGTCTAGAATATTCTTATTTGATTTAGAATTGTTTTGTCTATTAGTTTGTCTAAATCGATCTATTTATGATTCGATGGTCGAAACTTTGTTCCTATCTACTCGAGATGAACTTAAAATCTAAATTTGAAACTATGAAAGATTATGATTATTGGGAGGTTCCAACGGTAAGTCCTTGATTCTTAACTCAGTTGTCTAAGTTAAGGGGTTGTAGATAAGTGCAATAAACTAAAATTCACGTGCACCTTAGGTTGTGAGTATTCATAGTATAGGGTAGTGTAGTGGTTCATTTAATCATATATGTCATATCTGAATAGTATTGTGTGTACTTAATGAATGATTTAGATGATGAGTCCTTTTGATTTAAATCCAATCACATTCTTCCGTTCAAAAAGACATAAACTGTAGAGTATAAAATAATTACATTTAAATGGTAAGAGTAAAATAGACTCTTCTTAAACTAAAAACATTATTGTTAATTTTTGTTTCTGCCTTCCCTCAATTTACTTGGGGTGATCATCTAAACCCATTGACCTGTTCACGTGACAAAATTAGTTCACCATCTAAATTTTGTGATGGGGTATAAATTATGTGGATATTAATCAAATTATTAAAATTAAACAGCAAGGTGCTCAGATATAAGTTTAGTGGGTTGTAAATAAATTAAAATACATGGTTCAATTCGTTAATTAAAAAAAAAAAAAAAAAACTTGTATGCTTTCTAGATTGTTGACTAAAATTTGGTTAAGAACCAAGTTTTCCTACTTAAGTTGGTTATTGAACTTGTCAAGGTGAAATTTTTGGCCCTAGAGTTCCACTTTATATCACGGACATACTAGGGAAATATCATATAGTTGAAATGTCACAATTAATTGAGGTTAATGTTACCTATAGTATGTATTTATTCAAGGCGGCAATCCATTATAACTTGAGAAGAAAGATGAGTAACTTTTCCCTCAGACAACATTGTTGGTGGTGACAAATTGCTACGGGCTAGCATTCAATGTACACTAGCTCAAAACTTTGACAAAGTTATAAATTAAATTGGGAACTAAAGCATTCATTCGCCAAGAAGTTGGTTATCTTTCCACCACACATAAGAGTCAAATTTGACTTTTGCTTTTGGACATAGACTTGGGACCAGAAAATCATACAAAAAACATTTTTTTTTTTTGAAGTAAAAACACTATATGTTTGCTTTCATTTGCGTATGATATTTTTTTTGAAAAAAAATAAAATCAAACATAATTTTTTTATTTTCGCTAGAAAATTCAAAATGACTCCAAAGCACCACAAGCATACCCCATAATCATTATATATCTTCTCATGTATCATAATTCTACATAAAAAGTAATAATATAAAATTACATCTTCATTGTATTAATTAAAAAAAAAAATACTAATTTGACATTTACATAAAACAGAATCAAAATATACACCATATATATATATATATATATCTTCGCAACCCACTCCGCAAAATATATTTCCTAAAATATTTTAAAATAAAATCAAACATTACTCGTAAGTACTAAATTTGATATATAAATAGTGATATATATATTAATAATGTATAGATACAGATAAATGACTCTTGCCTATATAAGATGAACAAATCTTGTATGCATATCAAATGTTATAAACTAATGAAAACTTATATTGATGATATCAAATTTTGTTCTATCAAAAAAATTGAATAATTTATAAGTTGTTTCAATTCTCACTCGTTTAAATATTTTTTCATATGGATAAAAACTTTCGTTACAAATGTTGTTGAGATAATACCTTGCAGAAATACGTCTTTTATAATTAGCAATGAATTTAAATATTATCAAGCATAAAAATAAAAGTAATATCTTATTTGGAAGAAAAAAAAATTCTTATAAAAATTTTCCAAACCGACTTAAGAGGTAAATTGGAAAAATAAAAAGGGAAAAAAGAAAAATTGATTAATCATGTACCGTTACATCCTATAGAGTAGAGTATCTATTACCTAGTGCTATCTAGAAGCCTCCCTAAGTGCTAGAGCTAAGCTACGCAATTACTTTAGAAAAATCTTGATGAGAGGCATGCATGGTTGGCTCAAGTGATAGCCCACCAGTGAATAGTGTGATAGAGTAGTACTGTAATTCGGTTAGACAGGTCGAGTTCAAACTTTTGTTATTGGGTACTTCCTTAAGAAAAGTCGTGGCTGCTGCAGCCATCCCTCCTCAACTCAGTTAGGTTACGAAATTTGACCATATTCATATGGTTAAGGCAATGGCTGGACCATGACTACGTACTTAGGACATGCCGCAGACATCATGGGAAATATGTTAGTTGTGAGAATTATTCTCTTGTTACGGCTCGTTTGGTTTTATTTTCAAGACGCGTTTCCATTTCAGTCGTTTTTAAAAATTGAAAAGATAGTTATAATTTTGAAATGAAAATAAAAATGTGTTTGGATAAATTATTGGAAAGTAATGTTAGATTAGGTCTGTGGTTGAAAAGATAGATGGTTTATGTTTGTTTTCATGTTTAAAAAAAACTTATTTTTTAAAAATATATGTATATTTTAAAATAATAGTGAATACTTTATGTCAAATTAAATTTGAATTTGATTTATGTGATAATATGGTGATATGGTAGGTTTAGAATGTGTTTGAAAATGAAATAGAAATACTTTGAGGGCTTGTTTACTTGGTATGATTGTGCATAATAGATAGATAATCCAATGTAATTAAATGTTTGGTTAGCATAATTAAAGCCCTTGATTAATAACAAGACCGGTATCTTATCTTGAAGTGTTGGGATTATGTATCACACCCCTTTAGTGTGATTGATAATTCTAAGATTAAAACCATTGGGATTAATATATCAAATGATGAAATTATCTCTACATATAATTCAATGAAGACAGTTTAATTGTTAAAAGAAGATTGAGGATAAAATTGATATTTTACTTTATCATAAGTTTCAATCCAAATTAGTAATCCGAGCAAGCAAACAAAATATTGATATATTTTTTAGATAATGAATCATACGCTTATCAATCACATCTAATCTTATAATACCAAGCAAACGAGCCCTGAGTAAAAATAAGGAGAAAGTAATAGTTTTTACTTTTTATCCTCGGATGAAAATGGAAATGTGGCATAGAAATGAAACCAAACGGGCTGTTACAGCTTAGAGAATTTGGGCATAAACTTAATTAGAAAACGTGGTAGTGAAAATAAGTAGACTGGTGCATGGCTGCATATTGAGAGAGGTTGTTGAAAAAGCAAAAGACAAAATGGACTTCAATTTGAGAATTATTGATCTTTTTTGCATGCAAGCTGTGTAACATGTTATTTATGAATATTGAAGTTGACACTTCTGACTTTTCTTGCCAATTTTCTGGGACCATAATGTTTTGATTGGTTGCACTGTTTTCATAAGTAGAGAACAATGTCCGGATGAAGGAAAATGAAATCAAAGGAATGCAAAAAAATTGAATCTGTATGGGTGTTAGGAAAAGTAATGGAAAGGGGGATGTGAAAGCATGTTGAAACATAGAAAATACGTAATTCTATTTTGAAATAACAATACAAGTATTTATGTGCAGTATAGATTTCAAGGTGTTTTACTAATTTTAGTATGGTCTTTTTCTCGAGATAGTTGATTCAATCAAGTGTGAAGATGATGAATATTTTTCAGCACGATCCAACTGCATTATCCGAACTTTAAAATAAGGAGAAACACCAAAACGCATTTGTCCAATTAATTATGATTGAATCAAAATGAATAAGAGGTGTAATTATTTACCAGGACAAGCCTCGAAAATTATACATTGGTATTTTTTTAAGATGTTCGTTGTTTTTAATGGATTCGGCACGTTGGACTCAATTGGGCTCAAGTAATTAGGCTTGCTATAAGCACATCAATATGTGCAATTTTTTTTCCTCTTCTTTTTCTTTGTTTTTCCCAAAATACATTAAATGAAGTCTTTCTAGGTTTATCTTACAAACGATTTATTTTATAACCCTAGAAGGCACTTGGGCTTAGATCCAATTTGTAGTTTTCATTAGATTTGGATCAAGGATGACATAGCCCGTAGTCGCTAGCGGACAATTGTATGGGCTGAACTTTCTTCGTAATTGGGCTTCCTAATTAGGTCAAAGTGGGCTTTAAATCTTGGCCCACTAGTAGTAGATTTTTCTATGAGCCCAACAGGCCCAACCTCGTAAAGGCTCACATTTTTTTAAGAAAAAACAACAAGCTTATTTCAATTCACTTTGTTAATTACATTGTAAAAATCTATGTATAGCTTGATTATTAGAATTCTTGATCGAATTATTTTCTAGGTTTTAGCCAAAACTCGTAATTAAGTCATAATCATGATCTATTAAATTGAAATTCCATTTTAATTCTGCAATGGTTATGGTGAAAAATGAAATAGAAAGTGTTAAAAGCGTTTGGATTAAGAAAAAGGAAGGAGGGATTAAAAATATTTTGGATTTTCTGTTTTCTCTTTATGTTTTATCCTGTATTTCACTTTAAAGTTATATCTCAACAACTAAATAGATATTTAGAGAAAATATTAATTGTAGTGGAAAGTTTAAAATAAAGGAGATGTTTTGGAGAAGCTAAATATTTTTTAAAGCAAGATTTCAACTATGAGTGAGTAATGCATTAAGATTTGTTTAGAAAATTGATGGATTTTCGGGCCTTACACATTGAAAGAACTTGTATTATACATTGTTAAATAGTTATTAATGATTTACTCGATTAATTTTCGAGAATAAAAGGATTCAAATAATGGAACCCATTTAACTTTCTCAAGTATAAAACCTTTCAACATAATATTATTTCGTATAGCTTAAGTTATTAAAAATTTATTTATGCTCGATTTAATTAGCTACCTAACTTAGAGGACAAAGTCCCTAAAGTTGTGGCGCTTAAATGAATATTCAGTAAATTTAAAGCCTTCAATTGCCGTTTAACAGGAATTATGTTGCTACAAACAGGGATCTAATCGCCATAAATCTTAGGGGCTAAAACAAAATTATTTTGGAAACTTTCCATAGCAAGTACTGCAAATACCCAAATAGGCCCATTATGCACCTTATGTGCATTGTGTGTAGTTTACATTTTGATTTATTTGATTTGAGAATAAAAAAATATTAATTTGTTGAAAGAATAAAAAATTCGTTATTTGTAATGCGTTCTCTCTCAAAAAAAATAAAATAAAATAGTAGATTCAATTGGGGTTCAATTGAATGTTTAGTAAAATGTTTGGCCTTCAATTGCCATTTAATTGAAATTTTGGGGTGATACATAGGAACTTTTCTGAATAAATTCATATATTTTAAAGGCTAACACAATTTTTCCGCAAAACTTTCCATCGTAAGTGTCGTCACAGCTACCGTCTTGTATTTCTGCACAACTAACGCAATGCAGATAGAGTTGCAGATGGAACCGAGAGAAAAATTGAACACGAGAGAAAGAAAAAAGTGAGGAAAAAAGAGAAGAGGTGTAGAAGAAAAAGGAGGAGGAGGAGATACGTGGCGGAAGCACGGCGGCGCTCTAGTGATGGCGGTTGGGGTGGGTGTTGGACAAAGATCCTCTCATTTTCGCAGCAAAATTGAAGGATGGTTGGACAGAGTTCCTCCTCTCTTGCATGCACGATCAAATTCATGATTTTGACGGTTGAATTGTAAGTTGGGATTGCGGATCTTAGTTGCATGTTGTTGATGCGCTGGTAAATAGTAGTTGTGTTCTTGTGTGGTGCTTAATTGTTAGTAATAAAGGTTGATTTTCAGTTTTGATTGGCTTATTGCTGAAAAATTGGGGTTAAATCTTGTATCTTGTTGACAGCTTTGTAAATGGAGTGGTGCAGGCGTGTGTTGGACGGCGGCCGGCAGTGAGCTGTGGGTGGGCTTGTGTTTACCCACTTATTGCGAGGTTATTTCGATTTTTGCATGTGGTTTTTGGGTTTTTGAGTTTATTGTGCATTTCTTTGAAATGGATTTCATGCAGATTTCTGAGGCAATTTCAATTGGCTTAAATTGAAATAAATGGCTATATGAGAGCTTGAATTTAGGTTGCTCAAAATGATTTGTATAAATGATTATTTTAATTTTATCAATTAAATTTTTGGAGAAAAATATTTTTGTGAATTCATAGATATAAAAAAGTTATAGTAGAGACAACTCGAGTTTTCAAGTTGAAAGAACTAAACAGAAAAGATTGAATTTTTTTCGAAGTTTGGAAATTAATTTTTTGCAAAAGTCTTTACTACAAGGAAATGAATATATTGAAAGAAAACTAATTTTGAAATTGAATATCAATAAGTAAAAACTTTTTAATAAAAAAATTAAGGTAAAATGTAATGGTTGAGTTTTTCAATAATGGAAAGTTGGTGGAATGGATCTTTTAGATTGAAAAATAATTTTATGGGTTTTGTGAATTAAACATTTATTTGAAGAGTTTTTTAGTATTTTTTCCAGAAAAGAAACCGTTTCCTCAGCTGCAGCAGCAAACAGGAAAAATGGGACAGAGAAGGAAAATGGAGGGAAAAAAAAAAAAAAAAAAAGAACAAAAAGTGTTCAAAAGATAATTAAAAGATGTGCTAAATTTATGTTAATTATTTCTCAAGTCATCTGCTAAATTAAATGTTAAAATCTATTAATTAACTGCTTTAAGAATAAATTACAAAAATGAAAGAAGAAAATTACTATTATACTGACAAATATCACATGTAATTATGAATTGAGATTTGGTTTGTAAATAAAAATTTGAACACACTTAACTAAAAAGGAAAGCATTCCTTCTTCCCTTTCTCTTCTTATCATGTCAACACAAAAAAAAAAAAAAAAAAAAAAAAAAAAGAAAATGGTTTACAGTCATTTCCAATTGATATTTCATAAACAACGATAAAAATTTCAGCATTATTTTAATCATTTAGTTCTATGACTAAGATATAATTATTTGTGGGTCTTGAGATGTGTATTATGTTCTTTCTCTTAATGGAACTGTATATGCACTTACTTAGTTGAATGGATATTCCACATTCACTTTTAAGGGCTATTTAATAGAAAAAAATTTACAATGTCCCTGTCACACCACATGATATAATTCTTACAAGTAACATTTGTTACATTTATGTGTATGTAATAATTATTATATGGATGTTACATACTAAATTACTCCATATTGATAAGTTTTGTATCCTAGTGTCCGTTAACTATATCTGTGAAATATTTTTATGTATATGGTCAGTCATTAGTTGATGTTTAATATAAAAAAGTGCTGGTGTTTAAAATTTTGCTAATCGAAAAATTCAGACACTAGCAATATTTGCATGCTTGATATTTTTAATTCTTTTTTGAGTGCTTCAATTGAAAAATGAGCAGAATGGCTGCGACTGTCCCGCACAGTGGCCTTTGCAATGGCTACTGCCACTGTTCTTGCAAACCATGAGTGGTGGAATATTGTGTCATTATGGAGTCGTACTTTTGCTCAGAATGTTTTTGTGTGTTATAAAGGAGTAGTATTAAGCTTTGGTATGGTAACTATGATGGCTTACAAAGTTGATATGAAACTATCAATTTAAGCAGGTTAATAAGGCTAGGGAAACGACCCATCCAAGCTATAGCTCACGCTTTCTGATGATGTATATGGAGGCAAGTGGCAATTTCTCTTTTTCGGCATATGCATTTTGAGAACTGGAGGAGTGCATGCAACTAAAAGCTTTCTTCTCAAATTGCTCCTTTCTTTCTTCAAGCATCTGAGAGATAAGTGTCTTTGAGTAGTCATTGCGAACTTAAAATTAATGTAATATCAGATGTTTGTTTTGGCATGCTAATTGTGAACTTGGAAAAGTATATGGTACAAGTGATTATGTGTATAAGTTTGCCGAATCTCCCTCTCTCTCTCTCTCTTTTTTTTTTTTTTAATACAAAAATCAATTGGAATTGATGGTGTTACCTTTTGAGTGCATAAACATTGACTGAACGCTGATATTGATATTATTTTACTGTATTTTCATCATAGTTGTTTTTAATGTCCTTGGCCATTTGTGGGGACCAGGCAGCATTGCCTTCCTAGTAATAAGGTATTAATGCTTTGTTATGTACCCGATTACAGGTTGCTCCTTGCATGGAGTTATTAGGGAGCTTCAAGGTGGATGGGGGACAACAGATTTGTTGAAATGGATGCTTTGTAATGTACTTGTGATTTGATCATCTGCTTTGCCATCAGTTATGACGGGTAACTTTTATTTTAATCTTTATTCAGTTTTCTTATTGTTAATGTCACTTGAAAGCAGGCTTTACACATTTCTTCCTTTTATATTGGTCTCTAAGTTAGTTACTTATATTTCAAATGTTTTTACTCCTCCAGACTTGGGTGTTTCAGCATAGAGGATTGAGGTGAGCATATACGGCATTTTCGACCCAACTCTTAACCTTGCAACTTCAGTTCAGGGTTTGGAAAAAATTGCGTCATGAAGTCACTAAATTTGGTCTACTTTCACGTGGAAACAAAATATGGTATTCCAGGAGATGGGCCTTGAACTTATGTATGATGGGATGGTCAATCTTCAGAGTCTATTATGAGTATTGATTTTAAACATAGCTTGATTTGGATATAACTTAAGCCGGGCTTGATTTCTCAATTTCAAAATAGATTACTTGAGATGATACACTGTACCTTTTCATTTTAATGCAGCAGTTAACTTTTTACGCGGAACTATTACTAATGAGTGTCTACTTAAAGTCGACTAGTTTGTTTGGTCATGTTCAGGTAGGACTCGCTTTGGGTTCAATCTTGGGCATGACAGAGTGATATTGCTTTAGGTTATCTTTATGCTGCCTTGAAAATAGCGAGTTTGATATGTAATAAACTACTGGATGGTTTCTAGTGTACCATTTATTTCTCAAGATTTTCTTATATACATAGTTAGAGTAACTTTGGTTCTTTAATCCACCGGTAGATTCTTATGCATTTAGCTTAGAAACATCTAATGCCTTGTGGGCTAACTAGATATTAAATTACATATGTAAGACATGATTAGCGCTAGGGAGAAATAAATCTGCATGTAAGCTCATACCTGATACCAGCTATTGCCATCATACTTGCATTTTAAATTTCATCTTTCGATCCCTCTCAATTTAGGGTTTTCTGAATTCGTTCAACTGTCTGATCAAGACATCCAATTTCATTTTATTTTCTAAACAAGTATCTCTATTCTGGAACAAGTGGGTAGTTTGGTTGTGAACTCCCATACCTACAAACACATCCATTGTGTGTTCAGATCTCGCGGGGGTAGTTGGGGAAGCAGCAGAGATCCTCTCGAAAAAAAGAAAGCATAGCTATTTTGGGACTTAACCGCCACCGAAAGAGAAAGAAGCATATTTTAGGGTCTAAAGAAAGAATGGAAATATCAGTACTTATTAGTGGTATTTAAGAAATAATAATGTCAATTAGCTGCTGATATTCATTGATTAGGTATCTTAACTTAAATGAAGTATGATTCTTAATGGCCCATTTTATGCCATGAGGCCAATAAAATATATAAATATTCTTTTATAAGGAGATGCTATGAAAGCGGCTCATGAATGAGTCATACAATCTGCAGTGGTTGGGAATAAACTTTGAGATCTTCACATGAGCTTATCTGTTATAAATCGGAATGTTCTGTTTTTTCTAGTCCTTCTCTATGCTCCGAAAGGAGAATGTCTTTTGTTGAACACATAAGCTTTTATTTTTGGTTTAATACTACTTCTACTAAAGTGTGGTTCCTGTTGTTTTGCAGATGCTGGGGATATGTGGATTCCATACTATTGTTCTGGTTCATTGGTAAACCAAATGCTTGGAAAACAGTTCTTGGGGAATCAAGAATGTCATATAGGATAAAGATCTAACACTTGTTACGTGCTAAAACATTACTTGTTACTAACAAAGCCACATCTATGTGGAACGTCCCCGCGGTTAAGTCCATTTATTTTAATTATAATGTAGCTTGTACAATTATATAATACATCATTAAAAAATTTAAAAATTAAAAACTCCTTCCACCTATGCGTGTGTACTCTTATTAGGTAGACAAAAGAGCCCATAGGTCTCATTAGCCAACCTGCGTCATTATGTTATCATCTTTAGTTGGGTACAAATGTTCCAACATACCCAGCTCCGATGATGAAGAAAGCCCCCGCCTGTAGTAATAGGTAAATGAAGAAGTGGTTGTGTCCAAAGAGCATATTGTATATGGCACAATGTAGCAAGTACATTACTACTATAAGCTCCAAGATGTGAATCCTGTTCATAAACATGAATTTGCTAAGTTAGTGTTGGACAATGATTGAGTATATTATGAATAATTTTGATCCATTGTAAGTATAATGTGCGATCAACAGAAGGTTCTATTCCTTTCCAAGAAAGAAAAGATTTCTTGTTGTGGATTTTGGTTGTATTACCTTTCTCCGATGCGTGATCGCGGCCTCTTGGATGCTCTTGAATTGTACTTTTGCTTCATTGTGTTCCCTAGTTTTTCGGTCACAACCCATTCATTAACTCGGTTGGCTTCAAGGAGTCCTATTATTGCTGCCTTTGATCTATGAAGAGACATGACGTTCTCAAACAGTATCCAGAACACAAGAAGGTGGATGGACCTGTAATAAAGTAAGTGCAAACTTCCAAGAATTAATTTGATAATGAGATTTATGAGAAATTGAATAATGGAAATTATCTAATCTGAATCGTCATGCCTTAGAGTGGAAGCTGCATTAAGAATGGTAATGCTTGCTGGAAGATAAATAGCTAGTGGTCTTGGAAGATGGACTTCAGGAACTAAGATCGTAGCTGGGATTACGATGCAGTAAAAGAAAAAGGTAACCCAATGTGCTATTATCTTCCTTACAAAGAAGAATGCATAAATAACATGCCATTTCTTCCAAATTGACACACGCTGCATTAGATGAGAAAGGAATTATGTGAACTTTCATGGTCACTTCAAATTTCAAAATATGCCACTACTTTGGCGTGACATTTTAGGGAAAGAAAATCATAGATTTATTACCTCGCAAACAATGATTTCCTTGAACATTTTCCTGAAAAGATTAGCAGGTCCACATGACCAGCGATGCTGTTGATATCTGTATGCCTTAAATGTACTTGGTAGTTCATTTTTGACCTGATGTAAGGTGATTGTGTTCAAGTTACTGAAGTTTTTTTATCTTAATGTTAATTAGTGTATTTACACAACAATTACAACACTCACTGCGAGGTCGCCCACAAAGAGAAATTTCCAGCCCTTGAGGCTGGCCCTGACTGCAAGGTCCATGTCCTCTACTGTGGTTCTATCTTTCCATCCACCGGCATCATTTAGTGCTTTGATCCGCCACACGCCAGCAGTCCCTAAAATTCAAGTTGAATATCGTAATTATGTTACTTAGAGTTTTTTACTAGAAATATGGTTTATTGAACTGAAAAATAAGTTGTTGACAACCATTGAATCCGAAGAATGAACATGTTGAGGAGCCCACTTCTTGCTCAACACCAAAGTGATAGTCTAATGACATCTCTTGGAGGCGAGTCATTAGACATTCATCTGCATTCACTGAAAAAGTAAATTGTTATTAGTTCCTTGAGAACAAGTGAAATTGTTAAAGCAAGTGAAGCTGTGATGAGAAAAATCCATTTTAGACTTTTCCAGCGGATTTTTTATATATCAAAAGTTAACCACAACATCTACCTTTTGTCGTTTGACCCTAATCTTCTTTTATGACAATTGGCATCATCCAACACTTACGAGCTAGCAGTTAACCTTCTATTGGTTTAGCAATCAATTAACTAGACTTTTGGAGACCTTTTAACTGAAACATTATAATCTAGCAGGCATTACCAAATTTCCACCTGGCCTGAACCAAGGCCAACTCTGGATTTTCAAGTAGGTATGGGATAGTCCTCCAAAGAAAATCTTCTTCTGGCTGAAAATCAGCATCAAAGATGACGACAAATTCACAATCTTCAACATAATCCTTCTTTAGACCTTCACGAAGGGCGCCAGCCTTGTGTCCATTCCTGTTGTTCCTTGTCTCATACTTCACATTCACCCCTTTCTCTATCCATTTTCGGCATTCTAACTCCACCATTGCCTGCATATATATTCTCCGAATCATTTAACAGTCATATGTTGTCATAAAGTTGAACTAAGATTACTCTGGGATAAGAAAGGGTACCCTTAATGCTTCATTGGTGGAGTCATCAAGAACCTGCACGATGAGCTGATCTGATGGCCAGGATAGCCCACATACAGCTCCAATAGAGAGCTTATAGACCTAAGGCAAAATGAAGATTTCGGATTAGTTCCCCAATGTGTAGTTCAAATTTGAAGATGTTTTTATTCTATACTCTTTCCTTCAAATCTCTCAATTGCTTTAGCATAAGCTCTATTACAAAGTATTTAATAATTCCAGATAAGTTTGATGATTTTAAACTCGTATTGATTATTCAGTCATAGAATTGAAGAAATATCATGATGCTGGGATGGAAACACACCACTGAAGCCTCCAAAATGCTTATCTTCTGGACTTCTTTGGTGTTGTTCTTATGTTTTCTGTGTATCTCATAGGTATTGGGAATAATTTATGGCAGAGTGAGAAATCAGATTGTATTCTCCTTCATAAAATTTATCGATTCACTATAACTAGTATTCTAGGGCTGAATTATTCCTATATGCCATGGAAATCATCTTGCTGGAATTGCATGGTGTTAAATCTGCATGCTAGTCTGCATGTTGTGTGCAGTTGTTACTGTGGTCAAGATGTTGATGACTTAGGTCAAACACTGACTGTTTTGTGTCAACAAAGTATTATTTTGCATCAACTAATTATAATTCATTTAAACATGATAACAAGTTAATAGACACTGTACTTTCGTAGCAAAAAATGATGAATGAGAAGGTGAGATGAGGCAAATTTGTTCTCTGTTTTACTGATAATACAAGTAAAATTAACCATGGCAAGGAACTTTTTCTTTTTCTGATAAATGAAGTAAATTTACTTCTGCCTTGTTCATTTATCAGCATAATGGGAAAAGGATCTCCGATCTATTTTAGCATCAAACTAACGCATGGAAAACTTTTAAATGCTAATGACATATGACCTAATATCCAGTTTTAAGTGTGTATATTCATGATTGTGTGGATTTTGATTGCATTAAATAAAGAACCAAACAGCACCGTATTAGAGTTCTTTATGGAGCACGTATTAGCATTAATATCAACCTTCATTTTTTTTTTCTAGAGACTTATTGATTTTTGCACATGGTAATACATGCATGTAGCTATATAGATGTAGCAATGCTTTTATCAACTACCCCTTTAGATATAGAACTCTTTCTTCTGACTAATAAGAAACTGGTGATTGGTAATAATTTTCTATTTTGAAACGAAATGTGTTATCCAATTGTCTGCATTTCCAGCTAAGGTTAATTATGCATTAGATGAACAATAGATGACTAAGATAGAAAATATGTGGATATTATTAGTGACAGAAAAAATGCACTGTTTTACCTCTTTTTCGTTAAACATTGGGATTTGAACCAACAGCATGGGGTAGTTCCGGTTTTTCTCTAGGTCTTCTTTTATGGCGTCTAGCTGGTACTTGGTGTATCTTTTCTTTCCCAGGCATTTGACAAACACAATCACAATGGCCATGTAAACCCGTTCAATGAACAGCATAATAGACATGCACAAACATATATAAACTGCAATTCGTAAAAGAGGGACAATAATTGGAATTCGTATACAGTCCCAAGCATAAATGAGGCTTCTGCTTGGATCATAGGTCTCGTTTACCTCTGGCTCAAGAAAAACTATGTTTCTCATGGTGAAAGATTGTTTTTATGATGTAAAAGGAAAGAAACTGAATCAAGAGTCCGGGAGAGCGAGAACTCTGGGAATGTGGGAACTGAAGGCAATGTGCTGATGAAAAAGCACAATTGTGATGCCTTTGGCAATTCAAGATTTTGCTTTATATAGGCATAGGGAAACAGAGGTATAGATTAGGACATATTTAGGGCTTAGGTACGGGAATGTAGAACAAGAAGTAATCTACTAAAAATAAAGTTCCTTGTTGTGAGAGACACACGGTGTGCATGCGAGTGAGGTTGCTGCAACGTAGCATTTGCTAGCTGGAATTCTGGCTTTTCATGCCGATATTGCAGTTGAAGACTTAAAAATTAGATCATCTTGATTAAAGGTCTTTTGTTCTTTTATTAATTAGTTCGCGACGTCATTATGGTTGAGTGGTAGAGATAGAGTTTATCTTGATTGCATTTTGGATTTACGTTTTAATGGCTTTGAGATGAAACCCCTCCTTTTTTCCTTCATTACTGTAGTTGGTTGCCTAACCTCTATAGATTTTCATTTTGCCCCTATCTCACTGATAGAGCTGTTCTTTTAACTTGAGTCCCATGATTTTGTTTTGCTATTGATATTGTCATCTATGAGTGAGCCTGTCTTCGAGTATTTATAAATGAATAGATAAAGAAGAAAAAGAAGAGGAAGAAGGAAAAACCTGCTAGATTTTAATATGATCTATAGTTTCAGTAATTGTAATATGTTTGAAATACTTTATGATAGCTGCGTAAAATCATGGTTTACACTTATGTAGAAGAGAAATGCATATGCACGTAATGAACTCCGGAGAAACGTAAGAAACGTGCATAGGTTTTGGAATCCTACGAACATGGACAAACATGTCTAGCATGCGTCCAAGTTGAATGTCGTCATTGACACCAACTTGCCGCATCTGGAGTGTCCGCTTCTTCATGGGGTCAATTTGCTTTGCTAATTTTCTGGACACGTTATAAGATGAGTGTCTTTACTTGTATGCGTACAGCTAATTTTTAGGACTTTTTCACTATGAAAGTGATGAAATAATGAGCTTAGTAAAACTCAATTTTTCTCTATGAGTAAAGATTGAGTTTGATGGGTAAAAGGTTGTTATATGAACCAAAAGGTTTGATTTTTGGTTTATTTAACTTTATGCTAATTTGTTGTTATGTTTATAAACGTTTAATACCTTTACTAGTGAGGGAAATTTATACTTGGATATTGCAATTTATTTCTGTAAGGTGTGAAATAACTACATAGGTTCCATATCTAAGTACTTCATACGTATCTTACGAAGTTCATAGTTGATGTGGAAGGAACTAAATAAGTAGATCAGAGATGTAAGTAGTCATACTGGTTATTCGATGGCTGGATAAGAACATAATTATTGGGGGACCAAAAGAATGATATGAGAACTGCGTAATCTGAAAATAGATAATACTAAATTTTTAAAAACTTCTTTATAACTACAAGAACCTCTAAGCCAATTACAAAGAGAACAGACAAATATAATGCTAAGCCAATCTTGATTTCATACATAACTTTCCTCAAAGCGTGAGAATTTTAGATATCTATCTAGTGTTTTGAAGATGTAAGTCAATAAATGTCCGTCTTGAAGTATTAACTTGATCGTGCATGCATATATTGAAAAAGAAAAGAATATGTAATAACAGTGGGTAGCAGGAGAAGTTGATAAGAGGAACAAAAACTGAAAAAGTGGAAAAAAGAAGAAAGAGAGAGAGGGAGAGGGAGAGGGAGAGGGAGACTGAAGTGTGCATGCATGCTAGGTTCTTTCAATAATTTTTATTCTTTCGATTATATAATAACTAAAAGATCACAGTCAGGAAAGCAGCCCTGTGAGATTGGGAAAAAAAGTTTCATTGTCCTATGGAAACTAAGGAACTGAAAAAGAACCTAGAAAATAGGAAATCTTTTGGATTGCAATATGATTGGTTCCACAATTTTGAGTGGACCTTTATTATCACAACATTTAACTTCTCAAATTTGGCTAGTGACAGAAGGAAAAATCTCCTTTTCTGACTTTCTTAGATTTCGGGTTTTTAACTTCATATATTAAATGATTTTCGTTTTTCATCTATTTGAATTATTTCCTTTTGTGTTGTTAAATGTAGTTTACATGTGATTCTTGATTTAATTGTTCATAGATCTACTGTGAACTAAAAGGTGGCATTGATGCATTATACACGTCTCTTACTTGCTTGGCCATATGCAAATAAAATCATGATGAAATTCCTGTAGCATAAGTCTTAAGATTAGTCCGGGGTAACGTCCTTCCATATTGCAGTCTTGGTAGTGCTTGGCAAATGTGGGCATTTTGCCCCATAGTTTGGAAAGGCACTATTTGATACTGAACAGTCATGCTCTTATGTCTTCCTTGCATTTTGTGTGCTTTTGTATTATATTTTCTCCGAGGCCATAACAACATCTATATGATATTTATTGAGTCTTTAGCCGGGTAAGAATCTTTGTAGCTATCAAGATTACATAATACCTCTTTTCATTGTTCTGCACTAACTTTAAGCATTTTGATTCTTCAAACAGGCCCTATATCTTGGAGCTCATAGTGGGTATGTATGTGATACATTGTGCCATACACAAGATGCCTTTGGTTCCAAACCACTTCTTCATTTATGTGCTGTTGCAAGTTTGGGTTTTCTTTAATTGCAGTCGGGTCTAAGTTAGAATATTTTTACCTGATTAAAACTACAGCTTCAAGCATCAAGCTGTTGGGGCGGGTGATAGACATCATGGAGGTAGAGCTCATGAGATTTATAGGTTGTAGTAATAGCAATTTTTGGGATAACTAATTCATAGGTCATGGTCCATTTCTGACATTTTCTTCTAACCAATGACTCACTTGTGTTCCAGCTGAAAGCGGGCGTTAGATCATAACATTACTTATATGTTCTATTGGTTAGCCGAAGTCAAAATGGGCAAGTAGAAATCTTTTAGAGGCGAGTTCAGTGGCATCGACTAGTTTCTTTAACATGTAATTTTCATGATGGCCTAACTGAACTATATGACATTCTTGAACACTCTGATAACCATCTCCCCAAGCAAGCATTTGATCCATCATGAGCCTCAACTGAAGTTCGGCTTCCGAGGATCCAAGAATACTCAGAACTGCCGGCACTCTTACAAGCAACTTTAAGTTTTTTAATTTCTTCATTAGAATGATATCTACCTTTCTGATATAACGAAAGCAGTTGCTCTGGATATACTTACCTTTCTGAATCTGGTGGATACTCTCATAATTTAACAAGTAATATTGATATAGAACCATATGACTTGCCAAGTGTTCGATTTGTCATAAACCTCGACTCAGGTTGAGCTCTCAAGGATCTTCAACATACTTTGTGACACACAGGGGCTCTCACAAGCAAATGGTAAGTCTCTTTGTTTCTATTGTCTGAATACAACAATTATGTGCTCGTATATAATATCTTTGCTGCTTGATGTCTTGTAATTTTGCCTCTTCTTAGAAATGCAACTTGAGATCTCATGCTTTGTTCCTTTCCGTTTTCCTTCCCCATTTGATTACAAGGAGTACAGGCAGATTTGTGATTGTTTGTGGCTATTTAGCTTACCGATCCACATGCATGGGTAATTTGAAAAGAAAAACCAAATGGGGTCGGATCCAGTATTCATGTTCAGAGTGAGGAAACTAATGCTTACAACTTCTATTGATAATTCAAAGGCATCAATGACAGCTTTTCTCCGAGGCTTGTGATACTGGCAATGAGCTTTTTGTAGCTTCTCCAGAATAAATTCTGATCGGAGATAGTTGCTGATGATCTTGGGGCCTCATCCAGACAGTGGCTTCTGTGTTCTGTACCAAAACTGAACAAGAACATTTTTCGTTGTGTCTGTAAAATGGCCCAGATGTATATCATTGTGCATGAATCTTGTGCCCTTGCAGCATGTGAGTGGTCAGTGATATTCAATGTCAGAGTAGTCAATTGATTTAATGGGATTTAATGTTATTATTGTTGAGTAGTCAATTGATTTAGTGGGATTCGACATTTGAACAGCGATGGTCAATTGATTTAACGGGATTTAATGTCCTTGTTGTTGAATAGTTAATTGATTTAATGGGACTGAAGTATGAGTAGTCAATTGATTTAATGTCCTTGTTGTTGAATAGTTAATTGATTTAATGGGACTGAAGTATGAGTAGTCAATTGATTTAATGGGATTGAAGTATGTATATGCATGTCAATAATTTAGAATATATATATATATATAGTCATTCATACCCTAAAATGTTTAAATAATAAAATTTTATATTTTAATAAATATTATAATATTTAAATAATAAGATCTTATATTCTATTATAACTGGCCCAAGATTCGTTGGGTTTAAGTTACAGGATTTAAGTTTTTAATGTATTAATTAAATTTTTTGTGCATATATATTTAAAAATTATTTAATATACAATGCAGAAATTAAGGTATTTGTTTAATTTAATTAATTATGTTATATTTAATTTTGGGAATATTTAACAAAAAAAAAAAGTCAAAAAAATTTATTTATTTTTTCTCTATCCCCCTATTATACTTTTTTTTTCTAATTTTTGGACCTAACATTCTGAAAGAACAATACCCTATAGCCCTATGTCCAACAACAAGAAACTTTGCTAATTTACTGGATTTGCCAGTTTAGATAGCTGGGCTCAAATTCAAAGTGGGTTTGCCCCAAAAGACGTAGGTTTAGCCCGATATCTTGGTAGGCTTGGGTCCATTTGATTTCATGTTCAAAACTCATTTTTATATTTTCAACTATTCTAAAAATGAAACACATAACTTTTTACACATTTTTACCCAACATCATTTTTATTTTCATTTTCAAAATATATTTTTCAATAATGTATACATCTTCTCCCAATAACTTATATATCTCTTCTCTCTATTCTATTATTTCTATCTTTCTCCACCTACAAGGCTGTAAATGGATATTTAAAAATTCATTTACCGTTCGCATCTGAATTCATTTATAAGGCTTTTATCCTTATCCATTTAAATTGACTATTATCCGTATTCGATTACTAGATATTCGATAGTAAATGGATACAAATATGGTAATTGCATATTCGATTCGTTTAATATCCGCTCCGAATACATATTCGTTGGATGTATCCATTTATATATTCATTTATTCATAACTTAATTAAATCCATTATCTATATCCAATAAATAATACTTAAAAAATTATTATACATAATATATTGCAATCTTATATATTATAATTTTTCATTATTTTAATGTATAAATAATATTTAAGAAATTATCATATATAATATATAATATACATAATAAATTATTTTATTTATTCAATATAAAATCTCATAATCTATATATAAATAAATACAAGTATAAACTAAAAATTAAGGAATTAAGAAAAAAATAATAATTAAGAATTACAAAGAACCGATAAAGGTAGTGATAATAATTCATAAGTCAACAAAGAACTAAAAATAAATAAAATGAATAATGAAGTTAATCATATAAAGTTATTGTTGTTTGACTTTATAACTAATATATGCAATTGTAATTTTATTAATATTAATTAATTATAAAGTCAATCATTAATTAGAAAAATTAACTTAATTTGAAATAATTATTTTTTTAATTTTAAAATCTAATATATATAAAGTAAAATGATGTTCATTCCTAATTTCCTATTTTAAGTATATTTCTTATGCAACAATTATGTGGATAAGTTACTTTTATTCATATTTATCATGTAAATATATTCCATATATAATGTATGTAACTCCTTATAACATATTTCTCTTTTCTTTATGTCAACATATTTTCACATATAATATACATGTAGATTTCTATATTAATTTTTGTAACTCCTTATGTTGTTAATTTTATTCATTTTTCCTATGTCAACATATGCATATATATATATAAATATATATATATCTACATATATAATATTCTATCTATATTTTTTAATATTAATGTAAATTTTTTTATTAGTTTATCTTTCATAACTCCATATCTAATTTTGATAAATATTCAATATGCATATTAATATATACAATTTTTATAACTCCTTATTTTAATATATAATTTTTGTACTCCTTTCTATACATATTGTCTAAATTTTTTTTAATATTTATCATTTGCATTCTCAAATTGATTTTTTTGAATAATTATGAACAAACACATACATGCAAGCGCGCGCACACACACACATATATATTGATGATGGTAGGATCTATTTGTCAGGGAATTGAGCTCAAGCCCAATGTAATTGACTAGAATATGGGCTGAAGCTGGATGATTTGATGTGATCAGGTCGAGTCCTCTAACCAATAGCACATGTCAGGCTAGCTGAGAGGCCTTCGGCTAAGGTACTTCGACGCTCAAGTCAATGTATATCCGACCAGTAAAGAGTGCAGTAGAGCGAGGGCTTAAAGAGTAATGGGCTTACCCTGGTGAAGGATTGCAATAGGGTACTTATAGTCTCTCGAGAGAGACTCAAATGTTTGGGATGCCCTTGCTCATGCAAAGGGCCTTTGTCCTTGCCTGAGGACCTTTATGTCTTCTTCCTTCTGAAGCTTCTCCAGGTGCCGTCTCCCCCTTCTCTTCAAGATATGGAGGAGATCTCCGGATTTAATGCGGAGGCAGAGGGTGGTACTGTAATACCCCAAGTCTTTATAGTAATTATTATAGTATGGATACGTTATTTGATAGTAGGAATAATGAAGTAATATTAGTTGATTTTGATTTTTTCACTAATATTTTTTAGGTTGCCCTTCTCCTAGAAATTTGAGCATACACATTTATTTGGGACTTGATCAACATTTAAGGGATTTTAATTGGAAATAAATATGAGATATAAACTGAATTTTTTTTGGGGTTATTAAGGATCCTATTTTAGGCACTTATCTTAATTTTTACTTGCAATCTCGAAGATGTAGACTTTAGATTATTAATAATTTTGTAAAGATTGCTTGGTTGTTATTAAAGATTTAGAATTTATCAAGCCAACTACTTTATGAAAACTTTATTTATTGAGATTTATATTAATGATTAAGTTGGCTTCTCTATGGATATCAATTTTGGAGCCAAAAATTAGTTGATCATTCAAGGTTATTTGACTTGGGCCATAGTTATATGAATCATATGTGAACAAATCAAAGGTAGACAAATTGTGTTTAGAAGATTGGGTTTCCTTTTTTTTTTTTTTTTTGGAATTAGCAATATGATATAAGCCCTTATTATATTTTTATAATGAAAGAAATATTAATCTTTGGTCCATATCTTGTTAGATGTATTAAGCCCAATCTATTTAGTTTATTTTAAGTTATGATTAAGCCCATAAGTAGTGTAGAAAATAAGCCCACAAATTATTATGAAGTGATTATGGGTTTAGGTCCATGATTATCAAGTTAAAGAAGGCGAAAATTAATTTTTATGGAATTTTCGGATTTATGGATAGATGGATAATTTTAGAGGTCTTCCCACCATTTTAAAACTTTGTTTGGATAGTTTTTGACCCCCCATAAGGTATCTAATCATATTGGTTAGCCAAAATCATATAAATATAAGCGATATGAAATCTTAGGACGTTTTTTTTGTACCGCTATATTTTCATGCGAAAATTCATCATAGATATTCCCTATTATTTAATTACTAAAATATAATAATAGTAAGTTAAAATCTAGAATTATTAAATCATTAAAAAGTTAGAATTTCTGATATTTAGTCATGAGCTTGGGAATTTCAATAACTATCCAATCCTGATAAGTTAAATATTTTAGAGTTTATAGTAACTACGTAATCCTGATAAGGTTAAAATTGTAGAATTATCTCTACATTTTTTAGTTATCATTATCTGGGATTGAGATTTGATCAAATCCAAGAAGTTAGGATTAGAGTGATATTCTTATCTCAAAAATATATGAATTCTAGTTTATCTATAATACCTAGCCTAGTAGTATAAATACCCATACAGTACGAAATAAAGAAGCCATACGCAAAGGTAAGAAAACACCATGTTTCTATTTATTCTTTAAAAATTTATAGGAAATTCCATTATGAGGTACTAACATCCTAATTTTTGTGTCATAGAATTAGTGGAGAAGGCTTAAGTGGTAGATCAAATATGAGGGAAGCTTTGGGTTTTAAGATTTTGGTGTAAGTAAATCTTTATTTTTTCCTATTAAAAATACTCTTTTTCATGAATGATTTCTACATTAAATATAGGTGCTTGCTATTGATCTAATGGTTTAATTGTAGGATTTTTCCCACACGCAAGACTTTTTCGCATGCATAAAATTTACTTTTTAGGATTTGAGCATGTAGAAACAAAATATTTTGACTATTTCATAAAACATAGTGTTTTCTATTGAATAAAACTGATGCAAATGATCTATGTTATGAATAATTGAGAAATTGTCGGTAGGAATAAGTTCTGTAATTGTGCTACGGGGTTACAATAGCAAAAGATTTTTGAAGCCACTTAATGGCATTGTAGTTAAGATTTCTGAACCAACTTAATGGCGTTGTAGTTAAGATTTTCGAAGCCCCTTAACAGCGTTGGAGTTAAGATTTCTGAAGCCACTTAACGGCGTTGTAGTTAAGAATTCTAAAGCCACTTAACAGTTTTGTAGTTAAGATCTTGGCAAAGATAACTGATTAAACTCCTGAAAGTTCATGAGCATGGTTAATTAATAAATTAAAAGTTTCTGATAAGTATGTAACTTTTGTTCCGAATTATTCTGGAAATATGTCCTGAAAATTTTCTGATAAGATGATTCTTGATTTTTGCATTGAATTGTTAATTTGCATACTAAATGTTATATTTCTGAAAGCAAATATTCTTGTCTTCAATAATTTCTTCTATTCTGTTTGATATTTATACATGCCCAAATCTGGTAGGAGGAGAATGAGATTTATTTACTGGGCGAAGTGTCACTCATAAGATATCAATTCACCATTTTGCAAATAACTTAGTCCAGGACGAAGAAGATAAGCAATATTGGGGATGGTGACAAGAGAGTGGTATTTATTTTTATATAGGTTTTATTTGATGCTTAAGTTAATTAGGAAATTTTCTTTGAAGTTTTGGGTACTTGAGTTTGATTGTAAGACAAGTATTTAATTATTCATTTGAGACGATCTATTTTTTTTTTTTGGATTACTCAAATAAATTTTTGGGAATTTAGCATGTTATACTGGATCTGAGGCTTAGAGTCTCCGAGTCTTTGGGCTTAGGGGCATTACCGTATTATGTCCTGAATTTGGGGCGTGACAGGTACAGCAGAGGCATGCTTCATAAATGCGGAGCCACACTGCCTATCAACACATTTAATGTCGTAGAGTGGTGGTTGTGATACATTCAATGCGACAGTAACTCATGGAGAGAAGTTGCTTCAAGTTTCTCCAATTGACCTCCTAAGGTCGAAATGTTTCCTGGTTTGTGAGTCATCTGGCCACATTCTGCTCGAGACAATAGGACCCCTTGAGCTTGAAGGCTTCTCTAACCAAGGGCCCAATGGTCATTCTCGAGCTGTTCGTCCACATTTTGGTCGATTGTCTGGATGTTGGCAATTGAGCTGGTGAAATAGCACAACGAGGCTTTGGGCCTAGTCGATCACTCGATCGATTGTTAGTAGGCTGGGCCTATTGGACTATCCCATATCATGTGTCCCCCCCACTCCCGAGTCTTGATCGAGCTTGCGACGAAAAGGAATTGGGAGTAGTTGACTTAGAAAATTGGAATATGTTCGACCAGGGTTCTAGCGCGTTTATCATTTTTGAATTTCCAAACTCGACTAGAGTTTCAACACATTTAATGCGTCAATTAAATTGGACAGCGCACTTTTAACCAGCAGATGCGTAATAATTACTTGGTAGCATGTCAATTCAGCCGGTTGATTTACCCTTTAGGTGGAGGCTATAAATAGGGGGTTGAAAATTTTCATTTACCACTTTCACAGTAATTTTGAGAGGTTGAGCTCTGCAAGATTACCGCTTCTTTCCAAGAATTGTAAATTCGATCTTCTTGTCGACTTTGTAAGTTGCTTTTGACCTTGTCTAGTTTGCATATTTCTTTTGAGCAATTGTTAATAGAAAAGATGCTCAGAGTTTTTGAGGAAGATAGTGGTAAAGGGAGTGATTCCAAAGAGACTCGATCAGATGTGGGTTCAACCAGGAGGGTAGGCAACTCGACTAGTGAGACTAGTGAGTCTTCTGGTGGTAGTTCTAGTTCCTCCAGTAGTTCAAGTGATACAAGGGTAGATATTGGTGGGGAGGCAAGTCGACCTCTGGTGTCTAGAGGTAGGTTATTCACCACTTATCATTGATTTGAGTGTCAGAGTGCCTCCTGATGTGTGCTACTGGTTGTAGGACTCGATCCGATCACATCAAATTATCTAGCTTCAGCCCATATTCTGGTCGATTACATTGGGCTTGAGCCCAATTCCTTGACAAACAAATCCTACCATATCACACACACGCACACACATATATATACATATGTCTTTGTCAATGCAATTTCATTGACATGTCATTCTTAAGCTAAAATCATAACAATAGTTCATATTAAATATAATTTAAACATACAATTTACTATTTCAAAATAGAACAATATTTGTCTTTTTTCTCTGCCTCTATAAAATCATTCTCTTATAATTTAATTTTAAGTTATACTATGTTCTTCCATGAGTTATCTCTTATTCTATAATTTAACATTTTAATTAAGTTAAACCATGGCTGAGAAAATTCATAATCTAACCTAAAAATCTTTAAAAATATATGAATTAGAATATTCTAAACAAACATTGTACTATTTAAAAATATAAAAATATAGGTCTTCTTTTTTTCTCCAACTCCGTGGGATCATCTTCTTGGCATGTTAAAATTTATTTTTTATTCTTGAAGACGCATGCATGTATGATGCTCATATATTTTTCTAATGATTAAAATTTTATGCTTATGAACTAAGAAAATTAGTAAAAAAAAAAAGAAATTTGAAGTTCCAATTTTATGGCAAGTTTAATATTTTATTTTCTATTACTTAAGTTTACTTTTCAATGTTGAATTCTTTAATTTTTCTTCAAATCAAATCAATGTTGAAATGAATTTTTTTTTGGGGCCCGTTTGGTTTTATTTACATTTTCAATTTCTATTTCCATCATGTCTAAAATTTGAAAAGTTAGTTAGTGGAAATGAGTTGAAAAGGAGTTTGTATTTGGATAGATTGTTAGAAAAGTAATGTTTATGTTGATTTTAATATGTTGTCGATGGAGAGAGATATAAATAATGGAATAGAGAAAGAAGATATATAAGTTATTGGAGAATGTATTTTGAAAATAAAAATAATGTTGGTAAAAATGTGTAAAAAGTGATGTATTTTATTTGTGAAATACTAAAAAATATAAAAATGGGTTTAGAAAGTTGTGATATGGTCAACAATGGAATGTTTTCCAGTATCAAACTTTCTGGTGATCTGAGGATGCTTTAACAATATATATATATATATATATATATATTACTTCTGATGTTTCATTTTATTTGATTGTATTATTGAACTACTCTTTATTATTTTATTCACTCCCACTTTTCCAGGAAGATGGCCAAGTTGATGGCAGGCAAAAAAAAAAAAAAGTATTTGGAGATTAACAAATTATTAATTAATTATTTCTTTGCACCAAATTGTTTGAAATCATTACAAGGTTTCACGCGTTTTAGGTAGGTTATACATTTCAATTTGGATGTATCGGCTTAACCGTATTGCTATATATCTTCTCAAACACGTTTTTATTATCAATGAATATAACAATTTCTTAAGATAATCTTCTTAAATCAGGGTTTTATTTAATTGCCTAATGTTGTTGTTGTTATTATTATTATTATTACAAGATTATTATTATTATTATTATTATTATTATTATTATTATTATTATTACAAGAGGACTAGACTTTCCATACTTTTATCCGCACTCTGCAGCTCCAAAGTCTCCTCCACTGCTTCACTCGTTTTCATCTATGAGCTGGACAACGCTTTGTTTAATTATTTAATTATATTTATTATTTTGAGGCATAGACTTGCGTTTACTTCGGAGTCTCCCGTTCAGACTCATTTTCATTTATGGATTGGATACAATTTTTTTTTTTAATTTTTTTAATTTTTTAGAGAATGTTTGGTTAGGATAAGTTTAATTTTATTGTCCACTATATTTTATGAATAGTTTTTGAATTTATAAAGTGATTTAACATTTAGTCATAAATTTATGTGTAGAGATAGTGTATGAAATTTGATATGATAATATATATATATAAAATATTGTTATGTCTCATTCACATAATCAATTATATTATATCAATAAAATTCTTAATTTTTTAGTTGATATATTTATAAAAAAAAATTAATATCTAAATTATAGTTAAAATTAAACAAAATAAAATTTTAAACTTATTGCCCGGTGCAAGGCACAGTCTGACAACTAGTAAGGTAGTAAAATATTGAACTAGTAAAAGGGATATTAAATGTTTTAAAATATTTAACTAACATGTAATATAAGGTGAATATATCAATTCATAGTTTTACTTTGTAGATTTTCAGTATTATTAATTTGGAAAATTAATAAAATTTATTTAAAAATAAAACTTAATTAAACATGAATCCTAAAATCCCACAACTCTATAAACTTTAAATTTAAAAATAATAATAGGAAATATTTTTATTAACTAACATTATTAATGTTCAAATATCTAAAATTAAATGTAAATATTCGATATCCATTATAAAATTTAATTTTCTTTAGATTATAGTAAAATATAATATACAAAAATATTAAGTATATAAATATGAATTTCAAGGTCATACATTAAACTAGTGGATAATTAAATTTTGAATTTAAATTTTTAAAAAATTTTACCATTTAAAATATAAATTATTATGACTAAATAAAAGTTTAAAGTTTAAATATAAAATCAGTATTGTAAAAATAAAGTATTAAAAGACAAAAGAAAGAAAGTAAAGATAAAAGTAAACCCTACTTCCTATGCTTTTGTCCTCATTCAAATTGTATTTCCCTTTGTCTCTCTTTTTTTGCAGTAGCCGCACTCTACATCTCAGTTCCCAACTCCAGGTAATTTTTTTTACTTTTTCCCTTTTTCTAACTACTCATTCTCGCCGACAAGAATGTCGGGGAGAGGCTCATCGCGAAGGCCTATTGGCCTCCGCTACAGCAAGCCCCGTGAGGCCAGCAATAGCAGCTGGCCTTGCAGTTTCAATAAGGAGCCACTTCCATGATGTTATTCTTTTTTTAAATTTTTTTATAGCTATATAATACTTTTATTTAATTGTGCAGGTCTGGAAACTGAAATTTTGTATATTTTTGGCATGAAAAAAGGTAATTATTTTACTGTCAGATTATAATTATATAAATTATATTTTTTAATAACTTATTAGTCAATACTATAAGTTAAATTGTATAACTTGTGTTTTTTAATTATGTATTGGTCAATATTTCTATATGTTGATTTTTTCTTATTGTTCAAAAGGTTTTTGAAAAAGAAAGTGTGGAATTATGTATATGTTCAAGATTTTTCACCGCCAAGGAATATCCTTATATTGAAAGAGATTTTGATACAATTTTTTTTGGAATTGTTGTATGTATTTAAGATTGTTATCTTTATTTGATTTTTTAGGAAAATTGTATGTCTACTATAGCATGTTTATTTGATTGTTTATTTTTATTATTTTTGTAAGATTTTGTTGTGCTATTTATTTAATTGTTATTTTAATAAAATTGTATAACTTTTTTTTATTAGGAAAAAATTATATTTTATTATATGTTAACAGGTTCAGATATTCGGATATCTATAAAAGAATATTTAAATATTTATAAATAGATTACTTAAATAATCATAATTTCATATGAATATATTCGAATTCACTTCATAATTTCATAACATTGTGCTCGTTTGCTTGGAATGATGTGATTAGAAGTGATACATAAGCAAAGGATACGTTTTAAGCCCATTAGGATAGAATATTTTAATTTTATGCTTGGTTGGTATGATTAGTATATAGATAAATTAAAATATAATATATAAATTTACTATTATATCCTTTATATTTTTTAATAAGTTTTTCATAATTTTCTCATTCTTTCCCATTTTAAGAATTATGGTTTAATTGAAAATAAGATAAAAAATAAACCTTATTAAATTTTTGTAATTCTTATCACACCTAATCAAGCCTTCCTCCCATTGATCCATTTTCCAAAAGCAACAATAAATAATATAGGGCCTAGGATTTATCAAGAGCTTTTATCAATTGAAGCAAACATTAGAAGAGGTTTGATTAGGTATGTATCACACCTAATCAAGCCAAGCAAACAAGGGATGAATACAAATTCAATGATATTACATAAATATCCATTGAATATGAATACAAAAATAATATATTCAATTCCTTTACACTCCTATCCATATTTCACCATCTCCGCGTTGACACACCAATCAGTTGTCGCGAAGCGCCGAATCTATTCACTTCTGCTCACTATTTCGCTGATTAAAGGTCGGATCTCTAACACCAAGTGACAAGAAAACCTTTTTCCTTTCTCTGTGTTCGTCGGGATTTTTTTTTTTTTGAAAGGTTCAACTTTGTGCTGAAATGTTATCTGGGCTCATCTAAACCACCCCCCACCTCCATATATGCAGATTTGGCTGATTGAGTTCGTTTTACCTTTATCAAGATTATTTAGCTGCAAAAGTTTGTTTCTTTTTGCTGCCAATACTAAGTAAAGCTCAAGGAGGAAAGAAAGAAATGTCCAGGTTGTCAGAGAATGATAACATTCAAATTAGGGAGGTATGGAATGACAATCTTGAGCAAGAGTTTGCTCTGATTCGTGATATAGTCGAATATTATCCCCATGTTGCTATGGAAGCTAAGTTTCCGAGTGTCGTTCTTCGTCCTGTGGGGAACTTTAGTCATATCCTTGATTACAATTATCAGACCTTGAAGGATAACGTTGATGTGTCGAAGTTGATTCAGTTGGGTCTCACATTTTCGGATGAAAATGGGAATTTACCCACCTGTGGGACTGATACTTGCTGCAATTGGCAATTTAATTTCCGTGAATTCAATTTGAGCGAGGAGATTTTTGCTAATGATTCAATTGAATTGTTGAGGCAAACGGGAATTGATTTTGAGAGGAATAATGAGCTGGGCATTGATGCTAAACGCTTTGCTGAGCTATTGATGTCTTCTGGGCTTCCTCTGAATGATGGGGTGCGTTGGATGACATTCCACGGAGGTTATGGTTTCGGATATTTGCTTAAGTTATTGAGTCGCGAAAGTTTGCCTGAGACTCGAGCTGGGTTCTTTGATTTGATGAACATGTACTTCCCAATAGTGTATGATATCAAGCATTTGATGAAGTTCTGCGATATCCGCGATGTTGGACTGAATGAGCTGGCAGAACTTTTAGAAGTTGAGAGGATTGGCATTGGTCATCAGGCCGGTTCTGATAGTTCACTCACCTCTCGTGTTTTCAAGAAGTTGAAGGATAACTTCTTCAATGGCTCAACCGACAAGTATGCTGGCGTTCTGTATGGTCTTGGTGTTGTGAATGGACCTGAAAAATAAAAAAGAAGGCCTTTGTCGTGTTAGCAGTAGTACTTGTAAGGCATGGAAATCCAATGTGGATTTTAAACTTGCTGAAAGTTGTTGCTTGTTAGTAAACTTACTTGATTGCCTCTTCAAATGTCTTCTGTGTTACTAAATCCCTGGAGGGTTGTAGCTTTGTTAAGTATGACATAAATGTTGCAACAACAGTACTCTTACCATTTCATCCTTCTTCTCAATGATACTTTTCCACTTTTTACTTTTTGAATTCAGTCTCTTATTTATGCAGATGATCAATCTATCACCATAAGCAGAGAAAATGTGAATACACATAACATGTTTGGTAAATTAAAACTCACTCATAATTTGATGTTTTCTTTCCAATTGTTTTCAAAGTGGTGCTTAATGTTAGGGAATGGACCTTGAGCCTAACTCAACCCCAAAAGCGAGCTCAAGAGTTGAGGATTGTTACCATATATAGATACCACAATTTATTTATTTCACCGATGTGGGATACTAACACACCCTGCGCACGCCCAGGAATGAACATTTGGAGTGTGAAATGACATGAAAATGGGTGGCCCAACAATACTGGGTAACCCAACATCGGGAATAGGTGGCTCCGATACCGTGTTATGGACCTTGGGCCTAACTCAACTCCAAAATCTTGCTTAATAGGTGAGGATTGCCCAAGACCATATATAGAGACCACAATTTATTTATTTCACCGATGTGGGACACTAACACAACCCGCGCATACCCAGGAATGACATTTTGGACATTACAAAGTGTGATCACGTTGAACAATCTTGCCAACCAAACATTAGATAGTATTAAGTGTAGGATATCACTAATTTTTAAAATCCAAGCAAACAATAGATTACATAGTTTTGGATGCCATTTCTAGCTTATGTATCATTAGCATATTAATCCATCATAATCCTATATGCCCAAGCAAACAAGCCCGAGCTTGTTTGCTTGGTATGATTGTGCATGATAGATATATAATCCAATGTAATTAAATGTTTTGTTAGCATAATTACAGCCCTTGATTAATAACAAACCCGATATCTTATTCTAAAGTGTTGGGATTATGTATTACACCCCTTTGGTGTGATTGATAATCCTAAGATTAAAACCATTGGGATTAATATATCAAATGACGAAATTATCTCTACATATAATTCAACGAAGATAGTTTAATTGTTAAAAGAAGATTGAGGATAAAATTGATATTTTACACTTATCATAAGTTACAATCCAAATTAGTAATCCAAGCAAGCAAACAAAGTATTGATATATTTTCTAGATAATGTATCATACACTTATCAATCACATCTAATCTTATCATATCAAGCAAACGAGCCCTTAGGAAATAAGGAGAAAGTGATACTTTTCATTTTTTCATAAAATGGTCACTGATCTTGTAATATTTTATTAATGTGGGATAGGGCATCATAGTTTATGTACCTACTTTTCTATCTTAATATCAGAATGCATTAAACATAGTTGACAATTCATGCTTTTTCACAATTTTGCTGCATAAAATGAAGTCTCTGCATTTTTTTTCCTCGTCTTTTTCTTTGTTTTTCCCAAAATACACAAAATGAAGTCTTTCTAGATTTATCTTACAGAAGATTTATTTTATAATCCTAGAAGGCACTTTTATTAGATTTGGATCAAGGATGAGATAGCCCATGCCCGATAGCGGACAACAGTATGGGCTGAGTTTCTTTGTAATTGGGCTTCCCTAATTAGGTCAAAGTGGGCTTTAAATCTTGGCCCACTACCTGTAAATTTTAATCTAAGCCCAACCGGCCCAACCTCGTATAAGGCTCACATTTTTTTAAGAAAAACCAATAAGCTTATTTCAATTCACTTTGTTAATTACATTGTAAATCTATGTATAGCTTGATTATTTGAATTGTTGATCGAGTTATTTTCTGGATTTTAGCCAGAACTCGCAATTATGTCCTAATCATGAGCTATTAGATTGAAATTCCGTTTTAATTCTTCAATGGTTATGGTAAAAAATGAAACAGAAAGTGGTAAAAGCGTTTGGATTGAGAAAAGGAAGGCGGAATTAAAAATATTTTGAATTTTCTATTTCTCTTTATGTTTCATCCTCTATTTCATTTTAACGTTATATTTCAACAACTAAATAGATATTTAGATAGAGTATTAATTGTAGTAGAAAGTTTAAAATAAAGGAGATGTTTTGGAGAAGCTATATAATTTTTTTATATTATTAATATATAAATTTTGCTTTGATTTGGATTGGATCAGATTTTGAGATTAAAATTGAAAATCGATCAAATTCGATCGATTTTTAGAAAATAAATCCAATTCAATCCTAAAAATTTCTGTTTTAATCGATTTTCAATTTTTTGGATCAATTTATCAATTTTTTTTGGATTGGATTGGACTTGGACACGCCTAATTTAGAGGACAAAGTCCCTAAAGTTGTGGGGCTTAAATGAATTTTGTTGCTACAGACAGGGACCTAATCGAATGATCCATTAATCTTAGGGGCTACAACAAAATTATTCTGTAAGCAAATACTGCAAAAAATTAAAAACGCTTGAGTTGAAAATGAATAGATTCAATTGGGGTTCAATTGAATGTTTAGTGAAATGTTTGGCCTCATTTGCAATTTAATTGAAATTTTGGGGTGATACGTAGGAAGTTTTCTGAATAAATTCATATATTTTAAAGGCTAAGACAAAAAATTTCCGTAAAACTTTCCATCGTAAGTGTCGCCCCAGCTACTGTCTTGTATTTATGCACAACCAACGCAATGCAGATAAAGTTGGAGATAGAACCGAGGAGAAAAATTGAACACGAGAGAAAGAAAAAGTAGAAAGGAAAAAATAGAAGAGGGGTAGAAGAAAAAGGACGAGGAGGAGATTCGTGGTGGAAGCACGGCGGCGCTCTAGTGATGGCTGTTGGGGTGGGTGTTGGACGAAGATCCTCTCATTTTCGCAGCAAAATTGAAGGATGGTTGGACAGAGTTCCTCCTCTCTTGCATGCACGAGCAAATTCATGATTTTGACGGTTGAATTGTAAGTTGGGATTGCGGATCTTAGTTGCATGTTGTTGATGCGCTGGTAAATAGTAGTTGCCTTCTTGTGTGGTGCTTAATTTTTAGTAATATAGGTTGAATTTCAGTTTTGATTGGCTTATGCTGAAAATTTGGGGTTAAATCTGGTATCTTGTCGACAGCTTTGTAAATGGCGTTGGTGCATGCGTGTGTTGGACGGTGGCCAGCAGTGAGCTGTGGGTGGGCCTGTGTTTACCCACTTATTGCGAGGTTATTTCGATTTTTGCATGTGGTTTATGGGTTTTTGAATTTATTGTGCATTTCTTTGAAATGGATTTCATGCAGATTTCTGGGACAATTTCAATTGGCTTAAATTGAAATAAATGGCTATATGAGAGCTTGAATTTAGGTTGCTCAAAATGATTTGTATAAATGATTATTTTAATTTTACCAATTAAATTTTTGGAGAAAAATATTTTTGTGAATTCGTAGATATAAAAAATTATAGTAAGAGACAGCTCTAGTTTTCAAGTTGAAAGAACAAAACAGAAAAGATTGAAATTTTTTCGAAGTTTGGAAATTAATTTTTTGCAGAAGTCTTTACTACAAGGAAATGAATATAGTGAAAAGAAAACTAATTTTGAAATTGAATATCAATAAATAAAAACTTTTTTAATAAAAAAATTAAGGTAAAATGTAATGATTGAGTTTTTCAATAATGGAAAGTTGGTGGAATGGATCTTATAGATTGAAAAATAATTTTATGGGTTTTGTGAATTAAACATTTATTTAAAGGGTTTTTTAGTATTTTTTTTTTCCATAAAAGAAACCGTTTCCTCAACTGCAGCAGCAAACAGGAAAAATGGGATAGAGAAGAAAAATGGAGGAAAAAAAAAAAAGAACAAAAGGTGTTCAAAAGGTAATTAAAGATGTGCTAAATTTATGTTAATTATTTCTTAAGTCATCTGCTAAATTAAATGTTAATCTATTAATGAACTGCTTTAAGAATAAATTACAAAAATGAAAGAAGAAAATTACTATTATACTGACAAACATCACATGTAATTATGAATTGAGATTTGGTTTGTAAATAAAAATTTGAACACCCTTAACTAAAAAGCAAAGCATTCCTTCTTCCCTTTCTTTTCTTATCATGTCAATCAACACACACACACACACACACAAAATAATAATAATAATAATAATATGAAAATAGTTTATAGTTATTGCCAATTGATCTTTCGTAAACAACGATAAAAATTTCAGCATAATTTTAATCATTTAATTCTATGACTAAGATATAATTATTTGTGGGGCTTGAGATGTATATTATGTTCTTTCTCTTAATAGAACTATATATGCACTTTTAAATGCTACTTAGTTGAATGGATATTCGACATTCACTTTTAAGGCCTATTTAATAGAAAAATTTTTACAATGTCCCTGTCACTTCTTACAGGTAATATTTGTTACATGTATGTGTATGTAATAATTATTATACAGATGTTACATACTAAATTACTCCATATTGATAAATTTTGTAACCTGGTGTTTGTTAGCTATATCTGTGAAATATTTCTATGTAGGTCAGTCATTAGTTGATGTTTAATGTAAAAAAGTGCTAGTGCTTAAAATTTTGCTAATTGAAAAATTCGGACACTAGCAATATTTGCATGTTTAATATTTTTATTTCTTTTTTGAGTACTTCAATTGAAAAATGAGCTGAATGGCTGCGATTGTCCCGCAACCTTTGCAATGGAACTGATACAATGGCCTTTGCGATGGCTACTGCCACTGTTCCTGCAAACCATGAGTGGTGGAATACTATGTCATTATGGAGTTCTACTTTTGCTCAGAACGTTTTTATGTGTTACAAAAGGAGTAGTAAGCTTTCTCATAGTAACTATGATGGTTTAGAAAGTTGATATGAAACTATCAATTTAAGCAGGTTAATCTGAATGAGACTAGGGAAACGACCCATCCAAGCTAAAGCTCACGCTTTCTGATGATGTATGTGGAGGCAAGTGGCAATTTCTCTTTTCCAGCATATGCATTTTGAGAACTGGAAGAGTCCATGCAACTAAAAGTTTTCTTCTCAAATTGCTCTTTTCTTTCTTCAAGCTTATGAGAGATAAGTGTCTTTGAGTAGTCATTGCAAACTTAAAATTAATGTAATATCAGATGTTTGTTTTGGCATGCAAATTGTGAACTTGGAAAAGTATATGGCACAAGCGATTATGTGTATAAGTTTGCCGAATTTCTCTCTCTCTCTCTCTCTCTCTTCTTTTTTTTTTTTTTTAACACAATCAATTGGAATTAATGATGTCACCTTTTGAGTGCATAAACATTGACTGAAAGCTGATAATGATATTATTTTACTGTATTTTCATCATAGTTGTTTCTAATGTCCTGGGCGATTTGTGGGGACCAGGCAGGCATTGCCTTCCTAGTAATAAGATATTAATGCTTTGTTATGTACCCGATTACAATTTGCTCCTTGCATGGAGTTATTAGGTAGCTTCAAGGTGGATGGGGGACAGCAGATTTGTTGAAATGGATGCTCTGTAATGTACTTGTGATTTGATCATTTGCTTTGCCATCAGTTATTATGGGTAACTTTTATTTTAATCTTTATTCAGTTTTCTTATTGTTAATGTCACTTGAAAGCATGCTTTACACATTTCTTCCTTTTATATTGGTCTCTAAGTTAGTTACTTATATTTCAAATGTTTTTACTCCTCCAGATTTGGGTGTTCCAGCATAGAGGATTGAGGTGAGCATATACGGCATTTTCGGCCCAACTCTTAACCTTGCAACTTCACTTCAGGGTTTGGAAAATATTGCGTCATGAAGTCACTAAATTTGGTCTACTTTCACGTGGAAACAAAATATGGTATTCCAGGAGATGGGCCTTGAACTTATGTATGATGGGATGGTCAATCTTCAGAGTCTATTGTGAATATTGATTTTAAATATATGCTTGATTTGGATATAACTTAAGCCGGGCTTGTTTTCTCAATTTCAAAATAGATTCCTTGAGATGATACACTGTACCTTTTCATTTTAATGCAGCAGTTAACTTTTTACACGGAACTATTACTAATGAGTGTCTACTTAAAGTCGACTAGTTTGTTTGGTCATGTTCAGGTAGGACTCGCTTTGGGTTCAATCTTGGGCATGACAGAGTGATATTACTTTAGGTTATCTTTATGCTGCCTTGAAAATAGCGAGTTTGATATGTAATAAACTATTGGATGGTTTCTAGTGTACCATTTATTTCTCAAGATTTTCTTATATACATAGTTAGAATAACTTTGGTGCTTTAATCCACCAGTAGATTCTTATGTTTTTAACTTAGAAACATCTAATGCCTTGTAGGCTAACTAGAAATTGAATTATATATGTAAGTCATGATTAGCGCTAGAGAGAAATAAATCTGCATGTAAGCTCATACCTGATACCAGCTAATGCCATCATACTTGCATTTTAAATTTCATCTTTCGATCCCTCTCAATTTAGAGTTTTCTGAATTCATTCAACTGTCTGATCAAGACATCCAATTTCATTTTATTTTCTAAACAAGTATCTCTATTCTGGAACAAGTGGGTAGTTTGGTTGTAAACTCCCATACCTACAAACACATCCATTGTGGGTTCAGATCTCGTGGGGGTAGTTGGGGAAGCAGCAGAGATCCTCTCTAAAAAAAGAAAGCATAACTATTTTGGGACTTAACCGCCACCAAAATAGAAAGAAGCATATTTTAGGGTCTAAAGAAAGAATGGAAATATCAGTATTTATTAGTGGTATTTAAGAAATAATAATGTCAATTAACTGCTGATATTCATTGATTAGGTATCTTAACTTAAATGATATATGATTCTTAATGGCCCATTTTATGCCATGAGGCCAATAAAATATATAAATATTCTTTTATAAGGAGATGCAATGAAAGCGGCTCATGAATGAGTCATACAGTCTGCAGTGGTTGGGAATAAACTTTGAGATCTTCTCATGAGCTTATCTGTTATAAATCGGAATGTTCTATTTTTTCTAGTCCTTCTCTATGCTCCGAAAGGAGAATGTCTTTTGTTGAACACATAAGCTTTTATTTTTGGTTTAATACTACTTCTACTAAAGTGTGGTTCCGGTTGTTTTGCAGATGCTGGGGATATGTGGATTTCGTACTATTGTTCTGGTTCATTGGTAAACCAAATGCTTGGAAAACAGTTCTTTGGGAATCAAGAATGTCATATAGGATATAGATCTAACACTTGTTACATGCTAAAACATTACTTGTTACTAACAAAGCCACATCTATATGGAACGTCCCCGTGGTTAAGTCCATTTATTTTAATTATAATGTGGCTTGTACAATTATATAATACATCATTAAAAAATTTAAAAATTAAAAACTCCTTCCACCTATGCGTGTGTACTCTTATTAGGTAGACAAAAGAGCCTATAGATCTCATTAGCCACCTGTGTCATTATGTTATCATCTTTAGTTGGGTACAAATGTTCCAACATACCCAACTCCGATGATGAAGAAAGCACCTGCCTGTAGTAATAGGTAAATGAAGAAGTGGTTGTGTCCAAAGAGCATATTGTATATGGCACAATGTAGCAAGTACATTCCTACTATAAGCTCCAAGATGTGAATCCTGTTTATAAACAAGAATTTGCTAAGTTAGTGTTGGACAATGGTTGAGTATATTATGAATAATGTTCATCCATGGTAAGTGTAATGCGCGATCAATAGAAGGTTCTATTCCTTTCCAAGAAAGAAAAGATTTCTTGTTGTGAATTTTGTCTATACTACCTTTCTCCAATACGTGATCGCGGCCTCTTGGATGCTGTTGAATTGTACTTTTGCTTCATTGTGTTCCCTAGTTTTTCGGTCACTACCCATTTATTAACTCTGTTGGCTTCAAGGAGTCCTATTATTGCTGCCTTTGATCTATGAAGAGACATGACGTTCTCAAACAATATCCAGAACACAAGAAAGTGGATGGACCTGTAATAAAGTAAGTGCAAACTTCCAAGAATTAATTTGATAATGGGATTTATGAGAAATTGAATAATAGAAATTATCTTATCTGAATCGTCATGCCTTAGAGTGGAAGCTGCATTAAGAATGGTAATGCTTGCTGGAAGATAAATAGCTAGTGGTCTTGGAAGATGGACTTTAGGAACTAAGATCGTAGCTGGGATTACGATGCAGTAAAAGAAAAAGGTAACCCAATGTGCTATTATCTTCCTTACAAAGAAGAATGCATAAATGTGTTACAACAGGAATTATCAACCCCGCAAATACTATCAGTTGATAGGGTTTTCCATGTAAATAATTAAAATTAATTAGTTAGTTACAGTTTGTTATGTGAGGTGGTTAGTTAGCTAGAGATTAGTTTGTAACTACTTAGCTTGCTGCATTCATGTATATATGTTCTGTAAACTTTCATGAATAATACTCAATTCACCTTTCACGAGCTCAGCGTGCAAGCATGCTCCATTCTCTCTAGCTTAACATGGTATCAGATGTGAAATTCCTCTGCGCATCCTCTCAATCCTCATAGATCCTTCCTCTTCTGTTCCTCCTCTCCTCCATGGATGCTCTTCGGTCCTCCGCTTCTGCAGCCTTCGTCGGCAATTCCGCCATTGATGAAAGCTTGAATCCATATTTTCTGCATCACTCTGATAGCCCTGGCCTTACTCTCGTCTATCAGCTGTTAGCCGGGGATAACTATGTGTCTTGGAGCAGATCGATGACCATAGCGCTATCAGTGAAGAACAAGCTAGGGTTCATCAACGGCACCATTGTCAAACCTGATGATGACGATCCAGCTCTCCTCAATTCATGGATCAGAAACAATAATATTGTTATGTCTTGGTTACTGAATTTTGTATTAAAGGAAATCGCAGCGAGCATAATATTTGCCAGCTCCGCGGCGAGATATGGCTCGATCTGCGAGATCGTTTCCAGCAGTCCAACGGACCTCGAATCTTCCAGTTACACAAAGATCTCATCAACCTCAGTCAAGGTACTCAATCAGTCAGTGTTTATTTCACTAAGCTCAAAACAATATGGGAGGAATTAAGCCTATTTCGTCCTATATGCACTTGTGGTCAGTGCAGTTGTGGTGGTTTGAAAGAAATCCATGAGCACTACAATCGTGACTATGTGATAGCTTTTTTGATTGGCCTAAATGAGTCATTTTCTCATATCCAAGTCAGATCCTCATTCTGGATCCTATTCCCCCTATTGGCAAAATCTTCTCACTGATTTTGCAAGAAGAACAGCAACGTAGCATTACAGCAACAGCTTCGCCAGATCTCAACAATATTACTGCCTTTGCCGTGAAATCTAACAATACCAGAACCACTGCTAAACCATATGAGAAACAACAGTCTCATCAGAATACCTATAGAAGTCCTGGCGACAGACACCTTCAGCATCAAACCACCAACTATATAAGCACACGCAAAGAGCGCCCATTTTATACACACTGCTCTCGTCATGGGCATACTGTGGACACATGCTATAAGCTACATGGCTATCCCCCGGGCTTCCAGTTCAAGACAAAAAATCCCCCCAACACTCAGTCTGCTCCTCACCAATATCACATTTCTCATGGTGCTGTTAATCAAGTTTCTGAAGTCCACAACGCTGATGGCAATCCTGGCCAATTTTTCCAGTCTCTAAGCCCAACACAGTACTCTCAACTCATGACTCTCATGTCTACTCACGTCACTCAAGCTCCCAAGCCCCTTGAGGTTGACACTGCATCCATTATCCACACCACAGGTACTTGCCTCTCTCAGCACTCTGATCATATTCCTTCCACTATGTGGCTTATAGATTCTGGCGCCTCGAAACATATTTGCTCGAATGCTTCCTTATTCCATTACATGAAACCTGTCCACAACACCTTGATATCTCTATCAGACAACACAAAAATCCCAGTCTATCTTATGGGTGACGTGCACATCAACCCTCACATCACTTTACATGAAGTTTTATATGTTCCTGAATTTCACTTCCATCTTATCTCTGTTAGCTCCCTTCTTCAGCATTCTTCTCTTTCAGTTACTTTTCACCATGATTCTTTCTTGATTCAGGAACACAAGACATCCCGTGCGATTGGTAAGGGTAAAAGAGTAGGGGGCCTCTATACTCTAGATAATAATGTCATTGCTCCTCATGCGAACTATGTAAATAAAGTATCTGCCCAAGTTTGGCATGATAGGCTTGGACATTTGTCAAATAGAAAGCTTATACTGTTGAAATCCCAACTGCATTGTGACAACATCAATATGAAAAATCATTGCACTGTATGCCCTCTTGCCAAACAAAAGCACTTACCATATATATCACACACAACTCTGTCCATACATCCTTTTGATCTATTACACATCGATATATGGGGTCCTTTCCACACTCATGCTCATACTGGGCATAGATTCTTCCTCACCATTATTGATGATAGTACCCGTTTTACATGGACCTTCATGTTACGGCACAAATCTGAAGTCTCTTCTATTATTCCTATGTTCATCACCCTTGTCAATACTCAGTTTGCAGCCTGTGTCAAGAAAATAAGGACCGATAATGCCCGAGAATTCAATCTCCCTGAACTACACTCCCAACACGGGATTCTTCACCAACTGTCCTGTGTTGAGTCTCCTCAGCAAAACTCCATCGTAGAACGCAAGCATCAGCACCTACTCAATGTTGCTCGCGCCCTATACTTCCATTCTGGCGTTCCCTTATACCTTTGGAATGAATGCCTCCTTACAGCCACCTTCCTCATAAATAGAACCCCCTCTGATCTTCTCAATAATAAGTCACCTTTCGAACTCTTATACAAAACTAACTTCGACTATTCATCCCTCAAAATGTTCGGCTGCCTCGCTTATGCTTCAACTCTCCAAGCTCACCACACCAAGTTCGAACCTAGAGCAAAACCTTATGTCTTTATTGGGTACCCTACCTCAAATAAGGGATACAAACTCTTCGATATGGTCACTAGACAAGTCATCACCTCTAGAAACATCGTCTTCCATGAGTCGATCTTTCCATTCAAAGCCAACAATAAATCTGGTTTCTCTACTGACCCTTTTCCTCTATCGTCATTCCAAAACCCTCTCATGACATCTCCCAGCCAACTGAATCCTCTAACAATCAGCGGTCTCCTTTTTGCTCTCCTCAATGTTCTCAAACTCAGCCCATGCCTCCAACTCGTAAATCATCTAGAATCTCTCATCCCCCTTCATACTTAAGGGACTATCACTGCAATATCCTCTTCTCTAAACAGTCCACCAACCAAGCGTTATATCCTTTATCAGATCACCTTTCCTATGACACCTTCTCTACGGCTCATAGAGCCTTCCTTCTCAATGTGTCAACCCAATTCGAACCTCAGTATTATCGCCAAGCCGCCCACATTCCGGAATGGCAGAATGCCATGCATGCTGAGCTCAACGCACTAGAACAAAATGGCACGTGGTCCATTGTTCCCCTTCCACCAGGTAAACATACAGTTGGATGTCGGTGGATCTACAAACTAAAATTCAAACCCGATGGTTCAATCGATAGGCACAAGGCCCGTCTCGTAGCCAAGGGCTACACACAGCAACATGGTATTGATTTCCTTGATACATTCTCTCCCGTCGCCAAGCCGGTGACCATTAAATTCATCCTAGCATTAGCTGCCACTCACAATTGGCATCTCGCCCAACTTGACATCAATAATGCATTCCTCAATGGTGAACTTTTTGAGGAAGTGTACATGGAGTTACCTCAAGGTTACACTGTCCCTAACTCACACCAACACACACCAAACACCAAACTTGTTTGCAGGTTACACAAATCCCTCTACGGGCTCAAACAAGCATCTTGCCAGTGGAATTGCAAGCTTTCGGGTGTTCTTATCCAACTTGGTTTCCAGCAGTCTAAATCCGATTATAGCCTCTTTACTCATGGCTTCGGCAATTCCTTTGTTGCCCTCATCGTGTATGTCGATGACATTGTCCTCGCAGGCCCTTCACCTGCTGTTATTGACAACATAAAAGCTCAGCTACAGCTTCATTTTAAGCTTCGTGACCTTGGCCCACTCAAGTACTTTCTTAGTCTGGAAATTGCTAGGTCTCCGTCAGGTATCTATCTGTCACAACGGCACTATACCCTTCAACTGTTGGAAGATGCTGGACTCTTGGCAGCCAAACCCGCGTCCAGCCCCCTCGACCCCAAGTCTCATATCCACAACTGCTCGGGCGAACCTTTACCCAACCTGAAACAATTTCGTCGACTCATTGGACGGCTCCTCTACCTCACCATCACTAGGCCTAACATTACCTTTGCGGTTCACAAGCTAAGCCAGTTCTTGGCCAAGCCCCTCACCTCCCACCTCCAAGCTGCGCACCATCTCCTCCGTTATTTGAAACAATCACCTGGCCAGGGTATTTTGTTTCAGCAGAATCCTCATCGGAACTTCGCGCCTCCTCTGATGCCGACTGGGCCTCTTGTGCCGACACTCGCAAGTCCACAACAGGTTTTTATGTCTTCTATGGTGAATCACTCATCCCTTGGAAGTCTAAGAAATAGGTTACCGTTGCTCGATCATCAACCGAAGCCGAGTATCGGGCGCTTGCTGCAGTCACAAGTGAAGTAATTTGGATTCAGCAGCTCCTTCTTGATCTCAAGATTCCAGTACGCCAACCCGCTCTCATTTTCTGTGACAATCAGGCCGCCCTCCATATCGCCTCAAATCCGACGTTCCATGAACGCACGAAGCATATAGAGGTGGACTGCCACTTCACTCGGGATAAAATTGCCGCCGGAGTTGTCAAGCTCATGCCAATCCGTTCCTCTCACCAACTTGCTGACCTTTTTACAAAAGCCCTGCCGCCTGCATCCCTCACTACTCTCATGTCCAAGATGGCCGTGACAGACCTCCACCGTCCACCTTGAAGGGGGGGTGTTACAACAGGAATTATCAACCCCGCAAATACTATCAGTTGATAGGGTTTTCCATGTAAATAATTAAAATTAATTAGTTAGTTACAATTTGTTATGTGAGGTGGTTAGTTAGCTGGAGATTAGTTTGTAACTACTTAGCTTGCTGCATTCATGTATATATATTCTGTAAACTTTCATGAATAATACTCAATTCACCTTTCACGAGCTCAGCGTGCAAGCATGCTCCATTCTCTCTAGCTTAACAAAATGCAATGCCATTTCTTCCAAATTGACACACGCTGCGTTAGATGAGAAAGGAATTATGTGAACTTTCATGGTCACTTCAAATTTCAAAATATGCCACTACTTTGTCGTGACATTTTAGGGGAAGAAAATCATAGATTTATTACCTCACAAACAATGATTTCCTTGAACATTTTCCTGAAAAGATTAGCACGTCCACATGACCATCGATGCTGTTGATATCTATATGCCTTAAATGTACTTGGTAGTTCATTTTTGACCTGATGTAAGGTGATTGTGTTCAAGTTACTAAAGTTTTTTTTTATCTTAATGTTAATTAGTGTATTTATGCAATAGTTACAACACGCACTGCGAGGTCGCCCACAAAGAGGAATTTCCAGCCCTTGAGACTAGCCCTGACTGCAAGGTCCATGTCCTCTACTGTGGTTCTATCTTTCCATCCACCGGCATCATTCAGTGCTTTGATCCGCCACACACCAGCAGTCCCTAAAATTGACGTCGAATATCGTAATTATATTACTTAGAGTTTTTTACTAGAAATATTTGAACTGAAAAATAAGTTGTTGACAACCATTGACTCCGAAGAATGAACATGTTGAGGAGCCCACTTCTTGCTCAACACTAAAGTGATAGTCTAATGACATCTGTTGGAGGCGAGTCATTAGACATTCATCTGCATTCACTGAAAAAGTAAATTGTTATTAGTTCCTTGAGAACAAGTGAAATTGTTAAAGCAAGTGAAGCTGTGATGAGAAAAATTCCTTTTAGACTTTTCCAGCAGATTTTTTATATATATCAAAAGTTAACCACAACATCTACCTGCTATCGTTTGACCCTGATCTTCTTTTATGACAATTGGCATACATCCAAAACTTACGAGCTAGCAGTTAACCTTCTATTGGTTTAGCAATCAATTAACTAGACTTTTGGAGACCTTTTAACTGAAACATTATAATCTAGCAGGCATTACCAAATTTCCACCTGGCCTGAACCAAGGCCAACTCTGGATTTTCAAGTAGGTATGGGATAGTCCTCCAAAGAAAATCTTCTTCTGGCTGAAAATCAGCATCAAAGATGACGACAAATTCACAATCTTCAACATAATCCTTCTTTAGACCTTCACGAAGGGCGCCAGCCTTGTATCCATTCCTGTTGTTCCTTGTCTCATACTTCACATTCACCCCTTTCTCTATCCATTTTCGGCCCTCTAACTCCACAATTGCCTGCATATATATTCTCCGAATCATTTTACAGTTATATGTTGTCATAAAGTTGAACTAAGATTACTCTGGGATAAGAAGGGGTACCCTTAGTGCTTCATTGGTGGAGTCATCAAGAACCTGCACGATGTGCCAATCTGATGGCCCCGATAGCCCATATACAGCTCCAATAGAGAGCTTATAGACCTAAGGTAAAACGAAGATTTTGGATTAGTTCCTCCAATGTGTAGTTCAAATTTGAAGATGTTTTTATTCTATACTCTTTCCTTCAAATCTCTCAATTGCTTTAGCATAAGCTCTATTACAAAGTATTTAATAATTCCAGATAAGTTTGATGATTTTAAACTTACATTTTCCAGCGTAGACCGTTCTTGCTATGGCCCATTCGATCACCAGATTAAATCCACAATTTAAGATTGTTCTTCTATTTTGTTTCTCCAATCTCACAACGAATTTTTTTTTTCTTGATTTTCTTCTGATTGAATTCGTCTCTTAGGGTTCATTTTTTTTATTTTCTTTCTGATTGAATTAGGGTTTAATATTAGGAAAAAATGATTTTTAATTTCTTAAAAGTAATAAGGTTAATTTGGTTATTGAGTATCGAAGGGTAATGATTTTTATTTTATTTTTTATAATTTAATTTTAAAAAAAGATGGTTCTTTAGAAGAACCATGGTTCTTCTCTTTATGATGGTTTGAAGGTAAGGATCAAATCAAATTGATATGAACGGTTAAAAATTAGGTACGTGATGATCAGTCAGAACCATGAGTACGAGACCCTAGAAAACCCCTGGTTATGTTTCTCCATACCAACATTGTTTTAGGAAAACATAATCAAACATATCTCTATTTTTTCTTCAAAATATACATTCTCCAATATATATACATATATTATATATACATCATATATATATTTTTATTATTTTAATATTAAAAAATTATTCAATTTCATTTTTACCCCAAAAATCCAACAAAAAAATATTAATTTGACTGTTACAGTAAAATATATTCCCCCAAAAATATAAAGAAACATACCAAAAAATAACTTTTGTATTTTCTAATAATTCATTTTTTCAAAATACATAATAAATCACACAAAAAATATAACCAAACATTCCATAATTTCATAAGATAAAATGTCACGTGCTTGGATAAACTACAAAGCTAGGTGTTATCTCTCTCTCTCTCTCTCTCAATTAATAATTAATAATGTTTTTCTCTTCAAATAAAAATATCTAAATGATGCATTCACATGCATAGATAATATGTATATAAATATATATATAAATTTATCAAATTTTTTTTAAAAAAAGAAAAGAGGGGCTATTTCTATATGGACTACGGAGTATCAATCCAGACTCCAACGTAGCGCCAACTCTGACTGACGTGCGCTGGGCCCATCAATTACTTCCTGAACGCCTGTCCCTACAATATAATACCTCTTCCTTTCTTTTTGTACTTTTATTAATTATTCCAAGATATTCCAACTTTTCTAGATACTTTTATTTATTATATAAAAATAATTAATAATATTATATAATATTGATGTGACATGATTTCTATCATTTAATATTTTATTTTTTACCATGGTCATTAGTCATGGCTGAGTCAGAGGTACTAGAAGGCCACACTTCTTGTCTACATGCATGGAATGGTGGTTTGTGACGATGATGCTGATGCAAACCATTCCCAAGTGGATGGTAAAATTGGGTTATCCCTAGTAGTCTGAAATTGGACATGTCTTTATGAATGAAAGCTATTACTACAACATGAATTATTGAAGGATTTTAGACTACTCTTTTGTCCGATTTTTAAGTGGCTTTAGATTCAAATCTAAGATTTTTGTTTACTATAGTGCAATCATAGATTTGGGATCGATTCTGGACATATATGTAATTTTATCTTTTTTTACTAGCATGCAGAATCCTTTTCGTTGATTATTACTCATAAAAGAGCTATGAATTATCTACTTTTATATATGAATCTTTGTGTTTTATAATCATAGCATTTGATGTGGTTTCTTTGTTGAAATAAATAATTTGCTCGAGCATTAAAGTGGGACTACATGTTTGTGGTTGATAAAATATTGATCCATCCAAATTGAGAAAACTCAAAGTAATACTAAAACTCGCTTTCAATTAATTCAGAATGAATCAAAACAAAACAATAAATAAGAAACAAAGTACTTATGAAAATTATAAAAGAAAGGAATATGTCTCTATGGGAAGGTCAATGCTAATGCTAATGCTACTAGATAGTTTTTTGTACGTAGTTGGTTTTTATGATCTTGATTATTATGTATTTGGTCAACATAAATGATCTCTTATTAGCATTGATGTGTATACGAAGAGTTTCGTTATTTATTCAAATTTGTGTGTTGTTAGGCATGAATTGGACCAGATTATTAAATTCAAAGCAAGTATTACGGCTGTCATTGAGCTCGGCAAAAATTCTTCAATGTTTAAATTAATCTAAAGCTCGTAACTAAGGAGAAGATATTGAAAATAACTAAAATAACATACCTAAAAATTTTAAATATTAAGATAGGAGATGGGTTGATCTTTGCCATATAGATCATCCAAACGATCCAACTTCATTAAAATTCAACAACTCCAACTTCAACTTATCTCTTCTGGACTAATGAATCAGGTCTCACTTATCAATTTATTTAAACACAAAAAATAAATTAATTTTATTCTAACTTACGTTAAGTATCGATCGTGATTATGTTTTTTGGACTTTATATCAATGCACCAATGTTAGGTAACTTTTGATGTGAAAAAAAGGTTAAAAACTTTAAATAAGGACATGTCGTGTGCAAAAGGCACTTCGAATCTATAATGCTTTTCCAAATTCAAGTAAGTCATCATTTAAACCAATTTATCTCCATAAACGGGAAAAAAAAGAAGTTATAATCAAAATAATAGTACCTTCTATTTATATTTTATTCTTATCTTTCAAAATCCTAAACAAGTGGACTTCTTTGCTTTAATCTTCACATGTAATTACGTCTAAAATTTTTTACACAACGCAAAAGACACTCGTTATTTTGCACTTTTATTTGGTCCAGCTGTATGTTCTTAATTTTCTTCACTAATTAATGGGCTAATAATGAAAAAACAAACAAACAAACAAACCATACCAAAACCCATAACGGGTCCCAAGACACAACAAATTATCAGAATCAGACTCAACTTAATTGAATTTTTGACTACTTCTTGAGTGCAACTTAAGCTATGGATATGATTTGCACTAAAAAAAAAAAAAAGGGTATTAGTGACCGATTTTATATAGAAAAATCGATCACTAACATGTTTAGTGATCGATCAGATCAGTAACTAAAATTCTCGTCACTAATTTGTGTCGATCACTACTTTATTAAAAATATTATATTTAAATTGATCACTAATCGATCATTAAGCAATCATTGATTAGTGACCGATTGCTCTTCCTTTTTTTTTTTTTTTTTTTTTGTGTGTTGATCTCAAACTCATTCTTAATCTTAGGATGACCTAAAGTTTTAATATGAATTTGAAAATTTTATTCCCATCGGGAGATGGAATGAACAATATAGAACAAATTGCAGTCAAATAATTCGATCATAAACCTAAAAGTACAAATATAATAGGATCGTTAAAGTTTTTCAACAAAAATCCTTCGATATTTAAATAAGTAAATATAATAAAAAATTAATAAAGATGCTGGAGAGTAAATACTGTAAAGTTAAAAAATATATTGTGTTCTTGGAAAATATGGTATTTAAAGTATTTACTATCTAGAAGTGATGATCTCAGGTACATAATACAATAAAAACTTAGCTAAATAAAAAATTGCATGATATTAATCAATTAATTAGTGTGGCTTAGCCTTTATTGTGGTGAAAAGTCACCAATTGAAACAATCTTTTAGATAAATCAAGGGTTTCATGTCATGCAGCTATTTGACGTAGTCACATATGATTTTCCAATTAGGAGAAAACAACGGTAATTATAAATTATAAAATTTCCAATTTGTTGTAGAGACGCTTAACAAATTACTTAAATATTAGTAGCCAAATACATTTGATCATACATGGGCATGACATGCTAGTATGTTTGTGGATGGTAACTATTGTACTCCCTTTATCTTTTTTCTCTCCACCGCCGCCGCCACCCTCTCCACCGCCTTCCTTTCCACCACCCTCTCCACATCCCTCCTTCTCTCCACCACCCTCCTTCTTCCCTCCACCACCCTCTCCACCTCCCTTCTTCTCTCCACCTCCCTCCTTCCCTCCACCACCCTCTCCACCTCCCTTCTTCCCTCCACCACCCTCTCCACCTCCCTTCTTCGCTCCACCTCCCTTCTTCCCTCCACCACCCTCTCCACCTCCCTTCTTCCCTCCACCACCCTCTCCACTTCCCTTCTTTCCCTTCTTCCCTCCACCTTCTTGTTGTCGCCGGTCTTCTTAGGCTGAGGGGAGACGAGCTCCACCTTCTTCTTGGTCTTGGCTTCAACCCTCTCCCGGAGCCAAGCGGGGTCGACATTTCCCGTCACAGTCAATTTCTTGGCCTCACAGTCGGCCTTCACTTTCTCCACACCTTAACAAAATGGACCACACAGCAATAATTTTTAGGCCCCCACCGCTCAGCTTTGTTATTACCCACCATTAAGTATCTTCAGGGCGAAAAAGAAATACTGAAATTTTCAAAAAATCAAATTGGAAAATTTCTGGCCGTTAATTACTCTAAATAAGTTCAAATCTCAAGTTTTGTAAACTGAAATTGATCTTGTATCAGGAAAAAGAGGGAGGGAGGGAGGGAGGGAGAGAGAGAGAATGAGTTAAGCAGAGATTGGAGAGTGAAATCATTAATGGTTGCTAAAATAAATTAAATAAACTTTTTGTAATACTATATCAAATTTAAAAAAGAAAAAGAGAGAATAAATTTCATCTGTTCCTCACATAATTTTTGTACCATGAAATACAAAACAAATTATTATGAAATTAAAATTTAAATTACCTTCCAATTGTTTAGTGAATCGTCTGACTTGCTCAGCACATCCTTCGCCATTCAAGTCCAGCTTCAAAACCACGGTGATGGTCGCCTTCTTCTCTCCTTCATTCTAGAAAAACACACCAGAAAAAAGGAAAATAATTGAGCAGAAGCACCCAACAGGAAAACAAAATTTACGGATTGCCTGAGAACTGAATTGGTACTGAAAAGAAGATTAATTACCTTGCCCATCTGGTATTTTACTCTAAGAAATAGGAATTTTCGTTTATTTTTTTATTTTTTGTTTGGGTAGAATATGAAATGCAAATTGTTTGTAGGGGAGAAAATGGCCGGTATATAAAGAGCTGAGTGCAAATAAAAAGACAAAAAGAAAAAAGAAATTCGTATAGAGACCCATTTTGTATGTATATGTGGATGTCGTATGGATGTAGATGGAATGGCATGAGTTGATTGGTTGATGGGAACGTCACATAAGAGTCAAATTTGATTTTTGCTTTTGGACATTGACTTGGGCCCAGAAAAGTATACAAACAGTGAACTTTTTTTTCATTAAAAAATTAAATATCAAATATAATACTTTTATTTTCTCTAAAAAGCTCAAAGTGGCTCCAAAGCACCTCAATATATCCATTTTTCCATTCTGCTAAGCAGATATAATCATTATATGTCTTCTCATATCATATTTATAATCACATTTTCATCATATTAATCAAACAAAAAAGTACTAATTTGATATTTACTAAAATAGAATAAAAAAATACACATCATAGTTTTCAAACCCACTCTGCAAAATATATTCCCTAAAATGTTTAAAATAAAACCAAAAATTACCTATAAGTACCAAATTTGCTATAGAAAAAGTGAATATATATATATATAATATAGATAGATAAATGACTCTACTTATATAAGATGAACAAATCCTTTCTGCATATCAAATGTGATAAACTAATAGAAACAATGTCAATATATCAAATTTTGTTCTATAAAAAAAGTTGAATAATTTATAAGTTATTTCCATTCTCACTCATTTAAATATTTTTTCATAGAGATAAAAATATTCACTACAATTGTTGTTGAGATAATACCTTACAGAATTTCGTCCTTTACATTTAGTAATGAACTTAGATATCATCAAGCATAAAAATAAAAGTTATTGCTGTTTACAAAAACATAATTACAAAAAATTTTCAAATCGGCTTAAGAGGTAAATCGAAAGAAAAAAGGAAAAATTGATTAATAATGTACCATTACATCCCATAGAGTAGAGTATCTATAGCCTAATGCTATCTAGAAGCCTCCCTATGTGCTAGAGCTTAGCGTAACAACTTTAGAAAAATGTTGATGAGAGGCATTGTTGACGCAAGTAATAGCCCGCCAGTGAATAGTGATAGAGTAGTACTATAATTCTGTTAGCCACGTCGATTTCAAACTTTTCTTATTGGGTACTTCCTTAAGAAAAGTCGTGGCTGCTGCAGACATCCCTACTCAACTCAATTAGGTTACGAAATTTGACCATATTTATATGGTGAAGGCAATAACTGGACCACGACTACTTAGGACATACGCCGCACGTCTACATCATGGGAAATATGTTACTTGTGAGAATTATTGTCTCTCATAACGGCTCGTTTGGTTTTATTTTCTAGACCCATTTCATCGCCAACTAATTTTAAAAGTTGAAAAAGTAATTATAATTTTAAAATTAAAATAAAAATACGTTTGAATAAATTGTTGAAAAGTAATAATTAGATTATGTTTGTGGTTGAAAAGATGGATGGTTTATATTTTTTTATTTTAAAAAAACTTATTTTTTAAAATTATATGTATATTTTAAAATGATAGTGATGTCGCAAAAAATGACAAATAGTATATATATCGATGGTCCAGAGATAGATCAAAGATGAGAACTCGAGTGAATCAAATTTGACTTTTGCTTTTGGACATGGACTTGGGACTAGAAAATTATACAAACAGTGAACTTTTTTTTTATCCCCCAGTAAAAACACTATATATTTACTTTTATTTCCCTAAAATATCTTTCTTTAAAAAAGTAAAAATCAAATATAATACTTTTATTTTCTCTAAAAAGCTCAAAGTGGCTCCTAAGCACCTCAAGATATCCATTTTTCCATTCTGCTAAGCAGATATAATCATTATATATCTTCTCATATCATTTATACACAAAGAAGTATAATATAAAATCACATCTTCATCATATTAATCAAACAGAAAAGTATATATTTACTAAAATAGAATAAAAAAATATACATTATATTTTTCAAACCCACTTCGCAAAATATATTCCCTAAAATGTTTAAAATAAAACCAAACATTATCTATAAGTACCAAATTCGCTATAGGAAAAGTGAATATATATATATATTGATATACTGTATAGTGAAAATGTGACTCGTGTTTGTGAGAAATCTTATCCGAAATGTAAATCCCAACTAGGAATCGTAGTGGTGGTGGGGGCGGTCGTCCAACAGCGGTGTCACGCCCCAAAATTTAACTATATTGATACTAGATTTAAGCGTGAAATTTAATCCCAAAAAAAATGAAATTAACAATATAAAACATAAGGTTAAATAGGAACTCATCCAATTCCTAGCCAACTTACAACATAAAACTCAAAGTATTGAAATATTTCCAGAATTAAGCACCATAATATCCATAACAATAAAACAAAACTAGCGAACTTAATAGGAAATATCCCAGCCTACAGAAATTTTCAAAACTATGTCTTCACCCTTTATTCTCATCATGTGTAGGACCTACCTCCTCACTAGAACTAAGATCTATGTTTGCCAGAAGGAAGTAAGTAAAAGGAAAAGAGTGTGAGTAAAAGACTCAGTGGGTGCCAAAAATGTGTAAAGTGAGTTCTTGAATTGAATTTTTTTTTTGTATAGTGGAAAATTTCGAGTATTACAAAAAGAACTCATAAAACAGTCTAGCAATAATAATTGAGAAATTTATAAACGATTAAGCAGTAACCAGTCAAAATTTTGTTAATCAATTTTCCTAAACTATCAATTTAAATATGATGATCAGTCAGTTTTGCTGTAACCAGTCAACCTTATGACTCCCACCGTAACAGTCTCTTATCGCTCCGGAAAAGGTGCGACCTTATAGAAACAGTGCCCGAGCGTCCCCAGGAATTCCTACGACCCATATCAGCCACAAACGGCTTCTGTTGTGCGCTGGGGGAATTAGGCCATGGGAGCTTGGGGTCTAACCGGCTAACCCGCTGCTGACCAGTGAAGTCCTCGCACAGCCAGACCAAGTTGGATCCAACTAACAGTAATCGTAGTAGTAATAGTAACAGTAATCAGTTGATCATCGAATTTAATTGCTAGTCTAGAAACATACAAAAAGCCTTAAAAACGTAGGTTTTCATTTATCCAGAAATAAGACAACAAGAGAAAAATACTTCTTTTATCCAAAAATAATTACTTCTTTTGTCCAGAAATAAAACAAGAAAAAGAAAAAATTCATTTTGTGCGTAGTGGAATACATATAGAGTGCAATGTATCTTAAAAAAATTTACGAGCAATTGATACAATAGCATATAGTCCTTCTGAATTTTGAAACATAATATCGTATAATACATAAGTTTAGACACTCGCATTTGAGATTAATCATAGACGTCAATTTTCTATCTCCGAATCAATCGAATCAACAACTATGTCACATGATTCATTTATTAAATACATCAATCACCGATTTAACTAATTAACAAGACAACCTACTAGGACTAGCCTTATGTGTACCATGAGCTTATAGTATTTTAGAACACTATCCTAATTGGTATTAAATAATTTTACTACATGTATTTCTCATTAAAGTCCCACAAAATCCCAAAATTATAAGTAATGCAGATTCACCTAAATATTTGTGTGTGTGTGTGTGTGTTTAACATGCATAGTTTAGCAACATAACAAATTCACTATCAATCATCAAACTAAATCCAACTCTTTGGGGGTCACTAATCTCACAGTAATTTCATAGTAGATAAGCAATTACAGGGTAACTTCCTACTCAAGGGATCTATCTAACACATATGGTAGTAAGTAAATCGGAAATTTTCCTATACATGAAATCTTGTTTCCAAGTGGCACATTTTCATGATCTATCACCAATTTGCTTCCATACAATAAATAAAATCCATAGAAATACATGGCAAAGTTAATCTAATACCCATTAACAACTTAAATTATCAACAATTGCGGCTATGGTATTTTAATCCTCAACAACGATGGCCTGGATTTACTGTTTGGAAATTCAAAAATGACCAAAGGTGGTCAACAATTGTGGCCCATCATCTGGAATAAAATTAAAGAAGCAGAAACTCATATGAGGGTGGAAAACTAATCTGAAATCCAAAAATTGAAGGGATTAATAAGTTATTGCAGTAGAAGAATGAAAGATTGAGGGAGAAAAAAAAAAAACAAACTGGCGCCACCACCAATCTCCGTCTCGATTGCTTTTGCTCATTCTCTCTGTCTCTCTGTTTCTTATTTCTTTCTTTCTATTTGTATTTTAATAGAGTGGCTAAGGTCTTTGAGTCTAGGACTATATGGGAGAAGTGTTATACTATGTTTAAACTTTAGTTATTTATCTCTTAGGAATGGTATATCCCTATAGTAAACCTGACTACCCTACCATTAATTCATAGGATCTCAATTACTAATTTTTGGTGATAATATAATATTTTTATAAGAGAATTATAACTTATTACTCATTTTAACAATCAAATTTATCTATATTATATTTTAATTGGTATGACAAAAATAAATAAAATTAACAAAATTATGGACAACATAGGATAAAATAAATAAATAAATAAATTCTAGGGCTTTACGAGCGGCGGGCTGTCTTTGCTCATCCCCACCCCCACTCCCTCGCCCACCCACCAAAGGCAAAGTCCAAATTTATATTTTCTATTAATAATTGACCCCAGTTAAGTAATGCTCTATTAATTACTTTTTTTTTTATTTCTCTTTTTATAATAATTGTAGTAATTTAATGTAACGAAGGGACAAAAACCCACATGTTGATGGACCATTACCAGGATCCAGCTGCAAATATTTATGTATATGTATACATATTTAGATATATTGTTGAAAGAATTTGGCTTGAGAGAATGCAATAATTAGTGGATCCTACAGAGAGTAGAGTATCTCTGTCATCTAATGCTATCTACAAGCCTCCCTATGTGCTACAGCTAGGCGGCGGCTGCTGCTGCTACTGTATCATCAATTTAAATTTAAAAATTACTCAATTTTTAATAAAAAATATCCAACATTCAAATATATTTTATTTTTACAATTATATAAATCAATAATTTTAAACAACACATCCAAACACAATTCAATTTTCAAAAATACATTTTCTAACTAATTTTTCACTAGAAAATGAAACCAAATGGGCCCTTAGGTTACGAAATTTGATCATATTTATATGGTTAAGGCAATGGATGGACCATGAGTTGTGAGAATTATTGTCTCTTGTAATCAGCTAGTTTGGTTTTATTTTCAACCATTTTTAAAAGTTGAAAAAATAGTTATAATTTTAAAATGAAAATGAAAATGTGTTCTGATAAATTGTTAGAAAGTAATTATTAGAGTAAGTCTATGGTTGAAAAGATACATAGTTTATATTTTTTTTTATGTTTAAAAAAATTATTTTTTAAAAATATATGTATATTTTAAAATAATAGTGAGTACTTTATATCAAATGAAATTTGAATTTGACTAATGTGATACTAGGATGATACATAGGGTAGATTTAAAAAGAGTTTGAAAATGAAAATAGAAATAGTTTGAGTGAAAAAAAAGTGGTAGTTTTTACCCTTTTTTTTTTATTCTCCGGATGAAAATGGAAATAAGGCATAGAAATGAAACCAAACGGCCGTATATAGGCTTAGAGAATTTGGGCATAAACTTAATTAGAAAACATGATAGTGAGAATAAGAGGGTGTTTGGGTGAGCTTATAAGCTCCTCAAAATATCTTATAAGACGTTTAAGAACTTATAAATTGATAAAAAGCGTTTGGTAATTTTTTTTTAAAAAAAACTTATAAGATCCTAAAATAAGATGTTAGGAGTTCATAAGCGTTTTTTAAAAAAAGTAAGGAGACCCCAACTTATTTTTAAGATCTTAACAAACTTATTCATTTTTAATCATTTTAATTACAAAACTATCATTATTAACATCATATAAGCTCCAAAATCTTATTTTATCCAAATATTTCAATAATTTATTTTAAAAATAAGATATAACATCTTATAAGCTCTAAAAACATCTTATAAAATATAGAAACTTATAAGATGTTTAAAATAAACTTAGCCAAACACCCTGTAAGTAGACTGATGCATGACTCTATATTGAGAGAGCTTGTTGAAAAAGCAAACAGAAAATGGACTATTTTCTGGGACCATAACGTTTTGATTGGTTGCAATATTTTCATAAGTAGAGAACAGTGTCCGGATGAAGGAAAATGAAATCAAAGGAATGCAAAAAATTTGAATCTGTATGGGTGTTAGGAAAAGTAATGGAGAGGGGGATGTGATGAAGCATGTTGAAACATAGAAAATACATAATTTTGATTTGAAATAACAATACAAGTATTTATGTGCAGAGTAGATTTCAGAGTGGTTTACTAATTTTGTTATGGTCTTTTTCTCGAGATAGTTGATTCAATCAAATGTGAAGATGATGAATGTCTTTTAGCACGATCAAACATCGTTATTTGAACTTTAAAATAAGAAGAGACAACAAAATGCATTTGTCCAATTAATTATGATTGAATCAAAATGAACAAGAGATGTTGTTTACAAGCACAAGTCCCAAAAATTATAAATTGGTATTTTTTTTTTAAGATGTTCGTGATTTTTAATGGACTCAGCATATTGGGCTCAAGTAATTAGGGTTGGCATAGGCACTAGGGCTGTCAATAGATCGGATTTTAATCCAAATCTGATCTGAATTTTAGGATTTTTATCATATTAAAATATTCGATGGATCAGATCCGATTATAAATATTCGAAATCCAAAATAAGTGAATCGGATATGGAATTAAGTAATCTGATTCATTAAAAATTCGAATCTAAATCTAAATATTTTTTATTAAATTAATACTCTTATATATAATATTAATAAAGATTTTAAAATAAAATCTATGTATTTTATTGACCTAATATCTATATTAACATCTATATTATACTATTAATATTGCGTTTTTAACCTAAAAAAAAGAGGTATATTGATAAAATATCAAATATAATAATATATAATAGTTCATCTATACATTAATATAATGTAAAAAATGAGTTTAGTATTAAAATATTTAACATTTGAACTAATATATAATAAAAACTGTTAAAAATTTAAATACGACATATATTTACTTTATAAATATAATATTATTATAAAATTTAAAAGGAAAAAAAAATAAAGAAAAAAATAAATTGGATCGAATTTTTTAATCCGATTTTGGATATCCATCGGATTCGGATATGGTACTGATTAACAAAAATTCTATAGAATTTCGGGTCGAATTCGCATATTAATTTTGTTATTCGGATTCAACATATCCGATCCAAATCCGATCCATTGACTGCCCTAATAGGCACATCAATATATGCAATTTTTTTCATTTTCTTTTTCTTTGTTTTTCCCAAAATACATTAATTGAAGTCTTTCTAGGTTTATCTCACAAAAGATTTATTTAATAAACAAGGCACTTGGGCTTAGATCCAATGTGCAGTTTTTGTTAGATTTGGATCAAGGATGACATAGCCCGTAGTCCCTGAACTTTCTTCGAAAGTGGGCTTTATATCTTGGCCCATTGGCAGTAAAGTTTTCTATAAGCCCAACCGGCCCAACCTCGTATAAGGCTCACATTTTTTTAAGAAGAAACAACAAGCTTTTTTCAATTCACTTCGTTAATTACATTGTAAAAATCTATGTATGGCTTGATTGTTAGAATTCTTGATCGAATTATTTTCCGGGTTTTAGCCAAAACTCGTAATTAAGTCCTAATTATGATCTATTAGATTGAAATTCTGTATTAATTCTTCAATGGTTATGGTAAAAAACGAAATAGAAAGTGTTAAAAGTGTTTGGATTAAGAAAATGAAGCTGGAATATTTTGAATTTTCTATTTCTCTTTATGTTTTATCCCATATTTCATTTTAACGTTATATTTCAACAACTGAATAGATATTTAGATAGAATATTAATTGCAATAGAAAGTTTAAAATAAAGGAGATGTTTTGGAGAAGCTAAATATTTTTTAAAGCAAAATTTCAATGATGACTGAGTAATGTATTGAAATTTGTTTAGAAAATAGATGGATTTTCGGACCTTACACATTGAAAGAATTTCTATTATACATTGTTAAATAGTTATTAATGATTTAATCGACTAATTTTAGAGAGCAAAACGATTCAAATAATGGAACCATTTAACTTTCTCAAGTATAAAACCTTTCGACATAATATTATTTCGTATAACTTAGTTATTAAAAATTTATTAATGCTCGATTTAATTAGCTACCTAGCTTAGAGGATGAAGTCCCTAAAGTTGTGGGGCTTAAATGAATATTCAGTAAAATTAAAGCCTTCAATTGCCGTTTAACAGGAATTATGTTGCTACATATAGGGACCTAATCGAATGATCCATAAATCTTAGGGGCTAAAACAAAATTATTCTGGAAACTTTCCATAGCAAATACTCAAATAGGCGCGTTGTGCACTTTATGTGCATTGTGTGTAGTTTATATTTTGATTTATTTGATTTGAAAATAAAAAAATATTAATTTGTTGAAAAGATAAAAAAATTACCATTTATAATGCGCTCTCTCTTCAAAAAATAAAAAATTAATAGATTCAATTGGGGTTCAATTGAATGTTTAGTAAAATGTTTGGCCTTCAATTGCCATTTAATTGAAATTTTGGGGTGATACGTAGGTACTTTTCTGAATAAATTCATATATTTTAAAGGCTAAGACAAATTTTCAGTAAAACTTTCCATCGTAAGTGTCGCCCCAGCTACCGTCTTGTATTTATGCACAACTAACGCAATGCAGATGGAACCGAGGAGAAAAATTGAACACGAGAGAAAGAAAAAAGTGAGGAAAAAAGAGAAGAGGGGTAGAAGAAAAAGGAGGAGGAGGAGATACGTGGCGGAAGCACGGCGGCGCTCTAGTGATGGCGGTTGGGGTGGGTGTTGGACAAAGATCCTCTCATTTTCGCAGCAAAATTGGAGGATGGTTGGACAGAGTTCCTCCTCTCTTGCATGCACGATCAAATTCATGATTTTGACGGTTGAATTGTAAGTTGGGATTGCGGATCTTAGTTGCATGTTGTTGATGCGCTGGTAAATAGTAGTTGTGTTCTTGTGTGGTGCTTAATTGTTAGTAATAAAGGTTGATTTTCAGTTTTGATTGGCTTATTGCTGAAAATTTGGGGTTAAATCTTGTATCTTGTTGACAGCTTTGCAAATGGAGTGGTGCAGGCGTGTGTTGGACGGCGGCCGGCAGTGAGCTGTGGGTGGGCTTGTGTTTACCCACTTATTGCGAGGTTATTTCGATTTTTGCATGTGGTTTTTGGGTTTTTGAGTTTATTGTGCATTTCAAGTTGAAAGAACTAAACAGAAAAAATTGAATTTTTTTCGAAGTTTGGAAATTAATTTTTTTGCAAAAGTCTTTAGTACAAGGAAATGAATATATTGAAAGAAAACTAATTTTGAAATTGAATATCAATAAGTAAAAAATTTTTAATAAAAAAATTAAGGTAAAATATAATGATTGAGTTTTTCGATAATGGAAAGTTGGTGGAATGGATCTTTTAGATTGAAAAATAATTTTATGGGTTTTGTGAATTAAACATTTATTTAAAGGGTTTTTTAGTATTTTTCCCAAAAAAGAAACCGTTTCCTCAGCTGCAGCAGCAAACAGGAAAACTGGGATAGAGAAGAAAAATGAATGGAAAGAAAAAAAAAAAGAACAAAAAGTGTTTAAAAGGTAATTAAAAGATGTGCTAAACTTATGTTAATTATTTCTCAAATCATCTGCTAAATTAAATGTTAATCTATTAATGAACTGCTTTAAGAATAAATTACAAAAATGAAAGAAGAAAATTACTATTATACTGACAAACATCACATGCAATTATGAATTGAGATTTGGTTTGTAAATAAAAATTTGAACACACTTAACTAAAAAGGAAAGCATTCCTTCTTCCCTTTCTTTTCTTATCATGTCAACACAAAAAAATAAAAAAAAAATGAAAATGGTTTACAGTCATTTCCAATTGATCTTTCGTAAACAAAGATAAAAATTTCAGCATTATTTTAATCATTTAGTTCTATGACTAAGATATAATTAGTTGTGGGGCTTGAGATATATATTATGCTCTACTTAGTTGAATGGATATTCCACATTCACTTTTAATAGAAAAAATTTTACAATGTCCCTATCACACCACATGATATAATTCTTACAAGTAATATTTGTTACATGTATGTGTATGTGATAATTATTATACGGACGTTACATACTAAATTAATCCATATTGATAAATTTTTTAACTTGGTGTCCGTTAACTATATCTGTGAAATATTTTTATGTATATGGTCAGTCATTAGTTGATGTTTAATGTAAAAAAGTGCTAGTGCTTAAAATTTTGCTAATCGAAAAATTCAGACACCAGCAATATTTACATGTTTAATATTTTGAATTCTTTTTTGAGTGCTTCAATTGAAAAATGAGCAGAATGGCTGTGACTGTCCCGTAATGTTGCAATGGAATTGATACAGTGGCCTTTGCGATGGCTACTGCCACTGTTCTTGCAAACCATGAGTGGTGGAATACTGTGTCATTATGGAGTTGTACTTTTGCTCAGAATGTTTTTGTGTGTTATAAAGGAGTAGTATTAAGCTTTCATATAGTAACTATGATGGCTTAAAAAGTTGATATGAAACTATCAATTTAAGCAGGTTAATAAGACTAGGGAAACGACCCATCCAAGCTATAGCTCACGCTTTCTGATGATGTATATGGAGGCAAGTGGCAATTTCTCTTTTTCGGCATATGCATTTTGAGAACTGGAGGAGTGCATGCAACTAAAAGCTTTCTTCTCAAATTGCTCCTTTCTTTCTTCAAGCATCTGAGAGATAAGTGTCTTTGAGTAGTCATTGCGAACTTAAAATTAATGTAATATCATATGTTTGTTTTGGCATGCTAATTGTGAACTTGGAAAAGTATATGGTACAAGTGATTATGTGTGTAAGTTTGCCGAATCTCTCTCTCTCTCTTTTCTTTTTTTTTTTTTTTAATACAAAAATCAATTGGAATTGATGGTGTCACCTTTTGAGTGCATAAACATTGACTGAACGCTGATATTGATATTATTTTACTGTATTTTCATCATAGTTGTTTCTAATGTCCTTGGCCATTTGTGGGGCCCAGGCAGCATTGCCTTCCTAGTAATAAGATATTAATGCTTTGTTATGTACCTGATTACAATTTGCTCCTTGCATGGAGTTATTAGGTAGCTTCAAGGTGGATGGGTGACAGCAGATTTGTTGAAATGGATGCTCTGTAATGTACTTGTGATTTGATCATCTGCTTTGCCATCAGTTATTACGGGTAACTTTTATTTTAATCTTTATTCAGTTTTCTTATTGTTAATGTCACTTGAAAGCATGCTTTACACATTTCTTCCTTTTATATTGGTCTCTAAGTTAGTTACTTATATTTCACATGTTTTTACTCCTCCAGACTTGGGTGTTTCAGCATAGAGGATTGAGGTGAGCATATACGGCATTTTCGATCCAACTCTTAACCTTGCAACTTCACTTCAGGGTTTGGAAAATATTGCGTCATGGAGTCACTAAATTTGGTCTACTTTCACGTGGAAACAAAATATGGTATTCCAAGAGATGGGCCTTGAACTTATGTATGATGGGATGGTCAATCTTCAGAGTCTATTCTGAGTATTGATTTTAAACATACGCTTGATTTGGATATAACTTAAGCCGGGCTTGTTTTCTCAATTTCAAAATAGATTACTTGAGATGATACACTGTATCTTTTCATTTTAATGCAGCAGTTAACTTTTTACACGGAACTATTACTAATGAGTGTCTACTTAAAGTCGACTAGTTTGTTTGGTCATGTTCAGGTAGGACTCGCTTTGGGTTCAATCTTGGGCATGACAGAGTAATATTGCTTTAGGTTATCTTTATGCTGCCTTGAAAATAGTGAGTTTGATATGTAATAAACTACTGGATGGTTTCTAGTGTACTATTTATTTCTCAAGATTTTCTTATATACATAGTTAGAGTAACTTTGGTGCTTTAATCCACAGGTAGATTCTTATGCATTTAGCTTAGAAACATCTAATGCCTTGTATGCTAACTAGAAATTGAATTATATGTGTAAGACATGATTAGCGCTAGGAAGAAATAAATCTACATGTAAGCTCATACCTGATACCAGCTAATGCCATCATACTTGCATTTTAAGTTTCATCTTTCGATCCCTCTCAATTTAGAGTTTTCTGAATTCGTTCAACTGTCTTATCAAGACATCCAATTTCATTTCATTTTCTAAACAAGTATCTCTATTCTGGAACAAGTGGGTAGTTTGGTTGTGAACTCCCATACCTACAAACACATCCATTGTGGGTTCAGATCTCCCGGGGGTAGTTGGGGAAGCAGTAGAGATCCTGTCTAAAAAAAGAAAGCATAGCTATTTTGGGACTTAACTACCACCGAAAGAGAAAGAAGCATATTTTAGGGTCTAAAGAAAGAATGGAAATATCAGTATTTATTAGTGGTATTTAAGAAATAATAATGTCAATTAGCTGCTGATATTCATTGATTAGGTATCTTAACTTAAATGATGTATGATTCTTAATGGCCCATTTTATGCCATGAGGCCAATAAAATATATAAATATTCTTTTATAAGGAGATGCTATGAAAGTGGCTCATGAATGAGTCATACGGTCTGCAGTGGTTGGGAATAAACTTTGAGATCTTCTCATGAGTTTATCTGTTATAAATCAGAATGTTCTGTTTTTTTCTAGTCCTTCTCTATGCTCCGAAAGGAGAATGTCTTTTGTTGAACACATAAGCTTTTATTTTTGGTTTAATACTACTTCTAATAAAGTGTGGTTCCTGTTGTTTTGCAGATGCTGGGGTTATGTGGATTCCATACTATTGTTCTGGGTCATTGGTAAACCAAATGCTTGGAAAACAGTTCTTGGGGAATCAAGAATGTCATATAGGATATAGATCTAACACTTGTTACATGCTAAAACATTACTTGTTACTAACAAAGCCACATCTAGATGGAACGTCCCCGTGGTTAAGTCCATTTATTTTAATTATAATGTGGCTTGTACAATTATATAATACATCATTAAAAAATTTAAAAATTAAAAACTCCTTCCACCTATGCGTGTGTACTCTTATTAGGTGGACAAAAGAGCTCATAGGTCTCATTGGCCAACCTGCGTCATTATGTTATCATCTTTAGTTGGGTACAAATGTTCCAACATACCCAACTCCGAATATGAAGAAAGCCCCTGCCTGTAGTAATAGGTAAATGAAGAAGTGGTTGTGTCCAAAGAGCATATTGTATATGGCACAATGTAGCAAGTACATTCCTACTATAAGCTCTAAGATGTGAATCCTGTTCATAAACATGAATACAATGATTGAGTATATTATGAATAATTTTGATCCATGGTAAGTATAATGTGCGATCAATAAAAGGTTCTATTCCTTTCCAAGAAAGAAAAGATTTCTTGTTGTGGATTTTGGCTGTATTACCTTTCTCCGATGCGTGATCGCGGCCTCTTGGATACTCTTGAATTGTACTTTTGCTTCATTGTGTTTCCTAGTTTTTCGGTCACAACCCATTCATTAACTCGGTTGGCTTCAAGGAGTCCTATTATTGCTGCCTTTGATCTATGAAGAGACATGACGTTCTCAAACAATATCCAGAACACAAGAAGGTGGATGGACCTGTAAAAAAGTAAGTGCAAACTTCTAAGAATTAATTTGATAATGAGATTTATGAGAAATTGAATAATGGAAATTATCTTATCTAAATCGTCATGCCTTAGAGTGGAAGCTGCATTAAGAATGGTAATGCTTGCTGGAAGATAAATAGCTAGTGGTCTTGGAAGATGGACTTCAGGAACTAAGATCGTAGCTGGGATTACGATGCAGTAAAAGAAAAAGGTAACCCAATGTGCTATTATCTTCCTTACAAAGAAGAATGCATAAATGCAATGCCATTTCTTCCAAATTGACACACGCTGCATTAGATGAGAAAGGAATTATGTGAACTTTCATGGTCACTTCAAATTTCAAAATATGCCACTACTTTGTCGTGACATTTTAGGGAAAGAAAATCATAGATTTATTACCTCACAAACAATGATTTCCTTAAACATTTTCCTGAAAAGATTAGCAGGTCCACATGACCATCGATGCTGTTGATATCTATATGCCTTAAATGTACTTGGTAGTTCATTTTTGACCTGATGTAAGGTGATTGTGTTCAAGTTACTAAAGTTTTTTTATCTTAATGTTAATTAGTGTATTTACGCAATAGTTACAACACTCACTGCAAGGTCGCCCACAAAGAGGAATTTCCAGCCCTTGAGGCTAGCCCTGACTGCAAGGTCCATGTCCTCTGCTGTGGTTCTATCTTTCCATCCACCGGCATCATTTAGTGCTTTGATCCGCCACACACCAGCAGTCCCTAAAATTCACGTCAAATATCGTAATTATGTTACTTAGAGTTTTTTACTAGAAATATTTGAACTGAAAAATAAGTTGTTGACAACCATTGAATCCAAAGAATGAACATGTTGAGGAGCCCACTTCTTGCTCAACACTAAAGTGATAGTCTAATGACATCTGTTGGAGGCGAGTCATTAGGCATTCATCTGCATTCACTGAAAAAGTAAATTGTTATTAGTTCCTTGAGAACAAGTGAAATTGTTAAAGCAAGTGAATCTGTGACGAGAAAAATCCGTTTTAGACTGTTCCAGCCGATTTTTTATATATCAAAAGTTAACCACAACATCTACCTTCTGTCGTTTGACCCTGATCTTCTTTTATGACAATTGGCATACATCCAACACTTACGAGCTAGCAGTTAACCTTCTATTGGTTTAGCAATCAATTAACTAGACTTTTGGAGACCTTTTAACTGAAACATTATAATCTAGCAGGCATTACCAAATTTCCACCTGGCCTGAACCAAAGCCAACTCTGGATTTTCAAGTAGGTATGGGATAGTCCTCCAAAGAAAATCTTCTTCTGGCTGAAAATCAGCATCAAAGATGACGACAAATTCACAATCTTCAACATAATCCTTCTTTAGACCTTCACGAAGGGCGCCAGCCTTGTATCCATTCCTGTTGTTCCTTGTTTCATACTTCACATTCACCCCTTTCTCTATCCATTTTCGGCATTCTAACTCCACCATTGCCTGCATATGTATTCTCTGAATCATTTAACAGTCATATGTTGTCATAAAGTCGAACTAAGATTACTCTGGGATAAGAAAGGGTACCCTTAATGCTTCATTGGTGGAGTCATCAAGAACCTGCACGATGAGCCGATCTGATGGCCAGGATAGCCCACATACAGCTCCAATAGAGAGCTTATAGACCTAAGGCAAAATGAAGATTTCGGATTAGTTCCCCAATGTGTAGTTCAATTTGAAGATGTTTTTATTCCATACTCTTTCCTTCAAATCTCTCAATTGCTTTAGCATAAGCTCTATTACAAAGTATTTAATAATTCCAGATAAGTTTGATGATTTTAAACTCGTATTGATTATTCAGTCATAGAATTGAAGAAATATCATGATGCTGGGATGGAAATACACTACTGAAGCCTCCAAAATGCTTATCTTCTGGACTTCTTTGGTATTGTTCTTATGTTTTCTGTGTATCTCATAGGTATTGGGAATAATTTATGGCAGAGTGAGAACTTAGACTGTATTCTCCTTCATAAAATTTATCAATTCACTATAACTAGTATTCTAGGGCTGAATTATTCCTATATGCCATGGAAATCATCTTGCTGGAATTGCATGGTGTTAAATCTGCATGCTAGTCTACATGTTGTGTGCAGTTGTTACTGTGGTCAAGATGTTGATGACTTAGGTCAAACACTGACTGGTTTGTGTCAACAAATTATTATTTTGCATCAACTAATTATAATTCATTTAAACATGATAACAAGTTAATAGACACTGTACTTTCCTAGCAAAAAATGATGAATGAGAAGGTGAGATGAGGCAAATTTGTTCTCTGTTTTACTGATAATACAAGTAAAATTAACCAAGACAAGGAACTTTTTCTTTTTCTGATAAATGAAGTAAATTTACTTCTGCCTTGTTCATTTATCAGCATAATGAGAAAAGGATCTCCGATCTATTTTTAGCATCAAACTAACGCATGGAAAACTTTTAAATGCTAATGACATATGACCTGATATCCAGTTTTAAGTGTGTGTATTCATGATTGTGTGGATTTTGATTGCATTAAATAAAGAACCAAACAGCACCGTATTAGAGTTCTTTATGGGGCACGTATTAGCATTAATATCAACCTTCATTTTTTTTTTTTTTTTCTAGAGACTTAATGATTTTTGCACATGGTAATACATGCATGTAGCTATATAGATGTAGCAATGCTTTTATCAACTACCCCTTTAGACATAGAACTCTTTCTTCTGCCTAATAAGAAACTGGTGATTGGTATTAATTTTCTATTTTTGAAACGAAATGTGTTATCCAATTGTCTGCATTTCCAGCTAAGGTTAATTATGCATTAGATGAACAATAGATGACTAAGATAGAAAATATGTGGATATTATTAGTGACAGAAAAAATGCACCGTTTTACCTCTTTTTCGTTAAACATTGGGATTTGAACCAACAGCATGGGGTAGTTCCTGTTTTTCTCTAGGTCTTCTTTTATGGCGTCTAGCTGGTACTTGGTGTATCTTTTCTTTCCCAGGCATTTGACAAACACAATCACAATGGCCATGTAAACCCGTTCAATGAACAGCACAATAGACATGCACAAACATATATATACTGTAATTCGTAAAAGAGGGACAATAATTGGAATTCGGATACAGTCCCAAGCATAAATGAGGCTTCTGCTTGGATCATAGGTCTCGTTTACCTCTGGCTCAAGAAAAACTATGTTTCTCATGGTGAAAGATTGTTTTTATGATGTAAAAGGAAAGAAACTGAATCAAGAGTCCGGGAGAGCGAGAACTCTGGGAATGTGGGACTGAAGGCGATGTGCTGATGAAAAAGCACAATTGTGATGCCTTTGGCAATTCAAGATTTTGCTTTATATAGGCATAGGGAAACAGAGGTATAGATTAGGACATATTTAGGGCTTAGGTACGGGAATGTAGAACCAGAAGTAATCTACTAAAAATAAAGTTCCTTGTTGTGAGAGACACACGGTGTGCATGGGAGTGAGGTTGCTGCAATGTAGCATTTGCTAGCTGGAATTCTGGCTTTTCATGTCGATATTGCAGTTGAAGACTTAAAAATTAGATCATCTTGATTAAAGGTCTTTTGTTCTTTTATTAATTAGTTCGCGACGTCATTATGGTTGAGTGGTAGAGATAGAGTTTATCTTGATTGCATTTTGGATTTACGTTTTAATGGCTTTGAGATGAAACCCCTCCTTTTTTCCTTCATTACTGTAGTTGGTTGTCTAACCTCTATAGATTTTCATTTTGCCCCTATCTCACTGATAGAGCTGTTCTGTTAACTTGAGTCCCATGATTTTGTTTTGCTATTGATATTGTCGTCTATGAGTGAGCCTGTCTTCGAGTATTTATAAATGAATAGATAAAGAAGAAAAAGAAGAGGAAGAAGGAAAAACCCGCTAGATTTTAATATGATCTATAGTTTCAGTAATTGTAATATGTATGAAATACTTTATAATAGCTGCGTAAAATCATGGTTTACATTTATGTAGAAGAGAAATGCATATGCACGTAATGAACTCCGGAGAAATGTAAGAAACGTGCATAGTTTTTGGAATCCTACGAACATGGACAAACATGTCTAGCATGCGTCCAAGTTGAATGTCGTGATTGACACCAACTTGCCCCATCTGTAGTGTCCGCTTCTTCATGGGGTCAATTTGCTTTGCTAATTTTCTGGACACGTTATAAGATGAGTGTCTTTACTTGTATGCGTACAGCTAATTTTTAGGACTTTTTCACTATGAAAGTGATGAAATAATGAGCTTAATAAAACTCACTTTTTCTCTATGAGTAAAGATTGAGTTTGATGGGTAAAAGGTTGTTATATGAACCAAAAGGTTTGATTTTTGGTTTATTTAACTTTATGCTAATTTGTTGTTATGTTTATAAACATTTAATACCTTTACTAGTGAAGGAAATTTATACTTGGATATTGCAATTTATTTCTGTAAGGTGTAAAATAACTACATAGGTTCCATATCTAAGTACTTCATACGTATCTTACGAAGTTCATAGTTGATGTGGAAGAAACTAAATAAGTAGATCAGAGATGTAAGTAGCCATACTGGTTATTCGATGGCTGGATAAGAACATAATTATTGGGAGACCAAAAGAAACGATATGAGAACTGCGTAATCTGAAAATAGATCATACTAAATTTTTAAGAACTTCTTTATAACTACAAGAACCTCTAAGCCAATTACAAAGAGAACAGACAAATATAATGCGCCAATCTTGATTTCATACATAACTTTCCTCAAAGCGTGACAGTTTTTCTAGATATCTATCTAGTGTTTTGAAGATGTGAGTCAATAAATGTCCGTCTTGAAGTATTAACTTGATCGTGCATGCATATATTGAAAAAGAAAAGAATAAGTAATAACAGTGGGTTGCAGGAGAAGTTGATAAGAGGAACAAAAACTGAAAAAGTGGAAAAAAGAAGAGAGAGAGACTGAAGTTTGCGTGCATGCTAGGTTCTTTCAATAATTTTTATTCTTTCTATTATATAATAACTAAAAGATCAGAGTCAGGAAAGCAGCCCTGTAAGATTGGGAAAAAAAGTTTCATTGTCCTATGGAAACTAAGTAACTGAAAAATAACCTAGAAAATAGGAAATTGTTTGGATTGCAATATGATTGGTTCCACAATTTTGAGTGGACCTTTATTATCACAACATTTAACTTCTCAAATTTGGCTAGTGACAGAAGGAAAAATCTCATTTTCTGACTTTCTTAGATTTCGGATTTTAACTTCATATATTAAATGATTTTCATTTTCCATCTATTTGAATTATTTCCTTTTGTGTTATTAAATGTAGTTTACATGTGATTCTTGATTTAATTGTTCATAGATCTACTGTGAACTAAAAGGTGGCGTTGATGCATTATACACGTCTCTTACTTGCTTGGCCATATGCAGATAAAATCATGATGAAATTCCTGTAGCATAAGTCTTAAGATTAGTCCGGGGTAACGTCCTTCCATATTGCAGTCTTTGTAGTGCTTAGCAAATGTGGGCATTTTGCCTTATAGTTTGGAAAGACACTATTTGATACTGAACAGTCATGCTCTTATGTCTTCCTTGCATTTTGTGTGCTTTTGTATTATATTTTCTCCAAGGCCATAACAACATCTATATGATATTTATTGAGTCTTTAGCCGGGTAAGAATCTTTGTAGCTATCAAGATTACATAATACCTCTTTTCATTGTTCTGCACTAACTTTAAGCATTTTGATTCTTCAAACAGGCCCTATATCTTGGTGCTCATAGTGCGTATGTATGTGATACATTGTGCCATACACAAGATGCCTTTGGTTCCAAACCACTTCTTCATTTATGTGTTGTTGCAAGTTTGGGTTTTCTTTAATTGGAGTCTGGTCTAAGTTAGAATATTTTTACCTGATTAAAACTACAGCTTCAAGCATCAAGCTGTTGGGGCCGGTGATAGACATCATGGAGGTAGAGCTCATGAGATTTATAGGTTGTAGTAATAGCAATTTTTGGGGTAACTAATTCATAGGTCATGGTCCATTTCTAACATTTTCTTCTAACCAATAACTCACTTGTGTTCCGGCTGAAAGTGGGCGTTAGATCATAACACTACTTATATGTTCTATTGGTTAGCTGAAGTCAAAATGGGCAAGTAGAAATATTTTAGAAGCGAGTTCTGTGGCATCGACTAGTTTCTTTAACATGTAATTTTCATGATGGCCCAACTGAACTATATGACATTCTTGAACACTCTGATAACCATCTCCCCAAGCAAGCATTTGATCCATCATGAGCCTCAACTGAAGTTTGGCTTCTGAGGATCCAAGAATACTCAGAACTGCCGGCACTCTTACAAGCAACTGTAAGCTTTTTAATTTCTTCATTAGAATGATATCTACCTTTGTGATATAACGAAAACAGTTGCTCTGGATATACTTACCTTTCTGAATCTGGTGGATACTCTCATAATTTAACAAGTAATATTGAGATAGAACCATATGACTTGCCAAGTTTTTGATTTGTCATAAGCCTCGACTCAGGTTGAGCTCTCAAGGATCTTCAACATACTTCGTGACACACAGGGGATCTGACAAGCAAATGGTAAGTCTCTTTGTCTCTATTATGTCTGAATACAACAATTATATGCTCGCATGTAATATCTTTGCTGCTTGATGTCTTGTAATTTTGCCCCTTCTTAGAAATGCAACTTGAGATCTCATGCTTTGTTCCTTTCCGTTTTCTTTCCCCATTTGATTACAAGGAGTACAGGCGGATTTGTGATTGTTTGTGGCTATTTAGCTTACCGATCCACATGTATGGATAATTTGAAAAGAAAAACCAAATGGGGTCAGATCCAATATCCATGTTCAAAGTGAGGAAACTAATGCTTACGAGTTCTATTGATCAATCGAAGGCATCAATGACAGCTTTTCTCCAAGGCTTGTGATACTGGCAATGAGCTTTTTGTAGCTTCTCCAGAATAAATTCTGATCGGAGATAGTTGCTGATGATCTTGGGGCCTCATCCAGACAGTGTCTTCTGTGTTCTGTACCAAAACTGAACAAGAAAATTTTTCGTTCTGTCTGTAAAATGGCCCAGATGTATATCATTGTGCATGAATCTTGTCCCCTTTGTAATCAAGAACCATGCTCAAAGATAATCCCTCATGAACAGGTTGACAGGTGAATTGTACGCATTCTTTTTGTAGTACATTTATTCCTGTTATAGTCTTCAATATGAGGGGCCCCTTATCATTCGCAAAGTTGATGTGTATCCATAAATGGACCATAATATATGATAAAATGTGAGTTAAAAATAGAGGATCTAAACAATTTTTTCTTTCCATTTTTTTTTTCCAATTTTGTGTTTGGCTATACTATATCATAATTTAGTCATGTCTATCTACTGCAGCATGTGAGTGGTTAGTGATATTCAATGTCAAAGTGGTCAATTGATTTAATGGAATTTAATGCTATTATTGTTGAGTAGCAATTGATTTAATTGATTTTGTGGGATTCGACATTTGAACAAGATTTAATGGGATTTATTGTCCTTGTTGTTGAGTAGTCAATTGATTTAATGGGGACTAACATGTATATATGCACAACAAGATTTAACGGGATTTATTGTCTTTCTTGTTGAGTAGTCAATTGATTTAATGGGGACTAACATGTATATATGCACGTCAATAATTATATATATATATATATTGTCATCATACCCTAAAATGTTTAAATAATAAAATTTTATATTTTAATAAATATTATATTATTTAAATAATAAGATCTTATATTCTATTATAGTTGGCCCAAGATTCGTTGGGTTTAATTTACAGGATTTAAGTTTTTAATGTATTAATTAAATCTTTTGTGCATATATATTAAAAAATTATTTAATATACAATGAAAAAATTAATGTATTTGTTTAATTTAATTAATTAATGTTATATTTAGTTTTGGGAATATTTAACAAAAAAAAAAGGGTCAAACATTTTTTTTTTTCTCTATCCTCCTATTATATTTTCTTTTTCTAATTTTTGGATCTGACATTCTGAATAGAACAATACCCTATAGCCCTATGTCCAACTACAAGAAACTTTGCAAATTTATTGGACTTTCCAGTTTAGATAGCTGGGATCAAAGGTTTGACCCAAACGACGTAGTGTGTAGCCCGATATCTTGTTAGGCTTGGGCCCATTTGATTTCATTTTCAAAGTCCATTTTCATATTTTCAACCATTTTAAAAATAAAACACATAACTTTTTACATATTTTTACCCAACATCATTTTTATTTTTATTTTCATTTTTAAAATATATTTCTTAATAATGTATATATCTTCTCCTAATAACCTATATATTTTGTCTCTCTATTCTATTATTTCTATCCTTCTCCACTTCCAAGGCTATAAATGGATATTTAAAAATTCATTTACTGTTCGCATCCGAATTCATTTATAGGGCTTTTATCCCTATCCGTTTAAATTGAATATTATCCGTATTCGATTACCAGATATTCAATAGTAAATGAAAACAAATATTGTAATTGTATATTCGATCCGTTTAATATCCACTCCAAATACATATTCGTTGGATGTATCTATTTATATATTCGATTATTCGTAACTTAATTAAATTCATTATCTATATCCGATAAGTGATACTTAAAAAATTATTATATATAATATATTGCAATCTTATAGATTATAATTTTTCATTATTTTAATGTATAGATAATATTTAAAAAATTATCATATATAATATAAAATATACATAATAAATTATTTTATTTATCAATGTAAAATCTCATAATCTATATATAAATAAATACAAGTATAAATTAAAAATTAAGGAATTAAGAAAAAAATAATAATTAAGAATTACGAAGAATCGAGAAAGGTAGTGATAATAATTAATAAGTCAACAAAAAACTAAAATATCAATATATGAATAATGAAGTTAATCAATATAAAGTTATTGTTGTTTGACTTTAGAACTCATATATGCAGTTATAATTTTATTAATATTAATTAATTATAAAATCAATCATTAATTAAAAAAATTAAAAAGTAATATAACATTCATTCCTAATTTCCTATTTAAAAATATTTTTTATGCGACAATTATGCGGATAAACTACTTTTATTCATATTTATCATGTAAATATATTCCATATATAATGTATGCAACTCCTTATAACATATTTCTCTTTTCTTTATGTCAACATATTTTCATATATAATATACATGTAGATTTCTATATTAATTTTTGTAACTCCCCATATTAGTATATAAGTTTTGTAACTCCTCCTGATGTTGTTAATTTTATTCATTTTTCCTATGTCAACATATGCACATATATATATATATCTACTTATATGATATTCTATCTATATTTTTAATATTAATGTAAAAATATTTTATTAGTTCATCTTTCATAACTCCATATCTAATTTTGATAAATATTCAATATGCATATTAATATATACAAATTTTATATTAATTTTCATAACTCCTTATTTTAATATATAATTTTTGGACTCCATTCTATTTATATTATCTAATAATTTTTTTAATATTTGTCATTTGCATTCTCAAATTGATCTTTTGAATAATTATGAACAAACATATACATGCGCGTGCGCGCACACACATATATTGATGATGGTAGGATCTGTTTGTCAAGGAATTGAGCTCAAGCCTAATTTAATCGACTAGAATATGGGTTGAAGTTGGATGATTTGATGTGATTAGGTCGAGTTCTGTAATCAATAGCACATGTCAGGCTAGCCGATGTGCTCTCAATTAAGGCACTCCGATGCTCAAGTCAGTGTATATCTGACTAGAAAAGAGTGCAATAGAGTGATGGTTTAAAGAGTAATTGGCTTACCCTAGTGAAGGATTGCAATGGAGTATTTATAGTCTCTCTTGAGAGACTCAAATGTCCAGGATGCCTTTGCTCATGCAAAGGGCCTTTGTCCTTGCTTGAGGACCTTTAGGTCTTCTTTCTTTTGAAGCTTCTCCGGGTGACGCCTCCCCTTCTCCTCAGGATATGGAAGAGATCTTCGCATTTAATGCAGAGGCAGAGAGTGGTACTATAATACCCCAAGTCTTTATAGTAATTATTACAGTATGGATACGATATTTGATAGTATGAATAATGAAGTAATATTAGTTGATTTTGATTTTTTCATTGATATTTCTTAGGTTGCTCTTCTCCTAGAAATTTGAGCATACAAATTTATTTGGGACTTGATCAACATTTAAGGGACTTTAATTGGGAATAAATATGAAATATAAACTGAATTCTTTTTTAGGTTATTAAGGATCTTATTTTAGGCACTTTTCTTAATTTGTACTTGCAATCTCGAGGATATAGACTTTAGATTATTAATAATTTTGTAAAGATTGCTTGGTTGTTATTAAAGATCTAGAATTTATCAAGCCAACTACTTTATTAAAACTTTATTCATTGAGTTTTATATTAATGATTAAGTTGGCTACTCTATGGATATCAATTTTGAAGCTAAAAATTAGTTGATCATTCAAAGTTATTTGACTCTGGCCATAGTTATTTGAATCGTATGTGAACAAATCAGAGGTAGACAAATTATGTTTAGAAGATTGAGTTTCTTTCTTTTGGAATTAGCAATATGATATAAGCCCTTATTATATTTTTATAATGAAAGAAATATTAATCTTTGGTCCATATCTTGTTAGATGTATTAAGCCCAATCTATTTAGTTTATTTTAAGTTATGATTAAGCCCATAAGTAGTGTAAAAATAAGCCCACAAATTATTATGAAGTGATTACGGGTTTAGGTCCATGATTATCAAGTTAAAAATGACAAAAATTAATTTTTATGGAATTTTCGGATGTATGGATAGATGGATAATTCTAGAGGTCTTCCCGCCATTTTAAAACTCTATTTGGATAGTTTTTGACGTCCCATAAGGTATCTAATCGTATTGGTCAGCCAAAACTATATAAATATAAGTAATATGAAATCTTAGGATTTTTTTTTTGTGCCGCTATATTTTCATGCGGAAATTCATCATAGATATTCCCTATTATTTAGTCACTAAAATATAGTAATAGTCAGTTAAAATCTAGAATTATTAAATCATTAAAAAGTTAGGATTTCGGATATTTAGTCATGAGCTTGGGAATTTCAATAACTATCCAATCTTGATAAGTTAAATATTTTAGAATTTTTAGTAACTATGTAATCCTGATAAGGTTAGGATTGTAGAATTATCTCTGCATTTTTTAGTTATCATTATTTGGGATTGAAATCTGATCAAATCCAAGAAGTTATGATTAGAACGATCTTCTTTTCTCAATAATATATGAATTCTAGTTTATCTAGAATGCCTAGCCTAGTCGTATAAATACCCATACAGTAGGAAATAAAGAAGCCATACACAGAGGTAAGAAAATACCATTTTTCTATTTATTCTTTAAAAATCCGTAGGAAATTTCATTATGAAGTATTAACATCCTATTTTTTTTATTGTAGAATTAGTGGAAAAGGTTGAAGTGGTAGATCAAATCTGAGGGAAACTTTGGGTTTTAAGATTTTAGTGTAAGTGATTTTTTTTCGTCCTTCTACTGAAAATATTCTCTTCATATAAATAGTAAGTAAATGTCTTTTTTTTTTTCTATTGAAAATATCTTTTCTAGATAAATGATTTCTGCATCAAAATAGGTGATTTTGCACTTTGAATTTTAAATTTAATGGTTTCATCCTTGAAGAATCATTCTGTCTGCAAATATTTTAACTGTTCATAAGAGTTTTTCGCATGCACAAAACTTATTTTTAGTATTTGAGCATATAAAACAATTTTTTTTTTAATCTTGCATGAAGCGTGTATTCTCTATTGAAATAAAAATAATAAAAAGAATTTATGCTTTGAATAATCGAGAAAATGTTGGTAATAATGAGTTTCGTAACTATGCTATGGGGTTACAGTAGCAAAAGATTTTTGAAACCACTTAACGGTGTTATAGTTAAGATTTCTGAAGCCACTTAACGGCATTTTAGTTCAGAATTCTATTGTAGTTAAGAATTCTGAAGCCACTTAATGACATTATAGTTAGGAATTCTAAAGCATTTAACGGCATTGTAGTTAAGATTTTAGCCAAGATAACCGATTAAAATCCTGAAAGTTCATGAGCATGGTTAATTAATGAATTGAAAGTTTGTGATAAGTATGTAACTTTTGTTATGAATTATTCTAGAAGTATGTCCTAAATTTTTTTTGATAAGATGATTCCTGATTTTTGCATTGAATTGTTAATTTACATACCAATTGTTATATTTCTGAAAGCAAATATTCTTGTCTTCAATGATTTCTTCTCTTCTGTTTGACATTTATACAAGCTCAAATCCAGTAGGAGGAGAATGAGATTTATTTACTACACGAAGTGTCGCTCATAAGATATCAATTCATCATTTTGCAGATAACTTAGTCTAGGACGAGAAAGATAAGCAGTATTAGAGATGGTGACAAGAGAGTGGTATTTATTTTTATATAGGTTTTATTTGATGCCTAAGTTGATTAGGAAATTTTCTTTGAAGTTTTGGGTACTTAAGTTTGATTGTAAGACAAGTATTTAATTATTTATTTGAGACGATCTATTTTTTTGGATTATTTAAATAATTTGTTGGGAATTTATCATGCTCTATTAGATGAGAGATTTAGTGTCTCTGAGTTTTAAGGTTTAAGAGCATTGCCATGTTATGTCCCCAATTTGGGGCATGACAAAAGTGGTATCAGAGCTAGATTACAATTTTTGACTAAGATGTAGGTTTGAAATTTTTGGGTGAACTTAGAGAACAACACCTTAAATTGAGAATTATAAGTTTTGGGATATACTTTGGTATAGAGGACAACCATTTGATTTTGGGAAATGAATGCTGCATGAAAGACTGCTATCCTAGGATCCTAATTTTATGCGACCAAATTTTGTAATGGATTTTTCTCATGGTTACTGATAGAATCTGGAAACATGTCAAACACAAGAATTAAGGGTCTATATTTAGGTGTTTATAGCCACTTGAATAATCTCAATCCGATTTATATGGAATAAATTATGACCAAAATACCAAGATATGTCCAGTAAGTAGATATAGGACTTTGATTTCTCGAAAATGGATATTAGCGACGCCTTTAATACTTCTTGATAGAATTAAGTAAAATAATCAACATATGAATTTTAGGTATGTTTCTTAGATTTCTACTGCCTCCTAAATCACTTCAATCCGATATATATAGGGAAAGTTATGATCAAAATACTAAAATATATCAAGTCTCGAAATACAGGATTTTGATTTTTTGAAAATAAATAGTTTTGACTCTTTTACTACTTGATTTTGATAGAATTAAGCAACGTGATCAACATAAGATTTGTAAATATATATCTTAGATATATATAGTCATTTGAATCACTTCAATTTGATAAATAGGGAGAAAGTTATGACTAAAATACAAAGGTGTGGCAAGATAAAAAAAAAATACAAGACTTTGATTTTCCTAGAATAGATATTGTGATGCTTTTTACTACTTGATTTCAATTTAGTTTGGAAATATGGTACATGCAAACTAAATATCTGTCTCCTAGGTTTTACAGCCATTTGAATCACTTCAATCCAATACATAAGGAGAAAGTTATGACTAAAATATTACGGTGTGACAATACAGAAAATATAGGACTTTGATTTTTCTAGAATAGAATATTTTGATGACATTTACTAATTGATAAAGTCTTAATTGGGCAATATGATCAGCATATGAATTGTAGATATCTCTTAGGTTTCTATATCTATTGAATCACCTTCATTTGATATATATGGAGAAACTCATGACTAAAATACTAAAATGTGTCAAGGTAGAAAATACAGACTTCAATTTAACTATAACAGATATTTGTGACGCTTTTTATGCCTTTATCCTGATGGACTTAAGAAAAATGATCAACATAGAATTTGTAGCCCTATCTGTTAGGTTTCTATAGTTTGAATCACCCTGATCTGATATACATGGAAAAGGTTATAGCCAGAATTATAAGATATGTTAAATCTAATACTTCCTAGACTTGGATTCGAATTTTCATCATGCTTATGAATCATGGATACAATTTATATTCCTTGATGTATTGACTCATTTGGACAGAGGTGTCAACATAAAAATTATTGGTCTCTCTCTTAACTTTTCAATATCGCAAGAATTACATCAATTGGGTCTGTAGAAAGGAAGTTAGAAGTATATCATAGGAGGATCTACTTACAGACCTAGGATTGTATTGAAATTTGGGAAGCTTAAAGTTTTGAGGACAAAATTTTTTTGTAAGGAGGGTAGAATGTAATATCCCAAGTCTTTATAGGAATTATTATAGTATAGATACGATATTTAATGGTAGGAATAATGAAGTAATATTAATTGATTTTGATTTTTTTCACTGATATTTTTTTGTTGCTCTTCTCCTAGAAATTTGAGTATACAAATTTATTTGGGACTCGATCAATATTTAAGAGATCTTAATTGGAAATAAATATGTGAAATAAACTAAATTCTTTTTGCAGTTAGTAAAGATCCTATTTAGGCACTTATCTTAATTTTTACTTGCAATCTCAAGGATATAGACTTTAGATTATTAATAATCTCGAGGATAAGATTGCTTGGTTGTTATTGAAGATCTAGAATTTATCAAGCCAACTATTTTATGGAAACTTTATTTATTGAGTTTTATATTAATGATTAAGTTGGCTACTCTATGGATACCAATTTTGGAGCTAAAAATTAGTCGTTCATTCAAAGTTATTTGACTTGGGCCGTAGTTATATGAATCGTATGTGAACAAATAAGAGGTTGACAAATTATGTTTAGAAAATTGGGTTTTTTTTTTTTTTTTTTGGAAATTAGCAATATGATATAAGCATGATTACATTTTTATAATGAAAGAAATATTAATCTTTGGTCCATATCTTCTTAGATGTATTAAGCCCAATCTATTTAGTTTATTATAAGCTATAATTAAGCCCACAAAGATTATGAAGTAATTATGGGTTTAGGTCCATGATTATCAAGTTAAAAATGACAAAAATTAATTTTTATGGAATTTTCGGATTTATGGATAGATGAATAATTCTAGAGGTCTTCCCACTATTTTAAAACTCTATTTAGATAGTTTTTGACTCCCAATAAGGCATCTAATCGTATTAGTTAGCCAAAACCATATGAATATAAGTTATATGAAATCTTAGGACCTTTTTTGTTGTACCACTATATTTTCATGCGAAAATTCATCATAGATATTCCCTATTATTTAATTACTAAAATATAGTAATAGTCAGTTAAAATCCAAAATTATTAAATCATTAAAAAGTTAGGATTTCGGATATTTAGTCATGAGCTTGGGAATATTAATAACTATCAAATCCTAATAAGTTAAATATTTTAGAATTTTTAGTAACTACGTAATCTTGATAAGGCAAAATTGTAGAATTTTCTCTGCATTTTTAGGTTATCATTATCTGGGATTGAGATTTGATCAAATCCGAGAAGTTCGAATTAGAGTGATATTCTTATCTCAATAATACATAAATTCTAGTTTATCTAGAATACCTAGCCTAGTAGTATAAATACCTATACAATAGGAAATAAAGAAGTCATACACAGAGGTATGAAAATACCAATTTTCTATTTATTCTTTAAAAATTTATAGGAAAGTCCATTATGAGGTACTAGCATCCTAATTTTTATGTCATAGAATTAGTGGAGAAGGCTTAAGTGGTAGATCAAATTTGAGGGAAACTTTCGGCTTTAAGATTTTGGTGTAAAGAAATCTTTATTTTTTCCTAAATATTCTTTTTCATGAATGATTTCTGCATTAAAAATAGGTGTTTTCCATTGATCTAATGGTTTAATTGTAGAATTTTACCTACACACAAGACTTTTTTTGCATGCATAAAATTTACTTTTCAGGATTTGATCATGTAGAAAGAAAAGATTTTGAGTATTGCATAAAAGATAGTGTTTTCTAGGGGACGTAAATGGATATTAAACAGATCAGATATACTATTTTCATATTCGTATCCGTTTAATCTTTTAAACATTCAGATACATATACGGATTTGATGGATATTTGAAAATAAATCCAAATTCATATCCCTCGGATGTCGATCGAATTCGGATATATCCGTATTCGATTATAATTATTCAGATGCATTCATATTTTATTAAACTTATCCATATTTAAATTATTATTTTATATTCATATTCGATAATAATTATTTAGATATTCATTTATGAATATTCAAATATATGAATCTATGAACTTATAACAAATATATATTTTAATTAATAGAAGGGATTATATAATTTCATTAAAACGAAAGCAATCATACAAATTGCATAATTTCTAATTAATAATTGATTTTGTGATTGATTATTAGTACTTAATAATAAAGTAGTCAACCAACAATAATTATGTTGGTTAGCTTTATTCTTCATTTTTTTCTCTATATTACAATAATTTTTTTAATTTATTCTTTTTTCTTCCAAATTCTTCAATTATAATATATATATACACGTATATAGATTATAAGATTTTTATTTAAAAATATAAATAATATATTATTTAGTAAATATATATTCGTATCAAATATTAAACGGATCGGATATGCATTTACCATATTCGTATCCATTTATAATCATATATCTATTAATCGAATACGGATACTATCCGCTTTAAACATATGCAGATAAATTTTATATAAATAAATATGAATGCGAATAGCAAACAAATTTTCGAATATTCATTTACAGCCCTAGGGTTTTATATTGAATAAAAATAATGCAAGTGATCTACACTTTAAATAATTGAGAAACTGTTGGTAGGAATGAGTTCTATAACTATGCTAAAGATCTTAGCAAAGATAATTGATTAGACTCCCGAAAGCTCATGAGCATGGTTAATTAATAAATTGAAAGTTTCTAATAAATATTTAACTTTTGTTCCGAATTATTCTAGAAGTATGGCCTGAAATTTTTCTGATAAGATGATTACTGATTTTTGCATTGAATTATTAATTTGCATACTAATTGTTATATTTCTGAAAGCAAATATTCTTGTCTTCAATGATTTCTTTTCTTCTATTTGATATTTATACACATTCAAATCCGGTAGGAGGAGAATGAGATTTATTTACTAGGCGAAGTGTCGCTCATAAGATATCAATTCACCATTTTGCAGATAACTTAGTCCAGGATGAGGAAGATAAGTGGTATTGGGGATGGTAATAAGAGAGTGGTATTTATTTCTATATAAGTTTTATTTAATGCTTAAGTTGATTAGGAAATTTTCTTTGAAGTTTTGGGTACTTGAGTTTGATTATAAAACTAGTATTTAATTATTCATTTGAGACGATCTATTTTTATTTATTTTTTTGGATTACTTAAATAAATTTTTGGGAATTTAACATGCTCTATTGGATGTAAGGCTTAGTATTTCTGAGTCTTTGGGTTTAGAGGCATTGCCGTGTTATGTCCCGAATTTGAGGTGTGATAGGTACAACAGAGGCATACTTTATAAATGCAGAGACACACAGCCTATTAGCACATTTAAAGTGGTAGAATGGTGGTTGTGATACATTCAATGCTATGGTAATTGGTGGAAAGTAGTTGCTTCAAGTTTCTCCAATTAACCTCCTAAGGTCGAAATGTTTCCTGGTTTGTGAGGCATTTGGTCACATTCTGCTCTAGATAATAGGACCCCTTGGGCTTGAAGGCTTCTCTAACTAAGGCCCAATGGTCATTCTCGAGCTGTTTGTCCATATTCTAGTCGATTGTCTGGATGTGGGCAATTGAGCTGGTGAAATAGCACAATGAGGTTTCGAGCCTAGTCGATCACTTGGTCGACTGTTAATGGGTTGAGCATATTGGACTATCCCATATCATGTGTCCCCCGCACTCCCGAGCCTTGATTGAGCTTGCGACAAAAAGGAATTAGGAGTAGTTGACTTAGAAAATTGGAATATGTTTGACCAAGGTTCTAGCGCGTTTATCATTTTTGAATTTCCAAACTCAACTAGAGTTTCAGCACATTTGATGCTTCAATTACATTGGGCAACGCAGTTTTAACCAACTGATGCATAATAATTAGCTGGTAGCATGCCAATTTAGCCAGTTGATTTACCCTTCAGGTGGAGGCTATAAATAAGGGGTTTGAAACTTTTCATTTACCACTTTCATAGCAATTTTGAGAGGTCGAGCTCTGCAAGATTACTGCTTCTTACCAATAATTGTAAATTCGATCTTCTTGTCAACTTTGTAAGTTGTTTTTAACCTTGTCTAGTTTACATCTTTCTTTCGAGCAGTTGTTAATAGAAAAGATGCTCAGAGTTTTTGAGGATGGTAGTGGTAGGGGGAGTGATTCCAAAGAGATCCGATCAAATGTGGGTTCAACCAGGAGGATAGGCGTCTCGACTAGTGGGACTAGCGAGTTTTCCAGTGGTAGTTCTAGTTCCTCCAGTAGTTCAAGTGATACATGGGTAAATATTAAGGGGGTGGTAGGAGTTGGGCCATCGGGGGAGGCAAGTCAACCTCCAGTGTTTAGAGGTAGGCTATTCACCACTGATCACTGATTTGAGTGTCGGAGTGCCTTAGCCGATGGCCCCACAGCTAGCCTAATGTGTGCTATTGGTTGCAGGACTCAACCCGATCACATCAAATTATCTAGCCTCAACCCTGACAAACATTGGGCTTGAGCCCAATTCCCTGACAAACAAATCCTACCATATCACATATATATATATATGTATATGTGTGTGTGTAACTAGATATATACATGTGTCTATTTGTCAATGGAATTTAATTGACATGTCATTCTTAAGCTAAAATCATAACAATAGTTCGTATTAAATATAATTTAAACATACAATTTACTATTTCAAAATAGAACAATATTTATCTTTTTTCTTTGCCTTTATAAAATCACTCTCTTGTAATTTAATTTTAAGTTATACAATGTTCTTCCATGAGTTCTCTTATTCTATAATTTAACATTTTAATTAAGCTAAATCATAGCTGAGAAAATTCATAATCTAACCTAAAAATCTTTAAAAATATATGAACTAGAATATTCTAAACAACAATGTACTATTTAAAAATATAAAAATGTAGGTCTCCTTTTTTTCTCCAACTCCATGGGATCATCTTCTTGGCATGTTAAAATTTATTTTTTATTCTTGAAGACGCATGCATGTATGATGCTCATATATTTTTCTAATGATTAAAAATTTATGCTAATGAACTAAGAAAATTTGTAAAAAGAAAAATGAAATTTTAAGTTCCAATTTTATGGCAAGTTTAATATTTTATTTTCTATTACTTAAGTTTGCTTTTCAACATTGAATTCTTTAATTTTTCTTCAAACCAAATCAATGTTGAAATGAATTTTTTTTAGGGCCTGTATGGTTTTATTTACATTTTCATTTTTAATTTCCATCATTTCTAAATTTGAAAAGTTAGTTAGTGGATATAAGTTGAAAAAGAGTTTGTATTTGGATAGATTATTGGAAAAGTAATATTTATATTGGTTTTAATATGTTGTTGGTGGAGAGAGAGAAATAATGGAATAGATAGAGAATATATATAGGTTATTGAAAAATACCTTTTGAAAATAAAAATAAAAATAATATTAAAAAAAATATATAAAAAGTGATGTTTTTTGAAATACTAAAAAATGTGAAAATGGGCTCAGAAAGCTGTGATATGGTCAACAATGGAATGTTTAATTTCCAGTATCAAACTTTCTAGTGACATGAGGGTGCTTTAACAATAGATACTTCTGAGGTTTCATTTTCTCTGATTGCATTATTGAACTACTCTTTATTATTTTATTCACTCCTACTTTTCCAGGAAGATGGCCAAGTTGATTGCAGATTAAAAAAAAAAAAAAAAAGGAAGAAGAGAGAGAGAAAGAAAAAAAGTTAAGAAGGAAGAGTAGTTGGAGATTAACAAATTATTAATTATTTCTTTACACCAAATTGTTTGAAATCATTACAAGGTTTCACGCGTTTTAGGTAGGCTATACATTTTAATTTGGATGTATTTGCTTAACCGTATTGCTATATATCTTCTTAAGCACGCTTTTATTATCAATGAAGATAACAATTTCTTAAGATAATCTTCTTAAATTAGAGTTTTATTTAATTGCCTATTATTATTATTATTATTATTATTATTATTTCAAAAGGATTAGACTTTTCATACTTCTATTCGCACTCTGCAGCTCCAAAGTCTCCTCCACTGCTTCACTCGTTTTCATCTATGAGCTGGACAACGCCTTGTTTAATTATTTAATTATATTTATTATTTTGAGCCATAGACTTGCATTTACTTCGGAGTCTCCCGTTCAAACTCATTTTCATGTAGGAATTGGATATAATTTTTTTTAATTTTTTAATTATTTAGAGGTTAAGATAAGTTTAATTTTATCATCCACTATATTTTATGAATAGTTTTTGAATTTATGAAGTGATTTAACATTTAGTCATAAATTTATGTGTAGAGATAGTGTGTGAAATTTGATATGATAATATATAAATCATATTTATATAAAATATTGCTATGTCTCATTCACATAACAATTATATTATATCAATAAAATTCTTAATTTTTTAGGTGATATATTTATAATATTTATAAAAAAAATTAATATCTAAATTATAGTTAAAATTAAACAAAATAAAATTTTAAACTTATTGCTCGGTGCAAGGCACAATTTGACAACTAGTAAGGTAGTAAGATACTGAACTAGTACAAGGGATATTAAATGTTTTAAAATATTTAACTACACATGCAATATAAGGTGAATATATCAATTCATAGTTTTACTTTGTAGATTTGTAGTATTATTAACTCAGAAAACTAATAAAATTTATGTAAAAATAAAACTTAATTAAACAAGAATCCTAAAATCCCACAACTCTATAAACTTTAAATTTAAAAATAATAATAGGATTTTTTTTTAATTAACATTATTAATGTTCAAATATCTAAAATTAAATGTAAATATTCGATATCCATTATAAAATCTAATTTTCTTTAGATTATAGTAAAGTATAATATACAAAAATATTAAGTATATAAACATGAATTTCAAAGTCATACATTGAACTAGTGGATAATTAAATTTTGAATTTAAATTTTTTAAAAATTTTACCATTTAAAATATAAATTATTATGACTAAATAAAAGTTTGAAGTTTAAATATAAAATCAATATTATAAAAATAAAGTATTAAAAGACAAATGAAAGAAAGTAAAGATAAAAGCAAACCCTACTTCCCATTCTTTTGTCCTCATTCAAATTGCATTTCCCTTTGTCTCTCTTTTCTTACAGTAGCCGCACTTTACATCTCAGTTCCCAACTCTAGGTAAATTTTTTTTCTTTTTTCCTTTTTCTAACTACTCGTTCTCACCAACAACAGTGTCAGAGAGAGGCTCATCGCAAAGGCCCGTTGGCCTCCGCTACAGCGAGCCACGTGAGGCCAACAACAGCAGCTGGCCTCGCACTTTCGGTAGGGAGCCACTTCCATGATGCTATTCATTTTTTATTTTTTATTTTTTGAATTTTTTTATAGTTATATAATACTTTTATTTAATTGTGTAATTCTGAAGACTGGAATTTTGCATTTTTTTGGCATTGAAAAAGGTAATTATTTTAGTGTTAGATTATAATTATATAAATTGTATTTTTGAATAACTTATTGGCCAATACTCTAAGTTAAATTGTATAACTTGTGTTTTTTAATTATGTATTGATCAATGTTTTTATATGTTGATTTTTTCTTATTGTTCAAAAGATTTTTGAAAAAGAAAGTGTGAAATTATGTATATGTTCAAGATTTTTCGCGGCCAAGGGATATCCTTATATTGAAAGAGATTTTGATACTATTTTTTTGGAATTATTGTATGTATTTAAGATTGTTATCTTTATTTTATTTTTTAGAAAAATTGTATGTCTATTGTAGCATGTTTATTTGATTGTTTATTTTTGTTATTTTTGCAAGATTTTGTTGTGCTATTTATTTAATTATTATTTTAATAAAATTGTATAACTTTTTTAATTAGTAAAAATATGTATTTTATTATAGGTTAAACGAATATTCAAATAGTTATAAACAGATGACTTAAATAATCATAATCGGATATAGATACATTTGAATCCACTTAATATTAGATAAATACGAATTCAGATAATATTACATATATATCCACAATATGAATACAAATATAGTATATTCTGTTCGTTTAATATCCGTTTACACTCATATTCACATGTCACCACCAATCAGTTGTCGCGAAGCTCCGAATCTATTCACTTCTGCTCACTATTTCGCTGATTAAAGGTCGGATCTCTAACACCAAGTGACAAGAAAACCTTTTTCCTCTCTCTGTGTTCGTCAGGCTTTTTTTCTTTTTTTTCGTTGAAAGGTTCAATCTTTGTGCTGAAATGTTATCTGGGCTTATGCGCCCCCCCCCCCCCCCCCCCGCGGCGATATATGCAGTTTGGCTGATTGAGTTCAAGTTACGGTTATCAAGATTATTTAGCTGCAAAAGTTTGTTTCTTTTTGCTGCCAATACGAAGTAAAGCTCAAGGAGGAAAGAAAGAAATGTCCAAGTTGCCAAAGAATGATAACATCCAAATTAGGGAGGTATGGAATGACAATCTTGAGCAAGAGTTTGCTCTGATTTGTGATATAGTCGAATATTATCCCTATGTTGCTATGGATGCTAAGTTTCCGAGTGTGGTTCTTCGCCCTGTGGGAAACTTTAGTCATGTCCTCGATTACAATTATCAGACCTTGAAGGATAACGTTGATGTGTCGAAGTTGATTCAGTTGGGCCTCACATTTTCGGATGAAAATGGGAATTTACCCACCTGTGGGACTGATACTTACTGCATTTGGCAATTTAATTTCCGTGAATTCACTTTGAGCGAGGAGATATTTGCTAATGATTCAATTGAATTGTTGAGGCAAACGGGGATTGATTTTAAGAAGAATAATGAGCTGGGCATTGATGCTAGCCGCTTTGCTGAGCTATTGATGTCTTCTGGGCTTCCTCTGAATGATGGGGTGCGTTGGGTGACATTCCACGGTGGTTATGGTTTTGGATATTTGCTTAAGTTATTGACTTGTAGAAGTTTGCCTGAGACTCGAGCTCGGTTCTTTGATTTGATGAACAGGTACTTCCCAATAGTGTGTGATATCAAGCATTTGATGAAGTTCTGCAATATCCGCGATGTTGGACTGAATGAGCTGGCAGAACTTTTAGAAGTTGAGAGCATTGGCATTGATCATCAGGCCGGTTCTGATAGTTTATTCACCTCTTGTGTTTTCAAGAAGTTGAAGGATATCTTCTTCAATGGCTCAACCGACAAGTATGCTGGCGTTTTGTATGGTCTTGGTGTTGTGAATGGATCTGAAGAATAAAGAAGGCCTTTGTTTTGTTAGCAGTAGTACTTGTAAGTTGTAAGTCATGGAAATCCCATGTGGATTTTAAACTTGCTGAAAGTTGTTGCTTGTTAGTAAACTTACTTGATTGCCTCTTTAACTGTCTTCTGTGTTACTGAATCCCTGGAGGGTGTTGTAGCTTTGTGGAGGATGACATAAATGTTGCAATAACAGTACTCTTTCCATTTCATCCTTCTTCTGAATGATAGTTTCCATTTTTTCACTTTTTGAATTCAGTATCTCATTTATGCAGATGATCTATCTATCACCATAAGCAGAGAAAATGTGAATACACATTACATGTTTGGTAAATTAAAACTCACTCATAATTTGATGTTTTCTTTCCAATTGTTTTCAAAGTGGTGCTTAATAATGAGATGGCATGGATGCAGCTGTTGGAATTGTACGGTTACCTTGTTGGTAATCTCTGTGTCATGAGTTGGGGAAAAAGTACGCAAATTGATATTCGTTGTGGATAATTGTGTGATTTATGTTAGTATCATAAAAGTATAATTATATAATCATCATAAACAAAATAAATATGATTTTTGTAACACTACATACATAATATTGTAAAATTAAAACACAAAAAATAATAAATCAAACCGCATAAAAGATTGAAGAAAACAAGCTGGATCAATGAAGAGTCACGATATTTATCGCTGTCCTAAAGCCATGATTGTCTCCCTTCGTATGGGTACTAGCGGTTGATCATGACTCCAAAATAAAACCCATTAGCTCTCAGCGGTATCTCATCTCATGTGTACGACCACAAGGAGACTAGGAACCAATTCATTGTCACGTTGCCAAAACACAAATTCCTATGGGGATAATGTATATAAACTCACAAAATTCTCACTTCTCAAATGACTAATAGATGGTCCCTTTATATAGTAAAATAATTCGATCGTTAAAAGAAATAATGGCCAATAATAAAATCTCATAAAATTGATCATAAACTCAATAATAATTGGTCATATAATGAGGCAAATTAAGATGGTCAAATTATAGTAAATACATATAAATCATGACATAATGAAAATAATAAAGAGGCCATAAAATTCAATAAGTGCTAAAAATTAAAATTAAATAATTAAGAAATTTTAAAACTTAATTTCCAACAGTTCATTACTCTGTGCCATTCACTCGAGAAGAAGCAGAGGGCTACAGATCCTGGAAGCAATAATCACTGAGTTCTATAGATTTCTGCAGACAATTTTGAGCTTCCGCTTCGCCCACCCCTGCTCGTGCGGAGGCTTCCCTCTAAGACGTTACGCTCCCCTACCGATGTATTCTTATAGCCATGAGGCCCCCGCATGATATATAGCCCATTGAAATGAATCTAAAATAGACACAATGGAATAAATGGTACAACACTTGCCGGCTATTGGTTAGGTGAGGAATCTGAAGATTTTCAAATGATAATCATTCATTCCCTTAGCTCTTGGTTTAGTGGAAATTGAGACCTTATACAATTAAAAAGATTCAGTTGTTGATCAAATCAGCATTTCAGTCAGACATGGGGGAAATGAGGAGATTTGGAGAGAGCATGTTGGAGGGTCTCCCCTGGAACGGGCAACAATAGGTTGATGTAGCCGAGCCTACCACAGCTGAATAGTCTATTTCTAACTGTCAGGATATTTTTGCTTTATTTTAGTATTCCTTTCTGCCGTTAATTTAGTTAGATGTTCGTTTTGTCTAGTAATACTCATTTCTTGTTAGGGTGAGAAATCTTGGAATTTTTTGTTTTGCATAATTGCATTGTATTAGTACTATTCATTATGCCATTAAATGCTGCTGCTAGTTTGAATCACAATCAGGAAACCATCTTATATTTTTTAATTTTAAAAAAATTCATAACTTATATCTATATCTATACTATTATAAAAAAAAAGGCATTTTTATGTCTAAAATGGAAGCAATGGTGCCAAGTTTCGATATATCAAATTTGTCATTTTACTTATTCAATATTTAATAAAAATTTATATGTACAAATAACCACTATTTATTCAAAAACATCCACTATTTATCTATTTTAATTAGTTTTAGATTTTTTCTTTAATTTGGTAATGAATTATAAAATTTTACTTTAAGTGAGTGCTATTTTTATAATTATGCAAATTATATATTTTTGTAATGCATGTCAACTTTTAATATAGCGAAAGTATGAATATTTTTACTCAAAAAGATTTTTTGCGCGCATGAACTATGTGCAAATGATTGCTAGTTATTATAAAAAGAAGGCATTTTTGTCTCACGAATAGAAATTATTTTTGAAGTTTTACTAATAATACCCTTAACTTATTTTAACAACTAAAATAGACAATTCAATTTGAGAGTAAAATAGAGAATTCAAGACATGTAAGTAGTTTGGATATCAATTTTATTAATATATCAAATTTATCCTTTGAATTCTCCTTTAAAAACATTCTAATAATAAGGTTAAAATGGTACTTTTTATAAAATGGTTACAATCTACTAAATCAATATAATCATTACTTTTTTAATAATTTATCCAAATATAAACTTATTTTTGACTCATTTTTGCTAACTATTTTTCAATATTTTGAAAATGATGAAAATGAAAATTGAAAATGAAAATAAAACCAAACAGGCCAGCGTTCTCCCATTCTTCTTGGTACGACGTCGCACTTATATCGATAAATGGTATATCTTTCCCGTAAAACCCCTTTCCGAAATTAGGGTTCTGGATTATCCAAGGAAAGAGAATTACCCTAATTTCACTAACCGCTTCTAAATCAAACTACAATGGGTGGAAAGTGCCCACACAGGAAAGTGAAGAAGCGCCGATACTCTCACAAAACGGCTCGCCGGACCACGTTTCTTGTCAAAGATATCCTTTTCTTTGTGTATTTCTTAGTTTTTTCCCTTAATTCTCAGTTTTATCCGCAGCTTTTGTAACTTTTTCTTGACTGTTGATTGTTCTACGCGACGACGCTGTTTATGATGAGCTCCAGAAAGGGGAAGGAGCTAGCAAGCCGTTGCCAGTAGATGAAGATCTTCCGGGGATGGGCCAGTATTACTGTTTACACTGCGAGTAATTCTTAGATTTTAAGTTTTGATAATATTAACATGGCCTGGATTTTAAATTTAGAATTTTTTAATTTTGCAAAATTTCTTCATCGAGATTTTACTATTTTTTTTTTTTTTTCCCAGTCGGTATTTTGCTAATGTGGCGGTAAGAGATGAACATTTCAAGACCAAACGACATAAGAAGCGGTATGTCTTCCTGTTGCAGTTTTCTTAGCGTTGATTAGTGACATATAAACTCAGCCATTTTTTTCAAGCAAAATTAGATTATATATCATTGTTTAGTACGATAAAGATGGTGTCTTAAATTGGATTTACGTCTGAGGACTAGAAATTGAGTGCTACTATATTTTACTTTTGGTTGTTTATTGGTCGTTCTTCAATTTGAAGAAACTATAATCACAAATTTTGATTTGAGCTTCTTATGAGAATAGGATGTTCGCATGTGGAATCTTTCATGATCTTTAGGTAGCTAGATTAAAGGATTCTAAATCTCTCTATTAAAATACTAAGGCTTTGTTTACTTTACTAGCATTTTGGGGAAATTTTTCCCAACTTCTAAAACAATCCCAAAAAATATACACATTCTCTAATCATTTACCCAAGACACAAAAAATTTATACTAAAAAAACCCTCAAAATCCAATCTCAAAAAGATCCTATACACTACCCTACCCCTATTTTATCTTATCTAACACTCAAGTATATATATATACACACCATCAAAGTATATATATATACATATTACATAAAAAAATAATTTCTTCCTACAAATCCAACAAAAAGTAACTGATTTGACATTTACAGTAAAATTTGTCCCCCTATCAAAACATTAACAAACAAACAACTCATTCTCAATCCATTTTCCCTATTTTCCCAAAACATAAACAAACACTTGACTCTTTTTTCAAGTTTTCTCCCAAAAACTCATTCTCCCAAATTTTTTTTTATAAAATGGCCAAAACACAAGTGAACAAGCGCTAAGTGTTTGGGAGCGTTCTGGGGGAACACCGCTATTCTCCCAGAACAAGTCCAAACATATCCATTAATTTTCACTTCATTATCTATACTATTTATTCCCAAAAAGCCCTTATCTAACCCCCATAAACTCAAAATTGCTTATACATTTCACATTCCCCCACGCCCAGCTGCCATCACCGTTGCTGTCCCTTTTCACGCGTCCCCTCCTCTCCCCCCCCAGCCCCCCTGCCTCCTTCACCCATTCACCGTTCAATAATAATAATAGCATATATAAAACATTATAGTTACAATTTTAATAATAATAGCAAGAATAATAATAATAATAATGATGATAATGATAATAATACTATTATTATTAGTAGTAGTAGCAGTAGTAATAATAATTAAAAAAAATTGAACTAACAAATAAATTCATAAAATATTATAATGCAACCCACTTAATCATTTAATCAATCATTACAAATTTACAGCATAATCATATCCATTCACTACATATGTATACATATAAATACAATATTTTTTATTGTTATCCATACAATTAAAAAAATTCATTAATATCAAATTTCATTTCACCCTAAAAGACCAACACACTAATAATGATTTGACATTTACAGTATAAAATGCCTCCTACAAAACATAACCAAACATATCAAAACTCCCCAAACCCCTTTTTTTACTATTCTTAAAAACATAACCAGACATCAATCACATTCTCCAACCTTCATTTCACATTATTCAACAATTCTTTCAACATTCATTCTTCCAAAACACACAATAAACACATAATAAAATCAAATATAAAACATATCCAAACACTACCTAAGAAATCTTGTGTTTATATTCTCTTTTACTCCTCCAAATTAGAAAGTGAGGACTGATCCCACTATTAGTTTTGGTAATAATATGGGCATAATGGACTGCACTGAAATAGAGCGTTCAAGTTATCTATTGATGCCATTAGAGAATTTTAGCATGCCATCCTTATGCATCAACTAATTTAAGCTTCTTTTCTTTTATTATCAAGTCTTTGGTGGTATGAGTTGAAGCATGAGATATGGAAAGGAAAGTTATGTTCCTATGAATTCATCTTCATTATAATATTATTATCACTTTTATCCATCTTTGCCAAGAAAGTTATATGGAAGTTTTGTTTTGGTTTGGTCAATAATGTTAGTTACCTTAGCAAATTTATTAACTTAATGCTGAAGCATATGCTTAACACATCAATAAATTTCGAATCTTTGACCACCATTTGAGGTTTACTTGAGTCAATTAGAGAGCTGACATTGTTAATATACAGTTTGAAGCAAATGGCGGGACCTGCTCCTCACACCCAACTAGATGCTGAACTAGCTGCTGGGATGGGTATGCCTGACAATGGTCCAAAGTTAATGTCAATGTAAAGTTATCTTTCTAGCAATAATGTTGAGTTTGTGGCAGACAGCTCTCTTGTTTTCAAAGACACACAAGAGTTTCTTAAGAGCTATTGCTGGAACGATGTTCACAGATAGAAGTCCCTTTCGACAGTTTATGTAATTTGTTTTACTATAGCTGTATCGCTATTGATAGCTGCTTTAATCTGGTCTCAGTTACAAGTTTTGAATGCTGTCAATGCTTGTTGTGCATTTGGATTTTGATCGTAGATTACCAACGTATGACTTTTGAACTAGTCTCTAGTGATACCATTTATGATCTATCCCCATTTAGTGTCCCCCCCCCCCCGCCCCCCCCATATGGATATCTACTACACTTCTAATCATTTCATATATTTCGTTTTTTGTGATTTCTGTTGCTATGGAATATTTGACAGGACCTATTTTTAAGCTTTTGGATAGTGATAGTAAAGGGCCAATGATATATTAGTCTAATTATGGGAAATGCTTTCCTGTTGTGTGTATAATTGGTTAATCTCACTTTTTTATCTTGTATATTTATTTGAGGTAAGGTGATGTTATTCTTCTGTGGTTAAGTAGTTATGGACTAGGGATTACATTGGACTTTGATGGCTATGTTGCTCATCAATTGCATGATTTTTTTCAAGCTGTTTATTCATGTTGGCAAATGAACTCTGTTGATTTTCTATTTTACAATATCTATTGCTATACGAAGATTTGATGGTATTGGAAAGATGGATGATAATTGTAAAATAGAAATTGTGTCGGGCTGTTTAAATATATATTAACATGCAAGATGAGTGAGACCTCCAGGGTGTGCTAGTCCTGGAGAAAAAACGTATGAAAAATTGATGATGCCACTTTTAGGATTGAGTATGATCACATTGAAGCCCTTGTAAGTCAAAGGTAAATGCTATTGTAATGACAATAGAATGCGATTTGGACAGATTTTCTATTAATAGGAGTAAAGAATGAGTGAATTGTCAATTTTTGACTTGTGTATTATATTTGTTGGATGATGGATATGCATATTAGATGTTTTTTTAATCTACTGTTGTGTGATTTTCATTGAAGCATATACTTTAGGGTGGGTGTGCAGGATGAATGATTTTAGAACATATTCTCCATTCATTAGGTAGAGAAAATTATTGAGATCTAGAGAATTACCAAGATCTCATGGTCCTATTTCAATTTTTTCAGAACTTCTGTTAGTATTATCCAGACAACGATGGCTACCCTGTGGGAATACAACAATGAATTCTCTGTTTTGATGGGGCACGATAAAAGTTATGAAAAGATCGTAGTGTGAAGAAATATTGATTGTTACAGTAAGTATCAAGTGAAAGTATAGTGATATATGTACTTAAGCAACTTATGTGATGTTGAATTATGTCCAATTTCAATAGTTTGGCAAATCGAATTTACATGATTGCAGTGAAGACATATTGATGGCATCACAACAAATTGGTCAAAACAAGTATAAAAAAACTACAGTATTAGACAAGATTTAGGGAAATTCAACTACACCATTATGGCGATAATGCATGATTACAACTTTTGGGTTTGTAGTTCACACCCCCAACACCCATCCTCTAAGATGCTTCCCCTCTTTGAGTCTTGAGCACCTACTTCAAAAGAAGAAATGATAATGGACCACAATGCATGATGGATTGGAGGCCACTCAAATCCACGGTGGTCCTACTCCCACCCTATCGACGCCCACCTCAAATATTATGCCCATAATAGCCCATGTTCCTATCATTTTCTCATGCACCTCCACCACCCTCCACTCTTATTAGTACTTCCATTATGACATTTCATACCCCTTTTTGTCCTGTTTCTGTACTCGGATGGTTTTTGCTTTTATCTTCTTTGTGTGGCTCTTTCTCATTTATGCGACCACCTCGTGAACTTTAGTCAATAATGCTGTCTCCCCCCAGTCCACCTCCCTCCCAAAGTAGTTCTCCATCACTTTCTTTGTAGAGATGGAGGAAGATGCTTTGCAAGATTGGGTCTCAATAGTTGTATGTATCCACATAAGATGAATTTGATCTGTCACGTGTGGGTTTTGGATGTTTCATTTTGTCTGGATGTGAAGCATTTGCTATGTGACTTGCAAGTGATCATTAACGCAATGGGCCCATATTACAACGTCTACTTATGTTTATATCATCTATGCGGCATATTATGTTATGATATTATTATATCCTCACAAGGATCTTATCGATGTCAGAAAGTTGGTTATGCGTTTTACGAATTTTCTTGTTTTGACCTGTGTATTTATGAATTGCATTAGGAGCTTCAGTTTTATTGGCCTAATTCTACCTTTTTCTTCAATCGAACTCAGACTTGCGTACTCTAAAATCATCCTAAGGACTTACTTGCCCTTCTCCTCTATCAACGAAGAAAGTTAGAATGAATGTCTTTGATGTGGCTAGTAGGTTTGATGAATGAAAGTCGAGTAATTGATCTTATCCCTAAGAAAAAGGGTGCGCTATTTGGCATTGGAAGAGTAGATTCATGAAGAGATTTGAGGGCACAGGAAACACTATATATGATAAATTTAGATACTAATACACATGCTATGCTACAACAAAATATGTAAACAAAACCAGCGAGCCAAAAAAATCACTTGGGAGGTATTTGAAATATACTCCTTTTCTAGTTGTATCTCTCCTTTGCCGTCTCAATCTTCATCTTCAAGCCGATGGAGTCGAACCCGACGCCACCATATTCACAGCTTGTCCATGCGTGAATCTCTGCAACTGTATCATTCTCGCATATATCCCATCAGAATGGTTTTTCAACAGATGGGAATGAGAACCATGTTCTGCTACTTTCCCATCATCAAGAACCGCAATAACATGCGCATTTCTGATTGTCGAAAGCCTATGTGCAACCACAATCGTCGTTTTTCCAGTGCAGGCGCGGTCCAGAGCTTCTTGTATGCACCTCTCCGACTCGACATCAAGCGCGCTTGTGGCCTCATCCAGCAGCATTATCTCGGCTTTCCTCAAGAAAGCTCGAGCTATGGCGATTCTTTGCTTCTGCCCTCCTGATAACTGGACTCCCCTCTCCCCGGCGAATGTTTTGTATCCATCAGGCAATGAGGATATGAATTTGTGGGCGTTTGCCAGTGTTGCTGCTTCGATTATCTCTGTTTCGGTGGCTGACTCGTGGCCATAGGCGATGTTGTCGTATATAGTCGTGGCAAAGAGGCAAGGTTCTTGCGGCACGACGGCAAGGTGGCGTCTCAGTGACTTCAGATTGTATTTCCTGATATCCTTCCCGTCGATGATAACTCGTCCGGATGATGGTTCGTAGAATCTTTGTATGAGGGCGATGACTGAACTCTTACCGCATCCGCTAGGTCCGACGAGGGCAAGAGTTTTCCCGGCTCTAGCGCGAAGGTTCAAGTCTCGGAAGATTGAAATATCAGGTCTGGTGGGATAGGAGAAATCGACATGTTTGAATTCCACTTCACCACGGAAACGGTCGGGGATGGCGGTTGCATCCGGATCATCGGGCTCAATTTCAGTTCTACGGTCTAGCAGGGCGAAGACGGAGCGCATTGCACGTCCGCCTTTGATGAAGTCAGGAGCGAGGGTCAGTGTTTCAGCTGCACCATTGGCCGAGACCATAAGAACCATGAAGACACGGATAGTCTTCGAAAAGTCTGAGATTCCATGCTTGACGAGCCAAGAGGCGTACCATAGGCCGAGAGCATAGGAGGCATATAGCAAGAACTGTGCTATTCCGTATCCGCTTCCGGCTATCTGTCCCTTCCAGAAGCAATGGCGAAGGGGTGGCTGAAGGCTCGAGATGAAAAGGCCGACTATTTTGGATTCTGAATTGAAGGCGGCTACGGTTCTTACATTGGCCACAGCTTCCCCTGCTAGCTGTGTGGCCTTGGCATGAGCAGCCTCCAGGTCCCCAGAGAATCCATTCATAAACATTTTCTGCTAAAATCACATTAATATTAGTATACAGATCAATGTCAAATGTATAATATAGGTTTTCTCCAAGAAAAACGAACCTGTAAGACGGTAGCTGCAACAACGACAGGAAAGACGGCGATTAGTACGAGGGCAAGCCGCCATTGCAATACGAAGCCGGCAGTGCAGGCCACCAGCATAAGAGCAGAGTTCTGCATTATAACAGAAATCCTGTCCCCAATAGCTGACCTGACATTATTTGCATCCAGGGCGAGCCTAGCTGCAATTCTAGAGCTTTCATTCTCTTCCTGATCGAACCAGGCCATTTCGTTTTTTAGCACAGCCGCCAACATCTTCTCCCTGACACGTTTCGTCAAGTTCTCCCCCACGACATCCCAGAAGAAATGCTGCAAAGTGTTGAAAATGAGTGCAGCAGATGAAACACCGATTAAAAGATAGCAGTATTTTGCTATCTGCCTGATCATGTAAGCGTGGTCAGGATTGTAGTAGACACTAAGAACAGCACTCAGCACGTATGCAAAGAATGCACTGAGGGAGCCGCAGATAATGGAGCCTATGGAACCAACCAAAGCATATGCCCATTCAGGAGAGTTCATCTTGGCCAGGCGCCAGAAAGAACTGGCTTGCTCTTTGAATGCAAGCTTTTCAAGCCGGTAACTGGGATATGCAGCGTCTATTGTGAGGCTGAAGTCGGAGGTGGAGAAGTCGGATAACCTTCGTGAGTAAGGTGATCGTCCGTAGGAAGAATTTCTTGTAATTATCGGTGAGCTTACAGAGTTCCTTGCACTGGATGGCCTGAATAGAAAGAACCACAGTAAGAAATAAGAATGAATTTTGATGAATGACCAGATCGATGCATCGCATCAAGGTATTGTCTCACTGGTACGCATCTAGTGAGGGGTTTTGTCAGCACCTCACCTGATGCATGCCGGCGGGATAATACTTCGATGTGATTGGGTCTCCATATTGATGATGGATTGATCTAGTCATCCTCAGATTTCAAGATTTTCCAATAACAAAATTTGATGGGGTAAAGAACCTTGCACTGCTCTTTCTGGCATTGCTAAGAGCAGCTTCATGAGCTGCTTCTTGCATTCTGATAAGCTTGGCATAGACACCGTTTTCGCCTTTAGCAATGAGTTCATCGTGTGCCCCAATTTCAGACACACTCCCTTGCTGCAGGACGGCCACAAGGTCGGCCTTTCGGATGGTAGAGAGGCGGTGAGCAATCACTAGAGTCGTCCTTCCAATCATGAAACGGTCTAGTGCTTCTTGTACCAGCTTTTCTGATTCAGAATCCAATGCACTAGTTGCTTCATCCAAGAGCAAGATGGCTGGATTCTTGAGCATTGCTCTTGCTATAGCTATTCTCTGCTTCTGTCCGCCCGACAGTTGCATTCCCCTCTCCCCAACCTGCCATTATAGAATATGACATTTTTACTGTTGTGAAATTTATTTTCTTGCACTTCGCCATCTATGGAACTGTTATTTGATTGAAATTACAGCTTCAGACAATCTTGTACAAGCCCCTCTGAGTCTTGAGCAAAATTATTTCTCTTTTATGGGCATCAATTTTATAACATAGGCAGAGTGGAAATCTGTACATCTTCTTGTCTTATGCGTCAATTATTTTCCTTATGATCCATCCCCACAGTTGTAAGAAAATTTTCTTGTTTCTACATGAGTGAATAGAAGCCAACCAAACAACTTTGCACATGCATTGCTGACTGAAACCATGTTACCTCTATTTAAATGAATGACCAAAAACTTTCCACACTTTTGACTTCATAAAAAAATATTAGGTTGGTTTCTTGACCAAACAACCCCATTCAGCCATAGGTGCAATAAAATATCAACAGTTGACCACATCAGATCACTCAATGCCCGCTAAGGAATTTCTTGACCATATTCACCTCCCCAACAATGAATAATATCTTGACCAGAAAAACACATAAAAGTGAGGCTGGCATGCCCACTTCTTCAGGCATCCTCTTTTTCTAGCAGAGTGAAGTCATAATTAAATGCTAGTCATTTTCTTGGTCTTTAGACAACATGTTCATCTACGAATAGTAACTATTAAAGCTTCTATGTTTGGAGATGCAAAAGGATATAGGACATGAGTATGTGTGGTTTATGGCTTTAATGAATTAGCTAACCTGAGTATCATAGCCATCTGGGAGCTTGACGACGAATGAATGGGCGTTAGCGACTCTAGAAGCCTCTTCAATTTCAACTAAACTTGCATCGGGCCGACCCAACAGTATGTTTTCTTTGATGGTGGTGGCAAAGAGTGCCGGTTCTTGGCTCACCAGCCCAATTTGCTGCCTCAGCCATCTCAACTTTAGTGTCTTTATGTCGTGCCCGTCTAGCAGAACTTGCCCTGTGCGGTTGCAAACTATTTAGTACCAAGATTTCTATTCCCAAAAACATCTCCATTGGGCCACAGGGACTAAATGAACTTGGAACTAGATAGTTACAGAACTGGCAAATTTAATCATTTTCTTCTATAGTATTAGAATAACATGAATTACTATAGTGTGGATCTTCACCTGAGGTGGGATCATAAAATCTCTCAATAAGGGATACTACCGTGCTTTTCCCAGAGCCGCTGCTACCAACCAAGGCTATTGTCTTCCCTGCCCGAACAGTAAGCGAGAAGTTGTTAAGCACCAGAGTCTCCGGCCTTGAAGGGTAGGAAAAGTCCACACTTTTAAGCTCCAATTGTCCTGTTATGGATTCGAACTCCAAGCCCGATTTTCCGTTTCTCTCAACAGTCGGCTTGTGGTCGATTATGCGGAAGATTTTAGCAGCTGCAACTCTTGCCTTTACAAATGCAGCCATACTTGGAGCAGATTGCCCCAGAGCCCTATACATGACAAATGCTGTTAACTCAAAAATTGTCTACAGAAGATCAAATCTTCCAAATACTTTATCCAGATGGACTAATAACTTACAGCCCACCAATCATGACTGCAAACATTGTTGCTATTGCAAGTCCTCCATTAGTAAAGTGGTGCCTAACCAAATAACCTCCATACCAGAGCAGAAGGGCATAACAACAAAAGACAGTAAAATATGTAGCTCCGAGCCCCATTCCCTTGGCAAATCCGCTCCTATAACCGATCCTTTGAGCGACCTTCAGGGCAGCAGAGTAGGCCTGTAATGCTCTTGATTCCCCAACAAATGCCAATACCGTTCGAATTTGGACTATAGTCTGCAAATTGGAATTCAATTAAGCCACGCCCATATGGAGAGAAAACAGAAAATTCGATTCAAATTCTTGTTTACCTGTTCTGCAATATTTCCTGCTTGTGACAGAGCTTCTTGGCTCTTGCCAGAGAGCTTGGCTAATGTGACTGTGTGGATGGCTCCAATTACAGCTATGAGAGGAACCACAGCAAGGGTGACCAGAGCTAGTTGCCATACTGCAGTAAAACCCACCACAAATCCAGACACAAATGTTGCCATATAGTGCAAGAAATTTCCCAACTGAAGACAAAAGAATCATAAAAACAGGCCTAATCAGGACCAAAACTCACACCTTTTCATAAATTACATGCCAAGAATCAGGAGGAAAAAAAAATGAAGAAGGAAAAAGAAAGAAAGAAAGAAGAAGTCCAGTTGGGTTTTGTCTTCTTCTTCCCACCTTTTCACTAATGGCATCTTGAACCATTACAGCATCAGTGTTAATGGCAGAAACTACATCTGATGTCCGAACCTCTGTATCAAAGAATTGAATATCTTGGTTTAAGGCAGCCTCTAAGTACTTGATCCTCATTTTTGTTGATTGTCTCTCTCCAGTCCACATCCAACATGATATCTCTGTAACCAAGAATTAGAATCAAGAAACTCAAAAAAGGGCTATAAGTGATAAAGAAAACATATTTTTATTTTTTGGCCAAATTTACCTGCCCAGGAAGATGCCCATATTGCAGCTCCCACTACAAGAAAGTAAAATGCATACTGCAAATAACCATCAAGACAAAGAAAGAATGTAACTTCTCCTCTTAATTTCCTTTTCTAAGGAAAAAGAAATTATTCCTGGCCTATTATTCAAGAACTTACCTTCAAAACTTCTTGCGTCATCTTATCCACATTGTTTGCATTGGAGCCAAAAGAATTCACAAGATCAGCAAAGAACCGGAGGAACAAAGGCAATGAGCTGCCATGAACAATAGCACCAACTGTACCAATTGTCATCAGAACATAATCCAGCCCATCTGCAAACCGGAAAAGCTCACCAAACCCAACTGAAGGTGGCCGCGAACCTGGCTTCTCCGGTTCACCACCGCCATCTTTCTTCCCCTTGGAAGTAGAAACCTCCATTGCTGCTGCTGCTGCTTCTTTCTCTCTTCTCTCCACAAAATCTTGCGAGGACCCTTCTTCTTGCTTGACTTGTGCAGTTGAATTAATGTGGTTTTGAGATTTAATAGAAGAAGAATTGTCGCCAGCTGAGTTCTCTGACTGAGATGAGACAACTAGTTCAAGACCTTGCAGCTCAGACCATCTCCACTGCTCTATAGTCTTTATCTCCTCAGAATCTTCTTCTTGTGTCATTTTTCTTTCTTGGTTTTTCCTCCCTCCCTCCCTCACACACACAAACACACAGTTTTTCACTTAGTTTAAAATTTCTTGGTTTTTTCTATGGTTCTTAGTTCTCACGCTCATTTCTTCTTCTTCAACGGCTGCAAAATCTCTCTCTATCTCACTCTGTCTTTGTTTAGACTGGAAACAAGCTGCTTTGATTATTTTCTTGTTTTCTTTATTCATGTTATGTGTTTTTCACAGTTGGGGGGCTGCTCGCTTTTGCTGTACCTGTAAAAGAAAAAGTGGAAATCTGCGTTAAAAAAAATAACAACAGAGAATTGACAGGTGATGGGAGCATGAGGCAAGCAAGCATATACAGTGTTGGAGTTAAGAGACAGACAGAGTGACTGGCTGGCTGTGAAAATAAAGAAAAAACTTTGGCACCCGACAAAGAATACTGTTTAGACTTGAGCTTGGTTTTTTTGACCATAGCCTTTTTTTTTTTTTTTTAAAACCATTGATGTCTAGATACAAGCTACGTGGGTTGATTTTATCAATTCACTAAAATAGGGTTATTTTTGTTAATTTTGTTAATTACTGATTACAGTTCTGACATTTTGTAAACAGTATAAAGTATAAATATTTTTAGTTACATATAGGTATTTTATTTTGAAAAACATAGGCATGTTGTTTTGGCTTTTGGGTGAATTGTAGAAAATATTGCGGGAGAACGAATTTTTGAGAAAAAATTTAAAAAATATGTCATGTGTTTTTTATTTTTTATTTTTTAGGAAAGCATAAAAAATGAATCGAGAATAAGTTGTTTGTTCTTTTGTGTTTTGGAGATAGACAAATTTTATTATTAATGTTAAATCAGTTGCTTTTTGGTTGAGTTTGTAGGGTGAAAGTGATTTATATATATATGTATATATATTTGTAATGCTTGGAAAATATAGTTGTAGGGTATTTTGTAAATGAATTGTAAGAATTTTTTGGGTATTAAAATTTTATTTTTTGGGAGAAAAATTGAAGAAAGTGTACCCATTTTGTTATGGAAGAATGAAAACTTTTTGAGAAAAGCCAAAAAAACATAGCCGTAAACTTCGTTTTAGCTATAATGCATATGTTCAAGAATATCCCTTGCAATTTAAACAAATCAAAAGACTTCATAACTAACATATTTTTATATAGATTGCTTTGATTCAACTCAAGAGCCCAACCGATCAGGATTTTTAGTACCCGTTTGGTTTCATCTTCACTATTCCTTTTCACATTTTTACTATTTAAAAAATAAAATACATTACTTTTTACATATTTTTACACAATATTTTTTTTATTTTCATTTTCAAAACGCATTCTCTAATAATATATATATATATGCTCTCAATAATGTATAACTCTTTCTATTCCATTATTTTTCATCTCTTTCCACCTACAGCCTACTAAATCCAACATAATCATTACTTTTTTCAATAATTCAGCCAAATACAAATTCATTTCCACTAACTACTTTTCAATATTTTAAAAATGAGGAAAATAAAAATAAGACCATATGAGCTCTTAATTCTTATCGATGTGGACATTTCAAATCAAGAAACTCAAGCTATGCATTATGACATATTGACATGCCAATAATATGTCCTAAGGGCATATATTAAAATTATAATAGAAGTAGTTTAAACTATTGAGATGGATCCTCGTATACTGTAGAGCAATATCTAAATTCTAACATTATAAATATTGTTGTTAATGACTAAAATAGGTATCAAATCATACTTTTTCCTCAAGTATTTACTACGAGATTGATAAATTAAATTTTCTAAGCATCCCAAATCAAAGACCAACTATATTTATTTTTATTTCCTCCATTTTCAAAGAGAACCGTAGATCATACTTTTGAGGGCACCACATTGTTCCTTATAAATACTTGATCATTCATCATATATTAATATTTCCTTTTACGAAATCAATTTAGCTTCACTTAATTTTTCTTCTTTTCTATTGAAATATTTTCGTTGGGTCAACTGCAACGACTTTAATTTTTTATTTTTGCTTTCAAAATCTTGCTAGAAGATATCGCTCCGAAATCCTCAAAATGAGCTTTCATGGTTGACTCGATTTCAAATTAGAGAAAACAAAAATATTCTTAAAGTCAAAACAAGTCAATCTCAAATAAGATTAATTTACAATTTTAAGTTCCACTAATTTTGTATTGACAACTAATTAAGAAAATTTAATAAAAGTTAATTAATGTTGTAAACTATGTAAGAAAAGTTGTTACAAATGTTAAGACTTCTGTCACTGGGTTGAGACTTTCAATTGGACGAGCTTGTGATTATAATGGAGAAAATATCGACCAAAACAGTTTTGATCGCGCCAATTATAGCCCTAGATAGGCGTGAGTCAAAAGTCGTAGTGGTAGTCAATTAAATTTGGAGAAGATTCTCTTTTATGAAAATAAATAAATAAAAATGTTAGACTTTTGATTTTAGAATATTTTACTTGTGGAGATTGTATGGCTTCTTGTACAAGTAAAATAACTTGGAGAGGCCTATGGGAAAGCAAATCAAGTCCATGGTCAAACCATTCCTCACTGTCATTCTCCTTTAAATCCGCCGGTTTTCCTTGTACCTCACAACCTCTGTTTTTTGGTTTTCTTAATTTATTTTCCCATTTTGGGGCGTTCAATGAGACCCAAATTCATGACATTTTTCACATTTATGGACAAGCAAAGTACAACCAATGTACAGTATATAACTTGGTCCATAATATTTAATTCAAATGATATAAATTAAAATTTTAAGATTACGATGTCTTCAATTATTAAAATATTAAAAAAATTAATAATTGTTTATTAATTTTAAATTATTATTAATTGTTAGAGATTGATGAATTATTTTTATACTTATTAATATTTGTGATAAAATTATGAACGTTTGAGAATCTTAACAAAAATGTTTCGATGTCTGAAATCTAAATCAGTAGGAACTTTGGGGATCAAAAAAGATCAGTCTCAAGTAGATCAATATTACAGAATACATATATTTGTTATTTTATGGTTAAAAGTATTTACTAAAAGATGTTAACATTGACTTATAATAATCAGTTTTGAAGGGCAATTTCACATGTACGTAATGAACGATTCAATAATGAGTACAATTATCACATTTAGGACAGTGTGGAAATTTCTATACGCAATTAAATACATTAAACTTTCAATTTTTCAATACATTTAAATAGCAGAAAACCAATCATTTTTTCTCCAAGACCAATTTGTACTTTCCAAGAAGTCCAACTCCAACGTTATTCAACAAGAGTACTAAAAGAATTGGAAATTAATTACATGCATCCCAACGTTAAATTCCACTAGTTATTGTGCTAGGGAATAAAAACAACTAAGATCCAATCAATTTTCCACTAAAAAAACACATCACACTTCCACCAAAATTAAAATCCTTCTAAAAAGTTTAGAGAAGGTACCACAATATAATGCGCACACCTGGATAAAAATCAATAATTTTTGTCAGGAAAAAAATCATGCCAAAATCTGTAGATTCCTCTCCCAAATCACTTCGTTGAAAAGACATCCAATTATTAATTACCTGCATAATGTCTGAAAATTAATTAATTTCTTTATTATTATTTTAAAGGGATTTTTTTTTTAATTAGAAATCAGAAGTGTCACGCAGCGTGGGATTGCTTTAATCAGGTGCTTTAGATTATTGTAATGGAAAAACATGAGGGAATGGTTGGTTGTGCTTTCCAAAACAATATTATTTTGGATATATTTTTTTCAAACACATATTTTTTAATATAGATACATATATATATATTATATTTTTTATTATTTTAATATTAAAAAATTATGAAATTCTATTTTTATTTTAAAATTTTAATAAAAAATCATTAATTTGATTGTTATAATACAAAATATCTTTTTTAAAATATAAATAAACATATCAAAAAATAATTTTTATATTTTTTAATAATTTATTCTCTTAAAATATATAATAAAATCACACAAAAAATATAACTAAACATTCCCTGAATGAGTCAGCTGTTTTTTAGCTAAAGAATACTAAAGTAAACTTTGGGTCAGAATTGTCAGCATTGTTTAAAGCAAATTACATTTATAAAGTGTATTGGAGGGAATTTTGCATTGGTAAATGAAAAAAAGAAAGAAAGAATTATTGGCTTTTTTCTTTTTTCTCTTTCTAACCGCCAAAAGTTCATTAATAAATAATTCAAGAATTTTTAAGTATAAGTCTATGGTCTAATTATTAGTTTAGGATACAAAATGAATATTGGAATTTTGAATATTTAGGATCGATGTAATTGATTTATAGAGAAATGTTTTATTAGTTCAAAATAAGAGTCATTTAAATACTAGTCCTTAAGGTGTGAGAGTCGTGATAAATTGTAGTTGTAATATAATAATCTTAAAATAGTAAAAAAAAAAATCATGTAAATTTTGATTATCATACAAAAATACAAGAAACTATATATTATCTCGAAAAAAAGATCGACCCAATAACTTAAAGAATTACATGCAGAAGTATGGAAAAAAATCATGGAAATACGCACAAAAACTTGTAGAAGTATAAGTAACGTTTAGTTATGTTTTGTATTATGTATTTTGGGATAATGAATTTTGGGAATGAGATTTGGGAATGTGATAGATATTTATTTATATTTTGTGGAATAGTTATATGCCGTTTGGATTTATTTTTTGGAGGCATTTTTATTTTCTGGTAAAAAGCTAGTTATAAAAGTATTTTTGAAAATGAAATGTTGTTTAGAGATTTTGTTTAAAATATAATGATTATGTAGGATTGAAAATGAGTTGTATTTAAAAAATGTAGTGTTTTGTATTAAAGTTGTGCAAATGTGGGTAGGAGAAAATAAAAAGTGAAAATGGAGATAGAGTGTAAGAGTTTGTCCAGAATAATATTTTGTGAATGAAAATGTCTTTGAAAATGGGGGAAAAGTTGATAGTTCTCTATTTTTATTTTCAACAGAAAATGAAAATGGCCCTAGAAAACAAAAACAAACGGGCCCTTAGAAATTTGTTTTGGAAAGTGTTGATATGTTTGTAAGTTTGTTTATATTTTGGCATAAAATACTTTTTTATTCGGTTTTGAGGTGAAAATTAAATTGAGTAATTTTTTATTGTAAGAAGAATAATAAAATATATATATATATGATATATATGTGTACATATATAGACAAATTGGGAAATTTGAGGGATAATGAAGGATATGAGAGAATATTTTAGGAGAACTTATTTTAATATTTTGGAGGAAAAATAAATGTATGTTTATTTATGTTTTGACAAAACAATTTTATTTTGTCAAAACATATAACCAAACACTCCGATAACAATTTTTAATTTTCCAATTGTTTATCAAATTATCGAATTGACAATTTTATTATATGGTTGAGAATTTTATCACGTGGGAAAAGAGATTAAAATTTGGGGAATTGATGGCAAGTGTGGTGGTAGTACCGAAGCCACAGGGCTTTGGCTTTAATTACCTCTACTTTTCTGTAATTCCTTCCTAACAAAGTTCTCTTTTGCTTCCACTTCCCACGGGCAGTTGTCTGTCTTCCTCAGCCACGACTGCTCATTCTGATTTCTGACTGCCTCTCTGTTCCTTGTATTGTTCTAAATATTCCCTTTTCCTTTTTTCTTTTTAACTTCAATGTTCATAAAAATAGGAAGACCATTATTTTCTCATAATTAAGCAAACATACATTTCTTTTGATATATAGGTAAAAAAGAAAACAAAATTGAAGGAATGATTAGTTTATTGATCTCTTCAAGCATAATTAAAATAAGTTTTTTTTATCTATATGAGTATCAATAAACAAAAAAATAGTCACTTTAACTCCTTAGAGATGCTAATTTTTATTGCATGAATTATTACATTAATCAAATTTAATTGAACGACATTCTAAGTGAAATATTAGATTATTGCCCTACAGTATATACAATATGAATTTTTATCTTATACATCGTTAGAGAGAGTCAGTAGGTGAAAACAATGATTGTCTACATTTTTTCAATTCCTTCTATTGAAATTTTTCGATAATACCAAATTTTATTCAATGTCGAAAAAGTCGAGGGAGTGTTTAGTTATGCTTCTTCAAAACAATATTATTTTGGGGAAACATAACTAAACATATCCTCATTTTCCTTTCCAAACGCATATTCTCCAATATATATATATACATATATTATATATACATAATATATATTTTATTATTATTTTAACATTAAAAAAATCATTCAATTCCATTTTTACCTCAAAAACCTAACAAAAAAGCATTGATTTGACTGCTACAGTAAAAAAATATCTTCCCCAAAGCATAAATAAACATATAAAAAATAATTTTCATATTCTCCAATAATTCATTCTTTCAAAACACATAACAAAATCAAACAAAACACGTAACCAAACGTTCCCGAAATTTTTTAACCAATTCAAAAGCTACTCCCATCTTTCACATGTCATTGCAGTCTTTCGTAAAGACAATAGCTCTCAACACATGTGTTAGTGAATAATAATTTGTAAAATTGAACCTTTCACCATTGAAATAGTGAAATAATTTTAAAAAATGAAAAAAAGAAGGGCTTTTTTTTTCAAAAATGACCAAAGATGTACTTGACACACACTTGAAATAGAAAGCACAACCCCTTTCTCTGCTACCATTTCATCTTTTTTATTTTCATTTTTTCCAAAGATGTTATGAGAGAGAAGATTCTGAAATCTGAAGGAAAGCCAGTTGAAGAAGATATATATCATATATGGATCCCGATGTGATATCCTAAAGCAGATTTGCAGTTTCACGTAAGTTAACTTCTAATTTTGGAAAAAGGAAAATTATTCAGATTTCAGAGGGAAAGTGTTTTCTGACCCTTCAATTTTTATGGGAGGGCTTTTCTGCCATTTCACATCACTTCACTTGTGAAGAGATCATTCAATAAGTGGGTCACCTCCTTCGAGAATTAAAATCCGGTCGTTCTACAAATACATTCGATCCATTCATGATTTTTGAATTTATAAATACATCCGATTTATTAGTGAACGTTGAATTTATACAAATGAGTAGTTTTTATTTGTCGAGTGGCTTATTGCTTAGTGATATTAATTTTCCATATTATGTGAGATGTTATGAGTTTAAACTCAAATGGGCTTCTAATGTGCATAAAATGTGTAGTTTGTACTTTAGTTTAATTTATTCAATTTCAATCATAGGATTGTCTTATTGACATGATAAATTCGTCTTTATAAAGTTTTCAAAAAAAAAATTCAAGTATCCAACAATCATAATTGAATCAGATGTTGACTCAATTAGAGTTTTTACTTTTCCAAAAGTGGGATAATCAAATCAGGCTATTTGTGTTTATATAAGATATCTTTACACTACGATATACTCTCTTATTATGAGAAAATCACTGCAAAAAAATAAATAAATTAGTGATAAAATAGTAAGTAGAAATACAAAACTTATCACTAACAATGTATATTGAGTGACAAAATCTTCTGTTTTATCACCTTAACGACTTTTATAAATTAAATAGTGACAAAAATAGTGTTTAAGTTGTCAATATTAACAATTAGTGACACACTTATGATGATAACCCAATAATAATGAATTTTTTTTTACAAATTATAGTGAAAATTTTTACTTCATGAAATTATCTCATAGGGCTGTCACTAATTGTCAATAATAATAATGTAAAATATTAATTTTGTAACTATTGAGGTGTATTTATCTATCTATACTATTCACAAAATGAAAGAAATATAGAATAATTAACTTATATGTTTCTTCCAATGTACTGTAGACTCAATCGTATTAAGTAAGATAATATTAATGTAGCATTTGTTGCACTCTTATTTAGTATGCTTAATTAAATTTAAAGCATCGAGTAAATTATTCATTGTTATATTAATTAAATCAAGTTGACTGGTCAAAACATTTAAATTTGTTCTAATACAAACTCATTTTCATTAATTATTTTTTAATATTTTAAAAATAATAAAAATAAAATTAATAAAAACAAACGGGCACTTAATGATCACGATTGCATTCGGTATTCGATTCAATCAAACTATTTAAGTTTTATCTATTTATATGATTTATAAAATGAGAAAAAAATTAAAATAATTATCTGATATGTTTTCTAGTGTATAATGTATCGTAAAATTGTATTCAATAAGATAAGGTTACTGCAGCGTTTTTTCCACAATTTTCTTTCCTGCTTCTCAGTTATTCTTTTTCTTTTTTAAACAGAAAATATATCATGCTATCTTTATTTTATTTCTTGAAACTTTAAATACATACATGGAGTTTGCGACTATTATTAGTAATTAATGAATAAAATATCAAATCTTAATATTCGTTAAACTCTTACTTAGTATGGGTTGATTACATTTAAAACATTGAGTGAATTATTTATTATTATATTTATTAAGTTAAGTTGACTGGTCAAGGACACTTAACCTCCAATTTTGTAATAAAAAGGCATAGTAACAAGATAATGGTAGTTTATAACAGCCGAGGTTGACCCAAGAAAGTTGAAAGTTGACGGTCTATTAGGGGTTTGGACATTAATTATGTGGTGGATGAAAAGGGAATTTATGAGATTAATCACAATAAATCCTATTGATAGGGTGTTTGGGCGACCTTATAAGTTTCTTAAAATATTTTATAAGATGTTAGAAAATATTTGATAATTTGTTTTAGAAAATAACTTATAAAATCTTAAAATAAGATATTAGAATCTTATAAGTTTTTTTTTTTTTAAAAAAAAGAAGATCCTAACTTATTTTCAAGATCTTAATAAGCTCCTTCAAATTTAATCATTTTAATTATAAAATTACCATTACTAATATCTTATAAGCTTTAAAATCTTATTTTATCCAAATAATTCAACAGCTTATTTTAAAAATACGATCTAACTTCTTATTAGCTCCAAATATATCTTATAAGATGTAAGAACTTATAAGATTTTTTAAATAAATTTAATCAGACACGCGCTCTGAATTAGGTGTCAAGGATGGGGAGCCCGTGGCCCAACCCAAACTCATACCAAGATGAATTGATTTGCACTTAATCATCTTTATTAGTAGATTAATTAGTTGCTAATCAGCCTAAGTTTTGGAGATGGAGGAAAATTTGTGGGAGTCAAAAAAGGTACCTCCCCCCCACCCCACCCCCACCCAAATCTTCTCTCTCTCATTGAGAGGTTATTATTAGGGTTATTAAAAGTAGTCCCATTCTCACTCCCAACGTAGAGGGAAATTAATTTAAAACCAAACCTAAAATTATAATTCCTAAAAGTCCCTTGTCCAAAGAGGTGCATGTGATGTTTATTATGCTACTCCATTGTCTTGCCTGTGGTCAAGTGTTCTTTATTTCAATGTACTTAATCTTTGATCAAATACTAGTAATGATTGTATATCATTCGTGTCACAACTTGGTTGAAATGATATTAATTTGAGATTATCACAAGATTATCCCGAGTCATTTTATTTCCACATTCACATAGATCAGGTGGTCAAAGTCATCAAAATAGGAACAATTAATTAGGAAAAATCAAACTTGAAATAAAATAAATAACTTAACTTATTAAAAGGTCGAGTGATCAAATAATAATATAAGAAAAGTAATACGATAACAATTATGAACATATTTTTGTAAACGACATGATTGCAGGTATTTATATGGTTATTTTGAGGTGGATCACTATGGTATATTTTAGGTATAAGTCGAGATGCCTCCACATGTCTTAATCGAACAACTCTTATTTTTGTTCAAGATAAAGTGCCGCCTGACTTAAATCAAAAGATGAGATCTTAAAATGTTTGGATTTTTTTTTTAATATTGCATGGAGGCAGGCTTTGGTTGGTTGCAAAACCCCTCAAAATATTTCCCAACTTCCAAAATCAAAACAAATAAGACTTCACATTCTTTAACCCCACTATTGATCAAAACACACAAAATTATACCTAAAATACGTCTCATTATTCCTCCTAAATATATATATACATATACCAATCATTCTACTTATATATATATGCATATACTAATAATTTCATCTATATATACACAATTATAAGATTTATTTACCCTATTAAGCCAGCAAAAAGTGTCTGATATGATATTTTCAGTAAAATTTGTCTCCTTCAAGAACACTTCCAAACAAATAATTTTATCTCAACATATTCTCCAACAATCTCAAGAATACTGGAAAACATATTGAAAAGTTGGAAGTATGATGTGCCTAATTGTGTGCAGAAAACCACTGCACTGTCCTTAAGGTGATAATTGCTCTCATTATTTGTGTTGCAGGGACTATGACAATTCACCCCTATGATTCAACTAAGGCACCCAAGAAATTCCAGTCAGCACTTTGAAATTTCTAAGTAAGAGTTTCTATTGATGTTGAGAATAATTGAAAAAGTGTAAGAATATCTTTTTGCTGAAGAGTAATAATGCTTTTTTAAAAAAATAAATAAATACATAATCAATTTGTGTAGATTAATTCCCTTTATATAAGATTGCAACAACTATTTACAACAATAATGACTGTTAGTTTAAACAATTTACTGATTTTAATAGTCTTGTCTTTTTTCTAGCAATCACATTGTTCCTGATTAAAAGCGTTATTTAAATGATTAAATAAATTACGTATTTAACTAAATTATGAATTTAATCTACGTCGCATTGTGCACATGCAAAGTGCTAAGTCTTGATTATTAAATATAATATATATATATATAATTTTCATGCACTTGGACACTCTCCAAAAAATCTTAAAATAATCTAAAAGCTTAACAAGATATTCACCTAATAAAGATACTCTCTTTTTCTTATTTTTCAATGTGGGACTGAAATCCCGAAAGAATTATCATCTCTTCTTCACTTAACATACTATTTAGAAGTCCTATTTAATTACAACAAAGAACAATTCTAAACAAATAATTTTATCTCAAAATATTCCCCAACAATCTCCAAAACAAAAGCAAATAGCCATCACATTCCACAACCTACCCAAAACACATTCTCCAAAAATATTTTCCGCAATTCAATCAAAATACAACTAAATAAAGCCTTAGTATTACAATATCCAATATTGTCACATCAATAATTTTTTGTTTTCCACGTTTTTTCTTACGTCAATTAATATTTTCAATAGGCTCCACAAAGTTTAGTAAAATAAGCATAAAAATTTGAATTCAAAACCTTTACATAATGCGAATAAAATCTCATTATCTTATAAAAATTAAGAATTCAAAATTTTATGTACGTTACAAGTTTTTGCCCGTTTCTAGCCAATCATGTTATTCTAGTAAGGACAAAACTCAAAAGGCTATGGCCAATGTGTGCATTAGAAAACTCTAACTAATACGATACCTATTTATGGATTCAAAATATTAAATATCACCTGTTTGAAGGCTTGTTTGGTTATTTGGGAATGGTAAATCTGGGTTTAAGGAGTTCCAATTTATAGTTGAATTGCATTTAAGCCTAACTATTAGGTTTTGAAGCAAAGATTATGGCCCAATCCCTTGTGCTAAAGTTTTGTACGGTCAGAGAAATCGAGTAAAATATGTTTATAACAATTGATTTTATTTTTTTTTGACTTAGTATTGATTTTCTAATTAATATCATTTTAGAAAGAAAATAAATTGAATAATAGGCTTGAACTCAAACTTGGTGTCGCACAACTCTATTACCTCAATTTAATATACATATATTAATTATTGTAGCACGCTGCTTCTGCGTGTATAAAATAATTATGAACTATTTAAAAAAGCATAAGTATGAAGTTGAAAGTGTTAGTGGGTACAAGAAAATTACCGAGTATGTTGGTGGATGAAAGAAATTACGGAATACTTTTAGGGATATTTTTGATAAAAAATAATATAGTGTAACAATCTTATAAACCCCATTTTGCGAATGTAAAGACCCTTTTCTTTTTATATCTTATGTGTGTGTGTGTGTGTATTTATATATATATATATATATATATTTATATTAGCTCTCAATAATCTTTAAACACTAAGGGGTTGTTTGGTTTTATTTCCATTTTTAATTTTCATCATTTCTAAAATTTGAAAAGTAAGTTAGTGAAAATGAGTTTGTATTTGGATGAAATGTTGGAAATATAATGATTATGTTGGTTTTAATAACTTGTAGGTGGAGAGAGATAGAAATAATGGAATAGAAAGAAAAGATATATAGGTTATTGGAAAAAAGATATATAGGTTATTGAAGAATGTGTTTTGAAAATGAAAATAAAAATGATATTGGGTGAAATTTTCTAAAAATTGATGTTTTCATTTCTGAAATAGTAGAAAATGAAAAAAAAGAGTGTGAAAATAAAACCAAACAGGCCCTAAATTTATGATCAATTTGATCATATACATGGATTTGAATATCCTAATAATAGCTCAACAAAAAATAGCGCCAATTTTTTAGATATTTACAATAGAATCTAACTACAAGAAAATTAATTATAGCTTGAATCATATTGCATTTAATGGTTAAATTATAAGATATTTTTTTCCTCATCAAATGATGAAATATTTAGATGAAATTTCCCTTTAATGCTATGATGATAAATGTAAGTACTTTGAGAAATCCATTGAGATTGAGGCAACAATATTCATCCTAACTAGTTGATTGGCCAAGTTGGTGCAAATCTTTTGTGATGTTTTCCCAATCATTATATATTTATATTATATACTTTAAAATTGAGGCCATACGATATTCCTAACTCCTAAGCCCTAGCTTTTCAATGTGTGTCTGCCAATTCTAGGGATAAATCCTATCAAGACTATTGTCCCTTGATTTTATTTTTTTAATTATAATTTGTATTAGAAACTAAAGCTATATAGACAATTTTTGGTTACGTTTTATTTCGACTTTCAACTCTTAATTATTTGAAATTCACTTGAAAATTGAGTTTAATCAAGCTAAAATCAAATTGAAATCGAGCTCAAAAAATTAAGCTCATCAAGTTCGAACCTAATATATATAAATATATATATGGAATTCAATTTTGAGCTCGAAATTTTTTCAAGACCAACTTGATTCAGATTAAATAATTATATTGTCTGTATACTTGAGAAATTAATTTACACAAAATTAAAAAAAAAAAACTATTAACATTCCAAAAACATAGACATAAAAATTAAACCAATTACTTAAATTCCAACTGGCACTTCATAAAATCACAACTATGATATAATTGATCGAACACTATTTAAAAACCACTCTTTCATCGAATCATACTCATCATTTGAAATTCAATTGTGTATTTCCACTATATGATCAAATAATAATGCTGGAAAAATATCCAACCATCATATGCAAATTATTACCAACTCATGATAATTAGAACATAAAAAAAAATAAAAAAAATTGAAGCATCTGATAACATAAGCTCAGAAGTTTATGCAAAAAGAAATGTTCAAGCTGATCAACAGATTTATATATGTGAAAGATCTCTTACAATTAAAAAGTTAAATTATGAATAAATTAGTGGCAATTAATTAACTAAAATATCCTCTCTTTTTTTATTTATTTATTTAAATTTGATCTCGATTTGGTAGTGGGGTTCTTGTTAAGACGAATCAGGAAAAGGGTTTATACTTAGAATTGAATATGGATATTTAATCAGAAAACCTGCAATTAATATAAACAAATCCTTAATATAAGTGAATTTTTTTGAGTTGTTTCTTCGGTGGTTTCCATAATCCGTAGTGTCTTAGTTGTAGCACAATTAATTAAGATCTTAAGCACATGTTCTAGGCATCTTCTTGGACAGCCACGAGGAGTTGGATTTCCTTTTTTGCCAATTACACTTCTGGCTCTAACAATTTTCTGCATAGACTACCTTTGGCTTCTCAAATTAGAATAGAAATATGAATCTAACGGTAGCAAATATATATTTAGAAATATCCATATATATATATATATATATATCTGTGTGTGTGTGTGTGGCCAAGTGGCTTTTGACCAAACAATATAAGTCTCTGATATAAAATATGAGACTAGACATTCGAACCTATTGGACAACTAACATGCAAATGTGTGTGTGTTTATACCACAATTTGTTGCAGGTAAACTCTTAAAATTTTAAAAATGATACTAAAAGTACAAAAACATGAGTTAAACTGACATTTAATCATTTTCTTTAGATGCAGTTTGCTTGCGCGGAAAAGTGGGAGTGTAAACAATATAGCTCTAGATGAACTTTGAAAATCTTTTGAATTCGAGTTCCAATTTTAAGTTAATTAAAAATAAAAAATAGTGAGCTAGATGTGCTCGTAAAATTAAAGTCGACGAGAAATTCTAAAATTTCAACTGAGATTGAGCTTTAATTGAATCAACTCGATTTCCCTTATATTGTTCCATTAAAGAATGCTATAAGTAGATCAATAAAATTAATACATATTTATATAAATATATCAATAAAATCATTATATATATATAAAAGAGGAAAAGGGATCAAGTTAATCTTCAAGAAAACCTAATATTGTCAATTGTAGGTTGCATTATATTCTTAATTATTTCAATTTTCATCTATAGTAGGGTAGCAGGAATGATAGATACACACACACATATATATATATATACATGCATGCCTTGTATTTTTTTATGAAAGTTGACCTTTAGAACCAAATGACAAAAAGAGTGTGTCATTTGTATTTGAGATTTAATGATGAATGGATGAATTAAAGTTTTCTTCTTTTTTCTTCTTTTACATTTTTGCCCCTCCTTTTTCCATTGAATTGTGGGAAGTTGGTATTCATGCGTGAAAATGTTGCTAGGTTGATCATATGCATCTACATTGATTACACTTGTCACCACTTTTTGGCCCATCTCCTTTTTGTCCTTTTTATTTTTATTTTTTTTCTTGAGTTTTAAATTCTTTAATAAATATATTTCTTGTAATTCCTTTAATGTCCTTTAATATATATACTCATGGGCCACTTTTTCTTTTTGTCAAAGAATCTCAGGCAGGCGGGCTTTGATTGTACGGATAAAGATATTCCCACTCTGGCCCAGGCTGGTGCCACAGGAAAAAAAAAAGGGGAAGAAAAAGTGAATAAAATTGTCACATTTTTACTTGGATAGAGAAATGAGTTCTTTTTTTAACACACACATATTTTGTTAGGGTTCGAACTCTTGACTTTCTACATTATATGAAAGACTTATGCCATTGAGCTATAGACCACTTGACAAATGAGTGATTTTGGTTTTTAGTTGTTCTCAACAGGAAATTCCATACGTTTGCTTTAGCACATGTTTGAATTATTTGATGAAAAATATTAATATTTTAAAAAAAATATTAATATTTTAAAAAAAATATTAATTTTATTATTTATGGTTTAATAGTTTATAATTTAATTGAATTTATATCCAATTAGATAAAGTTATTGTTGTTGTTTTGTTTAATTTATTCTTAGGAAACTGCATGTTGTCTTTTTTCGATTATCCTAGTGAACTGGGAATTATTTAATGAAAATATGGTGATGCAATAAAATAAATATTGATATCATAATTTAGGATATAACAATTTGCAATTTGTAACTAGTTGAATGGTACAATATGAGCTGTATTTATTTGGATCAAATCACAATATCAGGCACCGAAGAAGAAATATGGAGCCAAACTTTCTAAGAAGCATATGAAAATTCAAATGAATTTTATTTTAATCGGGCAAGAAAACTCAAAAATATTACTTTTTTCATTTAAAATCTCAATTTTGTTCATTTGGTTTTAAATCATAGTTTCTATTACAAAAAATAAATACTCAAAATATATTTTAGTGAAAAGAGAAGTCACTGATCAATTGATCGAATGACATTATCAAATTTAAACATATTAAGTTTGAAGTTCAAAAATTGAAAGGTCCTAAATATATGTATTTGTTTGAATAAAAAAATTTAAATAAAAAAGAAGCATCTTTCTCCACAAAGAAACTTTGAAACAAGGCATCGACTAGGACTGTCAACGGGTGGAATTTGAATTAGATCAGCCATGTTTGAATTCAAATTCGATTATTAAAATTCATATTCGAATTCAACCTGATATTCTATAGAATCTTTGTTAGTTAACACTATATCCGAATTCAATGGATATCCGAAATTCAATAAAATAAAAAAAAACAATTTAATATTTTTTCTTTCTTTCTTTTTTCCCCCCTCCTTTTGGATTGTATAAAAATATTATATTTATAAATTAAATTTATGTCATATTTGAATTTTTAATAATTTTTTATTAGATATTAGTTCAAAAGTTAAATATTTGAATACTAAATTCTTATTTCATATTATATTAATGTATAGATGAACTATTATATATATTATTATATTTGACATTTTATCAATATCCCTCTTATTTTGAAACTAAAGACTCAATATTAATAGCATAATATAGACGTTAATATAAATATTAGGTCAATATAATATATAAATTTTATTTTAAAATGTTTATTATTATTATATATGGGAGTATTAATTTAATAAAAAAATATTAAAATTCAGATTCGAAGCTTCAACAGATCGAATTGCTTAATTCCGTATCCGATCCACTTATTTCGAATTACGAATACTTATAATCGAATATGATTCATTGAATATTTTAATTGAATAAAAATTCTAAAATTCGGATCGAATCCAAATTAAAATTCGATCCATTGACAACCATAGGCACCAGCCATAGAACTTCAAATGGACAAAACCAGAGCCCAGGCTCTCCGGCCTTTAGCCCAACTACATATCATCCCCACTTGATATTATTTAGCCCACTCAACTCATTACTTTGTAGATGGGCTCAGCCCAATTTGTTTTCCCCATTATAGATGAAAATGGTGTATTGGAAAATTAATTTAAGAATTAGATTACGTGGTGAGTTTTCTTTATATTAATACTGAAAACAAAACTGCATTTAAATTAGTCATTCGCAAAATGTATTTTTGTTGAACCAAATGAAATAGATTCATGAAAATAAAGAAAATAACATGAAAACACATTCCAAATGTTTTGAAGAAATAATTGTTGAAAATATTTTCAAAACAAATTGAAAATGAAGAAAGAAAGAGATTTCCGTAGAGGAGCGCACAATGGACTCACTAAAAAGGAGTTCCCTTTTAGAAAACATGTTATTGAAAGTGAATTTAATTTTATTTAGTGCAACAAATTAAAAAGATGTTATTTTTCCTAAAAGAAATAAGCATTCGAGTGTGTGTGTTTTTGTATCATAGGGCGATTAGCATGATTTAATTATTCTATGAGAAAAAAAGAAAAGAAAATTATTTGTTCTTAATTGTGACATAGTTTTACATCAAATACTATGTTATATCATTAAAATTATTTAATAAATCATTTTGAATTCTCTATTTCAATTAATATTTTATCATATATTCTACTTTTAATGCATATTTAATTTTTCTGAGGAAATATTAATATATTTTCTTTTTTGTATACTTTTTCTCTGATTATGTTGGTATCGTGAGTTTTAAACAATTAATTTGATTAGATAGGTATCTTTTCAATGCAGTATCCGTCATCCACTTGTGAATGTTTGAGTACTGTTTTCTTCAATGTTTGTTCAATAACTCTTTTACCGGCAAACGAGAGTATTAAGAACTCACCAGAACACGACAATCAAGATCTTTCAAAAAAGAAATTCTTATTTAAACAGTGATATCATTATATGAATAACTCAAATTAACCATCAATTTTATAACTTCATATCGCAGTTATTTATGATGTAAAATAAAAGATAACATATTTATTGAAAAACAAAATCTAAACTGCATTTAAATATCATGCTGAATTTATATCACGAGGTGGTTATTTTATCTAACATTATAGTCTTTTTGTACCTTTAAGGCACCTTATGATCCCTGTATGAGAAGTCTTACCGGATTCAAACTAATACCTAACATTGACTAAGGTTTGATTATATGTACTTGTAATGGATCCAATGGTTCCTTTTCTTCGTGCAATATGTAAGACTTTTGATAACACAAATGTTGAAAACGTGAGTCACTGTAACGACTTTTGTCATATTTTGAAGTTGACGGGCCACTTAATCCTGTCTAATGCTAATCGCTGGACTGACTTAAAAGGAAACCGCACCTTGTATCTAAGGGGCCTGTTTGGTTTCATTTTCAAAACTCTTTTTCATATTTTTTATTATTTTAAAAATAAAATATATCACTTTTTACATATTTTTACCGAATATTGTTTTTATTTTTGTTTTCAAAACACATTTTTTAATAATTTATATATCTTTTCTCTGTTCCATTATTTTTGTCTTTCTCCACCTATAACATACCAAACCCAATATAATCATTATTTTTCCAACAATTCATCCAAATACAAACTCATTTTCACTAATTGTTTTTCAATATTTTGAAAATGATAGAAATAAAAACTGGAAATGAAAATAAAACCAAATGGGTGCTAAAGTTTCAACCATTTTTAGGAAAAGAAAGAAAGGGAAAATGGGAAAAATGTAAAAAAAGAAGGCTGAGGATCTGTTTGGAGCCTGAGTGAGTTCCAATTATTGCTTTAGAAGACCTCTACTTTCCAAAGTTGGAAAGTTGAATTCTTTGTGTGTGTGTGTTTCCCATCAAACTCACATTATGTTTTTCTTCAACTTTTGTTTGTTTATTGGGTTTTTTTTTTCAAAAAAAAAAGATCAGGAAAATCGTTCAATCAATTTTCTCATAAAAAGGATATATTACATCAACTATAATCGTTATGGGAACGTTCGTTTATGTTTTTTTTTTTTTTTTGTAATTTTATTATGTATTTTGGGAGAATGAATTATTGAAAAATGTGAAATTATTTTTTGGTATGTTTGTTTATATCTTGGGAGAGATATTTTTTTTATTGTAGCAGTCAAATCAATATTTTTTTATTGGGTTTTTGGATGAAAATGAAATTGAATAAATTTTTTTAGTGTTAGAATAATAATAATAATAAAATATATATGATGTATATATATAATATATGTATGTATATATTAAAAAATATGTGTTTTTGAGGAAAAATGAGGATATGTTTGATTATATTTCCCCAAAACAATATTGTTTGGGAAAATATAACCAAACAATCCCTATATTTTTCTTAAATTACATTTTCTCACTATTTTATATTCCAATCTTGTTGAATCTCTCCTGCCACAACTACTTGCAATATAACGTGCTTAGAGGTGTTGGGTTTTGGCACAACAATAATTCTTCAATCCTAGAGATCAAAAGATACATGTGCTATGAAGAATGCAGAATACGACAGAAATTTAATGAATAATAATATTAGTTATATTTAATTGGATCTCTCACATCTGATTAGATTCGATTATGTTTCTTTGAATCCTAATTGAACTCAATTATTCATTGCAGATTAGTTTGGATAAGAGTCTAATTTGCACCCTTCTAGTCTCAACGTCTCTAATCCATTTGAGCCCCAATGCTAGCGTTCATATTTGAAATCTATTTGAATCATTATAGCCGCTAAAACACCCAATCCACATTATACAAGTTCTACATGCCAATCATCCGGACTTAGATAACCAATTATTATGTTGAATGGTATTGATTCAGTGGTATCATCCTCACACACATATATAAGTGATTTCGGGTTCGACCCTTAAGGAACTTTTGGAGTGTTTTTGTAAAGAAAAATTATAACTATTATATTTTTATATCTCATTTAAACACATTTTCGCTTTTTTTTAAATTATTTTTATCCCTATGAACCAAGAAAGACTTTTTTGTATATATCTCCAAGACAACTTTCATGACCATCATCGACTTTCTCCAAGAAAATGTACAGTATGGCTTTGTTCTTGACGTTTTTTAACAGGCATCAGGTATTATATTTTTATCTGATTCTATCTTAAAGAAGAATCAAAATTAGTTTGAATTTGAAATCTAGTAATACTAGATAAACATAAAGAGAAAAAAGAATACATAGTTAACTTGTACAATTCACTTTGAACATAAGAAAGTCTCTAGTAACAAAAAATCCATATATCCAAGATAAAAAAATTTGACTTGAGATAGCTTCTTGTTTCATTAGTTGCTGCACTACTTTTTTTGACCATTCCCATTTCAGTTCAACAATAGGCATTCCCGGATAACTCTTGGGGTCCTGAGGGGGGCATTGAATAATTCTTCTTTGAAAAAAAAATAAAAAAAATAGTTGAATAAATAAATATAATAGCAGGCATTCAAGATAATTTATTTATTTATTCTTACAGAAGCAGACAACTGGTGAACTGGTCAATGGGTTAATATGTTTTTAAAGATTGCTTAATTTTCTTAATCTTCTTACATAAGGCACTAAATTGTTGAAATTTTGTCCAAATCTTGCGGCTGCCCAATTAGCCAATAATTAACTAAGGCATCGTACACTGAAGTCACATTTTTCATTTATTTATTTTTATAGATTCTTTAGACTTATTTTCTTAATTTATTTATTATTCGATTAACCCATTTGCTAAATAATCAAATTTGATCAAACAAAATCATTAAATTTAAACATATATATGTTTATAATTAAATATTTTATCAATTAATAATATATAGAAGATATTTGACTTTTTATAATAAAATAGTGGGAGCTCAATTATTTACACCCCTAGCTAGGGTTTATTTATTTTTAATAGGGTTAAATTTATTTTACCCCTATACTATAGGGTATGTATCAAATGCTTCATATACTTACAAAACCTTCAAATACCCATCTCAAAGTCATCTATCGTTAGCAAAATAGTTGACGGTGTCAAAATTCTACAGTAAATTACTGATTTAACTTTGTAAAATAACTAAATAGTATAAAAACTTATGATGACTTTGAGGGAGATATTTGAAGATTTTAAAAATATAAGAAAATATTTAATACATACCCCATAGTATCGGGATAAAATAAATTTAACCCTTTTTAATACAATTTTCAATCACGCTTGTTCCCATTGTATATAAAAATAGTTCCCTCAGCAGAGAGTCATTAATGGCGGCTCGTTTAACTTAAACCAATTAATTATTTGAACACTGACTATTTGAAATTAATGGGTTTTCTTTTTGTCCGAAGTTGACAATTTATTAAATTTTGTAAATCACAATTGATTAAAAAGAATAAATCTTGCCTGTAAGAAAATTTAAGCCCCGTTTTCTTTTTCAATTTCAAATATATTTTTCTCATTACTATTTAAAAGATTAAAATGAAATTTTGTTAACACATTTTTATGTTGAGTGATCAATTCAAGTGATATTACTTTCACACTTAAATGTTTGAGGTTCGATAATTGAAACTTTATGAATTTTTGGTATGCGCTGTGCATGCTTAAGAAGAAAATATTTTATAAACTCTTCTTGAAAATATTATCAATTCTTTTTTATTTTTTATTTTTTTATTTTTTTTTAGATCTATTCTATCATCCCGTTTAAATAAAAAATCTTTTTTCATATTTTTATTGGAAATACCACTTATTTTTTTTCATATTTAGCTTTTTATAAATCTATCATATAATTTTAATTATTACGGGCATCAATCAAATTCAAAATTTAATTTGATATAAAGTACTCGCTATTATTTCAAAATAATTAAAATATTCATATATTTTGAAAAAGCACGTTATGTTCAGCACAAAAAATATAAACTATCCAAATTTTTATCAATATACATACTCTAATTATTATTATTTTTTAAATCTAAATTAATGCAATCTCAATTTCATTTGTGAAATTACAAATAATTTTTTCAACTTTTGAAAATATTAAAAACTGAAAATATAAATGAAAATGAAACCAAACCGCCCTATCTAAACTTTTTCCTTAAACTTAGTTTGAAATAAATAATGGCTAACGGGTTCTCAGTTCTCTGCTCTGTGAAAGATGAAAGTTAAACTTAAGTTAATATTGAGATTGCCGAGTGGTCTATGGCTCAATGGCATAAATCTTTCACATAATATGAGAGGTCAGGAGTTCGAATTCGAACGAGATCCTGATATTGGTGCGTGTATAATTTAAAAAAAAAAAAAAGTTAATACTGAGATTATTGAGTTTTTTTATTTTTTTGAGAGAGCATTACAAATGACGAATGTTATCATTTTAATAAAATAATAATTTTATTATTATTAAGTTAAAGAAATACCCAGTCTCAAATCAAATAAATCAAAATATAAAGTGCACAACGCGCCCATTAAAGATCGAACACAATACTTCCCACTTAATAGAAAAGACGAATGCCACTTGAGCTAAAAGCCACTGAGATTATTGAATTCAAAATCTTGAAATGGTCAATGTAAAAATGGTTTTAATTATTTGAAAGTCATAATCAGGCAAATGTGAAAATTATGTTGCGTGGATCACTCAATTTTTTTTATTTTTGGGTTTTAATCTTTCTTTAGAATCTAAATTGATCTTTGGACAAGGACAACATATATATCTATATCTATATATATATATATATCTCAAAATTTTGGTTCATGACATCTCAATCATTAAATTAACAATGTGGTGTTAAATTAAAATATGGGAAATATTGTCAGAAAGATTGAGACTAGGAACATTAATATAATCAAACCAAATTATTGAGAGAAAAGGATATCCCCATACAAAATGCAGCTAGGGTTTTCTCACTTAATCAAAATCAAAATTAATTTTTTGGATTATTGATTCAATTCTTTTAATCAAACTCAGAATCGAACCAAAATAAAAATAAAAAAATAATTAGTATAATAATCAGAAACTAAACTATATATAGTATAATTCAATTTGATTAGGTCGATATTTGATTCTTTTGTATAGTCCTAAATATATGGCGAACTTAAAATTCACACTAATAGTAGGAACATATAAATTGCCTGACAATATAATTGACAAGCCAAAGTAAGATATTGGGGGCATAAAAAGTAAAAGTTCAATCAGATGTCAAATTAATTAAATAAAAAAGGCCACTGAATCCACCAAATTAAACCAACTCAAGATGGATTCTCAATCTAAGTGGGTTCAGATCCACCAAAAATTTAACAAGTATGAAATTATATCCCAAATCCAAGAAGGTTAAAAAATTATTTCTTCACTCGAACTCTAACTATATGCAGATGCATTCGAAGAACATAAGCTCAAATTTCATTAATTTACAAGAAAGGCCACAAATCTATTTCCATATAATATCGATGATTAAATTAAAATTTTACTATATAATATTATTATATTCTCGTCGAATTAAAAAATCTTTCAAATTTAGGAATAACAATTATTATTACATAACTGTACATGAAGAATCAGAACAACAGTATCTACTAAAAATGATGCATACATTTCAGCACTGATGGAGTTCTGATTTTCTTGATTTCAGAGAGATGTCTTCTCCAATTTCCATGAGAAAAATAAGACAGTACTATAAACCATCCCATTTCCCAAAAAATAATTGCAGAGAGGAAACTTTTCTAACATGTACTGTCCAGAAAGATGTTTCCATCAAAATCCACCCCCCCCCCCCCCCCCAACACCCCCAACCCAAAGCTGATCTGATTATAGGATTAATAAATCCTATTTTAAGACACTGAAAAATTCACCTTACCCCCTGATTAAAATCAGCATCAAATTTCTTCAGTCTTGATCTCATCCACAAAGAAGTTGAGATTATTGCTGCAGATATTAGTAGTGCTAATCAGCTGCTTAATCTCCTCAATACTGCAATCCACTGGATCATAATTCTCACTAAGGCAAACATTATTTGCTGAAGAATATGATCCATTGCTAGTACTAAACAAGAATGTCTGATTTTCATCAACTCCATTGCTGAAATAGCTCTGGAAATTATATAAATGCTGATCAGGCAGCTCAAAGCTCCCATCAGACGAGCTGCAGCTGGCTGCTTCCCCTCCATAGATGAGGAGATTGTTCTTACCATCTTTGTTAACCTGATTATGATGATCATTAACAGGGCCCACAAATGCATCATGGGTGCTAGAATTTGGAGAAATTAGAGATGTAAAAGTGGAGGATATGGGCTCAGAAGAAACTCTGGAAAAAGCCCTAACTGGGGTGGTGTACAGGGAAAATGGATTATAAGCTGTAGCTTGATTAGGGCTCTTTTGATATTTTGTAGATGGAGGAGCCATGCCCAGAAGTTTCTTTTTCAGCTTTGTGTTCCAGTAGTTCTTGATATCATTATCAGTTCTGCCTGGTAATTGAGCTGCTATTATTGACCATCTGCACTTAGATTTTTTTTTTTTTTTTTTTTTGATGAAAAAAAAATGTGTAAAAAATTCCATGAAATGATGCTAATTGAGACAAGAAAATGAGACAACACTGACCTGCTTCCAATGGTAGCAAAGAGGCTGCAAATTATTCTATCTTCTTCATCTGAAAATTCTCCATGCTTAATGTTTGGTCTGAGATAGTTCAGCCATCTGAGTCTGCAGCTTTTTCCACATCTTCTGAGACCTATTGATGTACAAAAACAGAAGTATTCAGTACCAACAAACAAAAAGAAACCAAAAAAAAAAAAAAGATGGTTTTTTTTTTTTTTTTTATAATTTTGGGAAAATTAAATCTCATACCAACTTTCTGTGGGAGAGAAATCCAATTCCCTCCAGTGCCATGCTTCTCTATGTATTCCTTTAGCTTTGCATCTTCTTCAGGTGACCATGGCCCTTTCTTCACATTTGCCTTGTCACAGCATGGAGCTCTTCCCATCTCTCTCTAGAGTTCTTTGAGTCTTTTCACCTTTGAGAAAAGTCTTGAAACTTGTGATAGTTGGATTTGTTTTTTCAGATGACTTGTTCTTGTACAACAAGGTGTTATATATATGTACACACACACATATACGTAAATATATACACATAATCATATTTGGCCTGGTCTTATCCGGTTTCGAATGAGTCAATAATTTTAAAACAGTTTATTAATTATTCACTTTTTTTCATTCTTTGATGAGAATAAAATCTTATCAATGCGTTGCAAGAAAATATTGCAACGATTTTTTTTTAATTTGAATTTATGACCTCACACTTTACGTGTGATATTTATAATATTGGATCCAAGATGTAATATTTATATTTTATTTTTATGATAAATTTAATTATATTATTACATATATATAATTAATGTGAGAGAAAAACAAGTCAAAGTTGGATACACTCTAATTTCAATTGTCAGTTGTCTAATCCTATTCAGTGATTAGCTAAGGGAGTTTCCACAATTAAATTTATCCATCTCCCATCAACAGACAGAAACTCTTCCACTATTAGCCTCACTTGCCCTTTTTCTTCCAAAGAATCCAAAGACTGCCCGAGCAATGGCATGCAATTCAGATCTGAAAATGATTGGTCACTATTCCATTTTTTATTACCAATTTTTTTACATATATATTCCACAAATAGGGATAGCCTAACATAATATATATGTTTGCCTGGGTGGCTATGTAACTAGGGAAGGTGGTTCAACATGGCAATATGCTCATATTTCTTACATTATTAATTACTCCAAAAGTATTTATTTTATCTTCTATTATTGTGGGAGAAGGATAACATATTATAAGAGAAAATAATGTTAATTAATCAAGCTTTGAAGTAGTTATAATTAAATTCACTATTAAAAAAATAAGTATCTGCAATGAAAAAGTTGTTATGGTTTAATTTCATAGCAATAGCTATGAATTTTCGTAGCAAGAGTAATTTTTTTTAATTATAATCAACAAATATTATTAATTATCAATTTGTAGTATTGTACATTTAAAACATAACAGATTAATTATACAAGAGAATTAATATATATAAAAAGAATGAATGAACATCAGCAACGGATTAGTCATAGCGAAGATTAGGTACAAGAGCGTCAACTTCGAACCTGGCTAGGACAATTTTGTAGTCAAAGCTACGAGTTTTTAGCATCAACTATGGATTGGCTATAGTTGATACTCTAATTTTTTGTAGTGAGTTTTTACTTATTACATATTAGGAGACAAATTTTTTATTCGATCATCACAATAATTGATGGTATCTGATCTTATCTTATATCGATATCGGATGAATCGAAAATTTTGAAATAATTTATAAGTTGTTCCATTCTCTCATCTTTTTAGATGTCTTTTTCATATTTTGATGTGACTAAACCTTTGTATTTGACGACTGATTTGATTATCATTAATGATAATTTTTATAAATTTAATATTTAAGAACTGCAATAATTATTTAACTAATTAATTATAAATTTTATTTAATTTGTTGCGCAATTGAACACGTGGTGGCAAGCAAATTCGACTTGATTAGCATGAAGTTGAGTACAGTTCATTGCATTATTGGCACCCTTTAATTAATTGTAAATTATAATCCTTGGATGGAATGAGCCAGATGCAAAATCTGACTGCCAACCAATTTAATTAACATAAGATACCATTTATGTCTTGGAATATTTTAATTACTACCACATGAATTCAATTATCTAAGATATATTAATTAATTAGTGTAAAAAAAAGATATATTAATTAATTCTTTTTAAAAAAAAAAAAAAAAAAAAGCAATTCACTACATAATCAGACACATCAAAAGTTAAAAATTAAGTTACAAGTACCCTATCCGAAAATTAATTTGATATAATTAATAATTAATTATAAACATAATCCAGAGGGCAGTTGAAAGTTCTTTGAACTACCAAAAGACATGTATAGCTGTTACAAATTAATGATTAAAAAGTAATTAGAGGCTTCCTCTTGTACGTATATTACTATCATTATTCCTTTGGGCAGAAAGTAACCTTAATGAATGTCGTTTCGACCACCTAAATATTTATAATTAGGTATTGAATATTTATAGATGTTTGGTATTTAAAGGGCAAATTATGGTTGATCAGACAGTCTTATAATAACAACCACACTATTAAAAATTAGGACATCATGAGTTAAAACTTATTTGTATTTGATGCTAAAAATTTACTGCTTCACTAAGATCAATTTGTTGTCGATAACTATTTGTTTATTATCTAATAATTTTTTTTATGAATAATGCATATCTAATTTGTTGCACTTCCAACAAATAAGATTAGGATTGATAGCTAATAATTTTTATTATTTATTTTTCAGGAAAATTATTAACAGTCATCGGATGCGGTCCCCGCACAAATAAATATTCTTTTCAATGGATCTATTTATATTTAGAAAAAAATTCATTTGGTTCAATAAAAATTAACTTATAAATTACATAATAATTTTTTAATTTTATCATCACGATACAATTAAAATGTTATGTATATAAACCCTAAAGGAAAGACATCATTAAGTAAAAAAAAAAATCAATATATAGCAAATTTTGTATAGCCTAGTATTTTTTCCATCATAAAGAAATTATGAAATAAGTTGTCAATTTAACTTTGTTCATTGAAATAATACTACATGAAAATTAGTTATTTTGCCAAAAAAGTTAAACCATATAGTTGAAACTTATTGAAGAAGTTATGAGTAGTGGAAGAAGGAGAATGGGTCATACAGATTGGAAAAAGGAAGAGTTAGTAGCGGGAAAATGAGATATAGAGATTCGAGAGAGGAAGAATTAGTAGGAGAATAAGTCATACACGTTAGTTATGCATAAAATTTTGACAATTTATGTAGATTTACTTTTTATCTTACAGGTGTTCTCTAGGTAAATGATGTTTAGGTGTAGCATGAATAATATGACTTTTCTTTTTAAATAGTATATATATACTATGTTTACTGCGAAAATCCATAGCTATAATTCGTAATAACTACAAAATTAATTTGGTAGCAATTTTTTCGTAGAAGATATTTAGCCAACATATATAATTTTTTTTTTTTAAATTTATACACGCACCCCACATTGGGTGTTTGCTAGGTCAAGGTGCAAATCTCTGACCTTACACTTTTTGTGTGAAACTTATATCATTAGGTCAAAAGGCTATTCAGCTTCCAACATGTATAACTTATATGCAATTTATTAGGTCATGGATCAGATTAAATTGGATCAGGTTGACCTGAAAACACTTAAGAGTCCATATATATATTTTTTAATCAAAATACACCCAATTGATTGTTAGAGTGCATTTGACTCATAATCATGATGTGGAAACTTAGGCCGCATTTGATTGTGGAGATTACTCAATATTACAAGCTTTAGTAGCATGTAATCTTTGTTTGATAAGGATGATTAATCAAGTGTCGGCCTGATGATTATAGTGGACGGCTCAAAACTGTTCATCAGATTAAGCTTTATATTCAAATTTGATATCTGTATCGGCATGTGCGATTAAAAATCTCACATACAAGATTAGATGTAAAGTTACTCAAGTATCCTTTACACATATTGAGAAGTATCAATACTTGGGGGTAGTTTTGTCATTTCCATCGTGAATATTCGTATCGAATAGTAAATTGAGATTAATAGAAATTATAGTATACACAAATTTATAATGCAATTTTCGCTATCAAACAAGAATGCTAGATTAATTATTAATTTCAATCAAATACTTAATTTCCTACTAGCACTTGTTAACTAATTTTTGGTATCAAACGCAACCTTAATGTGGTAGATGTATGTTGTCCAAATAGTATAAATAATTTAATCACACTGTTATATACTTATATATAAAGAATCAAGGAAAAATGCATGACCTGCTGAACACGAGGAAAAAACCAAATCTTTGTTTCAATCAAGCAGTGTACAACGATGGACTGTGTCCAAAAGAACCTTTACTATTAAGTAAACAAAATCAATAGTGATGCATGCAAATCATCTATTTGCGTCAAGACCCTCTACATACTTGCTGCATGCATGTGTATATATAAATTACCTTATATATATATATAAACGGATTTATATAATTAATATGAGTTTGAGAAAATACTAATATATTGATTCAAGGATCGTGTTGCTGTAGCCCCAATTATCTTAGCCAACAGGGACGGAGCCAGAATTTTTATTTATGGGGGAGAAATTCTAAATTATAAAAAATATGATATTTTTTTTATGGCACATATATACAGAGAAGTATAATAAGGCAAAAGGCATATTTTCAATAAACGGAAGGGCAAATTTATAATTTGAGAATGGAAAAAGTATAATATTTTAAAATTATTTAATATAAAAAATAAAGTTTTAATATTTTGAGGGGGGCAATAGTGTAATATTTTAAAATTTTAATATAAAAAATAAAATTTTAATATTTTAAGGGGCAAAAGGGTAATATTTTAAAATTTTAATGTAAAAAAAATAAAAATTTAATATTTTGAAGAAGGGGGGGGGGGGGGGGGGGGGGTGGTTGTGGCTGCCCCTATCAGCACCCCCTGGCTTCATCTCTATTAGCCAGAATTTGATTTCTAGAAGTAGTTAAATTCAAAATTGGAGTTCATTCAAATCTGAATCTAAATTATAAATATTTATATTTATACTTGCACATATTATTTTTATTCCATTTTATCATTCATTTGGTTGGAGTGATAATAAACATTTAGACCCACATGAATATCAAAAATCCGTGTGCAACTTCCATGATAAATTAATCTGCGACGTCTTATGAGTTTATTTATCATGCCAACAAAATTATATTATAATGATAAAAAACCACATAAATTATTAGATAAATTATTATAACATAACCTAAAAATTCAACCAAACTAATCGTCTGGGTTTGTTAGGGGTTCAAATTTCAAAGTTTACACATATAAGTGTGAGGTGATGCCATTTAATCAATTATGGTCACTTTACACATATGTAAGACTAATGTCATTCAATTAATTAACCAATAAATAAATTAGTAGAGGTTTGAAGTTTATGAATGAATTATTAAAGATCAATATATAACTAATAAGTACATTTCACTTACTACTATAAATTCAAAATTTTGAGAGTACCGTGCAATTATTACGTATAGAAAGAAAACTAGAAACCAAATTGCAGGACACAAAAAAAATTGTCAACAAAAGTTGGCACAAGTTAGGTGGCTTCCTATGTACGGGAAAACAAGAGTTGATGAATGAAAGACTAATAAAGAAGAAGCTCTCAGGGCTGTGGATTCCCCTAAAATGAATAATATATTTAACACGAACACAATGCGTGTGCATCTACGTAAAAAATCAAATAATTACTGAATGAACAATAATTCAGTACTTTTGCGTTTGGGACCTATATCCTAGGTTATAAATTATTAATATATTTGATATGTATTTATGAAATGAAATAAAAATATATATATAAAAAAGAATAGAAGATTTAGGGCCCGTTTGGTTTTATTTCCAAAATTATTTCCAGTTTCTAAATTTTTCTAAAAGTTGAAAAGTTAGTTATAAATTTGAAATGGAAATGAAAATGTGTTTGGATGATTTGTTGGAAAATAATGATTGAAATATGTATAGAATTGAAAAGATGGTTGATTTATATTTTTATATTTAAAAAGAATTATTTTTTAAAAATATATGTATATTTTATTAATTTTGAAATGATTGTTGATACTTTATGTCAAATCAAATTTGAATTTGATTGATGTAATAGTAGGATGATAGGGTAGGCTTAGAAAGAGTTTAAAAATGAAAATACGAACAGTTTGAGTGAAAATAGAGAGAAAGTGATGGTTTTTAATTTTTGTTTCCTGATGAAAACGAAAAGGGGCTATGAAAATAAAACCAAACAGGCCGTTTATTTTTATTTTCTGGATCTATTTTCATTTTCTGCTGAAAATAAAGATAGAGAGCTACCAATTTCTCCTCTATTTTCACAAATATTTTCATTTTCAAAATATTCTTACAAACAAACTCTTACGCACACTCTCTCCATTTTCACTTTAATTTCATTACTTTTCATTTTTTCTTGCTCACATTTGCACGATTTTTAATACAAAACACTATCAGCTCGTTTGTTTTTGTTTTCAGAGTTCATTTTCATTTTTTGTTGAAAATGAAAACAGTGAACCATCAATTTCTTCCCCATTTTCACAGATATTTTTGTTTTTAAAATATTCTTCCAAACAAATTCTTACACACTATCTCCATTTTTACTTTTCATTTTCTCCTACTCATATTTGCATGATTTTTAATACAAAAATACTATTTTTTTCAAATACAACTTATTTTCAACCCTACATAGTCATTATATTTTAAACAAGACATCCAAACAATATTTTATTTTCAAAAACACATTTATAACTAACTAGCAAATGAAAATGCCTCTAGAAAACAAATCCAAATGATTTTCCAACTACGACCTATTTTCAATCCTACATAATCATTACATTTTAAAAAAAATATCCGAAAAATATTTCATTTTCAAAAACACTTTTATAACTAACTTTTCATTATTTCTTTTCACTAGAAAATAAAATGCCTCCAGAAAACAAATTCCCACGACCTGTAAACTGGTGCGAGCAACTTATGTGAATTGAGTTGAAAGAAAAAAAGTTAAAACCATTGCAAATATATATTTTTAGTTGATTCTCCAACAACAACCCCCTCCCCCCCCCCCCCCCCCCACCACCACCACCACCACCAAAAGCAAAAAAAAATGGGAAAATAAGAGTATTCGTAAGAACTGAAAATTATGGTAGGATCCGTACTTTAATTTTAGGCAAGTCCTTTACTTAGAAGCTATAACCGACGATATTTTGGAATTGAGTTTCACATATCTGATGATGAATAATTTGAATATTATTATTATTATTTAATGTTGTTTGTACATAAATGATGGTCATTTTCTCTTTCTCAAAACCTTCAATTGAAGGATTTTGGTGATACTAAAAGTTTTATCCCATTTAAAGAAATTAATAATCTTAAAATAATTTATAAATTGATATTATAGTCTTCATCCCCTAAAGTGTGTATTTTATAAGTACAGAACCTCTTATTATATGTGCCAATAAGATAATACTTCATAAAATATTAATGTCCATTTACAATTTTAGATGAATCATATGGTTACAAGATTTTATCCAAACTTCACATTGCAAAAGGAGAATGGTTATATTTTATGTTGATATATTTAGTGGCATATATAAACGTCAAGTATAATTGATTTATAATTGGTGAGGGTTGAATCCGTTGGATATTGGATCAAGTTGATATTTCGATGAGATTCCACCTCTGTGGTCGATTTACGAATGGATGTGGGCTGAGTCCTGCAATCACTTAGCAAACGTCAGGCTAGCCGAGGGTAGGCGCTCCAACGATCAAGTCAATATGGGTCAACTAGACAATATCAGCAGCAGAGTATGAACTTTTTGTATATATGAGAACATACTTTTGGAAGGCTGGAGTGGGGGGTATTTATAGCCTTCTCCCCCTGAGGATTTGTCCGAGATGCCCTTGATGTGTAGGGAGGACCCTTGTCCTTGCATGAGGAGCAATTAGTCATCTCTCACCCCTGTCATATTCCTGGTGGCTGTCTTCCCAGGTTTTAGGGTTAGGGTAGGACACTGTTGATGCACCTGCCGCGCTAGGTGGTAAGGGGGCGACATGTGCCATTAATGCGGAGGCATGCCGCCTGTCAGTGTATTTAATGCAGCAGGGATGATACTGTGCTCTACCGACCTCTCTGGTCGGAAGAATGATTAACCTGACAACAGATTGGAGTACGGATTAGCGGTGCAGGTCGACATATCTACTCGCGACCTTGAACGAGGCCTGGTCGAGTGCTTATTTACTGGGTACACCGTCGATAATTGAGGTTGACTTGGGTCGACCGCGCTGTTGGGCCTTGGATGCAAGATGGGCTTGGTGTTGCACCTTTGGGTCCACGTAGTTTGGGCCGAGCCACTTAGGCTATCCTATATCATGAGTCCCCCCACTTTCGAATGCTGAACGAGGGGATCGACGAGAAGGATTGAGAAGTAGCTTGGTGGACGTTTGCATAGATCGACAAGGGTTTTTGAAAATCGACTAGGGTTTGGCGCATTTAATGAGCGGTTACATCGTGGTGCGCATGGTGCAGTGCGGCGGTTACAGCATTATTACAACCACTCGGATTCCCGCGCTTACACGCCTATAAATATGCGCTGTAAAAATAGACATTTTTACTTTTACTGCCTTTGTGTCTTGTTGAGCGCCTAGCCAACCGTTTTTGCTGCTAATACCTTCTGCTCTTAGTTCATCAATTCAATAAGTGCCTTATTTCCTTCTCCTCAGTGTCTTTTAGATTTATTGGCATGATGTTGGGTTTATCTGGTTCGGAGGGCATTTGTGGGGAAGATAGTGAGGCTACCCATTCTGATAGGCCTGGGGGTTTGCCAGAGGAGTCAAGTGACTCGTCGAGCAATGATTCGAGTTCCAGCAGCTCGAGTAGCGACCGCGGGGGGATGGAGCTGGGCCAAGTCAGGTTCCTCCGTCGCGGGGTCGATTATTCACCCTAGACCATTATAGTGAAATTGTGTCAACCATCACCCCTGTTGATTTAAGACGTATTAGGCAGTTATACCATATTCCTCTCGAGTACGAACTATTAACGCTTGGGGCATCTAGTCGAATGCATTGCCCCCTAGTCGGCTGTATCACTATTTTTGAGGATGCCTTTAAGTATGGTCTTAGGTTTCCTTTAAGTGCTCAGATGGTCGACCTGCTTAAAGGCCTTCAGGTGTGTATAACCCAGTTACTGCCAAATTGTTTCTCGACCATTTATAGTTTTATTGTCTTGATGCACCTATTCAACCAGCAAGCTAATTTTGAAAACTTTTCGAACCTCTTCCATCTTCCCATGTCCCGCAAGTCGGGTAGCACCGACGAGTGGAGTTTCTACTATTTAACCGCTCGACCCTGCCGTAAATTCCTTGTAACCCCACAATTTCTTTTACGGGCAAGAATGGAAAAAATGTTATCTATTTGTTCGGGTTGTTGGGGGTTTCAACATTCCTCGGGGCTGGTGGATGGGGCATGTCGAGATGCCAGGTAACCTAACCTCAACTTGGCCCAATACTTTCGTTTGGGATCTAGTCGAATTTGGCCAAATAGAGGCCTCGGTGTTTATCGAGATGAGGAGTTTGGTATTGGCTGGGTTGTCACCAGCTCTGTTAAATTTGTCTGCATATGATCGACTAGGTAGATTGTGCTTCTTTCAGTTTGTTATTTTTCTGTCCTTGTGGTTGATTTTAACTTTTGCTATTTTGCTACTTGGCAGATCGTGACGAGATCATGAACCGTTCAAGGGCTGAGGCTCTGGCGAGGGCGGAGAGGAACTAGCAGCTCCGCCAGGCGATGGTGGCTTGTCGAGCGGCGATCGATGCGCCTCAACAAGAGGCAGTGACACCTACACCGCTGCCAACACCATCGCCAGCTCGACCCGTTACAACTACAGACAGCAGCCCTGCGGGTTGAAGTAAAAGAGCAATGTTGGAGCAGGCAGGGCCTGCTCCAAAAAGGACTGCTGTTGAAAAGGGGAAAGGGAAGGCTGCGGGGTTGGGCCTACCGATGGGGGACGACCTGTTCGGGACCCGCAGAGATGATCTTCTATTTCAGCTGCCTAAACTGCCCTCGCCTAGGTTTGGGACTGAACCAAGCATGATTGTGCATAACTCGCTATCGATGGAAACAGTAGGGCGGACGGACGTTGCTCCGCTAAAAGTGCCGATGGCTAGGCAGTTCCTAGCCGACCAGAAGAAGCTGATGGGGCTGAGCTAGGACGCTTCTCTTCGGGCGTTGGCCTATCACGTCAACATGGTAAGGTTTTGGTCGAGTATATTACGTTGCTGAATACTCGTTGATTATTTGTATTCTTACTAGCAATGCTGCCTTTCAATTCGGTCAGCTGGGGTATAATTTTTACAAGCGGTAGGAACTGGCCTTGGCCGATCGTGAGGAGCTACAAGCTGGTGGGGATGTGGAGACTCTCAGGGCTAAGCTTGAGTCCTCACAAACGAGAGTCGAGGAGCTGTACAGACAGCTTCAAGCAATGGATGATCAGCTGGTTGCCTCTGTAAAGGAGAGGACTAGGTTGGATAAGCTGCTGAAAAAGGCTCAGTTGGATGGGTAGGTGGCTTTCGCCTCTAGTCGATCTGTAGGTTGGAATGTTGGCCTAGACGAGGCCCGAACTGAGTTCTACCAGATACTGCCGCTGATGCGATGACAGGCGGTGCAATAATTCATGATGAGCTCGACGTTCTAGGATGCAAGCATTATGTTTGCGCTCAACGACGCCCACAATTCTTTCGAAAATGCGCTTAAACAGCTATATTTTCTAGGCTACTCCTTCCGACCAAAAGATAGGTATCACCTTAATCACTTGCTCGACGAGCAGTTACAACCCTATCCAGAGGATGACGACGGGGCTGAGGGTGGAGGCGTCGAAGCCACTGTGGCCGAGGGTGTCATGGAGGTTCCGCCATTGGCGCCTTTGACAGATGAACAGAGGAGGCGGGCCGAGATCGAGAAGAGGTTGAAGACAATTGTGCAAGAATTTAATTTTACCGGCAACTTCACATTTAAGGTCAAGGAGGGGGAGGTCGATGCAGCCACATACCTTCCTCCTCTGGAAGGGCGATTCCTAAGCGACGTGGCTGGTCCTTCTTAGCCAGCGACCGCCGCTATACCTGTTGTTGTTGCCATGCCTGAGCCTGTTCCGATTGCCATCCCCTCGAGCGATGAGCTTGAGCAAGCCATCGAAGAGGGTGCTCGAGCTGCTGGTGATAAGGGTGCGGGGTCGAGCTGAAGTTGTTGCTGCTTAGATGTTATATCATTTTCTTTCTTTGTGTATAATGAAAGTGCCTTGAGCAAACGTTGTTGCGTGATTGATTTTTTGTTATGTATAAACGAATGTTTTCTGAGTTTAAGCAAGTTTATGTCAAGCTTTTACCTTGACTGTCTTTATTTTGCTACACATATGGCTTTGGCACTTCGCCAAGATTAACTCAAGGACCTTGTCGAGTGGATTGTAGGTAATATACAACATGACGAATTAGAGACAGTAAAGCGCCACCTCGTGGGCGCTATTTAAGTGAAAAAGTTAACAACTTTTACGATTACAAACCGTTGTGTAGATTGCTTGGTTAGACAAAGTAATCACTTGATGATAAACTTGAGTAGTGTAGCGACTACGTGGTCGACGTCCGATAATAAATGATAAGCTTCAAATAATTTAGCGACTACGCGGTCGACTTATTGGTATCGGCCGTGAAGCCTCGACTTGGCGGCTTGAAGCCTGCTTGGTCGACTTCGGGGTCGACTATTTGGTCTCGGATGTAAAGCCTCGACTTGGCGGCTAGAAGCCTGCTTGGTCGACTGCGGGGTCGACTATTTGGTCTTGGCTGTGAGCCTCGATTTGGTGGCTAGAAGCCTGTTTGGTTGACTGCGGGGTCAACTATTTGGTCTCAGCTATGAAGCCTCCACTTAGCGGCTAGTAGCCTGTTAGGTCTACTGCGGGGTCGACTGAGGATGGTGAGCTTGTGTAAGTTTGCATTTACAGAATGTGTGGTAACTTTTATTGTTGCTGGGAAGTACAAAGGAGGCTGATGGCCATTTATACATAGAATTTCTTTAAGTTTTCTGCGTTCCAAGGTTGTGGTAGTTCGTTTCATGTTGCTTCTACTAGTCGGTAGGTGTTGTTGTTTGACACTTTGATCACTGAGTAGGGCCCCTTCCACTTTGGGTCGAGTTTTCCTACATTTTTTGATATTTCCACTTTTCTGAGGACGAGGTCACCAACCTTGAAGCTCCGGGGTCGTACTGTTTTGTTGTAACGTTCCGTCATTTTCAATCGATATCGCTGCATTGTGTTGTAGGCTGTGTGGCGCAGCTCGTCGACAATGATTAGGTCAAGTGTCATCTCCGTTGCATTTCTGACCAGATTATAGTGAATTACTCAAGCTATGTGCTGGATTAGCTCGGACGGAATTACTTTTTCAGATTCGTAAACCAAGCTGTACGGGCTGTGGCCCGTGGATGTTCGGGGTGTGGTCCTATATGCCTACAACACCCCTGGGAGGTCGTTTGCCCAACTGGCTCCTGTGCCAGCTATTGAAGCCTTGAGGAGATCGAGAACTATTCTGTTCGTGACCTCCGTGTGGCCATTGGCCTAGGGGTTTCCTACCGACGTAAAGTGTTGGCTGACTCCCAGGGTCTCGCACCATTTTCTTGTGCTCTTACTTTGGAACTGAGTGTTGTTATCCGAGATCAGGACTTTGGGCAAACCGAATCGACATATTATGTTCTTCCAGATGAAGCTCTTGATAGTCGCATCGGTGATTTTCGGAACTGCTTCTGCTTCTACCCATTTAGTAAAATACTCGACTGCCACGATGATGACTTTGCGCTAACCAAATATCTTGGGGAAAGATCCAACTATGTCGATCCCTCACTGGTCAAATGACCATGTTATCTGGACATTGACCATCGACGCAACTGGTTGGTGCGGTATGTTCGAGTGGATCTGGCATGATGGGCATCTTCTGGCAAAGTTGACGGAGTCTTTCAATAGGGTTGGCCAAAAATAACCATAACGGACAACTTTATGCGCCAGAGACCGACCACCGAAATGGTTGCCGCAAATGCTGGCATGAATCTTATGTAGCACTTTGTTTGCCTCTTCAGTTGCTAGGCATTTCAGTGGGGGTCCTGATATTGACCTCATATAGAGCTGTCCATGGTCATCAAGTGCAAACTTGGCTGCCAGCGCTCTAAACCTGCGGGCCTCCTTATCATCGTCGGGCATGGTCCCCTGACTCAGGTAAAGCTTGATTGGCTCTTTCCAAGAGGAAGTTATCTCTTCGACCCACCCGACGAGACTATGATTGGTGGCTTGGATACAAGGTTTGCTGGCCACTAAGAACGTTATGGTTCTTTCCCCAGTGCCTTTTGTGGAGCTGGCCAGCTTCGAAAGTGCGTCTGCTCGGGGGACCTGGCTCAGGGTGAAACTTCTGAATGACTGTCGTAATTGTCTTACTTCTGTCAGATATTGAGTCATTTTGGCCTCCTTGGACTCGAAGTTGCCCTCAACTTGTTTCGCGACTAGCTAGGAATCAGTGATCGCTACAAGCTGCTCGACGCCGCGAGCTGCGGCCATGCGCATTCCTGCGATGAGAGCTTCATATTCTACTTCGTTGTTGGTAATCGGGAAGTCGAGCTTTATTGCAAAATCATACTCCTCAGCAAGTGGGGAACGAAGAGACACACCTATTCCACCTCTTAATGTGGTTGTTGAGCCGTCGACGTGCAATGTCCATACTGAGGCATTCTCAACTTTTTGGTTCGGTAAGTCGAGTCTTTCGACGATGAAGTCAGCCAAGACTTGTGCTTTTATGGCAATCCGCGGCTAGAATGTGATGTCGAACTCTCTGAGTTCGATAGCCCACTTGGTGAGTCGACCTAAAGTGTCGGGCTTTGACAACACCTTTTTTAACAGTTGATTTATCAACACCACGATCATGTGTGATTGAAAATAAGGTCGAAGCTTTCGTGCTGCAGTAACAAGGGCGAGAGCGAACTTCTCAATCTCAAGAAAGTTGTGTTCAGGACCGTGCAAAACTTTGCTGCAATAATACACTGGACGGTGAGTCCCGTCTCTAGTCGATGTCAAAACTGAACTGATCGAAGCAGTGGATACAACCAGATAAAGTTGCATCACTTCTCCCAGGTCGGGTTTGGCGAGCATGGGCGGCAAAGATAAATATTGCTTGAGCTATACTAAAGCCTGGTCACATTGCTGAGTCCACTAAAATCCTGATTTTTTCGTGTTTCTGAGTATTTTGAAGAAATGGAGGCTCTTGTCGGCCAGCCTCGCAATGATTCTGTCGAGGGCTATGATCCTATCGACCAGTCGTTGAACATCTCGAACAGTACGGGGTAGGGTAACGTCCAGGATTGCTTGGATCTTATGCGGGTTTGCCTCGATCCCTCTCTGATTGACCATATATCCAAGGAACTTGCCCCCACGAACTCCCAATGTGCACTTATCGGGGGTGAGTTTCATGCCAAAGGCCCTTAGTATGGAAAAGGTGTGGTCGAGGTCGATGAGGTGGTCTTCAGCCTTCTCAGTTTTTACAATCATATCATTGACATAGACCTCCATCAACCTCCCGATTTCTTTCTTGAACATAAAGTTGACCAATCTTTGGTATGTTGCTCCTACGTTTTTTAGCCCAAAGGGCATAACTAAAAAACAATATACTCCAATGGGGATGACGAAAAAGGTCTTATCCCTGTCCTCGGATGCCATAAATATTTGATAATAGCCTCGGAAAGCAACCATCATACTCAATAACTCACATCCAGCAGTAGTATCCACTAATAAATCTAAACGAGGCAAGGGGTAAGGATCCTTAGGGCAAGCTTTATTCAAGTCAGTGAAATCGTTACACATTCGCCATTTTCCTTCATTCTTGGGACGAGTACAACATTACATAGCCAAGAGGGGTACTGAATTTCTACAATATATCCTGCCTCTAAAAGCCTGTTGCCCTCCTTCTCGATGATTTGGGACCTCTCAACATTGAAAGTTCTTATTTTTTGCCTTACTTATTTGTAGGCAGGGTCCACGTTGAGTCGATGGATGATGACGCTTGGGTCGATTCCTTAGAGGTCGGCGGCTTTCCACGCGAACACATCAATGTTACGTCGAAGGAAATCAACCATGAGGCATTCCAGGTGGTCGGCCATATTGCTTCCGACGCTAGTGGTTTTGTCGGGGTTTCCAGGTTCTAGCTCGATTGTTTTGAACTCCCCGACGGGCTCGACTCGGGTGTCTTCGAACTTTCTTTTCTTGGTTGATGGTCCCTCCTCGGGTTTTGCTACAAGAGCGCCTCCCAAGTGCTTCAGCTGAGGTCGCTTCTTCTGCTCGTTGGACTCGATAGAAGTGGTGTAGCAGCGTCATGCGTCCTTAAGATTGCACAAAAGTTCTCCTACTCCAGCTGGGATTGGGAACTCAATCTTCATATGGTATGTGGAGACGATGGCCCTAAAGTCGTTTAGGGCTGGTCGACAATGATGACATTGTAGGCGAATGGAGCGTCGACCACCAAATAGTTTATCATTAATGTTCTACTCTGGGGACCCTGTCCAAATGTTGTGGATAGGTTGATAGATCCCTCTAGGATGATCTCTGACCCTCCAAATCTGACTAGCGGTGTTCTAACTAGATCAAATTTTAATTCCCCCAGCTTCATTCTGCCCAGTGTGGACAAGAACATTATGTTCACGGAGCTGCCGTTGTTGACCAATACCTTTCTAACCTCGAAGTTGGCTATTTCCAGTGCTACCACCATAGGTCAGTCTATTTTTATATCGACTCCCTTGTTTTCCATATGGTCGAGGTTGGAGTCGCTGAACGAGATTGGCTCGGTACTAGTGGAGAGCTGGAAAACTATCTCGACCTTGGCTGGTCTGGGCGATTCTAGCTGTCTTTGGGTTTGTTTCCTTGCGTTCTTGGAATCTCGCCCAGTGGGACCTCCCGCAATCATGTCAATGACCCCTCGAATGGGCGGGTGGGATTCTTGGGCATGTCTTTTTCCTTTGTCTTCTCTCCTCGGGCTGGCCGACCTTTCTCTAAGGGGAGTTCGGTCCGTTTTGCCCTCTTCGCGCCTAGCTTGCTCTTTGACATATTTTTTCAGATGGCCCTGCCTGATCAGTCTTTCAATCTCATCCTGCAAGTTGAAACAATCTTCTGTGTCATGCCCTTTCCGCATATGAAAATGGCAGTATTTTTTTTATTTTTTCATGGCCTCTGTTTTCGTGAGCTTTAGGGGTTTTTTGAGCAGGTTGTCGTGTTGTATGGTGAACAACACCTCCTTCTTTGGGAGATTGAGCGGAATGTAGTTGTGGAAGCGTTTTATGGGGGATCGACGTCTCTCTCTAACCTGACGGTCATCTTTCTCCTTGTTTTTCATCTTGTCGACCTCCAGATTGCCGTATTTCAACTTGTTCATCTCTTCTTGGGTCATGTACCTCTCTGCGAGGTCGAGAAGCTCCTCCATCGATCTACGCTGCACGCGTACCAATGCATTGGCACACTTCTTGTGCCTGAGGCACAGGAATAACACGTCGATCAAGAATTCGATTCTCTGGTTGTCGATCTTTATCACCTTCGTGTTGAATCGGGTGAAAAAGTCCCAGAGGAATTCTTCCTTGTTCTGCTTTATTGTGTGCAAATGGGTGTGAGGAAGTTTGTCTTTTCTCCTGCTCGCAAACTGGTGCAGAAATTTGTCGCACAACTGGTCATATGAGTATATCGACGCTGGTTCCAGTTTCACAAACCAGTCGAGTGCTATCCCTTGAAAGGTGGTCACAAGCATCTTAGCGTGGATGTACTCGTTGTGTCCATGTAGCTGCATCATGTGCTCGAACTGCATTAGATGTTCGTTTGGGTTGGTCGAGCCATCGTATCTCGACAAGCCAGCCAGAATCTTGGCTTCTCGTCGATTATGTCTTGGACAAATGGGGAGTCCCTTTCTCTTCGGAACCTCTGCGGTCCCTCTTAGTGGGGCAACCTTCCCGTGTTTCTCCTCGAGATCTCCTCCAGTCGTCGGTTCAATTGTTGTACCAGTGGGATACATCCTCTCATTCCTCCTTATCCGTCTGGGATGCATTTCTGTTCGTGCGGGGTCTCGAGCGTTCGACCTTATCGCACTGCGGGGCTCAAATGGGTCGAACATCATGGTCGACAGAATCCACCACCTCCTCGCGGGGCAGGGGTCGAGCCATTTCTCTTGGAAAACGGCCCGAGCTCAATTCGCACCTCGACGGTGGCCTGCTAGATTCTTTTCCCTCCAGGACCGCAGGTTGCGGCGTCGCACTGACTGCCGGCTTCGATTAGGGGGTGTGTCGATTCAAAGCTACCGAGAGTTGAGCTGAAATCTGCTCACTGATGAGCTGCATCAATTGAGGCATGGTCAAAGTGACCACTAGCTCTTGGTGAGGTCTAGGCGGGGGAGAGCTGGATCTCTTGCTTTCTTCCCTTCCTGAGGGGGCTCGCCTGGTGTTTACCATTTTTGATAGCAGACTTCAAAAGTTTCCCACAAACGGCGCCAAATGGTGAGGGTTGAATCCGTTGGATATTGGATCAAGTTGATGTTTCAATGAGATTCGACCTTTGTGGTTGATTTACTAATGGAGGTGGGCTGAATCCTGCAATCACTTAGCAAACATCAGGTTAGCTGAGGAGCCCTCGGCTTAGGCGCTCCGACGATCAAGTCAATATGGGTCGACTAGATAATATCAGCAGCAGAGTATGGGCTTTTTGTATATATGAAAACATACCTTTGGAAGGCTGGAGTGGGGGGTATTTATAGCCTTCTCTTCTTGAGGATTTGTTCGATATGCCCTTGATGTGTAAAGAGGACCCTTGTCCTTACATGAGGAGCAATTAATCATCTCTCAGGCATGTCCTATTCCAGGTGGCTGTCTTTCCAGGTTTTAGGGTCAGGGTAGGACACTGTTGACGTGCCTGCCGCGCCAGACGGTAAGGGGGCGGCATGCCGCCTGTCATTGCATTTAATGCGGCAAGGATGGTACTGTGCTCTGCCAACCTCTCTGGTCGGAAGAATGATCGACCTGACAACGGATTGGAGTACGGATTAGACGTACGGGTTGACATATCGACCTGCGGCCTTGAACGAGGCCTGATCGAGTGCTCATTTACTGGGTACACCGTCGATCATCGAGGTTGACTTGGGTCGACCACGCCGTCGGGCCCTGGATGCAAGATGGCTTGGTGCTGCACCTTTGGGCTCACGTAGTTTGGGCCAAGCCACTTAGGCTATCCCATATCAATAATAATGTATTTTTATAAAGAAAATATTTATATATTTAATATATATTTATAAAGTGAAATAGAAAATAATCATGTAGTAAAATAGAAGATTAAAATAGAGCTGTTGCAGGTTGTAATCTTTTGATCCAATAATGAAGGTTGATTAATTCTATTTAATTTCTTTAGTAATGATCACAAGAGATAATAAGAATTATTATAGGTTCTAGTTGAAGTGGTCTTAAGCGGAAAGTAAAGCCCAAGTTGCCAAGATTATTAATTGCATCTAAGTCTTTTCCATTAAGGGCTCGTTTGCTTTGAATAATATGATTAAAAATTATATATAAGTAAATCGATATATTTTAAACTTATTAGGATAGAATATTTTAATTTTTAATAGTTTTATATTTTTTAATAAATTTTTCACAATTTTCTCATTCTTCCCCATTCTTAGGAATAAGGTTTAATTGAAAATAAGATTAAAAAAAAAAGGTTGTATTTGATCTTTACAATTTTTATCACACCAAATCATTCATTCCCCCCTTTGATTCATTTTTCAAAAACAATAATAAATAATGTTGTGCCTAGAATTTATCAAGAATTTTTATGAACTGAAACAAACATTAAAAGAAATTTGATTATATATGTATCACACCAAATCAAGCCAAGCAAATAAGGCCTAAACAAAGTTAATGTCCCAAAACAGTATTTAATATCATGTTTAGATTTTGAATTTGACAAAAAAAAAAGAAGAGAGAAAATATTAAAAAATAATAAAATTGTACCGAAAAATATTTTTTTAAGTTGTGTTTGGTTCTTAGGAAACATTATAGAGAATATTCTTTTTAATATGTATGGTTTTTTCCATTCTCACCAAAATTGAAAAAAATTAAATATATCATTAAAAAAAATTCAAACTTACTCCACTAATTAATTAACTTATATACGACAGCTACCAATTAACGTCATCAACTGCGAATGTGTTGATCTCACCATGTGCCTCTGGGAATTAAATTTGTTGCAACGGAGGAAAAAAATGAAAAAAGAAAGAAAGAAAAAGGGGGGAAAAGACAAGATTAACATGGGTATGGGCTAGGTTTGGATTATTTGGGCCAGTTCAGGTCCAATAAACAGCCCAATAAATTTATAATGGATCCCTTATAAATAAATTGGATGACCATATAAGTAATGTGCTATTAAGAGTTGTCTAATGGTTGAATGGACTTTAACCCAACGGTAAAAATCTCACACATAATTATAAAATTGAAAATCTGAATTTAGCGAACTTTCAAAATGCGTGTGTATAAATAAATTAAAGAAAAAAATACTGCAAGATTTGTTGCAAGATACGTATTGTTGTATATTAGTATATTACACAAAACTGGATAAAAAGATTGAAATATCATGGCTCAAACAAAATTCAGTAGATTTATATTAATAATATCAAGTTGTGTCTTACACTGAAAAAATAAGTCGCTCATTTTTTATTTTTATTTTTCATAAAAACAAAATTGAGTTATCGGATAATTATTAAAAAGAATAAGAAAGAGAGAAATTTGATCTCGATGTACTTCTTGGACATTAAAACAAGAGTTATGGATGTTCTCGTAAAAGTGCAAAGGATCCTTCCAAAGGAAATGAGAAACATGATCAACCTTCAATCAAAAAATAATAAATACTATAGAATAAACTAATATACACTCAATCAATCGTCAATCTCCAGGCCTTCATTCACAATACAAAATTATATGATTTGCCCTCGTTCACTACTCTTCTAACTCCTATGTGTTTCTTTAATGATATATTTGTGCCCATGAGTCCATGAGTTTTTTCGCCTAATTCTCACTCGACAGCGCTATCATAAAATTCCTATTAACTGATAATGTCAAATTATGTTCTACATTAAAAAAAATTGAGTATTTCAGTCTATTTATAATCTCTTCTCAATTTTTCATAAAAACAAAATTTCCATCTTATGCATCAATCTTGTGAAATTGAGTTTTTTGTGTGGATTTATTTTATTTTTTTACTAATTAAAACCCTAATTACTTTTTTGATAATTGAAAAGGAAAAGGAGGGCGAACAACATAGCAATCTTTCTTGGCGTAACATAAGAGTCCTCCGTCGTTGTGAAATGTTCGGTTTGAATCATAACTACTGTTCAAAGGACCAATCATTCACTACAATCTCATCGAAACGCTAGTCAGCCCAAACCCATCCACCACAAAAATGACTAAAGAATTAGAACATACGAGTAATTAAAATCCTAAGTACTTGTATAACATACGAGTGCAATCTAATTACCAAAGGCCGAAGATCATATTTGTCTAGGGAAACCTCACACGCAAAGAAAGGCAAGCCGTGTTGCAAAAGTTTTAATGGCAACACACAGCCAGGCACCCAAATCATATGGCAAATGTGAACAATATGATGAATAAAACCAAAAAAACACAAGTGAGACCACATGTCTAATTTGAGTTTTCCCAGTCAAAATTGGTGGTGGGTCAACACCAAACCAAAGCAATTTGCCAAATGGCCCAGGAGTGATAGTTTACCTTATCAATCTTGGTGTGTGGAAAAAATGATTGCTACAAAGTAGGTGGTGACAATATGGACTAATTGTGTCAAGTATAATGACATCTACCAACCCATTTTGTTGGAAATGAAGAAATGTAGCAACACCTTAATTTCTCAACTTTGACAATTTCATGAAAATAAAAGCACAAAGTACTAGTTGGAATCATTTGAGATCTTTCAACCACTCAAATTTACCCCCAAAATAAATAAAAATAATAATAATAAAATTGGTATTTAGGAAATTATTTGACATGTTGGAGACGTATTTTGATTCAAGAATAGTGTTAATTTCTTCTTTTAGTACAAAATTATACTAAAAGATAACTAAGAGCAACAAATTATACGAGTTTGCTCGTTTCGAAAAATACTATTTCTTTTTTTTTTTTTTTGAGAAAAACGACGTTCATTTAGATCAAATACGAAATCGCCTATATAATATGGGAGACAATGATATTTGAGTTACAAGTCACTGAATAAAAGATACTATTTGTTAGAAATTTATCGATACTATACATAAAAAAATGTGAATTAATATTAACTTGTTGAGTTTGTGATGAATTTTTATTTTGGAAAAAGATAATTTCCACACGTATTCCACTGGATTTATTTATTTATTTTATCTCTATTTTTCACATTATATGTGAGAAATGTTACAAAACTACAAATGAAGATCGAATCCGTTTCAAATTGAGAGGGAGAGACATGAATTTTCCTGCTTGTTGACGTGGACAAAGTTTATGAAAAGACTTTCACCAACTCACGTACATTTCCTGATGCGGTGGGTACAATCCTTAATTGCAAAAACACTTCCGAAGTGTCACAATTATTACCTACCCACAGAAAAGTAAACCAAGCCAGGCCTTCATTTGACGCCGTCGATCGGCCTTTATTGCCAGTTGGCGCCATCTCATTGTCTTCGGAAGATAGGTGGGCCCGCGTAGGTTAGTTTACAGTTTCCAGACGGAATCTAGAGAGAGAGTAGTGGTAGAAAGAGAGAGAGCGCGTCAATAGTGATCCGGATCCGCCTACATATATACCCTTCGTCGCGGCTCAACGAATTCATTCTGCATTTGCGCTTTCCTCTGTCTTCTTTCTTCATTTTTGATCTGCAGATCTAAGTGTTCTTCAAAAAGGTGAGCAATTGAAATACTTTTTTATTTGTTAGATCTGTTAATGTTGCATTAATTCTTGTTTGGATCTATAGCATTTTCGTGTTGTAGTTCCTATGCTCATTTTCGTTTCGGATTCAATATCGGTTGATTTGATGATTTCTCGGATTCGACATTGATAAAATTAATGAAAGGAATGTTGTTATAGAATGTTGAATTCACCAAATTGATAAGGGCATCTTAGTTGCAGAGGACGTGTAAATCTTAGTTCTCTTGTCTTGAGATTCAGATCTTGTTGAGCATTTTGTGCAAGCAATGAATGTTATGAGTTTCCGTTGAGGATCTGCATTTTCTACACTAAGTTTGTGATTTGGTGGTTTGTTGGATGCTTGTCGTATTAAAGATTTTAATCGACAAGGTGCGGCACTAGTATGATCGTAGGATTGCAGATCTGTGCTGCATCTGTCTTTTGCTGTTGCTCCCACGCTGTTTTCTGGATAAATAATGTACTGTGGATCATTAAGCCAACATATTTCCTATTGTTAATATAGGTTTGTCCGATTGTGTATCTATGCCTACTTTTGTTTCATAACTGATAAAAGACGAATAAGATTCCACGGTTATAGCTTTAAGCCAGGCTCAGAAGGGTTGGTTGCTTTTAACTTATGACAAGATGCATCTGACTAGTTCAACCATATGCAGTTGATATGCTTTTTGAGTAATGTAGTATTAATTAAACAAAGAAACAGTTCCTACTTCATTATCTTTCCAAATGCACGACTTCTGTGGCTTATATGAACTAATATAAGCCTTCAAATGTTTGTCAGATACAATATGGATACCTTCCTGTTTACCTCAGAGTCTGTCAATGAAGGACACCCTGACAAGCTCTGTGACCAAGTCTCGGATGCCATTCTTGATGCTTGTCTAGAACAGGATCCGGAGAGCAAAGTAGCATGTGAAACATGCACAAAGACGAATATGGTGATGGTCTTTGGTGAGATCACAACCAAGGCTAAGGTGGACTATGAGAAGGTTGTTCGTGATACATGCAGAGGCATTGGGTTCACGTCACCTGATGTTGGCCTTGATGCTGACAACTGCAAGGTCCTTGTCAACATCGAACAACAGAGCCCTGATATTGCCCAGGGTGTTCATGGTCATCTCACCAAGAAACCTGAGGAAATCGGTGCTGGTGACCAAGGCCATATGTTTGGCTATGCTACTGATGAAACACCAGAGCTGATGCCACTTACTCATGTCCTTGCCACCAAGCTCGGGGCCAAGCTTACTGAAGTGAGGAAGAACAAAACTTGCCCCTGGTTGAGACCTGATGGAAAGACACAAGTTACGGTTGAGTACAGGAATGACGGTGGTGCCAGGATTCCAATTAGAGTTCATACTGTCCTCATATCAACCCAGCATGACGAGACTGTTACAAACGAGAAGATTGCTAGCGACTTGAAAGAGCATGTTATCAAGCCTGTAATTCCTGCACAGTACCTTGATGACAAAACCATCTTCCACCTCAACCCATCTGGCCGATTTGTTATTGGTGGCCCACATGGAGATGCAGGTCTGACTGGTAGGAAAATCATAATTGACACCTACGGTGGCTGGGGTGCTCATGGTGGTGGTGCTTTCTCTGGCAAGGATCCTACCAAGGTGGATAGGAGTGGTGCATATGTTGTTAGGCAGGCAGCAAAGAGTGTGGTGGCTTCAGGACTTGCCCGACGATGCATTGTGCAAGTTTCATATGCTATTGGTGTAGCGGAACCACTTTCAGTGTTTGTTGAAACCTACAAGACAGGTAAGATCCCAGACAAGGATATTCTGGCTCTTATCAAGGAGAACTTCGACTTCAGGCCAGGAATGATTGCCATCAACCTTGACTTGAAGAGAGGAGGCAACTTCAGGTTTCAGAAGACTGCTGCTTACGGTCATTTTGGCCGTGATGATCCCGACTTCACTTGGGAGACTGTCAAGATCCTCAAGCCTTAGGCTTGAGTTTGTGGGTTACAACTAGACAATGCTTCCTGCAAATTGATTTCTTGTGAAAATCATACAGGTTGCAGATGAATAAACAAGCTTTGGCCGGATGGATTGATACTATGATTCTTTTTCAGGACTCCTTCACGAAGCAGGATTAGTGCTGTTCTGTACTTTTTAATTTTGAGCGATGTAGGAGCCTGGAGTATTTGTTTGACATGTCCCTTATATTTTCTTTTTCTGTTTTTTCATTAGCAAAGTAGTCTTGAAATCCAGCAGCTGGGTTTCTGACCCCTGTATCACTGCTATATGTCCATTTGATGATTTCTAAATTTATAAAACCGTTTCCACAATTCTGCTTGAGGTTGTTCCATGAAAGTTGATTCACTGCAACTGCCCATGAAAACCCTACCCAGACCCACACAGTAAAAATAAAAAAAGTAAAAAAAAAAAAATTGAGGCCCAATAGAACAATAGAATATTCTACCCAACTTTACCCAATACCCATAGGGTCTGTGGACTGAGCCTCTGTTCCAGACCCACTTCTTGTGGGTTGGGTTTGGGCCTGACCTGATTATTTTATTTTATTTTACTAATTTCAATTCCTATAAGTAACAATAAAGAAATCAAAATTTTACAAACCATTTTTTTTTATTAACTAATTTGAGTTCTTATGAAATAACAATTAAAAAAAATTCAAATTTTACAAATCAATATTTTTAAGCTAAATAAATGACAAAACAATTATTAAGTCAAATAAGTCTCGACAATTTTTTCTGTTTATTTCTTCATTGAAAACCCTCAAAGTCCTCAAGATCTTCCACCAACGCCATTTCTATCCTAAAGCTCATATCTACCATTTTCCTGTTTTCTTCCACGCATTAGCTTTCGTCCCCACAAAATCTCATGAATTCTCAAGAAAATTATCCAAAAGAGAAATGGATCTCAAGATGCAAAGCTCAGCCACCTCCACTTCTACATCCACGACACAGTCACAAGCCGCAAACCCCACCGCGTTCGTGTCACTGAAGCAGCTACCACTAGGGTTGTAAAAGGATATTAAACGGTACGGATATACATTATCTGTATTCGTATCCGTTCAAATTTTATAATATCCATATTCCTATCCAATCCGAATTCGTATCCGATGAATATTAACCGAATTCGAATATATACGTATCTAACTATAATTATTAGGATAATTCTTTTATAAATATCCGAATCTATTAATTTGTAATAAAATGCATTTTTTCTAATAAATTTCATTCCAAAAAAAGCTTACTACGTTACCTTAGAATCAAAAAATTAATTATTCTTGATTTAGTTAATTTTTTAAATTAATTATTAACTTTATGATTAATTAATGTTAATAAAATGATATTAATATAAATTAATTATAAAGCCAAGCAACAATAATTTTATATTGATCAATTTTATTGTTCATACATTGATTTTTTATTTTTTTTTTCTTCTTGATTTAGTAGTTTTTAATTATCATTACTACCATTTATCGATTCTTCATAATCCTTAATTACTATTTTTTTATTAATTCTTTAATTACTAATTTATATTTATATTTATTTATATATGGATTATGAGATTTCATATTGAAAAAATAAAAATAATTTACTATGTATAATAATACATTATATATAATAATTTTTTAAATATTATTTATCAGATATGGATAACGAATTTAATTAAATTACGAATAATCGAATACATAAATGGATATATCCAATGGATATGTATTTGGAGTGGATATTTAAATAGATCAGATAGGCAATTACCATATTCGTATCCGTTTATAGTCAGATATCTACTAATCGAATACGGATAATATCCACTTCAAACGGATATAAATAATATGTCTATAAATAAATTTGAATGTCAAGAATAAATAAATTTTTGAATATTCATTTACAGTCCTAGCGAGCACCCCTATCGGCTTCGGCAAGATAGTGATGATCAGCAGACGTAGCGAAGCAATGGAGGCGGCGGATGTTGCGTAGTGCTGCTGCAAGAGCAGGTGGATGATAGTAGATTCAATGTTTTATATGAGATTTAGTATTTTATTTTTAAGGTTTACTGTAGACCGTTCGATTTAAGATTTTATTATTAAATCCAATGATTTTAAAAGTTTAGAGTAGGTGTATATTTTGTGGGCATAAGCCATAACCATATTCATATTTCTCCCTCTCCCTCCCTCTCCCTCTCTCCCAATAGGGTCTTGGCTTGGACTTGGGCCTAACATAATTTATTGGATACGAGATGTGTAATATGTTACATTTATTTGCTAGGATAGAATAAAACTCTATCCATTAATAGGCTAACTGCAATAATCAGTCGGTACATTTTATATACGTTGCCATTAATTGCAGACCGATTTTGTACCTCTCAATTTTTATGTTAGCATGAAAAACGAAGAAAGAAATCTCCCCGAGAATTGAGAAATGCACCATTATTTGGCATCATTAAGGATATATTGCCATATAGGGTAACCAAAGATGAGAAAAAACCGCAGGCCTCATAAAGCAAAGCTTTAGAAACTTGAACTGTAACGTATTATTTTTCAAGAGTGCAGCCACAGGCGGTCATGCAGACGCTCTTCTCCAGCACCAAACATCTCATCAACCCTTTCACCATCTCGGTAGAAATGAAAAGTGGGGGTGTATCGGATGTGTTGAGTCGTTTCGGGACATTCATCAATATCAGCATACACAAAAGAAAGCTTCGGAAACTTGCTGCTCAATTGGCAGAATACAGGAAGGATCTGACTGCAAACACGACACCTGAGTACCACAAAAACCAATCGTATCACACACACATTATCATAAATCTTCTGAGCAATTGTAGGGTTTTTATTTTATTTTATTTTTTTATTTTTTAAATATAGATATATAAATAATAAATTTATAAATCATACACAAGTATGCCTAGAACCCGTTTAGATTTCAACACCCAACTTCGTATTTCATATTTTACTTGTAAGACTGATGTTATGAGACAAAGGCCACTTGGCTTAGAGCAGGTATAGGTTGAATTAATGGAGCTTATAAAAATCATGAGCAGCCCATTGAGAATAATTAGCAAAACTTCTCTTTTAAGCATTTCATCGAACAGTTAGCTTACATTTATATCAAATACAAGATATAAACTTCCAGAGAAGCAAAAACAAATTAACATACCAAGAGGCACCGTAGTTGATAACAGCCTGCAAAATGGACAGAGATGAGCTCCCACGCAACAAATAGGAGATGAATATAAAAAGGTTAGAACCATTTTGATCTATTATAGCAGATTATTAAGGGAATTTCGCTTACAGGGGTTTTGGAAGTTTTGATTTGGCGAAAGACTTCCTTGAGATTGTCATCGCTGGCGGCAGTCATGAGGTTACCTTTAGAGTTCTTGAGTAAATTTGAACCTGGGTAGCTCTCTTCCGCCCCACCCACCTCGGCTCCCTTCTCCATTTCTTTCTTCTTCTATTCTGAAGCGCTGTTCTTTCTTTATTCACAACCCCACAAATAACGAGGTTGCAAAATTTTTCAGATTAAAGGGATGAACTAGTCATAGCCTAGACACTTCATCTAGTTTGTTTTCATTTTCATTTTTTATTTTTTTGTTTCTTAAATATTAAAAGTATGCTTGCTTTTATTTTTTTTAAGAAAATATCATTTGTTATTTATTTTTATATTTACGAATCGTCCTTTTCAAACCTAAACATATTTACTTAAAGTAGATTACAGTCTAATGTCCAATTAACAATACAGTCTTCCTTTTTTTGTAATGACATTCATAATAAATTAATAGTGTTTGCTTAATTCAATATAATTTGACTGACGTGATGTTAAACACTAATTATCATTTTATGTCCAAACATATTTTCCTTTTGCATAAATATCAATATAAATATATTTGAATAGTTTATGACTCAACAATATAAATATCACATATAAAATATAAGAAAGGAAATTTAAACTTAACGAACACTCAATATGGATGTATAAATAAATAAATAAAAATTAATATAAAAACCAAAATGAAAATCGCAAAGGCATTCGCGAAAGTTGTCATGAGCATAAATTGTCATTGTACAAATCATAAAAAATATATTTTTTTTGCGCAAATGAAATAGATAAATATACACAAGTTAGCTTAGAAAGAAATATCCTTCAATTTTATGCTAAGCAAGGGAAACCCATTGTCAGATTCATTCCATATTCAATGTGATTATTTTATTTTATTTTATTTTATTTTTAATCAGCAAAAAGAAATGTAGCAATGACGACAACCTTGCCTCTTCCGCACGTCATGTTCGAACTTTCGTGTTTAGCTATAAATATATTAGACACCTAAACAATCCGCACAAATACGAGTCCCATCAACGTAGCAGCACCAATGGCCGAATAAAGTCTATAGAAGCTGACATTTACCACACCTAAGTCGAAAAACACACCACTAACAAATATTTATAACAAATGCATAAATTGGATTATGTTTCTTCCACATATATTAAGGATTATGGATTAATGTACCAAGGAACCAATCTTACGGGATTTACGATCCAGACAAGACTCGTTCAGGATCATAGATTAATCATTAACGTACGAAGGGACCAATCTCTTGGGATTTACAATCCAAATAAGATTCATTCAGCAATAATATTCTCTCAAATATGATGACAATATTGTTTGTTTCTCAAATATAATGATATTGTAATTTGCAACCCCTCTTCCTTTTCTCCCCACATTGTTCTCGTCCTCGTCAGGAAACTTTCTTAGCAATGGCTGTGCCAAAAATTCTTGCCAAATTGGTAATTTCTTCTGAGGCAAAATCCGGCAAATCACAGCCATCTTTAAACAGTCGAGCAGCGGACCACCAGAACATAACGCTTTAAGTCTCAGAAAACGAGCCCGGATGAAACTTCTGGCATAATGCTTCTGCAGCGGCTCTTATTCTTGTTTTATCCTGCAAAAAAAGTTCCATATATTCTGCAAACTCAATCACAATTCTGAGAATAAGACGATAGTCGGAAGCAAAAATTCGTACCTTCCCTTCGAAGGTGATGATTAGAGACCCTCCTCTTGATTCGCGGTAAGCACCTTAAATGTCCCAAGAAAACGGGGAAAAGAAAACTATTAACATGAAATGGAGGAGGTCTGTAGATCACGTTAGTTTATAATTGACGAGTTCTTACCAATGTAGAGATCGGGAAATTTGATACAAACTTCTGAAAGAGGTTGAGCGGATTCCACCTGCGTTGTAGATGATTTGAAAGTCGTACACTATCGCTAGAAAGACGATGCAAAAGAATAATCGAGAAAACGAGATGGGTTCGTAGAGGCTCACATCAGAAAGAGATGTTGTTGCCAATCTCTTCGACACAAACGGTTCCGTGATTACTAAAAGGCCATTCGATTTCATCAGTTCAATCAAGCAATCCCACTCGTTCTCAAGCTCAGTTTCGTTTGTCGCGGTAAGGATTATGACGTTTTGGCACTTGATCTACGAGGTAACATTGGGAAAAAATTATCCAAGCTTCATCTTCCAAAGATATAAATTAGAAGAAAAAGAACCCTGCGGTGGGTTTTAATATATCTTCTATACTATATAAAACGAAAAGGGTCGTTACGCTCACAAAATGACAGGCAGTTTTCAAACTGGTACACTAAGTTATTTATCAAAAACATCCCTACAAATACTTTGTAACTGCTTTTTGCCACAAATACACCCAGTAATTTCCTTTCGTAACTCCTTTCCGCCATTAACACACCTGATAACTTCTTTTCATCCACTCATATACTCTTCAAATAACTCGTGATTATTTTATGTACACAGGAACGACGTGCTACGGCGACTAGTATGTAAAAAGAACAACAAGTATCATAGGATGAGGTTTCACTTACCAAAGGGACACTCAGTTTCTCGTGGTGCAGTAACTCGGTGATGCCTTCTGGCAACTGAGCCATCTGGAAGAGAAAAATGGACTGAATCAATAATAATACTAGTAAAAAGGGATGTAGAGAAACATCGGATGAATTCACCGATTTTATCAAATTTGATTCTCGTGAAGTTTCAAAGTGCTGTAAAACTTTACATCACGTTACCTCGTTTCTATCTCCAGTGCACCTTTCGCCGATGAGATGCCTCAAATATTCTTCAAATTCTTCGTCGGGGGCCTTCAATAAAGAAAAGCACTAAATAAATGGAACAGAGTGAAACTCATAATTTAAAAGAACAGCAAAAGAAATGACAAAAGAGCCTTCCAGGCCTAGCAATAGAATTAGATAGGAATAACTACTGAACTAGAACTATCAATTTATACATTAAAACTAGCTAACATAAGTTAAAGATATTGGCCAATGGCCATAGATAAGATGTACCGTCCGAACGCCAAATGCTTTAGCAACACCAGCTACAGTGGCATCCGAAGGTAGTGGACCAACCCCTCCGTATATGAAAACCTGCAGGAATAGTCTCATTACCGTGGAAAGTGGAGTTACTGTTCATATGGACCACACACACACAGAGCACAAACATATGTAATGCTAAAGTTTACCATATCATTTGTAGACTTCCGTCGCTCAACTTCATCTGCAACAGAATCAATCTGGAAAGATGATATTACGGGGTTAACAATATAACAAGGAAATAAATAGATGGCAACCTTAAAATATAACCTATAATTCCATTGTCAAGAAAGCAAAGGGTTAAAGACTAGATTGCTTATATCATTAAGGACTAGATTGCTTATATCAAAATAAATTGGTAAGTTTGAGTTGAAAATATTCCATGTGTGTATCAGTGGTCTCCTTCTTTATCCATCGGATTTAACATAAAATTTAGAAAACTCACATCATTTCGGGTAGCAGAAACATGTGAAACAGCCCAGCCTATGGAATGGAGCTTTCTACACAATATGGATCCCATCCGATCCTCAACAGTGCCAAACCTGAGCTATCGAACCAACAGAAAAATATCACTTAGAAAATGACAGAAATAACATATGGCAGCTGCAGTAAAACATAGATACTTCATTTATTTAAACCATTATTTTCCATATTTTGGACTCTGGATGAAAGCAAAAATTAAATTGAAAGTAATACATTTGGTTGAATTATTGAAATGGCATCGAGGAACGTGGAGCAATAGGTCAGGTGAGTAACTATGTAAAATTTCGATGGGAAGATAATCAGTAACAGAAAACTTACAGAATTTCATCTCCGACAGCAATGACAGAGGCTGTGAACATACTTTTCCCATGTGAATCGACGTACTTCAGGCCATTGCTAACAGCAGATAATGGCTGAGAAGCAAACTTTTTAACTCTCCCTGCCCTTTCCAATCTTCCATCTGGAAGCATATATGCAGGTTTGTATTTTTCTTCACTATTGTCTGTCTTGCTATGGCACAACAACGCATTAGGAACTGTATCGTGAATGCTACCAATTGAAGTGTAACTGCAGAAATTCAACAAAATTAAATAAATATCAAATACCAAACAACAAAAGGAATCCTATCTAAGTTCACGGAAAAAAGCTAATATAGCAGCCATAATAGACCAAATTCAACACCTAAGCGGCTACGCCAAAGTATTGTGGAAATGCATACAAGAAAACTAAAAAGATGGGATCTTCACACACACACGCACACACACACACATATATATGCATGCTAAAGAGCATTCAAGGCATGCTATGAAATTCTAGCATTCTCATCCAGTACAGTCTTGAGGCACTCAGTGAAGATTTACCCTTGATCATAAAGGCTGCAGTATTGAACCTTGCAAGTCAAGAGAAAAGCCCAAACATCTCTGCCATGTAAACAGAAAAAGGTGAGACATTTGTCTTTATACAGGTACAGAAAAAATGCTTTAAGAATTTCAAAATGCTGCAATCATCAAAGCTATTTCCAAAGCAACAATTAATGCAAATATGAAATCCCTCTCCCGCCCCCTCCTTTTCTCATTCAATATGGGCAGTGGAAAAGAGCAGCTCTGCACATAAATGATTAAGGACAAAACGTTGACAAATGGAAGGAACTATCCATGCCATTAAACCAGGCATCCAGAGACTCGTAAAAGTACATTACTTCGTCCAGAAGATGGTCAGTGATGTCATGTAATGCAGACTCCCTCAGTTACCAAATTTTCATCTTCACAAGCAAACCTCCGGCTTTATAAGGCATGGGATCCGGCTGGTCTGTTCTATATAGGTGATTGAGAGACTTTGAAAGTTTTTGTGCTTGATCTTACAGTTTATGCTCAGTATGAGGGCCTGGTATTTGGATATTTTTCTGGAGCTACATAGTGAATTAGATAAAATTCTTGTACATCATTTGGGTTAGTACAAAATATGAATTTACCACTCAGAAAAAAGTTTAGAAAAACAAGACTAGCAACTGAAAATGTTCTGTCAAATATTGGAAATATCCTCACACTCCCCTCGAGCATATTTGACAATTATAATAGATACATAAAAACACTAACCAAAAAAAAAAAAGGATGCTCTAATAAATTAAAATATTCTAAATTCCCCCTCACACTGACTTTGAAATCTAGAGAATAGAGAAATTATAAAAATTTATGTGAGCACCTAAGGATTGAGGATAGAGACCAAGACGAGATCTAACATAGCTGTGATAGAAACAAATACAGATTATCATAGCTGTGACAGAATCAGATAGAGATCACAATGTAGCCATGGCATTGCCAGATAGCAATTATAGCATAGTTGTGACAAACAACCAGAAATCATGATGAGATTTTACTGAATAGTGGTAACCAGAGTTTTCTTGTCTTATTCCTTTCTGGCAAATTAAACAGCTAAAAATTGGGGAGATGTTAGGCAGATGCCTGCAGAGGAAATGATAGGTAGCAAAAATAACAGGTTGAGGAGAGGGTGTTGGGGCTACTATAGGGTGGGGGGAAAAGGTTGGTTGGTCGGCGGCAGCAGAGAGGGCCGCAGGCTGACTGGCAGTGGGGAAAGAAAGGGAATTAGGTTCTTTTTTTCCTCCCTTTTCACTCACTGTAGTACCATGTTTAGAAGAAAGAATATTAACTAACTGATGCATTGAAAAACATATGCCCATATATAAAGAAACAGGAATATATTAGAACACAGGTATATTGTGAACATATATGATTCATAACCTAAAATAAACTAGATAAAACACTCTAGATAGTGAAAATATTCTAAGAGATTCAGAAAACCTTCCAATAGATACTGAAAATATTCTAACGTTTCTTTTATCCAAGATAGAGAAACTTCAACGTGCCATGCTCGTCTTGAGTAATTTAAACTACTAATCACTTTTTCCTTTCTCCTTGCTAGAATGCATGCATGCTTTCTCCATGCATATATGTAGCTGTTCAGTTGACAAGTTCAAATTATATAAACTCTTACACATGCAAAAAGTGCATTTAAAGATAAGACTATAGTTCTGGAACACTTTAAGGGGCATAGTTCTTTTTATTTTCTTGATAACCAACCTAAGCAAAAGGCGTTATGGTCATACACTGGATTCCCCTAAAATAAAATCAAGAAAAATAATATGTGTTCCAACCTCTAATTAAACCTAGTCCAACTAAGATTTAGTCAAAGTTTTGATGGTAAAATACAGAGCAGTGACCCTGCTTCAGATTTTCATCATCCCATGCTCAAAAAAACCCAACAATTACGTAAGGCAGAAAATTGCAACACAACATGTACAGAGAAATATTCCACCAGATCTAGAAAGTCCTATTATTGAGAGAAGCAGATGTACATGAGAATCCAAAAGGCATGTATACAACTTTAATATGCAGAACTGACCTGTATGACCAATCCAAGATGGGATTCACTCTCATGAAAGGAGGCCATCCAGGTGAGCTTGGGGAGAATTGCTCTTGCCCGACCTGAAGAATACAATCATCTTCTCTGCTCTCATTCTTAATTTCTTATACTTACATTAAAAACCTAATGAGAAAGCTGCTGTATACATACCGCAGTAGGATCGCCAATTCGAACACCAAGAAAAATAGCTCTAATAGGCTTAGCTTTTAAAAGAGCCTCCAAGCCAGACTTGAAATCTAGGCGAATAATGTCCATCTGCAATTTGTAACTGCCAAAATGGAACTAATATGTCAATAATCAACCGTAAGAATAACGTCAGTGAAAGAAATGAATTATAGCATCCAAAGGAAACATACGCCGTTTTGTTTTACTTCATATTTTGAAGGAAAGGTAAAGCACATGCAGAACTTCAAACCAATGAGGGGAGAAAAAGGGTAAGACAAGCTATATGGGATAAAAGAAAATAAAAACATTCACATACATAAAAGCCGTGTCATAAGTGAATGAGTTGATCTCAGGGAAAGCAGATGGGCTATCAAAATAAATTGTCCGAACTGGAAATGTTACTTCAGCATCCCCAGGACCCTCAGTGGATAGATTCTTTCCAGCATTATGCAAATAATAGCCTGCTCTAAGAAGGTGCAACAAAACCTACAAATACAGAATTGTATGTCGTACTTTCTTAAGTTTATGAACAAAGATAGTATGAGATTGGCATGGAAGAAAGGGTGCATTTATGTAAAACAACATACAGTTGAATCTTTTCCCCCATTGAAGCTGAAGGCAACCTCTTCAACACTGTCAATACAAATATTTAGTGTTTAGCATACCGTTCCTTAAAGTTAAACATCAATGGTAAACAACCATTAAAATATAACATTGAGGATTCTTTCTTCCATTAGCATCAGTGATTAACAGCTCATAAAGAACCAAGATATTATTGATTGTATTTTATTTCCTAAATTGCAAAGTTAAAATTTACTAGCCAGTTCCACTTTTCAAATTTCCAATGCTTTGAATTCCTAACAGCACCACAAAACTCATTTATGCAATGATTAGAAATAATACACCTCATCAAGCTCTCAGAGAGCAAGAAAATTCTTAGAATTTTGAAAAGGGCTATAGACTGGTGACAAGGTTGACCAAAACATGCCATCTCCACTCTGATGAGGGACTCTTAGATTATCAATGCTTGTTTCCAACATACACGGTCCTCCTAAAAGTCAAACCCGATCGGTTCTACAAAAAAAGTTCTTGACAATGACAAACAAAACCTAGATGAAATTAAATTTCCTAATGTTGCAAACCTGACAATCTGTGAAAACCAACATGTATCAGTTCATTGGAGTATTAACTCAACATCCAAATCAGGCTAACTTTCAAAAGCATGTTTCTATTAGTCACGAGAAAGCAGCATTTGAACATCTCCATTTATACTGTAAAATATTAGCAGGCAGTTCCATGACAGTAGAAATAATCAGTTCAATTGTGAGAACCTCCCCTCAGAAAAAATGATCATCTGAAATTCTTCTGTGAAATTAAAAAAATTGGGCTTCTGACAAACAATCAAAATGCAAGTACTGACTATTGCTTTAAGCTCCTGATTTCTCAGAACCCACATCAATTCCACATGAATTATCATAAAAGCAATATTCATCAGTATTGATGTCCAACTATTAAACCCTGCATGGGGTTGATATCAAAAGTCCTATCTAAATAATATAAATAAATACATTGATTCAACCACATATCAAATGTAATCCTTTTTCGGAAAGAACATAAATAAACAGGAAAACTTCTAACTGATTGCGATCTTAAGGATAAAAAGAAATGGGGCCTACGAGTAGAGAGCAAGAGCCCTTTGGATGACATAGATGGCGTTGTTGTACTTCGTCTTCAATCTTCTATCATCACTTTCTCTTATCGCTTTATCAATCTCCATCTTTGACTTATACCAAGAATCTCTCTAACTGAGATTCAAAAGAAAATGATCAATAAAACTAATCAACCACAGCATCTTGAGATTTTTTACTACAAGCAATCTTGAGATTCAGGAAAAATTATCAGAACAACCAAAAAGATCAATCTTTATGGAAATTCATGAAAGATTTCATTGTCAAGAACAAAATTCACTTGCCTTTGATGGAAAAACAAATGGGTTTCCATGAATTTTCAAACAATGCTGCATAAAGCTATACACATTCAAAGAACACAATCTCTGTGTAAAATTAACCACAAAAAGGGTCACCTTTGAGGGGTTTAACAATGGAATCTTCACCTTCTGCTTAATGGTATGTGTGAAAGATGTAACTTCTCGATATAATTTAAGCAAGATTTTATGTTTGAAGACTTCAGAAAAGGAATATTACCTATTCCCAAGAATCACGAATGAGGAAGGTTCAAAAATGTATGAAGAACCCCTTTTTATTGTGATTCTATTCTATATCTCCCTTTATTTCTTGTTCTTTGGATAAAATGTTTGGGTGCTCGAGAAGAGATACCCCTTAAATGCCAAAAATAGTCGTTGCTTTCTTTTAAAAAAAATAAATAAATATTGGTGTTTTTATCCCACGAAAATGCAATATTTCAAAGAAATGGAATATTCCACGAAAGTGAAATAGATGGGGAAGAACAAAAAAGCCATCTAGTTTTTATAGTTGAAGGGATTTCCCTTTTTCTGCATTTGGATCCTTTATTCCATTCTATGTTTCATATCATATTCTTTTATTTCAATTTATGTATATATGTCAAGTATACCCGATTCTCAATTAATTATTTTTATATGAAAATATCTAATACACGTGTTATATATCCATAAAATGAAATAGAAGATGAAATATAAATTAAAATAGAGGATTTAAACCGTTTTTTCTGTTCCTCCTTCATACGTCTTTTCCTTATTTCTTTTTGGGATAGGATGTTTTATATATATGTGTATAATTAAAATTTATGATCAAAATATCATCAAAAAAAAATGAGACTAATAATATGTTAAAACCTCGTCTTAAGATTTGCATTTCTTAATGAAGTTATGTCCTTTTTTTCCAGGCTCATTAATTACAAGCTATTATTACAAAAAATTTATGAAAAGTTCTAATTGTTGTACTTGTGATATGTAATTTTAATCAGCCACGAGAGAATGTACACATAAGTCTGATGTTTATCCAAACAGGGAGTACGCCAATCCAGGTCAAAGTCAAATTAGCTTAAATTTTAGATTACTAGAAATTCTTGTTTTCTTTCTTTCTCCTAGGAATTTTCCTTGTGGACAAAGATGGGATTTTGCTCTGAAGCTTCACAAATTGTAGGAATTTTCTTGTTCAACTTGCTACAGAGATTTGCTTTGAAATTTCACAAGTCCACCCTGTTCCCAAATGTCTAAGCTACCTAAGTGTACATGAACTTTTTGGGCTCGTTTGCCGTGCGTTATAAAGGGTTTTAATAGTTAATAGTGTTTTGATATACATAATAATATTGCCGAACAAACATTGGTTTTAGACACATCAATATATGCCAAAAACTACAAAGTCATTGCACTTTGCAAGTAATTGTGCTCAATTGCCATTTACTCCCAACACTTCTAGTTTTGCACAAGAAACTGCAAGAAAAATATTTAGCCCAATAATCAACTATTTCTTGATAGATTATCAATATGAAATTTTATCTATTCACAGAACTTACAGCTAAAGGAACTGGTCCATCAAAAGGTTCCACATGCCTCCTAATTGGCTTTGTTTGTGATAGAACAGATTGATCACTTCTCCATGCTCTTCTCATTTCATGCCAGGCTATTGAGGCTGCCGCAAATGAATATTTTAAACTAAGTCAGGATGCTTGAAAACGTAATGAGGATCAGCATGATCAGACTGCAAGATTTTACTGCTCAAAAAAGTAAAACTTTATTGAATAGTTCCATGCTTTGTAGAAGTGTCTTAAGCGAACTGTACTAAGGCCATTTAAATTATAGAATGAATTCTTGTTACAAGCCTTTTAGCTAGGATTTCTATTGTGTTTTATGAGGAGTCCTTGGTCACTTAGGACAGGGGTAAGAACTAATTAGGCTTCAAAATCCTTTTTCCTGATCGATATACCCCACTAAGGTCCTAGGGGCATATAAGTAAAAAGTCTAATAAAGGTATCAATATGATTGACCAAAATGAGACACTAAGCCCACTTGAAAAATGAGCCCCCTAAGCCCAATAGGCCCAAACCTACCAAGAACTCAACTAGTATAAATACTAATACCACAATCAGAAAAGGCATCACTCGCTCGTTTCTAACTCGAGCATTGTTTCTATATGAGTGTGTTCCTAAAGCAAAAGCCCACCATGTAACAAATTTCAAGAAGGACCTCGCATCCAATTATGTGCAACATCACTGGTGGAAGTTTTCAAGGTTATGTACTTATTCTTCATGGGTGCTGTTGTGCGTAAGCTATAATGTTCCATATATGTGGCACAATCCAGGCTCCCAAAGAACAATGAGTTATTCAGCAATCCATACTATCTTTGGTGGGAGTGGCATCCAGTTTTTAGAGAAAACAAATTTGAGGACGATTTGCACTTTAAAAAAATTCTTAAGCTGGAATATAGAAGGTTGCAGGGGACCAACCATAGTTGATGAAGAGAGCATCGCAGTCATCTTGAATGGCTGGTAACTTTTCTACATTCAGCATGTCTGAACCTCTTGAAGAGTGGTTTTCGAACAAGTGATAATTGATTCCATTAATATCCATCTTTTCAAAGCTCACTGACGGCTGGCTTTCAAGAAACTGGAAAAGGATCGACAACTAAGATGATTCAGAGCATTACTATCACAATATTCGAGTAACTATCATAAGTATGCAACGGTGACCCGTGAGGCAAGGAGAATAAGAGAGTAAAAATCTGTAAATGTGTTGAACTCTTTATAATGTCAAGACATGGCCGAAACTAGTTTGCAAGTAAAAGTGATTTCAGTTTTGCTTACATAGAATAATGAACCGAAACATTTTAAACAAAAATGCCCTGAGTAAGTAATTCAAGCGAAGGACATATAAACTAATGTAATCACTATCCTTTCATATGGTGAAATGCGTCTAGCATAACAGCATACTTGGACTAATATTTGATACACAAACATCTCCTTTAGTTGCATCCACAACAAATAAGGCAAATTTGTCAAATTCGCCACGTGGGGTCAATAGCATTTTAGGAGATTTCAAAGTCTCGTTGGCGATTTGATCTTGTATCTCCTAATTTTGGCAATTTTCAAGTGGACAATGTCCTAAAATGGGCAAAATGCATTTTACCCCCTCGTAAAGAGCCAAACAGGCTGAAAACCCCCTATATTTTTTTAATTGGCGTGTAACCCCCTTTATTTTTATATTATTAATTTAAGTCACTTTAGTTTTTTATTGATAAACAATTACTTAACTAGCAAATAATATTAATTTTATATTTTTCAATATATTAGTTAAACAATTTTATAATTATATCGCCTACTTTATTTTAATATTTTTGCTTATAATAATTGATAAAAAAATATTTTTACATGGATTAATAATGTCAAATCAAAAAAACTTGACTAAAAGTATGTATCCATTTAATTATTTATACATATTTATAAAAGAAATTTATATATATGAGCGAGTGATATTTTATCTTAAATTGAATATTAAAAATTTAGTTATTCTTTTATTCATGCACATAATATATGTTATTTGATAATTTTAAAAATAATAAAATAACTACAAATATAAATAAATATAAATAAATTTTACTTATCATAGTTATATAGAATATTAAGAGATATTTTAGTTTATAAAAATTGTATGTTATAAGCTACATAATGGATTATTTATCAAATAATAACATGATGTAAGTTAGTTTCATAAATAAATTATAAAGAGGTTTACAATTTACTCTAACAAAAAATATTTAACATTTTAACATTTGAAGATTGAAGGTTAGAGTTTTTATCGCATTGAGAGAGAAGTTTTCAAACAGTCAATTGAAAAACAAATGAAAGCCAAGCCTGTGTAACATAAAGGAGGACAATTTAGTCATTTGATAAATCTAAAAAGCGTTTAAATCAATTGAGGCGAGTGTGCAAATTTTTCATAAATACAGGGAGTTATACGCCAATTAAAAAAATATAGGGGGTTTTCAGCCTATTTGGATCTTTACAAGGGGGTAAAATGCATATTACCCGTCCTAAAATTACCAAATTTAGGAGATACAAAACCAAAGACCTTAATGTGCACTAAAATGCCAATGAGCCCTAATCACGGACAACAGGTAATTTACATACAAGTGATGCAAGCAAGAAACCGCTTATGAGACATTTCTCTGCATAAATTAGAATACCCATTATGATAATACACAGCAAGAAATCATCAAATTGAGCAAGATAAGAAATAGAAGCCCCCAAAAGAGTTAAATTAGACAAGATTCTTCAGCCCTGCAAATTTGGATAACCAAAAAGGCCAATAGCTTAGAATTATACCTACTTATGAAATTAGGACCCTTAAAGTAATATCTTCTTCATTGCTCTATACCTTGAAACACCAGACGGGCTTTTGCAAAATGCAGGAAGTATATAGCAAAATACTCACACTCACGCACACCACAGAGTATCTGCAAATTTACAAAACTGTTATTGCTGTAAATTTCTCTTTTTTCTTTGGGCCCACTTTTTGATCAAACTGCCACTAGATATAGATATACTGATTAAAGCCATTACACGTTTATGTCCACACAACATTTAAGTTCACAGAGAAAATATTGGTTCCGGAACCATAACCATTGAATCCAACCAACTTTAAATGAAACTAGCCAGTATTCAAGACTATAAATTATAATCAAAGAAGAGAGGCAAATGGGCTACTACATATTTAAAATTGAATGATAAGAATAAGTTTGCTTGATGGAATGGACGATACTTCAAACATCGAACTCTACGAACCTTACATTCAGCTATGAACTGCGGCTCGGAACAATAACTTCTGAGCTTCAACTGCAGTTGGGATGTCGGTTAACTTATAATGGTAATGTAAGACAAAGATCCTTAGAAAGACTCGAGGCTTAGAAAAGCATAAAATTTAATAATATTATAAATAATGCCAAGGGAATGTTTGGTTATGTCTTTTTGTCTGATTTTATTATGCGTTTATTATGTATTTTAGGAGAATTAATTATTGAAAAATATAAAACTTATTTTTTGATATATTTGTTTATGTTTTTGGAGGAAATCTTTTTTACTGTAGCAGTCAAATCAATATTTTTTTTTTTTGTTGAATATTTGGGTGTAAAAATAGAGTTAAGTGATTTTTTTAATATTAGAATAATAATAAAATATAATATATATATATAATGTATGTATATATTGAAAAATATATGTTTTGAAGGAAAAATAAGGATACATTTGGTTATGTTTCGTTAAAATAATATTGTTATGGGAAAATATAACCAAACACTCCCCAAATCTTTGAATTAAGCTATTCTTGCCTCAAAATAGTTTTGTTTACCAAGGGATGCCAACAACCGACCTTAGCTCAGTTGGTAGAGCGGAGGACTGTAGTGGGCATCACCCGGAAGCCATCCTTAGGTCGCTGGTTCGAATCCGGCAGGTCGGATTTTTCGTTATTTTCCCTATTTGTAATTTTTGTTTTTAATTAATCTTTATTATAGTATTATTAGCCCAAATTACATTTACGGGCCGACTTCAACCCCAAAACTCCCGGTCCATATTTAATTAATTTAGAGTCCAAGGATTGGCCCATAATTCTCCTCAACCTCAAGCGACCCAATTGGCCACTCCCTAACAACAGAAGATTGATCAGATCGCACGAGAAGAGGAGAAAGAGATGGCTCGGAGCATCACATACATCACCGGCTCTGAGCTGCTCGGTCTCCGGCGCCGCCCAAACATCGCCATCGTGGATGTCAGGTGTAAATTCTTACGCAATTCCTTAAGAATTACGATGTCTGATTTTGTTCTTGTATTATTTATGTCGTGTAGTAATTTTTTGGGAATCGGGTGATGTTTTTTGTAGGGATGATGAAAGAAGCTATGATGGGCATATAGCTGGGTCTCTTCACTTTGCTAGCGATACGTTTCTTGACAAATTACCCGGTCTCGTTGAGGCTACCAAAGGCAAAGACACTCTTGTTTTCCACTGTGCTCTCAGCCAGGTCGTTAGTTCTTTTTTGAAAAAAAATATATATATATATTTTTGCCCGTTTCGATATAGCATATTTTGTCTCAATTTTTTTATTTTATGAGGCTTGATTTGAGTTTTCTTCAAACTATTTTGTGGGCTTTCTATTTTTCTTGGCTACCTTCCCTTGCCAGTTGATCAAGGTGATTGGCATGTAATTGTTGTAAAAATTGAAGGGGATCTGGGTAATTTAGTTGGGCGGCTAGCAGAAGACAAGACGCCGAACAATCATTTACAGTTGCCAAGTTTAGCTTAAAGAACTTGGAATTTTGTGGGCCATTGTTATTCCCTTGGTGAAACTTGGTTTTTTGTTTGAATCGGTGAGGTCTAGTTTAAGATGAAAGTTTATGTCTTTTATCTATTTGTGTCTCCATAGACCATAGTTGAACTGGCTGTTTGCTTATGCTTTTGCTCTTTAGCAAACATTTGGTACCTTTTGGTGGATTCTGATTGTTTTGGGGATTTCTTTTTTGTTCTCTGTACTGCAGCTTTCTTTCTATAGATTTTCTTGTTGAAGGGTTATATTCAAATGATCAGCATCATACATGCATGGATCATGGTCTGAGTAGATTATGCATACGTTTCCTCGTTCTGCAGGCTTTATTGCTTTCCTTTGATATATTATGAAACTAGATCCTCAGCCCCATTGGAATCTTTGTCAAAGAAGATGTGGCCCATGCAGTGAAACTAAAGCATTGGCTCTTGAATTGACCCTAGAGTTATGTACAGAAATTACATCGAATATCTGAGATAAAGAATAAGTCGTACTCTAAAAATATTTGATCAAACTCAATCATGAGATATTTGCTGGATTTGATTGCTGGATTCTCATCTTTCTGGTTTTATGATTGATATCTATCTCATTGTACATTCAGCCTAGGATATTTTTCTTTCCATAACTATAGCTGCTATGAGATCCTTTATTCTGCTTAAAAAACAACAGTTTGGTTTTGGGCTATTTCGATATTGGGATGGGAAGGCACGCATTTCTGAAGAGTTGCTAGAATTAGCAGGTATGGAAACGGGTTAGGTGTTGGTGAGAGATGACTAACTCTACTACAAATGAGGGGTACCAAAACTTGACATGAACAAAGCTGTAGCATATGACAGGCATGAGGAAGGGATTGGGGAATAGGATGAATAAGAACTACTCATGGTGCTTGTACTTTTAGTTGCAACTAGAGTGCTTAGAATTAAACAGAAACCATATGCTTAAAATTGGGGAGGAAAGGAAATTCCGAACTTAGAATGATTTATGATGCTATCGACAGAATATCACATCAAGATGGGATAAGTTTGCTGTAGGTCATTGGAATAGAAATGAGAAAGGAACACCAAGTTTTAGATATAACTTACTTTCAATCAAGAAACTAAGTTGGTCAAGCATTTCAATAATTGGTATGGGACAAACGAAGATAAACTGGAGTTAAGAAGAGAAAATTTGACATAGTCCTATAGCAATAATTCTGCGGCTGTTAATAGAAATGTTATCTGATCATTTATCAGCATGATTCTATCCACTGTTTCAATTGATGCACCCAACTTCCAAGGCAAGATCATCACTTTTTTCTTTCTGAACATTAACTCATGAGATTCTAGCAATTACGGCAATGATCCCATTGTGTTTTCTAGATGGTTATTTCTGCTTTTATTTCCTTGACCAATCAAGCATAGGAGTATGCAGCTCATATTATGCTCTGGCTGTAACATTATCTCTATAACATTAATGTTATCGCACTAGTTCTCTCCCTTTCTCCCCTATTTTTCAACATAAAATCTGCTGGCCTCGAGCACAGAATTGATTGCCAAGCAATTCTTTTACAGGTTCGTGGACCCAAATGTGCTCGAAGGTTTGCTGAGTATCTTGCTGATGCAAAAGATGTGGGAGTGAAAAATATCATGGTCTTGGAACGTGGTTATAATGGCTGGGAAGCTTCAGGAAGGCCCGTCTGCCGCTGCACAGATGCCCCCTGCAAGGGTGAGTAAACCGAAAACCCTTGTGAGGGTGACTGCAAGAAAGTAAATCCTCCTAAATATCCCCAATGACAGGATCAGCATATTGATTCTATTGGGTGTTTGAATAATGGTATATACTGGAGGAATAGGAACCGAACAATTTTACTATATTTGTTCATCACTATTTAGAGACCACGCACGCATTTTGCCCGTCTCGGAATGGAGCCTGGCCATTTCATCAGTACGTTGAGATTGTATGTTTCATGACTGGAATTGCTTCTTTTTGGACATTGGTGCTGATGTACCTCCAAAATTGCATTCTCTGCAAGATTTGTTAAATTTGAAAGTCATTAATACTTCTAAATCACTAAATCAGTGGTGATGCCTATTACTGTTCAAGGAATCGAGGATATATGGCTTGCATATGCGTTTTTCTGTTTTGTTCTCCTTTTGAAGTGTCGATATTAGAGTGATATTTTAACTTATTAACGTCTGACGCATGCATATTGGTTGGATAATATTTTAATGTTTGACTATGAGGGCTTGTTTATTTTGAGGGATGAGGCAAGATGAAAGTCAATATTCTGCTTCATTTCATATTTACTTTGAGTAATTTGAGTCATGTATAAAATTGTCGGCCCGCTATTGACAAAATGAGTGATGAGTCATCCCCCTTTTGAGGTAGAATGGTTTTATTACTTGATTGGCGCTGCAACTTGAAATAATTTTCTGTTGGGGCGCCAATCAAAAAATTTAAAAATAATTACAAAATTTTAAATATTAAAAATGTGTTTATATTAAAATGATTAAAAGAAAAATCGATATATATAATTTGTGTAAAAATATTGTATTGGAATAGAGAAAAAATAATTTCTTTAAGCTAAATAGAAAAAAGAAGAAATAGTTGAATGTCGTATTGACATGGAGAAAAATTAAATTTTTTATGCTAAATGAAAAAATATTTTAATTAGGGGTACTTTAGTCTTTTATAATTTATCCAAGTTTTATAATTTATGTTTATGTAAATATTCTCAATACAATAATTTAATTTCATCATTCATATCATCTCACAAAATAAACATTCAATTAAAAATATAAAATTATCCTAATCCTATTTTTCATCCCTCATTTCATTCTATCACTCCACATCCCATACCACAAAGTAAACGGGGCCTGAATGTTTACGGTTACTCTATGGAATTCTTCATAGTGAATTCTCTTTGTATCCCTTTTTCGTGAATTCTCTTGACCTCTTTTGAGTATCAAAAGATCATGCAATATTGAACAGTAATTTTTATATATTTTGTATGTGTGCTAAAATTTTAATAATTTAAAATAAATAAAAATATTTGTTTATTATGTATACAATTTCAATTTTTTTGTAATTTTAATATATTTATTTAAGTTTTTATATAAATAAAAATAAAAACTATAATAAAATAGTAATAATGAGATAGAGTTGGTGGCAGATATGACATAAATCGTAATTGCAAAATTGAAAAAATAAAAATAAAGATTTTTTAAACATATCACCCGAAAATAAAACTGAAATGACTGGTATTTTAGCTTATTTCTTAGATATGTCATTCAAAAATTAAAAGTACATATTGTTGTTAAACTCTTAAAAAGATTAACTTGCCAATGCAATGGTCGTAGAAATCATCAAAGGAATGAAATGATATACAAATATTTGCTAGTTGTATGCTTCTCGTCCTGAGTGTGGATCAATGACGGTTTTTATGGACTTTATTCGGCCTTTGGTGGTGCTATGTTGACGGGACTCGTGTTTGTGTAGGTTGTTCAAGTGTATGATATGTTTGCGGTTGAACACAAAAACTCGGGCATTGTTGTTAAACTCTTAAAAAGATTAACTTGCCAATGCAATGATCGTAGAATCATCAAAGAAATGATATAGAGAAAGAAATGTCTTTTCTTCTTATATAAAACTGATGTACAAGTATATGATTTTATAGGAACTACAAAGAACTAAAAAAGGAAAAGATATATAGCTAATTTCCCTATTTCACATAGTTGACTAATCCCAAAAAATCAGCAATAATTTACAGCAAATAAATCCCTAAAGATATGTCATAAAATCTGTCATAATTTCCCACAAATCACTCTTCTTTCCACACTTCCCCTCAAGCTGGTTTGAATATGTCTTCCATTGCCAGCTTGTCAATCAACTTCTCAAATTGTTTTTTAGGTAATCCTTTTGTAAGAACATCTACAACCTGTTCGCCAGTAGGTAAATAAGTTATGCAAATCTGTCCACTCTCTATCTTTTCTTTGATGAAATGCTTGTCTACCTCAACATGTTTGGTTCTGTCATGGAGAACAGGATTATGGGCTATTGAAATTGCAGCCTTATTATCACAGTACACTTTTATGGGAGAATTACTTCCAACCTTTAGTTCATCTAAAATCCTTTTGATCCACAACACTTCACAAACTCCATGAGCAACTGATCTAAATTTAGCTTTTGCACTACTTCTTGCCACTACATTTTGTTTCTTGCTTCGCCAAGTGACAAGATTTCCTCCAACAAAAGTGCAATATCCCGATGTTAACTTTCTGTCAATTGTGCTTCCAGCCCAATCCGCATCTGTGTACACTTCAATTTGTAGGTGACCATGCCTTTCAAATAGTAAGCCCTTCCCTGGTAAACCTTTTACGTATCTCAGAATTCTGTAAATAGCTTCAAAGTGTTCTGAGCTTGGAGAGTGCATAAATTGGCTTACCATGCTCACTGCAAAAGTTATGTCAGGACGAGTATGTGATAAATAAATTAGCCTTCCAACCAACCTTTGGAATTGTTCTCTTTTTTTAACTTCTTCTAGTTTAGCATGTTGGAGCTTCACATTAGGATCAATAGGTGTTTCTGCAGCCCTGTATCCGAGTAGACCTGTCTCTTTAAGAAGATCCAATACATACTTCCTTTGAGACACAAAGATACCTCTTTTAGATCTCGCGAATTCCATTCCTAAGAAGTATTTTAAGGCTCCTAAATCCTTAATCTCAAAGTCCTCTGCAAGAACCTTCTTAAGTCTTTTGAGCTCATCAAGATCATCACCTGTTATTATAATATCATCAGCATAAACAATCAAAATAGCAATTTTTTTCTCTTCAGAATGCTTATAGAACATGGTATGATCTGCTTGGCTTTGTGTGTATCCATCGGCCTTTACAGCTTTTCCAAAAACGCTCAAACCATGCTCTAGGAGATTGTTTAAGTCCATACAAAGACTTCTTCAATCTGCACACCTTCCCTTCACCAAGACTCTTCTCAAAACCTAGTGGTAGATTCATAAAGACCTCCTCTTCTAACTCCCCATTCAAAAACGCATTCTTTATATCTAACTGTTGTAAAGGCCAATCAAAATTAACTGCGAAGGAGAGTAGGACACAGATTGAATTAATTTTTGCAACTGGGGCAAAAGTCTCCTGGTAATCAATTCCATGTGTCTGTGTGAATCCTTTAGCCACTAACCGTGCCTTATACCTCTCTATGCCACCATCAGCTTTACACTTAACTGTAAACACCCATTTACATCCTACCACTTTTTTCTCCTTTGGTAGATCAACTATCTCCCAAGTTTTATTCTTTTGCAAAGCGTTCATCTATTCTAAAACTGCTTTTTTCCAATTAGAACTATCTAAGGCTTCCTGAATGGTTCTTAGAATAAACAGATTAGAGATATTTGAGATAAAAGCTTTATGAGTAGTAGAAAGACGATGGTAGACACATATTTAGCAATAGGATGTTTGGTACATGTTCGGACTCCTTTCCTAAGTGCTATAGGAACATCAAGATTAGCAATAGTAGGATTCAAAGTAGTGGTGTCAAAATTACTTGAAGTGGTGGATGAACCATCATCCGGAGATAGTGATCGATCTTGTGCTGGAGTAGTAGATGTATCTTTACTCTGATGAGTATATCTCCTAGAATAAACACGGAGCTCTAAGGTAGGTTTAATGTGTTCCTGTCATAGTATTTCTCCCTCTGTTTGTAAATCTTCTATGTTTGACAAACGAGAATTAGTACTTTACTTTTGTTGATTATTATTATCTTGACCAGTATAGGGAGGTAAAAAAATATTAGGTAGAGGAATAGAAGTTTCCCGACACTGATCTTCATTTCCTATCTCCCCCTGAAGATAGTTTTTTTCTGAAATATGGTTGGTTTTCAACAAAGAAAACATCCATACTTACAAAAAACTTTTTTGTTTCAGGATTATAACACTTATACCCCTTTTTATTTGGTGCATATCCAATAAACACACACTTTTCTGCTCTAGGATCAAGTTTAGAATGAAGTCTGCTTGGAATGTGGACAAAGGCAGTGCACCTGAAATTTTTTAAGGGTAAATCAAAAAAAAGTTTGCATTCAGGAAAATACCTTTTAAAACACTCTAGAGGAGTTGTATATTTTAACACACGAGTAGGCATCCTATTTATTAAGTAGCATGCTGTTAAAATTGCATCCCCCCATAAGTATTTTGGTATATTCATTGAAAACATAATAGCACGAACAACTTCAAGTAAGTGCTTATTTTTTCTTTCTGAAATCCCATTTTGTTGAGGAGTGTCACTACAAGTAGATTAGTGTTGGATCCCTTTCTCCTTTAAAAAACTCCCTAACAACTGATTAAAGTATTCTCTTCCATTATCGGAATGAAGAATCTTTATTTTAGTTTGAAATTGAGTTTCAACCATATGAAAAAAAAATTTAAAAATTCTTTCAACTTCAGATTTATCATTCATCAAGTATATCCAACATAGACGAGTATGATCATCTATAAAAGTCACAAACCACTTTTTTCCAGAGTATGTGGTAAATCTTGAAGGTCCTCACACATCACTATGGATTAAATTGAAAGGTTTTGAACCACAATATGGTTTTGGATTATAAGTAGAATGATGGCTTTTGGATAACAAACAACTTTCACATTTAAAAGAAGAATAATCCACACCTTTAAATAATTCTGGAAACAAGTATTTCAAATATGAAAACTAGGATGTCCTAATCGAAGATGCCAAATCATAATTTTTTCACGAACAAAAAGAGAACTCATACTAGTACCAAAACCTTGAGCTTGTTTATTTTGGAGAAAGTTGTCATCAAAGTAGTAAAGACCATCCACCATTCTAGCACTGCCAATCATCATCCCCGTGCTTAAGTCCTGGAATTCACAACAAGAATGAGAGAAAACAACACGGCAGTTAGAATCTTTAGATAGTTGACTCACTGATAATAGGTTACATGCAAGATTAGGAACATGTAGAACAGATTTTAAGGTTATGTTTTCTGAGATTTTTACAGATCATTTTCCTGCAATAGGTGAGAAATTTCCATCTGCAATTCTAACCATTTTATTATTAGAACAAGGTGAGTATGAAAGGAAAAAATGGCAATGATTTGTCATGTGGTCTGAAGCACCTGAATTAATGATCCAAGGTGTTGAAACAGAATGGGATGAAAAAACACTAGACTCTCTACCTGTTTGAGCCAGAGAACCACTAGGAGTACCAAATAGAGAATTGGTTTTAAGCAGCTTTAAAAGTTGATCAATCCGCTCTTTACTAAAAGGGACCAAATCAGCTTCATTTGCACGGCCAATTTTGTCTCCAGTCTTGTTACTCTTCTAGCCAAGGTCTGAATACATTTGGTTTATGTTATCCCATAGTTCCTTAGCAGTTGAATAACACATATAATTTGCAGCAATATCTTCTTCCATGGAATTGACAAGCCATGCCATAACCATGGAATTTTCTGCATCCCAAGTGGCAAAAGATGGATCCTTCACATCTGGTGCATTCACATCACCAGTCAAATACCCAATCTTTCCTCTCCCCTGTATATACATTCTGACTGATTGAGACCAGTGCAGAAAATTGTCTCCATTGAGGTGTATGGCGGTTATTTGGACAGAATATGATTCAAAGTTATGGTGGCTGCGATTTTCAGTCACTCTAGAGGAAGAAGGGGCTATGTCGCAGGTGACTTCTGACATTATGACAGATTAGGTATTTCCTTGGAATAAGTGCAGGAATATACAGAGAAAAAAGAAAAAAAAAAAGGTGCACTGCAGAATTAAGAAAGAAGTTCCTGCTCTGATACCATATAGAGAAAGAAATGTCTTTTCTTCATATATAAAACTGATGTACAAGTACATGATTTTATAGGAGCTACAAAGAACTAAAAGAGGAAAAGATATACAACTAATTTCCCTGTTTCACATAGTTGACTAATCCCAAAAAATCAGCCATAATTTACAGCAAATCAATCCCCTAAAGATATGTCATAAAATCTGCCATAATTTCCCACAAATCACTCTTCTTTCCACAGAAATGATATACAAATATTTGCTAGTTGTATGCTTCTCGTCCTGAGTGTGGATCAATGACGACTTTTATGGACTTTATTCAGCCTTTGGTGGTGTTATGTTGACGGGACTCGTGTTTGTGTAGGCTGTTCAAGTGTCTAATATGTTTGCGGTTGAACACAAAAACTCGGACATGGCGTAGTAAAAGGAGGTAAGGTTGTCACTACTGCTTCCTTCCTTCTATCTTATCAAAAAAAAAAAAAAGAAAAGAAAAGAAAAGAAATGATATACAAAATTTACTTCAAACTAACAAGAATTGCCCATGCTCTAGTTATGGGAAACACAAAATTGGCCCAACGGTCAGAATAATTGAAGAATATTGTTTTGGGAAAATATAATCAAATATATCATTATTTTTTCTCCAAAACACACATTTTTCAATATATACATATATATTATATACATTATATATATTTTATTGTTATCTTAATATTAAAAAAATCACTCAATTCCATTTTCACCCAAAAAATCAACAAAAAAATATTGATTTAATTGCTATAGTAAAAAAATCTCCCCAAAAATATAATCAAACATACCAAAAAATAACTTTCGCATTCTACAGTAATTCATTTTCTTAAAATACATAATAAATTACGCAAAAAACATAACCAAACATTCCCCAAGATTGACTTCAAATTAATCCAACTATTTTTCTTTTTTTCTTTTTTATAATATATTACTCAGGGACAAATTGGTCACTTAATATATATGATAACATATTAACATCATTAATTCATTTTCTTTTAATTTAGGAAAAAAAATAAAAAAATAAAAAAAAATAAAACATATAGACAGCAAATTACAGCTCCGGCGACTGCGACAATTCCCAAACCTGACTTAAAAGGATTCCACTTGAGGCTCATCCCCAATTTACCACACTTTATCGTCTTCGTTGGTCAATCGGGGCTCTCGGAAAAGTGAAAATGGTAATTCTTAATTTCTTCGCACCTCGCTTGATCTGATTTTTCTCAATACATTCTTGTAATAATAATTCCGATCGTTTGCAGGTTTGCTTGGCTTGTTTGTTGCCGTTGTTTCTCGTCCCGATCGTTAATTTATTGCCCCTTCTCTTCGATTTCATCATGGTATGTACAATTCTTGTCCATCATCATTTGCTCGCGATGTATTTCTAGGTTTTAGGATTTGTTTCTATCGATTGATTTTGTTTTGATCAAAAACTATGTTCAGGCCAAGGTGTATAGGTTGTTTGGGTGGGAATATCGGAAGCCGGAGAGAGCACCTCCTGCCTGTCCTATCAAACCCTCTGCCTCCAAAACCGGCACCAACAATTCAGTAAGTTAATTGCTAGTAATTATTGATTTTTAAAGGTTTTTTGTTAGGGTTAGGGCAATTGCGTTGAGTTTATCTTTATATTCTGTTGAGATTTAGGGGTACTTGGAAATCAGTCATATATCTCATGGGTTCAAGCTCACATAGTTCGGATGCTCAGTCAAAATTTTCTCTTTAAAAATCAATGTATGGCTTTATAACAAAAGTTTGACATTGGCTAATCAGAACCTTGTAGAGGTTGATTCGAGGATGATTCTTAAGATTGATGCACACAAATCTAACACAATGTAGGCTGCAAGCCTGCAACAGCCTGCAACAGCTTGCTGATATTAACTTAGAGCCCATTTGATTTTATTTCCAAACCCCTTTTTCCACCAATTTTGCTATTCCAAAAATAGAAATCATTACTTTTTAAAATTTTCACCCAACATAATTTCAATTTTCATTTTCAAAACACATTCTCCAATAACCTATATATCTTCTCTCTCTATTCCATTATTTCTATCTCTCTCCACCTATAACCTACATAATCATTACATTTCCAAACATTTCATTCAAATACATTTCCATTTCCACATCACATCACATAACTAATTCTCACCATTTTAGAAATGATGGAAATGAAAATTGGAAATGGAAATAAAACCAAACAGGCCCTTAGCAATTTGCTTAACAAGATGATTTCTAATTTTGTAGTGCAACGCTATTGTGGTCGACAATATGAGTTAAACTTGGAAATAAATAAAAGCTGAAGGATATTAAATAAGCTTGAAATCCTATCCGTTGGTCATTTGCATTCATGTGCATCACAACAATGTCATGTTCGATTTAATTTTACATTTTTTTTGGCATTGGAATAGGCTATAAGTAAACTGTCTGTAAAATCCTAAGATGTGGGACCTTTTCATTGCTTCCGCACCTTCCTTTTCAGTTGGATTTTGTTTGTTGAACATGGGAATAACATGTTGGAAAGTCTGTTATATAAGCCCATAATAAACTCTGTTAGAAGTTTATGGAGCTAAATATATACACAGCAGTCATCATGAAATTTAAGAGTATGTATTCTGACATCTGAAGTTTTAGATGCACATGAATACATTCCTTATCCCTATGTTCATGCCATTTCTAAATGCAAGCTAGTAGAACTGTGGAATTCTCCAATCGTCTCTGTTGAGCTCTTAATTTTCTTCAGCTACGATTGTTTAAGAAGATTTCATAAGTCCCTAGTTTGGTTTAATCCCTTTAGCGTTGGTGTTGCCAAAGCACATGGTATTTCCCTCTGCTGTTAATTTTGTTTATACTTAGTCCCATTTTTTAAGTTCACCTATTGTTGAATTCGTCAATAAACTATGACATCTGTGTGTCAAAAGGTTGCAGGTAAAGAGAATGTTGCTGGCCCAGATCCATCACCAAAGTCAATAGGAGTTGGTGATGGCAAGCAAGATTAAAACCAGCTATATCTTGGTCTACATCATATTCAAATTTATGTAACCTCTTGTTTGGACTGCTGAAGCACTGAACTGATGTTGAAAAGATAAAAAGCATGGATTATAGTCAGATTGCTATATCACGAATTCATCAATATGTCTGTTACAATAAAATACCAGCTTTTTTTCTGACTATTGCAAGTATGTAACTGCCTGCAATTTCATATCTTAAATTTATGTGAAAGCTGTCTTTCGATCAAGAAATCTTAAAACCCTTGTTCTTGGTTTTTAAGAGGCTGAGGCTGCTATTGCGCTCCCAGCTGGGCCAGCCCAAGAGACATCCTCCGAAATCTATAATATTCACTTTTTGGGTAATTTCAAAGGTACTGTTCGTGGAGATGGGAAATTTTAGACCATTGGTCTCAGTTTCAATTTGCAGTTGACAGGAACCAAACCCATTACATTTTCCCCCCCCTTTTGGTTTTCGTCAAATTTCCTTTATTTTCTGCTGCTTCTGCTTCTGCTTCTTCCTTTTTCTCATAATCTTATTTATTTATTTATATTTTTGTATACAGCATATCTTTTGAAGCATGTTCAAGTCATCTTGCTTTGTGACACTTGAAATTTAACCCACTATGTGAGTTCAATGAAGCACATTACCTGCACACTCAAATCATCGTATGCCAAATAATCTGTCTTTATTTCAGTTTTGCTCGTGAATAGGTATGGAAATAGGTTATGTATGTTAGATTAGATTAGTCTTTGATTTAAATAGGTTAGACTTGTTATGTAAATGACATATTTGAGCCTAGCATATTATCTATGATGGATTTATTTTTATTTTTTAAAATAAAGGTCAGGCCTAGCTTTTTAATAAATTCTAAAACTTAGGCCTAGTCTAAAAGCTTACCTAAAAGTTTATTTTCTACTAAAGCTTTAATTAGGTCTAAACATTACATAAATTTAAAATTTAATATGTTCGAGCTTGTACTAGATCTTGATAAGTAATAATCAAAATGATAAATAACAATTGAATAAGTATGAAAGTTTAAATTTAAATATAAAATAGTGTTTTCCCCACAAAAAGTAATATTAAATAATATAATAAATTTCATAAAGGACTAATTAAAGAAATCAACTACATTTAGCTATTTAGGGCTAGTTTGGTTGGAATGTAAGGTGGAATACAGTATTTTTATCTCATTTTATTATTCGTTTGATTGAAGTGATAATAAACACTCAAAGCTATATGAATACCAAAAGCCTGTATTTATATATGCAATTTTCATGATAAATAAACCTACCACCACCTCCCATGGGTTTTTTATCATGCTAATCAAATTATACCAAATTGATAAAAAAATCACGCAAATTATCACATGACAAATAATATGAGATAACTTAAAAAGCCAACCGAATTAGCCCTTAATATTATATCACTATTATTATACTTTTTATGTGAAAAATGATAAATCGGCCGGTTTGTTAGGCTTTGCAAATTTTTAAAAAAGTCTAAATTTAGCATATTTAGTTAAATATGCTACCTCTTAAGTCTTAACCTGGCTCTTTTATTACATAGACTAGGACAAGTTAGACCATAAATGAGTTAGACTATAGATCTCTGACGAGTAGCCTAGTCTATTCACATTCCTACTCATGAACGCTTACAAGAAATGTTCCTGAATAATATGCAGTAGAATGGAATAACTACTCGATTTGGGCCGATGGAAAAATGGAAAATCAAATAAAAGGAAACAAATGAGATGCTGGGAGAACCCTCTAGTTTCTTCTCCAACTTCTCTTGTGGACTGGTCATCCAAATCTATTTGGGCCTCTTACAATAAGTTTTCTAGTCATATAATTAGACCTAAATTGAGCACAATAGAAGAAGCTGATGAACTATCTTACCAACCAGCCCGAAATAAATCTAAAAAAAAAAAAAAAACAAATCAAATCAAATTGAGCCTATGTCCAAGATCCACTAGTAAGAATTTATTGTTTTTCTAGATTCCCAGATTCCTACCACATGAGAAAGTCACTATCTCCCATTAATATTATAATTCTCTTCTTGGTCCCCATTCCAGTCCATCTTTACTCGCTGAGCTGTTCCAACCCCCAACTCATCCTAATTTTCACTAGGATGGTCGATTATATATTATTTATTATATTTAAATTTTAAATTCATAAAATACTAACAATTATACAATTTATTATGCTAATACATTGTATATATGTATCTATACTATTATATATAGTACAACGGTGTGGGGCTTATAATTATGCAATTTTGATTGCAATTTTGGCCAAGTGGCCAATTTTTAGAATTTTGAGTTTTTTTAATTAAATTCAAAAATTTTATTAATTGTTGATTATTGTTCTAATTGATATGATCATATCTTAACTCTGATTTTCTTTCAACAAATAAATTTAAAATTCAAAAATTGTTTTATGAGCACCGAACTAAGGACTCCTACAAAAAAGTTATTCTATAAATTTCATCTCATTGAACAAATCATAACTTATTTATCTCTACTTCCACTCTTCCCCTTTTTCTTCTTCTCCTTCTTCTTCAAGATAACTCTTTCATTCTAAATTTTCAAGTGAACTTTCATTACATTCTATCATCATTTATATACATTTTTTTCATCTTTATATTGATTTATTTTCAATATACGCATGAGAAACATAACATCATGTATAGATGTATTTGTTGCTCAGTTATCATTTAAATCTTTGTTTTTCTTTCTTTCTTTCTTTCTTGTGTGTGTGTGTGTGTGATGAATAAATATTTTGCTGATAATAAAAGATATTGCAGTAGAATTGTAAGTAGATAATCTATATTTAACTATGATAAACCTACAAGATTATAAAGTATTTTTCTTTTCAATTACTTGCATACCACCTTACTTATTTTTTCCCTTTATTTTCACATCCGCTTTTGTCATTTGGGGTTTTGAACATTTACCAGGATGTGTAAGGTATTTCTTTAAGTTGCAAGTTTTGCTCTTTTTCTTTTTTTCTTTCTTTCTTTTGTCAATTATAATAATTTGGTTTAGTTTGTAATTTATTATAATTCCTTTTTGTTGAGTTAATATTTTTATTCAATATTCTCTAAGTTCATATGTATTTTTCTTTTATTTGTTTTGGACCATAAATATCATGTTTGAAAGGTATCTTTTAATTCTAATTTTGGAAATTATTATTGTTATTTTCACTTTCATTATTTTGTTGTGGTTTTTATTTATATTTTTTTTATCAAATTAATTCAATTTTTTCAAGTTACCTTTGTGTAAATAATGTATGTATAATATATGTACATATACATATATATATATATGCACCCGTTTTTCACTTTTCATATTTACTTGGTTTTGAGGACTACTTTTTAATTTGTTTTTTCATTTTCATTAATTAATTTAGTTTTATTTATTCATTACAAATCCTTTTTATTTGATTAATTAAATAACCCAAGTTTCTTTATAAATATCCTATTTTGACGTGTTACATAATTTTTGTAATTTTATCCCTATTTATAATTTATTTATTTTTTTGTATGCAACAAGAATTTCTTAGACGATTTTATATATTTCTGAACTGCTTCTTGATTTAATACATAATATTCAAACTAATAAAGAATCTTAGTATTTTGGATCAAAATAATTTTATTACTAAAATATATTTTGAAATAGTTTAGATTTGTATTTTTTATCTGGAACCACTTGACCCAAATGAATTAGATCACGACTTGAAATCAAAATTGTTGATCCTTTACAAGATAAAGTTTGAAGTGGATAAGATGTTGGTATATAAATATATATATATATATATATATATTCCCTCATATGTTATGTATGTTGCTTTCTTCACATTAATAATTTTATTTAAAGTACCATAGTATTTTTATTTTAATGAATAATATTAAATATTACTACTTAACTATTTAAAATAATATTTTCTTTTAAAAATGATAATATTTTTTTATAGAATATAAAAAATTATAATAATTTATATGTGAAATCATAAAAAATTAATTGTATATTTATATTTTTTTAATTTATTAATTTAGTGAATATATCGTGCATAACACGGGGTTTATGTCAACAAAAGGACTTCAATTCAAATTTCTCTTTGAACAAAATAATTTAATTAAGAATAGGAATAGGAATAGATACAATGCATGGAAGACTTAGACTGTCTTAATTTAAGATTATATGTTACTATACTATTCCCCCCCACTTGTCACAGGTTATGCCTACCCGACAATGATACCCGTCCAATAAGCACGTGCATTGACTCTAATCGAAGTTTAATAATCCTAATCCACGATATTATCAATGGATTATTATTCCCACCACAATTCCGGATTTTATTCCTTTTCTTTGTTTGCCGGATGGGACAATCAATTTGGACCAAGTGGACACTCATCATTTTCACTCAACCCTGTCCATGGGATTTTTTTTTATTTATTAAATCTTAGATCTGATTAGGTAGTTGTGATACAATAGAGTAATTAGTTCACCAAGTTTTTTTTTTTAATTAAAACTCAAATTAAAAATTCGTTAAAATTCGAATTTTGATCTTGTAATTATATGTATGAGGACAATAACACTTAATCAATTGACTATTCAACAATTTTTAGTGAAAATTTATGTGACAAGGCTAAGAACCTTGGTAGATCTTATATTACTTTTTGGGTTGAATTGATGGCTAGTTCTTGCATATGAAATCATTTTTCTTTTTAATATAAGGCTTGAAATCTTTCCAACAACACAATCATTTACTTTAAGTCATACTAGAATTTGCTTTGGTTGATATTTAATTAAAGTCGAACTTAGTTAAGGTGGGGAGCTGGATTTAAAGTGGGAACTTATAGGTGGTGACGAGTTTTTGGGTCATGTCAGTTGAGCCTAATTCAATCCGATCAAATAAGATAAAATTTAAAAACTTAATCAAGTCAGATGCTCAATTTATAATTAAAATTTTAAATCAATAATTTATTTTACCACTACTTAATTTTAAACTCTACCTTTCACATCATATCAATTTCCAATAAATTGGAAATTAGCAAACATTAGAGAGTGGATTCTACTTTCTACCATCTACTTGATTGCTTGCAATATTTACCCACATAATAGTAATTCCCAAACACCCAACTCACCAAGCATATCAATGTTACCTAGAAAAGTAACTTAAAGGCTGAGTAAAAAAAAAAAAAGTACAAAACATGGTCTTACATCATTAATTTAACCAAATAATTACCCTAAGGAAGAAAACATTTAGGTTATGAGAAAAAGTGAAAGCAACATTGTGGAGGCTATTGTCACAATATTTGGTCTCTTTTAATGTAAGTGGACAAAGAGGAGCCATCACTAACCACAATTGCCAAAAATATAATATATATAATTTGCATATAAAATTGCAGGCTCTCTTGCGTATGTGGTTACCTGTTCTTATCTTAATTTGTGCAGTCCACATAAACATTATATGTTGTATTGACATTCTTATAAAAATCAACGTCATATTGATTAATACGTGGTGCCAATACTCTAGTTAGTCTTGCTACACTTTTCCTAGACAAGATTTTTTGTGTAATAATTTAATTTTGTTCTTGTTGAGGTTGATGATTGAGCAAATATAAATGTGAAATCTCGACCGTTAAAATGAACAAATTAATTGATTTAGTCTGACAAAAGGTTAAAACGAATATCACAGTCTCATTTTTTTCGTGATTCTGAACTATTTAAAAATGATTGAAAAATATTAACTTTTGTAGGACTTTTAGTACTTGTGGAAGCTTTGCTAGAATTAAACACACTACACAATAACAAATGATTGGCTAGTTTATTCCAATAATTAAGGGATGTCCACTGCAACATTTTGTATACATTAACAAGAGACTTCATACCACCGAAGTGATAGCCTAATTGAATAGGGTTCATTACTTTACATAAGGAGGTCACAGGTTTGAACCTGTTTGCGGTAGTAGTCCGTGAACCATTCATCTCTATGGTAGAGGAGCCTTGGCTGACTAGCGAGGTCGTAGCCTGATTGGACATGGCCCATTACTTTCCACAAGGAGGTCACATGTTTGAACCTGTTTGCAGTAGTAGTTTATGAATCAGTCACCTTTGTAGTGGAATAACTTTAGCTTACTAGTATTTTAGTGAGGCTGTGGTGACGAGTTCACCTTTTGGGCAGTAGTTATGGCTCAAATCGAACATTCCACAGCGGCAAGAGACTCATATGATTATGCCCATGAAGGGTCCTATGAGGGGAGGGTTGCTACTTGCTATGTTGGTCGGCTCTCCCTTGCCTTTTTATCCCACAAAAAAAAAAAAAAACAGAAAAAAAAAAACACTTCATATTAGATTTTGAAAGAAACGCTCGTGTGTATGTGTTTATGGCTAGGCTAATTGATACCTCGATAGAATTAGGCCATCTAACGGATTAAAAATTCAATGAGAATCTAGCCTGTTTTTGAAACGTGATAGGAGTACATAAATAATATTCTTATGCCGTGGGATGCATAAAGGTAAATATATATGTACCCTTGTTGGTCTATGTAATTCTTATTTTCTAGTGGATCCAAATAATTTTTTATTGATTTGAGTGATAATTATATTTTCTGTGCATCCTATATGAGTGCATCAATATAATTAGAATTTTTCCTATTCTTGATGGAGTATTTGGTTATATTTTTTCAAAATAAAATTATTTTAAAAAAATATGTTTTCCTAAAGTACTTCTCATATCTTTCATTATTTCTAAAATTTTCTCATTTTTCAATATATACATACACATATATATCATATATATTATCATTGTTATTCTTATAATAAAAAAATTACTCAATTCCATTTTCACTTCAAAAATACAAAAAAATATTGATTTGACTGTTACAGTAAAAAATACATCCCTCAAAACATAAACAAACATATCAACACTTTCCAAAATAAATTTTTAATTATTTCCCCAAATACAACAAAAAATCCATTACATTTCCCAACATAATTTTCACATTCCCCAATTTTACATACAATATTCATTCTCCCAAAACACGTATCATAATCAACCATAAGCATAACCAAACATTACCTAAATTTTTGAATTTCTGAAATTCGTTACAAGAAGTATTTCATGAATATTTAATCATGCCACTAACTGTAGTATTAGATGTGCTCGAAGGCTGGTGGCTATACAATAATAATCAATAATCCATCTTAGTGCTGTAAAGCCGCTCATGGCCTTGTCAAAAGTAATATTAAAGTGCAAACTGAGGTGTCTCATTAATTTTGTTTTCTAGTATTAGTGCTAAGTTATGAGGTCTTAATCTATCAATCTATATCTTAATGAAAATCTTTTTGGGAACTTTTACCAATAATATATATATGTATACATACTGTATGTATATGTTCCCAAGGATAATACTTCACCATCACTAAAAACGTGGAGCAGCGAATTGTTAATCATAATGTACAAGAACTTATTATAAACTTATCAATTAAATTATGTTGACTTAGGGATGTTAATATATTAAGTCAAGCCGACTAAATCATTGTTTAAATTTGTTGTAATTTTTATCAACTCTGTAATTGTTAATGAAATCAAATTTTAACGAGCTTTAATTGAGTCGAATATAAGTTGAGCTCCAAAAAATTAATTTTCTCAGACATATATTGTTATTTTATTTTATTTTATTTTTTAACTAATGAAATTGAACACAAGAAAAGCTTCAAATATGATCAAGCAAACAAGATGATCCTTCGTAGCCAGTCAATCATAATATCAAATTAATTATTTTCATTTTTGGTAAGGACAATAGTCATAGTGATTCTTTTATTCAACTCTTGCAACCATTTTTGAGCACCGCATATCTTAAATTTGGTTGGTTGAATAAAGTCTTTCCCTATTTGCACTTTTTTTTTTTCCTAAATGGATGGCTGACATTCAGTGCATCTAATAATTGGAAAATTTTCTTTAAAATTATCTGGAATATCCCCATCGTCTCTATCTCTTTGTAGGTTTTATATATATATATATATATATATATATATTCTCATACTATATTACATACACCGACACAATTTTTTGGTTTCTTCTAAATCTTTTTCCACATTTTACAAAATCGCAACTTCTAATCCTTTCTTACAAATTCTAATATTTTTTAAACTTTGTAAAAATCCTTTCATATATTATTCAAATGAGGAGTATGCTTTCAATTAATCTCTAATATTCAAATAATGCAAGAAAATACATCAAAGAATATATTATTCAATATTAGACTTTCCCACAATTATATTTAGATATTAAATAAAATTAGAAAAGACCGTTTTATATGTATGATTCTCGTTGATTCTCTGACCTGTAAATTTGTTTCCATACTTGGACTTAAAATTCAAAAATTCTAATTCTCAGCACCATAGAAAATTTGGACTGCGACACAAAATCTCTTCAATATTTGGACTACGAAGCACTCCTCACGGTTCTCACGAGGCGGCGCAATCATAAAGAAATAGACAAATGATCCACTATCTCGCCAATTACGCATAGGCTGGTTCACCTCCCCTGGTTTTCGTGGCCTTCTACCGAACAATAAAAAGTCAGGAAAAAGCAGAAGTGATTCACAAGAATTACCCGCTTGTTACATAAAAGTAAGTTTTTTTTATTTTTTATTTTTCTTTTTTTCACCATTTCTCTTCCAACACATGTTTGGTCACTAGAAAGGACTACTGTTCCCCACCCCCTTGGTTGCTTACACATATTTGGCAACGATAAATGTACAAAACTACCGGCGAAGATTTTTCTACTTTTTAAAGAGAGAAAGCCCACTTTAATTTTGATAGGAAGGGAGTAAATATCTTGCATATATTGGAGAAAGGTTCAATTTTCTTTGTGGTTGAGAATTGAAAGAGCAACCCCACTTTGTTTCTTGTTTCAAAACAGGATTTTTTTGTGTTCATATAGGGAAAGATACAATCTTTTTGGTGGAGAAGAGGTGGAGAAATGGGGCTATTGTACGATGATGCTGTGATAATTAGACAGTCAGAGGAAGAAGGGGAGCCTAGTGTAATCACTGTAAACTGCCCTGACAAGACTGGGTTGGGCTGTGATCTTTGCCGCATAATTCTCTTCTTTGGACTCACTGTTGTCAGAATTGGTATGTATGAATTAACTTATTGTTATTGCACGTAATAAATTGTGGGTTTCTCCCAAAAGCTCACAGAAAAGAAAGAAAACTTGTGGTTTCTGTTTCATTCAGTTATGTGTTTTTCATTAGTAACTTAGAATATCTCCTGGAATTCACTTATAAAGGTTTAATGTGATTTTTTGGTTATCTTTAAATTGCTATTTTCCTTTCTTTGAAGTGCTAAATTTGTGCGTAGACTAATGGAAATAATCCCAGTTATACTCCTTGTAACAATTTTGATCTAACAATACAAGAAAAGAAAGTCTCTTGGTCAGTTGGTGGGCTTGGATATACTTTTATTGTTTTCTTTGTTTAATCATACTGTGTAAAGATATTTCTGACAATTGAAAATCATGTTTGGTTTAGGAAGTGTTTTCTTAGAAGCTAGCCCTTGATTTTTTTATTATATGATAGATGGTGATTTTTTTCTGATAACTATTGTATTGTCTTCTTGTCTGTCATTTTGGTTGAATTCTGTGGATGAAGATGTATCCACCGATGGAAAATGGTGCTACATAGTGTTTTGGGTCGTTGGCAAACCGAGTACACGATGGGGTCTATTGAAGAAGAGGCTGATGGGGGCGTGTCCGCCATTTCTGTTGGCTTGCGGGATTTCATATTACCGGGCTGAGTTGCAACCTCCCAAGCCTCCTGATGTGTTCCTCTTGAAGTTCTGTTGCGATGACCGAAGGGGCCTTTTGCATGGTAAGTAGTTTATTCTGCACAAAACTTGAGCTCCCTTAGTAGAATCGTTGTTGGTTTGTGAGGTTATCAATCCAGTATTTGCAATTGGGAATTATAAATAAGTCTCTAATTCATTACTTTGCTGATTGCAATTTTCAAAGGGGAAAATGAAAAACAGAATGATGTTGTATATTTGGAGTTTTGAGCTTTGAGGTGTTAATCTGTTCACATTTTACAGATTGTGGCCGTTTGATGTATTTATCTTTAGTTCAGCTTCTCTTCAGCTATTTGGTGTATTAATTTATAGAATTTGCATGCCTAGTTCTGCTATGTTGTTGGCTACTAAAGTATCTCGACCGAGAAGGATATCTGGGTTAGATCCATTAGTTGAAATTTGGAGAAACTTTTTGACAGATGTAACGGAAGTTCTTTGCCAGCTCGAGCTTACGATAAAGAGAGTGAAGGTGTCGACAACTCCGGACGGGAAAGTCATGGACCTCTTTTTCATAACTGACACAAGGTTTTGCATTTACAGTCCTGTAGAAAAGTAACATAAGTTTTTGCTTGCTGTCTCAGTCAATTGCTCTTAAATTCTTTTGTGATTATGCTGTTGATTCAAAACTTATCGTGTCTCATCAATGGTCATATCAGGGAACTTCTGCATACAAAGAAGAGACAGGAAGACACATATGACCATTTAAAAGCTGTTCTGGGTGATGACATTATCAGTTGTGACATAGAAATGGTGAGTCTGGAAATTTCATCCTGTTCTCAAGGACCCCCATTTCTTTCAGATGCAATTACTGAAGACATGTTCAATATAGAGAGGCTGGATGAACACCAAGACGACTCTATCGCCTTTAAACGTCCGCTTATCACTGTGGACAACTCGCTGAGTCCTTCTCACACCCTTGTCCAAATCGTTTGCCAGGACCACAAAGGTCTCTTATATGACATTATGCGAACTTTGAAGGATTGTAACATCCAGGTATGTGATCTTGTAGTCGAAATTCGTTTCACCTGATTTTCCAATGGCTAACCCCCGCAATCTCATAACCCAATACCAGATTTCCTACGGACGCTTCACAAAGAAAGGGAAAACAGAATGTGAGCTAGACTTATTCATCATGCAAGCAGATGGTAAGAAGATAGTTGACCCAAGCAAACAGAATTCATTGTGCTCTCGTCTACAGATGGAGCTAAGCCGTCCTCTCAGAGTAGCATTGATCAGCCGTGGCCCTGATACCGAACTGATAGTTGCAAATCCCATCGAGTTATCTGGCAATGGTCGTCCCCTGGTTTTCCATGACATAACCCTGGCTCTCAAGATTCTAAATAGACCAATCTTCTCGGTACCTCCCAACGTGCTTTCTTTGGTAGCTTTTAGCTTGAAATTATTTTGGATAAACTAATTTCATTTTTTCACTATATATATGCTGAGTGCCCTTTAACCTAATGACGTCAGTCTTACTCATAAAGTGTGAAGTTAGGGGTTCAAACTTTACAAATTCCTGACGTGCGTGTTTATAAAATATAAATAAATCAATCTTTTCACTACATATAAATGAATGCATTAAGATCCTTTCTATCACGTTGTATAGTAGTAGTGTTTATATGATAGTTTTTGTAAGAATCCCTTCTGGTTCTAATTTAAAATCACTATTTACTGATCCAGCTACGCTTGTACAGGCTGAAATCGGGAGATATGGGATTGGTGATCGTGAATGGGAAGTTTATAGAGTTTTACTCGATGAAGGGGATGGGAGTTCCGTTTCAAAGAAAGAAATAGAGGAGACGGTTTGGAAGATGCTAATGAGTTGGGAGTGAGAAAGGTAATGGCGTACTGTTTTCTGGGCTGCAGCAAGCTGCTCGATGTCTGTATACTACAATTCTGAATAGCTGCTAGAAGATGTATATATTTTGTTGTATATATACATAGATGTGAAAAAACTTAGTTCTGCAAGCTATTAGCTTTAGCAACATTGTAGCTTTTACTATGAATTTAAATCAAACTTTCTAGCCTACAACTCTAGTGACTTTGTAATGAGGTTATGAAATGTACAAAATTTCTTCAAGCACCAACAAAATGCAAAATAAGATCACTCATAACACATTTCCAAAACAACATATACACCAAAAACATATTCAGTTAAAACAGATAACAACTTAGTAAAAAACTTTCTGCAATACAATTTTCATTAATTATTCTGTGAATTTTGCCTCTTACAGTTTCCAGTATATGCCGAGTTTGTGCAGTATGCCAGAAACCACTGCCCAGAATGTGATTTCAGCAAATATTACATACAAAAGGGTCCCCAGTCTCTCAGATTTCCATACATTAATAAAAACATGCTGCTGAATCCACTTCACCTGGAAACAAAAATAAATGATATTTTTTTGAGATTAATTGAAAGTCATAAAATTTCTCTAGTTTTCCATTTATACTGTTTACTCACCAGATTGTTGTCTGGATTTTTGAAGTACCATCCATTTATGAATGCGGCGAAAATCCCCTGAGCCGCCATGACGAAGACCAGCATTGCATTCATCCCTATCCATTCCAAGAACAAGAATGGGGTGCGCAGTCCCCAAACATCAACCTGCCCATGAGTCAGGTATCATTTTGGACTCTCTATTCTGTTATATGGATTTATATTAAATATATTTGATGTACAGTTAAATATTTTTATTTGAAAATATTTAATATATTTGATATTTATTTATACTATAAAATAGATTATGATCTGACTAGAAATGTAAACAATTACAAAGTACTCCATTTCTTCCAAATTTATTGCTTTTATTTCTTAATGTCTGCATCTTTTGTTTTTATTTTTAATTTATTTTATTTTATTTTTTTTTCCTTTTGGTTGGTTGGTTGGGGGGTTGTGGGGGGGGGGGGTTGTTTCTTTTCCCAATTACCAGTATGTATAAGCCAGAAAATACAATGCCTGCTGCACCAGCAGTGAAACAAACATAGCTGAAACTATAAAGCTGCTTGTTGATAGGAATGGCTGCAAAAAGGAATGAACATGCATTTTATTATTTTTACATGCTTGCAATTTAAAAAAAAAAAAAAAAGAAAGAAAATAATAGAACTTCACAAGTTCTGTTTGGATGATCAGAATAGTACCCACCATCTGTGAAATGTAGAATGCAGGCCACTATTAGCAAAACAAGTCCCATTGACACCCATTGCTTGAGCCTTTCACCGTGATCCTATTTAGCACACACATTTTTCATCATACTCAACTCAAATTCACATACAAGATAGTTTTAACTAACAACAAGAACAATGAATTTTTACCTTAAAATGAATCAAAACGTGTCCATAATGGACTCCAATGGTGCCAGTAACAATAGCTGATATCGAGCTGCAAGAAAATTCAAAACCATCTTCAATCTGCTCAAAATCAAGAAAATTCTTCCGATATTGAATAGAATGACACACAGAAAGATGAAAGAGCTTGTAAAACCTCAACAAGCCTTCAGGCTCAAATGGGGAGCGACACCAACTAGGTGCATCCTCACGGAATGGACCAGAACCTGGAGAACTAAAAGTGCAAGCCTGCAGATTGACTCAATATACAGCCAAGAATGATGATAAGAGCTGTGGGAATATGAGCTAAAGTTGTCGAGCTATTTGCTAATTTTTTGTAAATTATAACTGACCCTTAGCCGTGCCCAAACTGGTTCAGAGTAGAGATGATTAATACCCCAGACTTGTCGATCCACATAACCAACTGCATTGCAGGCAGGTCCTAGATGTCCTTTCATCCCACATTTTACCTGAAAATTATAGTATTTCTGTCTCATTTGCTGCTATGGTAACAAAAAATGTTACTGGTATTGTAAAGGTTGTTGCTTATTACAGTGTATTTTTCGGTTCTGTCATCCTGGTGCACAACGAAACTCCAGTCGGGAACAAACAGAGAGAATGTCGTGACCATGTAAATAAAAAATGCAACAAGCCCTCCAACCCTGAAATTCTTGCCAAGTAAACAACTCAAAATGGAAAAAAGTCTAAAATTTTGGCATAAAAACGGGAGAAGTTGTTTACCATTGCCATTTATATGCAGTGAAAATTGAGAAAGGACCAGATTTCAGGCTGTTTGGTCTGAACTTGGTGGTCAGCGTCTCTATTAAAGCCACAACAAAGTATACCAAAGCTATTCTCTGCTTGCATATACATAAGAAATGATATCAGGCACAATATTCTAACTTAGATTTCTATTTTATTTCTCAAAAAAAGAAAAAATGCCTCAGATTTAACAAAATTTCCAAAAGGAAAACTGTATATCACCTGGAGAATGCCACACCACCGGATATGCTTCATGTCGACTCCATAAGACAGATTATATGGTGCATGGGAATATCCTCCTGCAATGTGCAAATAGATGAACTAAACCATGCAAACAGAACTGCAAGTTAAAGAGACAAAGGCATTAGTTTATACCTTGCAGAAGAATACCCCAAAAAAGAAGCTTTAATGTCCTCAAAGTTATCTTTCTGATTGCAGGCTTCATCTCTGGAATTCTCTGCCACATTAAGGTTGAAAATATACTTTAATTATGACACAAAAGTACAAAGGAAGCGCGAAGGGCCTGGAGTAAGAACTAATAAGGAATCCACCTTGAGGGCAAGAGCTATGGCGACGCCAACAATGAAGAGGAAAAATGGCAGCACGAAATCAGCCAATGTGCAGCCATTCCAAGGAGAATGATCGATTCGTGGGTATGCCCCTCCAGCATCATCGACAAGTATCATTAACTACATGTGTACGACTTAGTACTAAATATTTGGTGTAATGAAATTATCAACTCAACAAAATACTAGAAAGTATGTAAATACATTACCACTATGGTGAGGCCTCTAAAGGCATCTAAGGTTGCAACCCTCTTCGTCTTTTGCTCTATGATAATTGGCTGCTCTTGTTTTTGTTCCTCTGGCAAGTCTGAGGTTGTCATGCTCTTTTGCTCTTTGTCATTGATCTCCATATTCTCTCCAACTTTATGTCCATTGGCAAATTGTGTGCCATTGCTAAACCCCTCTTCCAACCTCTTTGGATCTTCCATGATCGATAAATTTAGTATTAACTTGAAATTGCTGATTTCAGAATTGAAGCTTTTTATCAACAGCTTGCTTGGTAATATATGAGAAAGAAAGAGTGCAAGAATACTAAAGTGGCAACTAATAACATAATATGCCGGCCTTGGTTGGGAGTTTATAACGACCTACCATAATTCTCAATAAGCTAAAAGCTTCTATATTCTAAAAGCTCAATTTACTGTGGATAATTAATGAGGTGACTTGAGTAAGCCTGCATCAATGCTTTTTGGAATTGCTTATTTGGAATTTAGTATTAGTTGTCATTGTTAAATCTTAAGTTTGAGCACATTTCTGCTTACTAGAATTATATAGTTAAGTTTATGCAGCCGGCTTTTGCAGAAAAGCAGTATAATACACTCAGGACAGCTCTTTTATTATCATCTTATATCTTTTGAACCATTCCCAGAAACAAGAATTTATACTTTGTTTTCTCAAATTAGTTAATGGTAGTTAAGGGCCGTCTGGGTCAACTACAATAGTGACAGTGTGTTTATATCCAGAATTATTCAGCAGAGGATGGTGAAATCAGTATAAGATGGTCTTTACATGTGGTATTTTCTTTTCTAACCTTAATATACTAAATATCATCTTCAAGCCCATGCAACCTTAATATTTAGTAACAACAGTAAGGGATAATATTCTGTGGAAGAATGTGATACAAAACGCTAAAATGCAGAACCAAGATCCGAAAGCAAATGATAAAAAACTGTATACATGATTACTGGAGGGAAAATAGAATTCAGGACAAGTCGACTTGTTTTTACCCCAATGTGGAATCTTTCTACCTCAATCTATAGTTATTGATAGTTGAATTGTTTGTGGGCTTTGGGGAATTATAGACAGCAGTTTGTGACAAATGATCAATTTTAGTTTTAATATTTTATAAAAGCTTGTAGTTCTCCCATAAGAATTACTTCAATGTCCTAATATTGCGGAAGTATTACATAAGTCCATCATTGGGCCTACAGTTAACATGGCTTATCCTCAGTCCACATGTAGCAAGTTGAGCTAAGTGTCTTCCTCTCCTCAGAGTGAATCCCAAATTCCACTATCTCAATCAGTTGAGTTGCAGGTATTGTTAGGAAAATTTCTGTCCTTTTCATCTGCCCACAAACATTGAATCTTCTCCTTTCCCACATTGAAGCTTAATTGCTTTTTAGATAGATACTTAAACTCTACCTTCTCAAGTAACATACCTAAATCACTTTTTGTCAGTCTGGTCCTATATAAGAATCTAAGCTACTCTTGCAACATATCCATCTGACATTCCCTCTCTTAACCTACCCCATATCATCTTCTACTCTTGTAACAATATGGTTATGGAAGTCAATGGTGTCGATGATGGTAGGAAAGCCATGGCCGGAAGTTTCGGCATCCAAGTGATCACCGGCCGGTGGTTCATGATTTTTGCTTCCCTCCTGATCATGGCCATGGCTGGTGCCACCTACATGTTCGGCCTCTACTCTAACGACATAAAATCCTCATTGGGCTACGATCAAAGAACCGTTAACTTGCTAAGCTTCTTCAAAGACTTTGGCGGCAATATTGGGATCATGTCAGGTCTTATCAATGAAGTTACTCCACCTTGGGTTGTTCTCTCCATAGGCGCAGCCATGAATTTTGTCGGCTACTTCATGATATGGCTTGCGGTAACTAAACGCATAGCCAGTCCCCATTTGTGGCAGATGTGTTTGTACATTTGTATTGGTGCAAATTCTCAGTCATTTGCCAACACTGGAGCATTGGTTACATGTGTGAAGAACTTCCCGGAGAGCAGGGGAGTTGTTTTAGGCCTATTGAAAGGCTTTGTTGGGCTGAGTGGTGCAATTATCACACAGCTCTACCATGCATTTTATGGCAACAATTCTGCTTCTCTCATCTTGCTCATCGGCTGGCTCCCGGCTGCTGTTTCTTGCGTTTTTCTTCGAACGATAAGGCTTATGAAGGTCGTTCGACAGGAAAATGAGCTCAAAATCTTCTATGATTTGCTCTATATCTCACTTGGGCTAGCAGGGTTTCTGATGATCATTATCATTGTACAAAACAGGCTAATCTTTTCTAAGGCTGCATATGCAGTAAGTGCTTCTGTTGTGCTAATTTTACTCATTTTCCCTCTGGTCATTGTCATCAGAGAGGAGCTGAAGATCTTCCAGAGCAAGAAAACAGCCCAGAAAAATCAGAATATCACCCCTGAAAATCCAATATCCATTGAGTTACCACAACAGGAGCCAATCCCAATCCAAGAACAGAGAGCACCACAATCAACTTCATGGTGGAAAAACATTTTTAGCCCACCAGAAAGAGGTGAAGACTATACTATTCTGCAAGCCCTATTCAGCATTGACATGATAATTCTCTTCACCGCCATCACATTCGGCGTTGGCGGAACCCTAACGGCAATCGACAATCTAGGCCAAATAGGCAAATCATTAGGCTATCCCACCAAAAGCACCACCACATTTATTTCACTAGTGAGCATATGGAACTATCTAGGAAGAGTGGCTTCAGGTTTTGCATCAGAATTTTTCTTGGCTAAGTACAAATTCCCTCGGCCCATGATGCTAACGTTAGTACTTCTCCTCTCCTGCACCGGCCATCTTCTGATCGCTTTTGGGGTCCCAAATTCCCTCTACGTTTCATCCATAATAATGGGATTCTGCTTTGGAGCCCAATGGCCACTGATATTTGCAATCATATCAGAAATCTTTGGCTTGAAATACTACTCCACACTATACAACTTTGGAGCCGGCGCCAGCCCAGTTGGGAACTATATCCTCAACGTGAGAGTGGCTGGCGGCTTGTACGATAAAGAAGCTTTGAAGCAAATGGCTGCTAAAGGGCTGTCAAGGAAACCAGGTCAAGACTTGTCCTGCATCGGCGTAGAGTGCTATAAGCGGGCTTTTCTGATTATCACGGCGGCTACTCTGGCTGGATGCGTTTTCTCTTTCGTTTTGGTGGTCAGGACTAGGAAGTTTTACAAAGGAGATATATACAAGAAACTGAGGGAACAAGCAGAAAGACAAGGCTAAGTTACAACTTAGATCATTGTAGCAAGCTTGAAGATGTTGGAGTCTTGAGAATTGCCAACTTTTGTTCCTCAAGTTTTCTATATGTTAGGATTTAAGAAAATGTTCTACTTGTACTTATTCTCTTGATTTGTTTCATGTTTGAAATCCTGAATTCAAGAGTATTATAAGCTGAATCCACCATTGTTAAGCAAATGAAAAAGCAACGGGTGACGCAAAAGTTGGTATATTTCCACAATTTTGTGTGTTGCTTATTTTCCGGTGCATTTGTATGATAACATTTTTTCATACTTTGAGTTCAAACACATTTTGGAGTATCCTAGGCTTAGTTTTATTGGGTTTTTTTGGGGAAATATAAGTTGAAATTTTGTCGAGAATTTTTTATATGTATAAATTTTATCAAACTCGATTTCAAACATAAGCAAGGTATTTAAGGGTTAGTCTTATCCATTTTTTAAAGAACACAGGGTCGCACATTGAATTGATAACTCATCAAAAAATTTTAACGTGTTCTTAGCATTATGACGAGATGTTTTCTCTTTCAAGGAATCAAATACTTATTTGGTGGGATTTGAAGCCGATATCTCATAATTTTGGGACCTCAATTTTACTATTTGAATTAGGCCTAATTGATAATTCAGCACAAATTAAAACCATTAAAAGTCGAGATACTTTTTATTTTTTGTTTAGAAATTCTTTTTGGTGTAGTGACAAATAAATGTGATCCATGCGCTTAATTTTTGTTTAAGATTATGATGCAAGGGACAAAAGCTTTACACTTATGTGACTAGAAGTCTAGAAGTGTGTAGATTCATCATCTTAAAGGCCTATTGGTCAAATGGTCAAGGCTCATCTCGTGCTCATGTACTAGACTTAAATTTGCGCTTATTTCCCATCCATTTTTGGGTCAAATTAGTTATCATTCTGTTTATGACCTGAAGTGATTGGAATGTGTGTTTTTTATCTGTCAAGAGCAAATCAACCCAAGTTTGGTATGAGGAATATTGCAGGAGGAATAGTGCCAATATATGTTTGCCAAAGTCACATGCATGCTTGACCAGAAATATGTCGGATGTGGCCATGTGGGGGCTCACAAAAAATTGAAAGGTCTTTATCTCTTATAGAAAGTTGTAGCATTATATACGCAATAAAGTAAATTAAATATAATTAATCTGATACATGAACAAGCTTTTCGCGCATATTTTGTTATTAATTAACTCTATTTCGAATAGATTTAGCTTAAAAATGGGTAAGTCTGCTCGCAGTCATTTAGCCTACTAACATAAATTTCATATATATATATATATATATGTGAAGTTAGGAATTTGAATCTATTAAACTTCTGACTAGACTAGTCAATGGGTAGGGTTTTACCCCATCCATACCCATAATTATAGTACAATACTCATATTCATATCCAATAAATAGATATGAGACCTTTCTCTATCCAAACCCATTAAGAAAAATGGAATGGATAAAGGTAAGGTCTATACCCATAAAATATTCAATACCCAAAAAACATTCAATATCAAATACCCATGTTACAACTCCCTCATTTTCAACTTTAATCTTTTTTACTTATAGAACTTTATTTAGTTACCATTTTCGTCAAATCTAAACCCAAAAAATATATTAAAAAAAATTGAACGGGTGTAATTATGTTTATATGCAAAACTTATTCACATATCATATACCTTGAAATTACTCATTTTTCAAATACTCAAATTTAACTAGTTAACCCCAAATTAGTTATATCAAAATTAAATTTATACTAATAATCATGGCATACTTGAAGTGTATACTTAAAATTTTACTATATATAAAAAAAAAAAATTAATTATTTTAAATTTATTTATTTGTAATTATTGTACTTCTTAATTTATTTGAAATAATAAAAAAATTTCTTACATGTTGGTTTACACATTCCAATTCGGATGTTTGGATGATTCTTTTTTTTTTTGGATGATACTTTCTTTTCATGCAAACCATATAAATTTGATGTATACATAAAAAAAATTAAATGTATACTCTTTTTTAATTTAAAAAAATCAAGTTAACATTTTTAAAATATGCCCAAAAAATTAGTCAATATTAATAAATTTACTCTAGCATTCAAATATTAAATAGTTTTAGCATTTTAATTGACAATAAGAAAATTTGGGGAAAATGAAAAAATTAGTCAGATTAAAACACAATTATAAAATTTGGTCTAATAAACTAGACCCAACCGTAGACCCAATGGGTCATGATTTTGATAGAGTAAGGTTTATTATTTGCGTATTTTAGGGTTTGGGTCTATGGGTTGAGTAGGGAAGGGTAAACTAGGGTCTAACTATTTGGATATATTAGGGTATGGACTTGGGTAGGGCAATTTCCTGCCCATTTCATTGACAGACCCATCTCACCCCCATTATTGAGTGAAGAAATATTAACTATATGTCAAATGCATTGAGTGAATAATTTTTTGGAAAATAGTAGCAATTTTATTGCCCATCAGCAACATAATTTGAAGAAAAAAAATTCAGAATCTTGAAAAAAAAAGGGTAGGGTTTGGACCCGACTCGAAAGTGATGGGTCCAAATAGCAGACCCAATGGGTAATGAGTCTAAGTGGGTAGGGTAATGGGTATTAGTTTTGGGTATTGTTTGGGTATGGGCTTTTTACCCTACCCATTTACAATCCTACTTCTGACGTGTCTATATATAAATAAATTTAAAAAAAAAAAAAAAAGATGAAACAACCAGGACAAGCTCAATGCTAAAAGATCCTAATTGATTCTAAGGGTTACATATATTTTGGTTGAGGTCCATTTTAATTTATTCAATGTTTTGATATAATTATTCCACTTAAAGTTTTTCATTTTGATATGAGATGGAGATGAAACTCTACATTAATCAAGAATGTCTATATAAATATTCAAAAAATATTGTTTTGCAATTTCAGCTTCAACACCAATAACTATTTAAACAGAAACTCTCGATTGCGAAAAAGATGACTACTAATTGTATACTTCAAATTAACATTAGACTATTTTCAAGATGCAGAAATAAGATAAATAAAAAATCAAGCCAAATCAAATCATCTCCCTAATTAAGACAGCTATTTACATCAAAGTTTTTAACAACGTCAAAATTAAACTACGTCTTACATTCTCAATTCATGATGTAAACATATTGAGATATGATAGACACACACAATTACCTGAAGCAAGGTTAAGATAAACTCAATGTTTATAATAAAATCCATCAATACATGTCATTATCGTAACACATCATAGAAACAAATAAATAACACATATAGACGCGCACACTAAGGAAGTTCCCGCAAAATATGAGCATTGTTGTCTTACTGTAAAACGTGACAATAATTTTTGCACAAAAGTAAAAGAATACTATCATTTTTTTCAATTTTTTGTCTCATTAACAAATTTCACTTTTCAAAACCAAAGATGGCGACCCATTGGTTGATTGGTCTTTGGAATAAATTAAAATTTATATGGGTCATAGAACTACTAGAGTACCGGTCAATATGTTGAAATTGTAACCAAATGATAAGCACGGGCGCCTTGGAGTTTCATGACCACTTGCCTTAGATTATTGCAGATTTTATTACACCATGCTTGGTACAAGATATTTTACATGGTAAGGGTTTAATCATATTGAAAAATCGAAGTGCGGAAATTTAAATATAAATTTATGTCTCGCTCATTTTTTAAAGTACATCAGTAATATGTGTTGGTAAAATAATATCTTGACGTGATTCGATTTATATTTGATAATAGATCCAATCATTATCATATATGTATTCAAGTGGATTGTAAATTATTAAATATAAATATATTGATGTTATAAAAAATACTAATATGGTCATATATAGTACAATAATTTATAATATACATTATCCAACTGCGTGAACATTATAATATTCATCTTCTACCTAGAAATCATGCATATATTTGTTTTATAGTCTTTTTTTTTTATTTATCATATATAATTGTTTGATTATTCACCTTCTAATAATTTCAAAATCCCAACTTATCCAAATATCTTGTAAGATGGGTAGGCATAATAATTAGGACGTTTAAGGCTCATCCGCTCATGTTACTTGCGTGGGTGGTTAGCCTTCTAACCATTTTCAAGAATTTTTTTTAAGAAAAAACAAAAAAATTAAAAAGAAATCTACAAAAATGAGGGACAAAAGGTAGGGTATTCAGTGTGAACATTTTCACAATAATGACTAATATTGACTCGCCGTTACTAGACTTGTCACGCATGTCAGTCCCAACTCCGAATGCCCCTCTACTTTCATGTCAACAAAGAAAAATTGGCCCACAAAAAGCAATATTGGCTCCATTTTCATCCTTTTTGGACAGAAATTCCTAATTATATCAATCATTTTTCATATGTGGGGCCAATTGTATTTTAGTAGTGTTGGATCGAAGGAATTGGGCTGAAAATCTAACACCACTTCAATTTGTTTCCAAGAATCGCCTACAAACTTTTGATAATAATAAGGGAGATGTCAAACTATATTATCATTTTTTTTTCTTTTGGGAAAAATGAAATTGCTATAATTAGTTAGACACATTTTAATGGGTTATTAAAGGGTTCTCTGTCTATACTCTGACTTATTATCATATAATTGATGAGACTTCATCGCAAAATTGTCTTAGATCGTTCTATTTCTTTGCTTTGATAAGTCATGAAGTCAAGGTTGATGAGATTGGAATAGCTATGAAAGATCAATTGTGAAATAGAATAGGAGTCGGGATTGTTGAGGTGGGGTCACAAGTGGATGAATGGTAATTAAGAAAAGCAAAAGAATGACAATAATGAATATATATATATATATATCTTTGTCACTGTATGGTTAAAGAGTATTTATATGGTTATGTTGAGGTGGACCTATACAGTTTGTCTTAAGTGTGTGGCCAAGATGCTACCATGCATCTTGATCAAACGGCTCTTATTTTGGTGTCGTGTTGGTTTGAGCCCAGCTCAAATGAAAAAGTATCAATCTTAAAGTGTCTGAACATTTTTAACATTGTATATAAGTAAATTTGATATTGTAGACTTTTTTCCATATCAGTAATGAAGTTATTTGACGTAAATTTATGAAAAGCATACATGTGTCTTATAATATGTTGGATCTCTTTGTCTTTTTATTTTTTAACTTTTAGAAATGCTAGAAGTATAATTAATTATAATGAAGCAATTAGCAAACAAATATGAAACAAATGCTTAGACAATTATTTCTTCTAATTAAAAATTTATTTAAACGTATTTAATAAATTCAAATTCAACTTTTCTCACCTCCCCAGGTCTATCAGATGACTACACTACCCAGGCCCATATAATTCCCACCATAGCAGGCTCAGACCTTATGAGTGGTCAGTAGGCCCAAACCCATCCCACTGAAACATAAAGAGTGCTACTAAAAGATAAATAAAGTAATAAACAAATAAACAACGATAACAATAATACAGCTGCCAGTAAGTCAGATTTGATTCGAATCATGATAGATTTGAATTCAAATTTGATAGTAATACGCTATATTCAAATTTAATCCAAAATTTTATAGAATTTATGGTGGATAGTACCATTATATTTCTTCTCTAATTATATTTTCTTCTTCTCATGTTGTACTCTATCTATTTTTTTCTGCATTTGCTATTACATATATTAAATTCCAATAAATACATTTAAACAATTAAAAAGATTCAGTGGTATTATCTAAAAATATATAAATTTAATATATATTTAAAATATTAATACACTCATTAAATATACCACTACCACTAGTCTAATTATGGTGGAAGCGATTATCTTAAAAGAGGTCAGCCAAATCCGGTTGGCTTGATCCTTAGGCCAACAATTGTAGAATAAAATGGACTGGCTTAAACCCATAATTCAGATAGACTTGGTCCAGAATGGGCTGATTAATTTATTTCAATGATTTACAAAACTGCCCCCCCCCCCCCCCCCCCCTTTCTTATTTGGGTAGGGAGATTGTCCTCAATTTGATTTGAATACTTCCTGCGGCCTCGAATCCACCTCCGATCCAGGGCTAGAATTGGTGCAATTAAGGTTGCTTTGCCCCCTGCTAGGATCATAGGCCCGCACAACTGAAACTCAACGATTAATGATCTACAAAACATGCTAGTAGGCATGATAAATTTGTAATATTTTTACGTGCATCTATCTAATCGACAACAATGAGGAAGGAAAAAAAAACTAAGATAATGATTTTATTTTAAATTAACGGTTCAATATTGACAAATTTCTTGCAGTAAACAGGGACGAAGCCACATGGGTGACTGAGGGGGCAATCGCCACCCCCTCAAATTCTTAAAAACATCAATATGATATATTAATTTTATGATATTTAAAATTTTACATTCTTCACGTAATAAATCATCCTACATTTAAATTTTCGTTCTCAAAAAAAAAAAAAAATATATATATATATATACAGTCTAATTCCATCTCTCCAAGTAAAAAATTCTAACTCCACTAATGTAAATACAATAAAACATCATTGGCCCACTTTGATACTAATTCTGAAAAGGATGAAGGGCCTTTTTTTAAAAAAGAATGTGGAATGTCCCAAATTTTGCCTATGTTCCCTAAATAATTATGAGAATTTGCTTTGGAGCTCAATGGATATATATTATAATCTTTGCAAATCATATAGGATCTTTTTGATAAACTTTAGCCACCCCAACTATACAAGATACATTCAATGGAGTACCGTCGAAATAGTTGTTGATTATCTCGGTGTGATGGCAACATATTATGGGAATAATGCGTGTTTAGTAGAAAGAATCAAATTTTACCCACTCCACTTTCTCAAACATTGGGGATTGGGTGGGTTGTGTTGGGGGGGGGGGGGGGGCGTTGGTTGAGAAAAAGGAAAAATATAAAGAAATTTAATCTTTGTATTATAACAAAAATTATAGGAAAGAGTGTTAGCATAATTATTTTTTAACAATTTTATTTTACACTTGACGTATAGGAAAAACACATTTGAATATCAAGATTTGTAATTACTTAATTAATCAATAGAGTTCTATTATAAAGATAATTTAAGGATAGACGTCCATCAATGAGGTCTGATAAGTACTGCTAAAAGACTGATTAACTAATTTCTAGAGTTTCTAGGAAGCAACAAATTCCCAACATCCCATTCGAACCTTTTAAACATGATTACAAGAGTCCTTCACTATAAAAATATTTGATTCAAACTATAACTAGAATTTACAAGTGTGAATGTAAGAGTTTCGTCTTCTAAAGTGTTTCAGCATTTGATTTGAGTCATAATTATTGTCCAAAGAAAAATTCATCACTACGACCTAATGATATCAATTGGATTCAAATTCCTCCATCATAAAATTTAAATTATGAATTACTATTACAGAGAAATTTAAATTCATATTTTTTATAATAGTCATGCATCGCGGTAAAATCAATAATAATGATTCGCCCAATAAAAAAAAGGAAAAGAAAGAAAGAAAAGGTCAATTATAATGGAAATAGGGTGGACAAGAAGTGGGGTTGGACCAACAAATCTAGTTTGTCAATAATTTTTCCAAAATTAGTGAAGCATTGCACCACCTTTGGAGGATGGGGGCAAAATAAACTTCATTCTTACCAAAATTACTAGTATTTTTAATTTCCAAAATATGTCAAAATATCGCATTTTTCTAAACATTTATTTTTTAAATAATAATTATTCGCGCACTTTCAAATCCCCACTTTCGTCACGTTCTTCCCTTTCTCTCTTACAAATACGAATTGTACGTGTATTTGTATATCTATCTATCTATATCTACATCCATACGGCTCTCTCGCGCTCCTCTGTTTCTCTATTTCGATCGCCGGAATATTCCGATCTCCGGCGATCGATGATCGTCTCTCGTCTTGCTTTCCCCTTACCTACTACATTTTCCGCCCTGGGTGGTTTTCTACGATAGATCCATTGTTCATTCCCCTCACACAATCACTATTTTCGTTTCTTAATTTTTAATCCTGTTGATCTCTCTTTTGCATTCATTATTGAATTGTGCACCTAATCGTATGCTCCATATGTAAATGTATGGGCATGTGCAATTGAGACGAGATGTTCAATAAGATCATAAAGAGAGGCCATCGGAAGGTGGCCAAATCCGATGTTGATTTAGCGTATCCGCCGCCAGGCCGGAGCTCCGGCTCCGTGTCTACCTCGAACATTGTCGTTAACCATGCGTCCCGCGGCGGGGCACCGCCAAGTATATCGCAACAACAGCAAATAACTTCTGCTGCGGTGCCGGCGCGGCAGCCTCTGGGCACCATTGAAAATCTACCGATGTTTCGGGATGTTTTAGTTTTGGAGCGCCAGAATTTATTTCTGCGGAAGCTGAAGATTTGTTGCTTTCAATTTGATTTCTCCGATACTATGAAAATGGTGAGGGAAAAGGAGATTAAAAGGCAGACATTAGCTGAGCTGGTGGATTTTATTCAATCAGGTTCTGGGAAAATTACGGAAGCGAATCAACAGGAAATGATTCAGATGATTTCTCTGAATATGTTCCGGTGCTTGCCCCCTGCCTCCCATGAAAACACTGGGTCTGAGAATATGGACCCCGAGGAAGAGGATCCATATCTTGAGCCTTCGTGGCCGCACTTACAGCTCGTTTATGAACTGCTCTTGCGCTATGTGGTCTCGTCCGACACAGATACTAAAGTCGCCAAGCGTTACATTGATCATTCGTTTGTTTTGAGGTTGCTTGATTTGTTCGATTCTGAGGATCCAAGGGAAAGGGAGTATTTGAAGACTATTCTGCATAGAATATACGGGAAGTTCATGGCGCATAGGCCGTTTATTAGGAAGGCCATAAATAATATCTTTTATAGGTTCATATATGAAACAGGGAGGCACAGTGGGATTGGAGAGCTTCTGGAGATACTAGGGAGTATAATTAATGGGTTTGCATTGCCAATGAAGGAGGAGCACAAGTTGTTTCTTGTCAGGGCTTTGATTCCACTCCATAAACCTAAGCCCATAGCGATGTATCATCAGCAATTATCTTATTGTATCACACAGTTTGTGGAGAAGGACTACAAATTGGCGGATACCGTTATTATGGGTCTGTTGAAGTACTGGCCAGTCACCAATTCCCAAAAGGAGGTTCTCTTTCTTGGGGAACTTGAGGAACTGTTGGAGGCGACACAGGCTGTGGAATTTCAGCACTGCATGGTTCCCCTTTTCAGACAGATTGCTCATTCCCTCAGCAGTTCTCACTTTCAGGTCTGAGAATTTAATTAAGATTTAGTAAAATATTTTGGTTGCATTGCCCTCTTAGTACTACTTTTTTCCTTTTATGTTGCTGAAATTGAACTTCCTATAAATTCTTTGAGTTTACTTCTTAATGTGCTTGACTAGTCCATTCAGGTTACGATGCTCAACAATGGACATTCTATTTTGTTCAGTGAATACTTTCTCAATGCTCAGATTGATGGCTTCGTTCAAGTTGGGTTACTTTCATTCTATCAGTATCCACATGACTGCTCGCCTGAACTACTTATACCATAAAAGATTTCACCATGTCCTGCTATTAGAGCCAGTTCATACATTTACACTTTTTATTTACCTAAACAATAGGCATGGTTTATGTAGTCTTTGTATTCTCTTTACCCAGTTTCAAATTGTCATGATGGTGACCTTAGGATTACGTGCATTTTCATGCCATTTTTGTCTTGTTCATTCCTGTTTTGTTATTGATTTGGAGTCACTGTTGCGAGTCATTTTGGATTTGCTGCTGGAATTTCATGCTTATTGGTAGATTCTGAGATTGACTAAGCAATATGTGCCTACTTAAGCACTGATGGTCCGTCCTCAGAGAGTAGGGGTTTGCAGGTTATAGATTAAATTTGTGGCGCTTCTGGTTTACAATTGCATCTTGTGGTAATTATATTTGTTTGTGGATGAAAATGACTTTGTTAGTGCCACTTCACCCTTCCAATTTAGAAACTGCAACTTAACTTACTGGCTTATTGAAGAGATCAAATTTTTCCTTCTTTAAATTATTAACCTCTTGGATTGGCTTCTCATTCATGCTACAGTGATTTAGCCGTTGTTTGATAGTATATTTAGGAGCTCCATGTGCATATGGCTCTTTGGCCAAGATTCAGCAGAGCTGACTAGATCAGAACTTAAACTAGGAAGTTGGAGGCTAAAACTCATACTTCACAATCAGTTAATTATAAACCATTTGCGCCCTCTCTCTCTCCATGTTTGTGTTTGTGGCTGATGTCAGGTGAATGACATGTTAGTGGTTGAAATTGTACTAGCTAAATGGCTATATATCAAAAGAACAAAGTAAGCCTTTTGAGTTTGTGCTAAACATGAACAGCTAAATTTTCAGTTGGTTGCTGATGCAAAAGTGCTCCGTTGTATTCTATGAATGATTTGTTTGAGTTAGCTTTCACCATCTTAAAATCGGTTTGCTCATTAAGCCTTCTCCTGTTAGCCTTGTTTTTTGGCTGGATCATTGTCCTGCTGGAGCAACAAAAGAGATGCATTATTTGTTCTGAAGTGGCATGTTGATGATTATTACAAGCCAATTGGTTACCTTCATAGTATTTAACAAGGTCAATGAATGTTTCAGGTTGCAGAGCGAGCTCTTTTTCTGTGGAACAACGAACATATTGTTGGCCTGATCGCCCAGAATCGAAATGTGATTTTGCCAATCATTTTTGAGGCTCTGGAAAAGAATATCCAGTCCCACTGGAACCACACAGTACATGGCCTAACTGTTAATGTTCAAAAATTGTTTCTGGAGATGGATACTGAGTTGTTTGAAGAGTGCAGGAGGCAGTATTCAGAGACGGAGACTAGAGCCAGAGAGTTGGAAGAACAACGAGAAATTATATGGCAAAGATTAGAAGCTGCTGCCGCTGCTGAAGGAGGATGAAGGTGTACGTGCATTGCTATCTGCTTGCTGGTCTCTCCTACAATGGATGGAATCCCCTGTCCAACATGAATCAGTAGTGCCCTTGAATTCATTTTCGCTGTCCCAATGGTACATAATTTTGTATTCTCTTTTTATATTTTTGACTTTGCCTAATCACTGAAGATGACTGGCAAAGCAATCGGCAGTGTAATTTAGAGGTACTAATATTTGTATTAATGTGCTGCAGATTGAGGTTGGTGAATTGCCTTGTCATTTGATTTCCTTACAGTTGTTGCACTAAGACAAATTTTTATTTCGTGCACCCTGAACTTAAAACAAAGTGAAATCATGTTTATTTTCAGGTGTTTTATTCATATATGCTCTTTCTAAATTGGTTTTCTTAGCTTTTACTGGGAAAATGTTCTGAAATTAATGTACGTTCAAAGACAATAATCATTTTCAATTCAATGTTTGGTTTGTGGGATTATATATAAACAGACCTATGATGTATCATTAGGTCCGTATATATAAGTTCACCATATGGTATTATTAATTCCGTCGACACTTATGAGATAAATTATCTCACTTTTTCATAAGATAATTTATCATGAGATAACTAATCATGAGATAAATTTAAAATCCAACCAAACCGGCCCTAAGAGTACTGATTTAAACTGACAAGAGAACTGCAGGAAGAAGACCCTACTTTTTGTCTTCTTTCTTTCATTTTATACTACATTATTAGCAAGCCAATAGTGGTGCCATGTAGAAACAAAAAGATTGACAAAGTCGTAAAAATGGAGTGAATAACCTATGTCTTATTTTGATATAAATAAAATCATTTATTTATTTATTTATTACGATTTTTTATATGGATATATCTAGGGCTGTCGATGGGTCTGGTTTGGATCAGATCATACTGAATTCAAGTCCAAATCCAAAAGTAATATATATCATATCCAAATAAGATCTAAAATCTATTAAATTTGTAGTTGGTATAACCATATCTAAATTTAAATGAAGTCGAATATTACAAAAACTCCAAATTTGAATATTTCAAAATCATCATATATTTATTATTGTTCTAAAAATTTAGTAGAATTCAAATTCAAAATAATCATTCTTAAAAAAAAAATACACAACAAATTAATGAATAAATTTTTAAGTCTACTGATCACTTAAAAGCAACAATAGAACTTAACTTAATCACATTCATTCACCAAATCATTATATTTTAGGTTCCGTTATTGATAATAATACTTATTTGGCATTATAAATACGTAGTTATACTTAGTTATTCAATCAATTAACTATAAACTCAAAGTTTTATATAAAAAAAAAAACTCATTTTGATCAAATCGAGATTTACATTGCATTCTTGCCATATTATTGCATTCGGCTCCTGCTTATTATTCTTCTCGCATCATTTTTTATTATAAAAATGGGTAAATAAGTGATGTAATTATGATGTAAATAAGTTTAAAATCTAACAATTTATATGAAAAGCATATGATTTGACATATGGTATAGGAGTTCGTTACATTTTTCATCTAAATAACTACATTGGCATTATTATAAGGGTTAAGTTCACTTTACCCTCCTCTACTATGAAATTGGTATCGATTACCCCCCCTCTACTATCAAAATCTTCGAATACCCCCCTAGACCTCTCACACCATTAGTGAATTAATGGAAGAAGTGGATGATGTGGCAATTATGCTCTCTTTTTTGGCATTCTAAATTTTTATTCCCAAATTGGCCTCTGATATCTATATAATGCACTATCATTTTTGCAACATGAATATTAACTTTCTACAAAAAAATAAATGAACAATAAATAAATAAATAAAAGGTCATCCATTCGTTTGCTAAAAAATTTCAATTTCATTTAAAAAATGGTTATTAGAAAAAAGAATCATTATAACTACTTCCGTTGTGTAATTTTTCTTTGTTAAGTTGAAATATTTCATTGATTGCTTGCAAACTATTAATTTTGTTTTTCATTTGTTTGATCCATAAACTTCAATAATAATTAGCCAATCTCTATTCATCTGTCTTATACATTTGGCTCAATCCAACAATAAATTTGCATCCAATTGGCTTTTATAAAAAAGATAAATAATTAGTAGATATCACAAATAGTTAAAAATTTGTAAATAAAAATTAAATTCATCCTAATAACAACAGCCATCATGTTTTTTTTCCCAAAATTATTTAGAGTCTACGAAGTGTGTATAGGTGGTGGTTTAACACAATTACACCATGCTTCTCTAAAATTAGATGTATAAGTGTTTGCGCATCGACAAACACTATTTAAAAATTTTAAATCGAAAAAATTGTTATGAATTTTGGTTAATGAGGTGAGCATATAAATGAAATTTAAATTTTTTAGCAAACGAATGGATAACCTTTTTATTTATTTATTTTTTGTTCACTTTTTTTTTGCAGAAATTTAATGTTCACGTTGCAAAAACGATAGTGCATTATATAGATAGCATGAGGCTAATTTGAAAATAAAAATTTAGAAGGCCAAAAAAGAGAGCATAATTGCCACATCATCCACTTCGTCTATTAATTCACTAATGGTGCGAGGGGTCTAGGAGGGTGTTTGAAGGTTTTGATAGTAGAGGAGGGTAATTGATACCAATTCCATAGTAGAGGGGGGCAAAATGAATTTAACCCTTATTATAATTCATAGGATCCTTTGTATACATATGAATAAATACTAAATATATTTAAATTTGGATTATTAATGAATCGAATCGAGCTATATCCATATTCACTCTATTTCTTTTTCTTTTTCTTTTTCTTTTTTTGTAATGTTAAAAAGAAAAAAGAAAAAAGAAAAGATTCTTGTTCAAATTACATTTAATTATACATAATAAATCACATAACAAATACAAAATAATTATCCTGCAAATAAGTTCTAATAATATGAAATGGTACATAATCAACCATTTATATAAATAATAACATTTATCACCTTATCGATTGTGAATCATACACCTTCAGCACTAAATATTGATGTGACAAAATAATACTTTAAAGACAAATTGATAAATTAGAATATAACTTAACATACCATAACAATATGAATTCTCTTATATTAAATTAATCTAAGAAATTCTAACGAACTCACCATTCGAATGAGTCAAGACTTTCTCTACTAAAGACAGAGTCTTTTCATCGTTAAAAAAGAACATCCTGCTAATTTTATACAAAAAAAAAAAAAAAAAGCTTTAGAAAGCAAACGCATTCTAAAATTGAATTCAATTTTAATTTATTTACAATGAAATTCCAACTTATATTCATTTAATAATTTACAACCAAACTATGAGGAGACCTCCGCAAACTTTTTCTAACGTATCATAACAGAAAATAAAATGAAAAATCCAACATAAAATAAGACCCTCCATTTATTTTTAGCTGCATGGAAGTACTGTACTGCACTTGAGGATGATCAACCCTGGTTACCACCAGTGCCTCCATCCTTATTTTGAACGTCGGCGGCCGGCCCATTTTGGTTTTGCCCTTTATCCCAAGATTCCCTCGGAATAGTATGGTGACTTTTTACCTCCGGGTCGTCACTGGCGGCGGAGCTCTCCGCCGTCTCCGCCGCGGCGACACCAATTCTTTCCTCCATTAATTTCCTATTGTGGGAAAGAGCAACACCAACTTCTCCCGACATCAATAGCAGTAGCAAAAACAGTAGTATCAGTACAATTTTTCCAGCCATAATAAACTTATCTTAATTTATTACAACACTGAATAATTACCATATATTATATATATGTGTGTGTGTGTGTTTATGTTCCCCCTGGAATTATATGTACGTATATATAGGCAGAAAAATGGTAGTGGAAGTGGGTGGAGAGCACAGAAATAATCTCCGATGACGAATGTGGACAGGAAAGGGAGCCAGAATTTTCATTATGAGGTCCGGACGAAATTCTGAATTTTTAAAAATATAATTTTTTTAAATTTCATCGTATATACTAATCATTCAAAATTTATAATTTTAAAACAATCCATACAAGAAAAATAAAAAGACAAAGAAGGACAATGGCAATTGACATATTTTTAATATTAATAAAAAAAATTTATAATTTGAGGGATAATAAAATTATAATATTTTAAAATTTTCAATATAAAAAATTAAGGGAATGTTTGGTTATGTTTTTTATTTGATTTTATTATGCGTTTATTATATGTTTTGGGAGAATAAATTATTGAAGAATATGAAAATTATTTTTTGGTATGTTTGTTTATATTTTGGGGAGATATTTTTTACCGAAGCAGTCAAATCAATATTTTTTTATTGAATTTTTAGGGTGGAAATGCAATTAAGTAATTTTTTTAATATTAAAATAATAATAAAATATATGTATGTATATATTAAAAAATGTGTATTTTATAGAAAAAATGAAAATATATTTAATTATATTTCCCCAAAATAATAATATTTCGAAAAACATAACCAAACAATGCCTAAGTTTTAATATTTTAAGGGGGGTGGCCTCGCTCCGTCTATGAATGTGGAGTTTCCACCTAAGGGAAATAATTATTGCCATAAAAAATTAATATAATTTGTAATGCCCCATTTTGATTAATATTTGGAATCCTGCCATTCTGATATTATCAAGATATTTTTTGAATATAACAGATTATTAATCCCTTTTCCTCAAATAGAAATCGGCCACATTTCCCTTGAAATTGGAAACCCCACGCCCACCCGCATTTGCCTGTGGTATTGCGCCCATTGCTGAGCTATATTTCCCGTTGACTCCGAAACACATTTGTTTTTGTATGTGTTAGATTTTTATCCAGATTATGATGATATTTATGGAAACTGTGATTTACAGTTAAAAAAGAAAAAGAATCTTCTGGAGATAGTGATAGAAACAGGTGCTGTATTTGTTGCTGACATAGAACCCCTGTTTTGGCTTGAATATTATGAAAAAGTAGTTATAATTTGAAAATAAAAATGTATAGGAATGTGGAAATGATGATTAGGATAAGTATAAAGGATGAATAATTTTATATCTTTTATACTTGAAAGGCGCGTTTTCGAAATATATGTATATTTTAATTATTTTGAAATTATAATGGATACTTTATGTCAAATTAAATTTAAATTTGATTGATATGATAAGAGAATGATATAATAGATTTAGAAAAAATTAAAAACACATATAAGTGAAGTAGTTTTTCAATAAAAATATATTGAGTTAATAGCTTTCATATTTCAAATATTAATGAAAATGAAAAGCTCTTTAGAAAATGAGATCAAATGGGGACTCAGTGTATAGTTTTGAAAAATGCATGGTGACTGGATATTGTTTATAACAAAAGAAACTGTTAATGGAAGTGCACGAGAAATGTCAATTTTGCCCTTATTATGCTGCAATCCTGCAAAACTAATACTTTTCTGTGAAAGCAAATTTTAAAAGCTGCATTATTTCAACTTTCTGTGATTTGAAATTCTAAAAGCAGCATTATTTCAACTTTTAAGCATCATCCTGACTTTGTGTATGAGTGCTGTAATGAGAAGTTGCTGTCCCAAAAGAGCTGAAAACTTGTGGAAATATTTAAGTTGTCATTTTCATTATATTAATGCATAAAGATTGTGCCCAAACTCATGGAATTGCATTCTCTGGTACGGTGAATACACTGTATCAACCTACAATGGGATATCAGATGAACTCAGCCTAAAGCCCATGTTTTCCCACGTAGGCAATCACAGAACCAATCAGGGAAGAATAAAGGAACAAATCGATCTTGGCTTTTATCTCATAGCTAGCCAAGAATAACTTTATACTACTTTTTTAGTTAATATGTGCACATTAATGAACCATCTCCGATATTCCAGACGAGCACGTTGTGTGGCCGCCTCTCGTCTGTCTCGTATTGTAAGAGTTGCAGTTCAAGCATTTGTGAGCCACAATGTGATAGTTCACCTCAGATGTTTCTCCACAGTCATTGCATAGGATCCAAACCTAATACATTGCATAATCGAACATTAAGTCATTTAGGTTATAACATCCTGGTACATAGACGAAGCCACAGTAAAACAGGTTCAAATTCTTACCATTCTATTCTGATACATCGGAGGCATAGGAGTCGAAGCAACCTGAGATTTAGGTGTAATAAAAGAAACATTCAGTATCAGCAGAGAAACTAATGTCATAGGGATAACCGGATAAGCACACCATACCTCCTGATCAAGCCTTTCCCAGACGCGGCTCATATCACAATACGATTTTGAGCAAACAGGGCAAGCGTACCTGTATTCCAAACTATTAGCTGAAATGACGATTATGGACGATTATAACAAATATAGGAGATGAGAAAAATCTTACTGGAAATGACGTTCCATCTCCTTAACACAGTCGAGATGTATAGTGTGACCGCAGGGGAGAACAGTGATTCCTCTTGTCGTATCAAATAGGAACTGTATTCAGAGATATGAGAAGTTAAAAATGAGGCTCTTTGATGGAGAAGTCGTTCATATAATATATGTAGACGCTCGTATTTTTTACCTCAAAGCAAACGGGACAATTGTGATGCATAGCTCTCTCTATGCATATATGTGAATCCTTCAATTCATTTGAATAGCAACATTCTGAAAACAAAAATAGCATGTTTTTAAGTGATCAATTTTTCTACCTCAAAAATCAAATAAGCTCCATTTCTAAATACAGTATGACTTACCACATCTATCACAATGGAAAAAGTTATCTTTGCCACCAGTTCTATCGCAACAAAGAAAAAGAAGGAAAAATTAGATAATGAATCACCGATGCAGAAATAAGCGAACAAATATGGGATCAAATGAAAATAAAAAGAATACTAAAGAAAAATTTTTATCAACCTGCAGATTCCACACTTATCACAGTGATATTGATTCTTCGAAACCTGAAAATGAGAAAGATATATGTTATTTTAAGTACGTAGTTAAGAACAAATATTATCTAAATTAACTAAAGAATCTTACATCATCGTCAAAGAATTTGCATTTCGAGCAATAGTACTTCCCCAAACAAACCCCGCAATTAATACATATTTGTTGAACCTACACGGCAAGCAAAAGTAGCAGGTTTTATTATCCAGAAAACGATAAAGATATTCACAAATAAACATATCTGGTTTGTAAGTCTAAACATCGGAACTCACATCTTGTTCGGTATTACACAATGAGCAGATGACCTGAAAACAGATAGAGAGCCGAAATAAGTAAATATTATGTTATTACATATAAAACATTGTCTGAATGAGAAGGATACATTGTATGAGATATCCATATCAAAGACAAGTTCTTAATCAATAACATAATTAAGTCAATCAGAGAAGCTGCATCAATGTGATGAATGCTGAAGCATATTACCGTATTCAGACAACATTTTCCGACGCGTATAAAAGTTGAAACTTAGTTCAGATTATTCAACACTTTTGCCACACGGTCCATAAAGAATATATACACCTTTTTTATTTTTCAAAAAGAACATACAATATTCCTTGTCATTTTCCCTCAAATTCAGTACAAAAAAGAAGACCATAAAAGAATAAGATAAAGGCAGATAATACACAATAAATTCAAAACATGATATCAAACACACATCATCTATTTAAAATAAAAAGAAGTAAAAACAAATTAAACTAACCCTTTTTATTTCGTGACGCGGGATGTCATGGCGTTCGAGTGGATCAACATCTAAAGAATTCTGCTTAATTAACAAAATTTAATTAGAATCTGTATGAATCTGCCAATAAAAGTTCCCAGTAAGGTTACATACAAAATTATATTCACAAAATTGCACCTTTGCTTCATTGTGGCAGTGCCTGCAATCAAATATCTCATTACAACAGGGTGCTATGATCTTACACCTCCTCCTGTAATGCGAGCACCTGAAATTTATTAAAACCAAACAGCTCCTTAAATCAATGTTCACTTACTATATATAGCAGATCTTCAATCCTTAAAGACATAAACTGAGCAGAAACTAAATATTTCACACAAGAACACTAATACTTCAGAACAAAGAGGTACCCATATTTCTCAGAACCCATTTCCGTGATCCATTCCTTGTCAACGTTAGAATGAGAAGTCATATGATGCTCCAAACCACTGTCCATTATGTCCTAATGACCAGAGAAGAAATTCAAGATTGTCTCCCAGAATTCCTCCTGAAATTTGACAACAAAAGAATCAACCACAGAAATGCACTGAAAAAGAACCAGCAAGAACAGATCTATGAACAGAAAATGCTATGGCAAGAAAAGCTGACAATCAGACCCTTAATTGATATTTTAAAATCTTCAGCTAAAAGCACATTAGCCCATCAACGATATGACACCAAAGAACGCATTTTTCAACAAATTAATAGAAGCACTTTGAAAAATTTACAGAAGGGACCCCTCTGTCCCTCAGATTTTTTAAAATATTCACACATTTATCCTCCATTTTTCCATGATATTCCTGACGAGTAGGTAAGGCATAAACCAGCTTCATTTATTGCTACTAAGCCAACCCCAACCTCACCTAAGAAGAAAGAAGGGTGATGCTTACAAACGGCGTCGTCTCTTTCTTTACTGGCAAGAAAATTTTTGCCTTCTTGGGGAGGAAAATTTGGTGCTCTGGATATAAATTTGGGACGTTATTACAGTTGGGTTTTAGGATTGTTGTTGTGTAATAACAGGGCAACAGTGCGCGTATATTTATAGACTACAGTTGGTGCAGTTTGAACTTTGGGCTTAGAAGGACCACCATGTGAAACTTTTCTTTTGATTTTTGCCCTTTTCGTTTTTGGTTTTTTGGGTGACAACGTGATGTTGTGAATACACTGAAATGTGTAAGGTGCCCTTTTTGACCTTTTCAATCTCAAATGAAGAATATTCATCCGGTTATATCATGTGATCTTTTTAATAGGGTGGAAATAGTTTGGTAGAATTAAAATGCAAATTTGCAATATTTAAGGGTACTTGTATGAGTTTATACTTAGAAGTATTTATATTTAGAGAAATAGAAAGAGTGGCCAATATACTGCTCGTTGTTCAAAAAAATGATTCCACATAAGGGATATTTTTACTGATCTTCTAGTAGAATACGATTTGAAATGTATAAAAAGAATCACATTAATTAAACACTTGTGCAAATAGTTATAATATTTAACTTCTCTTTTATTGTCGGTTCAGTTTAAAACAGCTTGAGTCATGCTCCATCGAAAGATAATTTCTATTTAATGCAAAATTGAAGTAAACTAGGATAATTTTATGATAACTCGTTATTGACAATATATCTTAATACTATACATTTGTGTAACAATTTATGTTCTCTTGAAAATTGACTATCCCGACTTCAAAAAATTAAAAATATGAAGAAAATCAAGTGAAATAATAACAAAAATCAAAAAGTGTTTTTCGTTAATATGACAAACTTAAGATATACAAATTCTCGTTTATTATACTAAGTTTGTTTCGAATTGTGAGCTTTTGGATATTCAATGAAAATCAAGATAAATTATACTTAATTGAATAGAAGAAATAATTTTAAGAAAAAAATAATTGGTTTTGCATACATAACTTCATTAAGTTTTTTAATTCTACTTTTAAGTTCTTCAAAAGAAATATATTGAAAATGTATTATTTACTAAGAAAATTTTATTAAAAAATTAATTTGGTCTTGCATATATAACTTAAATCGTAGTTTTACAAATAAGATGTGTTAAAAATATATTATTTACTAAAAAGGTTTCTAATATGAGTATCATCACTATTGGCATAACCCTTTTTTTTCAAAATTATAACTATTAAATATATATTTTTCTTACTCAAAATCATATTTCCTATTATATCAATTTTTTTCAGTACGCTTCCTTGATTGAGAGAGAAGGAAATTCTTGCGAAGACAGGGGCATTTTGGTCAAAGAAGGGAAGTGAGATTCTGTGGGTTGGCTTTTGACAAACAATTGGATAAATTCGTAAGATTTGCTGACAAAGATTGGGCCCCACGTGACACGGTTCTGCACCTTACGCCCTGTCCGACGCACCGCAGACGGGCGTGTGCGACCAACACTAATAATGTCCTTCAATTATGAGTTTTTGGACAAGTTTGGTTGTGATGATAAGGTGAAATATAATATTTTTATTTTATTTAATTATTTATTAAGTTGGATTGGTATGATAAATTCACATGTTATTTCCAATAAATTTATTTATTATGTCAATTAAATCATATTATAATGATAAAAAATTATATAAATTATCATATGATAAGTAATCATAAGATAACTTAAAAATTCAATTAAATTAGGGATTAGTTTGGTTGAAATGATAAGATGAGATATAATAGTATTTTTATTCCACTTTATTATTTATTTGATTGGAGTGAGAACAAACTCTGAGGTCCCCATGAATATCAAAAGTTCGTATGTATATATACAACTCCTATGATAAACCTACCACTCCTCATTAGTTTATTTATCATATCAATCAAATTATACCGTAATAATAAAAAATCATACAAATTATCACATGATAAATAATTATAAGATAACTTAAAAATTCAACCAAATTAGCCCTATATATTTTATTATACATTATTAAAATAAAATTATTATTTTGAATAAATTACCTTGAAAATTTTATTAAAATGTTATACAAATAAATTGGCATCTTCTCGTTTTTATTATCTACATCATAATGTTCTCTAATGATTTTTTCAGAATATCTTGTAAATGTCCAAATATTTTATAACTATTTTAAAGATTCATAAATTATTCAAACACCTTTTGATTTATTATTTGATTGAATTATTTTTCACTAAAAAAGTATTGGGTTCCTTTTGTTCGTGCTTTAATGTTTTGAGAAAAGTGTTTTAGGAGAATGTGTTTTGGGCAATAGGTTGGAGGAATATATTTTATTTTTATTTATATTTTGAGAATTGTTGGACAATGTTTTTGAGACAAAAGGCTTTTGTTTGGAAATGCTTTGGAGTGAGACAATTTTTACTATAAATATATTAGTTATATTTCTATTGGGTAAATGAATAAAAAATAATTTTATAATAATTGTATATGTATATAATTGTAATAGTTGGTGTTTGTATATGCATATATAATGATTAATTGATTAGGTCTATGTTTGAAGTATTATGGGTATATAATTATACATTCTACAATGTATAATTGATGAATATGAATATTTATTTGGATTTGCTTTTTAAATTGAAAAATATTTTGAGAAAATATAGATAAATAAGCCCATTTCTTTTTATTTTTTATTTATTCATTATGAAAACCTAAAAAAAATGATAATTCGAATCAGAGATAGGACTAGGTCTATGTTTGAAGTATTATGGATATAAAATTATACATTCTACAATGCATAATTGATGAATATGAATATTTATTTGGATGTGCTTTTCAAATTGAAAAATATTTTGAGAAAATATAGACAAATAAGCCCATTTCTTTTTATTTTTTATTTATTCATTACGAAAACCTAAAAAAATATTTGATAATTCGAATCAGATATAGAGCTAGAGGGCTAACAGGGCAGGCACCCCCTTAAAATATTAAAACTTCATTTTTTATATTAAAAATTTTAAATCTTACACTTTTATCATCCTCAAATTATAAATTTGTCATTTCTCTTATTGAAATTATGGTTTTTATCCCATTGTACTTTTTTGTATATATGTAAAATAATATATATATATTTTATAATTCAAAATTTCACCCTCCATAAAGAAAAATTCTGGCTCCGATTCGAATGCAACCAAATCCTGCTATAAGTCTCATTTTCACGAGGATATAGTCAAGACAACAACATCCCAACTTTATCCTTAATTTAACCGGTGGCTGCAAATACTGCACGCACAAAGTGCATTTTATTTATGATATGAGTTCATAGAAGAAGCAAAATAAGTGCGAATACAAAATACACGTCGATAAAATTTTGTCCAACCAATAAATTGAGGCCCTAAGATAAATGAAAAAAAAAAGAAGAAGTTTGAGGCTAGTTTTATTAAGGTGGATATTATTGCATTTATATAGTGGCTTCATTTCTTAGGGTTTAATATTTTAGTTTGATAAATAAATATGTAATATCTAATATTCAACAATTCTCTCAAAAAAATAAAATCCAAAATACATCTTATTTGATGTTAAAAAGTAGTTAAACTTTTATTCAATCAAATTGCATCATGATAGTTGTGTGTATTAATACAATTTTCACTTTCTATATCTAGTTAGCCTTTCTATTTATTCTTAAACGTGACAATTTTAACAAAACAATTATTAATATTGTTATTTAAGGGGGTTGACGATAAAATCAGTCATCACACATAGAGGCCCCTTCGCATTAAAATATTGTTCCCTAATTTTTATTTTTTTTTACATACATTATGAGAGGATTTTGTCGTCTCAAAAAAATGAGATAAGAAGACCAGCTAATAAACTGTCACAAAATTTTTAATTTTACAAACATAAAATAAAAACAAATATCGTCATATCTGAAAATTTGCACAAGGGGCTTTCTATAAAGTCATTTTACATCGAATTAGATGTAGTTATTGATGCGGTGCCTTTAAATTCGATACTTTATATATATGTATATAAATTAACCCTTAAGAAAAGAAAGAAAAAAGGAATATGTATTTAAGTAAGAAAAGTATAAAGGGGGTTGGAAGAATTTTCATGTTTTAGGCTTTGGCAACAAAGAATCTCAAATTAATTTGAGAATTTGGTGCAAAATAATGAGAAATTCGAAGACTCTATGGATATGAATAGGAGATGAGAAAGCACCAAAAGTATCAACTTCAACAAATGGATATTGAAGGAAAGCTCCCTCATCATTATCGTAAAACTGAGACCACTTAGGGCGATCATTTTGACCAGAATTCCACTTATCTTCAAACCCATTTCACTAATATTGTCTGCCTCAAGATCCCATGTAATACCTTGGAAACTTCGATTTATTGGGATGGATTTATCAATAACTGTTGGAATTTTAAGATCCACGCGTCACTCATAACTGTTGATGAATCTAAGCCAATAAACTCGACCTTCCACGAAAAATCCCAAAATTTTTGTTTCTATTGTTTTTTTCCAATCATTTCTCTCATCTCTTTGAATTAGGGGCGTAAATGAGTCGAGTTTAGTCGAGCTTGAAAAATTTTTTGAGCTCGAGCTTGCGAGTTCAGTAAAAATAAAATTTAATTATTAATATATAATAATTATTTAATATTATATTTAAAAATAATAAAAAAGTAAATTATTAATATAAATAGGTATTTCATTAATATATAGAAAGTATTTAAAAATAAAAATAAGTAAATTATTAATATATAATAATTATTTAATTAATATATAAAAATAAAAATAAAAAAAGCTCATGAACCGTCTCATGAGCTTTTGAACAACTAAACCAAGGTTCAATATTAGCTCATTATAAAGCTTGAGCTTGAGAAGCTCGAGTCGATCTACAATCGAGTCGGCTCAACTCATTTTACACCCTTACTTTTGACCAACATAAAAAAAAAAAAAAATATATATATATATATATATATATGATCTATGGTGATAATGATAAGATCGATTGGTCACCGATATGAAGTTTCAATTTTATTGAAATATTATCATGTCAACACGTATTTGGTGAGAGATTTGGTATGCATCCAAATATTAATTGTCCCACTATCAATCTAAACAAAAAGTTTGATCAGAACTCAAAATAAATGTTATAACCTTTATTTTTTTTGAAATTCACATCCTGAAATTAAATACAACAATGATATTTATAGGATTTGGGAATAAAAAAAGAAAAAGTACAATTCTTGCTCTGTGGAGTGGTTTATAATTTTAGATGGTGTTTTATGAACTTTTAAAATCTGAATGATAAATAATTATTATGATTTTTTAGGACTAATGCATAATAAATCATATATGTGTGTGTATATATTGATAATTCAATGAACATTAAGGTCACTATATTTGATTTAACCCTCAACTAAATTAACATGTATCTATGTATACAATGAACATTAAGTGTCAACATATGTTTGGTTTAACCCTGTTTAAATATGACTAGAATGTCTTTTTGTAGCTTTGTCTCTACGAATCTATGGCATCTTGCAAAAGGTGTCTTCGTGGGAAGCACCTAAATAATATCTGTCAACCCATCTCATCGTCATTTGAACATTAAATAATTCATGGAATTTTTCAATGGACACCTAGGCTTTATTTGAATTTAGGTTTTTGCGTGAAAACAGAAAAATAAAAAAAGTAAGGTATGAAAATTCAATATTCTACCATCATCAAAATCAAAAATATTTCTTGGCTTTACATGTATTTGTTGGGAACTCGTTTGCTTGTTTTAATATTGCATGATAGATATACAATTCAACTTAATTCAAATATTTGGTTTATTTTTAGAAGTCTTTAATACAGTTAGGGTTCGTTATGCATTTAAGGCCAAATTTGACTTGTGTATCAAGGCCCTAGGGTGTGATACGTTTTTCAACCTAAGTTAAAAATAAATTATAGTTCATTAAATAAGATAATCATGCCAAGTAAATAATTAAAGTTGGATATCAAGTTATTTAAAATATGCAAATAAACATTAGATAAGATACACAATAATTCACTATTTATTTTAATTATACGTATCATACTTAATCCAAACACACCAAACAAACAAGCTCTAGGTGTAACGTTTGATGGATATAGTTTGGGTTGTTTGGTGCTTAGGTTTTAAATGTCAAAACAAAATTTGTGGCATGATAATTAAGATTATATCATGAATGTTTGAATTAAAATTTAAAAAAGAAATTATTAATGGGATAGATTAATGACAGCAAAGAGAAATATTAATAATAAATTGTTAAAACGTTAAAGAAAAATTCAACTCGAACAGCTTATTTTTCAATATTTTAGGCTTTTTGTGCTGAAATTTTTAGACCACATGATATCTTTCCTTGTGATACAATTCTTGGCCAATAATATGATTATCATTATCCAATTACCTGTCTACAAGTTTCATCTTGGGAATTCGTTTTTGGGAAAAGCTACAATGGATCATCCATCTTCTTGAAAGGGTTGTTTTTACTTGGCCCGGGGCCAAGGCAAAAATATTCCATTATTCCCATTAGCGATGTCAACAGGTTAAATCTAGATCGGATCTGTTATATTCAAATTTGAATTCAATTATCAAAATTCATATTCAAATTCAACCCAAAATTCTATAGGATCTTTGTTAGTTAGTACCATATCCAAATCCGATGGATATCTGAAATCCGACAAAAAAAATCGACCCATTTTTTTTCTTTTTTCTTTTTGCCTTTTGAATTTTATAAAAATATTGTATTTATAAGGTAAATTTATGTCATATTATTATATGTTAGTCCAAAAGTTAAATATTTGAATACTAAATTTCTATTTCACATTATATTAATGCATAGATGAACTATTATATATTATTTTATTTGACATTTTGTCATCATCCCTCTTATTTTTTCATGTTAAAGACTCAATATTAATAGTATAATATAGATATTAGGTTAATATAATATATATAAATTTTAATTTAAATTTTTTATTAATATTATATGTAAAAGTATTAATTTAATAAAAAATATTAAAGTTCGGATTCAGATCTTTAACAGACCAAATTGCTTAATTCCATATCTGATCCATTTCCTTCAAATTACGAATATTTATAATCAGATCCGATTCATTGAATATTTTTATCAAATAAAAATTCTAAAATTCAGATCGAATTCGGATTAAAATCCTATCTATTGACCACCCTAAATATGATTGTCATTATCCAACTACAATTTTAAATTTCATCTTGGGCCTTCATTCCTTTTTCGGAAAAGCTACAATGGATCTTCCATCTTCTTGGAAGGGTTATTTGTACTTCTCCCGGGCCCAAGGCAAAAATACTCCAATATTCCCAATCCATGCTTTCTGAATTCTATAAAAGTGAGAAGCCCATTTGCAATGTCTTCTTCTTCTTTTCTTTTTTAATTTATTAATTAGTACACATACGTTCATCAAGGATTCATTAGAATTCGAACTCCAACCTTCACACATATAAGTACAAGACAACTCCGCTGGACTAGTTGACTATTGGGCTTACATACTCATGTAGTCATGTTGCTCGCAAAACTTATCTATATTGTATAAAAAGAAAAGAATTCTTACACACACTCAAAGGCTGATATAATGTATCACACCAAATTTTAAATTACCAATTATACTCATAATTTTCAATTTAATTCCAGAAGTCCATTTATCATTCGATATAAAATTACGAAATAAAAGTAATATTCTGAGAGTGAATAACATTACTGGGCCATCGCTTCACAATCAGCCCATGGACTCATCACACAACAGCACCCCAGAGTGGTCCAAATGGGCCTCAGGCCCAAGACCAAGAAACTAACACCAAAAGTCAAAAAGGAAAAAGAAAAAGACCCTTCAAAGCAATTACATTTACATACACAAGAAACCAACAGTGGCACAAATTTACTTATTCACCCCCCTTGATGGCTTACAAATCAGGCAAGTGGCAACACCTCATAGGTATGGCTGATGAAGAAAAACTCATACACAAGCCCAGCAAGCCCACCACCAACTAGAGGCCCGGCCCAGTAGACCCAGTGATTGTCCCAGGTGCTGCTCACCACAGCTGGGCCGAAGGAGACCGCTGGGTTCATTGAGGCCCCTTCGAAGGCTCCACCAGCCAAGATATTGGCACCCACAATAAAGCCAATTGCAATTGGTGAAATTGTTCCCAAACTGCCCCTCTTGGGATCCACTGCGGTGGCGTACACGGTGTACACTAGTCCAAAGGTCATCACAATCTCAAAGACAAATGCGTTCCAGGGGCTGATTCCAGATGACAATGCAAAGACAGACGGAGTCTGGAAATTAACAACAGAACAGAGAGAAATTCAATTAAAATTTTCAATTAGTTATAACTAATTAAAAAAAGTTTGAAAAATTGGAGGCAATTGTTGACTGAAAAAAAAACTCACCAATCCACCAGTGGAGAACCTCAGAAGCAAGCAAGCAACCACCGCCCCTAGCAGCTGAGCGATCCAATACAGTAAGCCGCGAAGGAGGCTAATATTTCCGCCAACGAAAGCTCCGAATGTGACAGCGGGGTTGACGTGGCCGCCGGAGATGTTGGCGGCGACGGAAACCGCCACGAAGAGAGCAAATCCATGTGCTATAGCCGCTGCGATGAGGCCGACGGGTGTGGTGGCGCCGTGGCTAGCGAGTTTATTGAAGGCCATGCCCGATCCTTCGCCCGCATACACAAAAATTAGGGTTG